>JAUCBN010000063.1:1665000-2896893 GCA_035048815.1 Abelmoschus esculentus | reverse complement strand
GAAAATGAGTGCAGATAGGTCTGTGACATCCATTGGACGGCAGTGGCGTTGAGCTTCAACCATGGTAGCTCTTAAGCTTCACCCATGGCCTCAAGTTTTCCAAAGATTTGTTTCTGTCCATGTGATGAATTGGACAGGCGAATTAATTTAGAATTGAGACGTGACATGAATCGTGAACTAACAATAATCTTGGTTTTTGCATGGTGCGGGAAAATATCATTTCTAGAAAGTGAACAAAAATCTTTTGCTTTTTTTTTTTTTTTGCCTTATTTTATGTCTCTTTTGAATTTAAAAAAAATAAATTTTAAATCATAAACCCTTATTTTCTATATCCTAAATTTTAAACCCTACACCCTAAAAAGTACACATTACCTCTAATTCCCAAAACACTAACCAAAACCCCCTAACTTAGAACCCTAAATCCTCTAATTTGAAGTAGAGACATAAATGGAGGCATAGAGAGGGGCAGACGATTTGCACTCCTAGGAAGTAATTAATGACGGGTGCAAATCGTCTGCCCCCTCTCTTACCTTCATTTATTCTCCACTTCAAATTAGAAGGTTTAGGGTTTAGGTTAAGGGTAGGGTGTATTTTTATAACATAAGATTTAAATATAAAGATTTTTACTTTTACAGTGGATTAGAGGTGTCTACTGGTCCAAAAGCTGCTCATCAACATTAATGACGAAAAGGTTTGATTTACTTAAATTGATTTTAAGGCCGGAAGGTATATCGAGATTAGGGTAAGAAAAATTCGACTCGATGTAAAAAAATGGAATAACTCGACTCGAAACTTTACTCAAAATATTTGACTCGTTTTGACTTGATTCAAAATTTTATAGACTCGATTCGAAAAAAGTTTAAATAAAATTCAAGTTATAAAATGAAAATTCGAATAACTCGAAACTTTTAGTAATTAAAAGATTTATTTTTAAGTTTGAGATAAGTCTCTCAACTTTTTATGATATATATACATTGATATATAAAAATATAAAGAAATATTACAATATATGAATATATATATATATATATCTTATATGATTAGAGAAAGTCATTTAAATTGGAATCAAGTCGTACTATAACATGATAAATAATTATAATTAAATATTTATAGAAACTCAAAAACTCGACTTGAACCAAAAAATTTCAAATAAAGTTAGAGTTGTAAAATATTATTCATCAACTCGAATAACTCAAAATTTTTTGATTTAACTTGACTTGATCGAATACTCACCCTACTCGACCATAAAGATATGTTTAAGAAGGATTACACCCTACCCGATTGATATAAAATTCACTATCTATATTTATATTTTTCCATTCTTGTTATTTCAACCTGCGATATAAATATCTTCATGGTCGGGGATACGATAAATTTTATCCTAGATTAATATGAATTTAAATGAAAGGTTTAAGCGATAAATATGTATTTAAATTATATTTTTTAGATTGATATTTATAATTTTTGAATTAAATAATTGTTTATTTTTAATGTTATTTAAATAAGTATTTATTGTGACTATTTGTAAAAAAATTATTAATTAATAATATATGACATGTGATATTATTTTTTAAAATGTTAAGTCAGATTTTCAAACATTATTAAAATTTTAAATGATTTAGAAATAATCTTCAAATTCCTTAATTCCTAAATCAGATCACTACTATCTGTGTAGGTTGCGTCTTCAGTGACGGAATGAAGCATCATCTCTCCTTAAATAATGCATACATTTTTTATCGTTCATGATGTCGTCACTTATTATGAATTATTCGAACGAATTATTTGACAATTTTAATGTTTCATATGGCGTCGATCGATTTTTAACAACAAAGTGACGAGATAAATAGTCATGATAGTCTGACAATGAATATGATATACAATGACAGGATAATCAACGATAATGTGATTGACAATGATGACAATCAATTACGAAACCAAATCAAAACAAGATTTGAGTATTAGAGTGTTAAGGATTTGAAATTTTAAGGTTATATAGTGAATTTTGAGTTTATTTTGGGCTCTCGGGCTTCGATTCACCATACTCGCAGATCTTGAACTATTACTATAAAACCAATGGCCCGTACAAACCGCATATGGCGCCAAGCATTTCCCGCCAATTTATCCTCCTCCCTTATAGAAACCCTTAATCCCCAACGAAATCCCGACGGACCCAAATAGAGGCTGGGGGGTTTCAAGAAATAATGAAACGGAAGCAATATTGGCTGATGAAAACGGAACCCGGAGAGTGGTCATGGGAAGACCAAGCAGCAAACGGAGGCGTATCCAAATGGGACGGTGTAAGGAACAAGCAAGCCCAGAAACACCTCAAGGCAATGAAGCTAGGTGATCTCTGTTTTTTCTACCACTCGGGCGCTACCGCTCGCCGCGTGGTAGGCGTGGTCAGCGTCTTAAAGGAATGGTACACAGATGATGAAAACAGTGAGGCGGTCGTGGATGTAAAAGCGGTTGGGGAAATGAGGAGGCAAGTGGACTTAAAGGACATGAAACAGGATGGGGAGTTGAAAGGCTTTGTCATGTTTAGACAGCCGAGATTGTCGGTTTTGCCAGTTCCGGAGAAGGTTTGGGAGAGGATTTGTGAACTGGGGAATGGGTTCGAAGGGGATGGTATTGACATTGGGGAGGATGGTGGCGATGATGCCAAGGTTTAGGAACCAAGAATGCGGGTGTTTGGGGGGGGGGGGGGGGGGAAGAATCGCCATTGTTGGCAGTATAGATTATAGAAGCCCTTTTGTTGGTTTCGGTGAATTGTATTTTGTTAGGGTGTGTTTAATTAGTGTTTAGCTACCTTGTTGGATTCGTTGCTGAAGGAATTAAATATGGGATTGATGTTTTCTTTGTTTTTCCATATGATTGTTTTTGTGGCATTTTAGTGAACACTTAGAGTGCATTGACTTCATATTATCATATCAAGTTTTGTAGCACAGCTAGCCCTCACATGAACAAGTATCGTTGGTGAACAAACATTGGCACAATCGGGGTCTTTTTGGCATTGAGTATCCACAGCTGCTACAACTTTGGCGTCAACCATTGGAGGCCGGCACATATAGTTATAATCAGAATGATCAGCAGCGCAAAATTCTGGATTTGTACAGTCTTTGTCAGTAGAACATTCAATCGTTTTAGTTGTCATCGACGCATACAGCTAACACCCAAAGGATCACACCAGTAAAATTCTGAATATGAACGGTCTTTATCTGTGCAAATCGTCTATTTTTTTTTTATGGTTTCAATTTCTAATTAAAGAGTTTAAGGTTTAGGGTTAGAGGTTGTGGTTAGGGTTTAGAAAATTAGGAGTATTATGTATTTTTTTAGAGTATAAGGTTTAGGGTTAGAGGTTGTGGTTAGGATTTAGAAAATTAAGGGTATGATCTATTTTTGGAGTGTATAGTTTAGGGTTTAGGATATATAAAATAAGAGTTATGATTTAAAATTTAATTTTTAAAAATTTTCAGTTAGTTGAAAGCATAATAAAGAAGTAGAAAAAATTTACCCCTTTTTATTGGTAGAACATAGAACCGTTTTAGTAACAGTATATAATTGCTCATTTTTATTCGAATTTTTTTTATTATTATATTAATATAAAAAATAATTAAAAAAATCAAAAGTCAATATATATATATATTGGAAGGATAAAAAAAGTAAATTAAAGGGGTGGATGTGGGTGAGTCACGAACGTGGTTGAGCCACGACACTCCTCAACCTATCCAAATTGCGTATAAATAACGTAAGGAGAGATTATATCATGAATCTTATTTATTATATTATTTATGTTTTATATAATTAAATTTGTTTATTTTTAAATAATTATTTGATAACTGCTCATTCACTAATTATATATAAGAAAGAGGTGATGATTCACCTAAAAAAATAAGATCGATGAATCTGATTGGCTGAAACTATGAATAATATAATGAAAAAGATTTATGATATAATTTCTCCAATAAAAAAGCCAGGCTATGATGAACAAAATAAGAGAGCAATGCTCTCTCGCCAATGGCCGAGGTATTGCCCTCGATCCTAACTAGTTTGATTGGGTTTTTTAAATCCGATTTAATTAATTTTCAGAGGAGTCATAGTAGATCCAGAGAAATTTAATCGAGTTTAAGCTTTTAGTTAGATAATATTTTTATCTTTATCTTTATATTTAATATCGATTTTGATATACAATAATATGTAATTTTGTTGTTTTATATTTTGTATATCATGTTTATATATTGTATAACTTACTCAGATGAATAAATATTTTTTTTCTAATTTTGCCATCAGAATTTTATATTTATATTAATATATTTGTTCTTGTATACTTTAGACATATTTAATTGTTTATTTAAGTTGCATATACGATATATTAAATGTTAATGCGATATTTTTTTTTCGACGATAAATTTAGCTATCAGTCTAATGTGTGAATGATAGTTTTTATTTTTTTTCTCAAACACCAAAAACCTTAAAATTTACACGAAATCATAACCAGGTTTTAATTTAATCGTCGCTTTAACCCATAAATTTTAATACCAATAAAGCGATAATTAATTAGGTACCAATTTTGGGTGATATCGGATACTAACCTTTTTTATCTGTAACCAACTCTCGAACCAAAATTTTTAAATCTCTGATTTTATTTTACGATATCTGATCTACCAAAATGATCGTTGATGACTCTAAACTTTTTTAAAATATATAAATATTTTTATAAAATCCTTTTGTAACACTTTTTCAAATAAAAGGCAATATATCCTTTATATTCTTCTTATTAAAATTTTTATTATTTTCGTAACGAATCACTACACAGTCTTTGGAGGACGCAGACACCAACAGATCATATTTCTCATAGGATCACAGAAGCAAAGTTTTGGACTTGGACAGTCTGCATCAGAAGAACATGATGTCAGCTTAACATCATCAATTATTGGTGGCCTACACTGACAGTCACCCAAATGGTCACAGACACAAATCGATGGAAGCTCACACTCTGCATCACTGGAACATGCTGATGAATTTGATATATCTATAAAGTAAACAAAAAATAATCATTAATCAAATATTTTATTTAAACAATTCAATAAAATATTAAAATAAAAGAAATAATATATATACTTACGACAAGTTACGATCAAGATAATAAAAAAGGACGTAATGCCGAAATAACCCATTTTTTTCGTAGATAGTGTTAAAGTCGATAAAAATATTTCTTTAGTATTATGTGTTGGAGATCTGATATACAAAATTGTGTTTGTAGGGAGGATTTTATAGAAGATTTTTCGGTAAAAAAATCTTATACTTAGCTAATATTTTATTTGATAAAGATGAAGATTTTCTTTGAATTCCTATGGTATCATAATAAAATGTGCATCCAAATATAGAGATTATATTATATATGGAAATCAAGATTTACTAAAATCTTTGACCTATGATACTCAATATATTTTTGGAATAAATTTTAATTCTTGGTGAATGACTTTTACATGCCAAAAAAAAATTAAAATTAAAAATGTAATGGTAAAATATTTTTTTTATATAGTTAGAAGTTTTAAATTTATGTATTTATATAAAAAATAATTTAAGTAAGAATTTTTAGTTGTTTTATTTAAATATTTAATATAAAAATATACTAATGTTAATTATGTTATGAATTTAACGAGTAAGGTTAATAAACACCTCTCATTTTATTTATCCCATCAATATGAGATAAAGATTTTTAAATTTTTAGTTGTATTGTATATACGATATATTAATTGTTAATACAATCCTCTTTTTATTGACATTAAACTTGACTACTGGTCTAAGTTGTGGATAATAGTTTTTATTTATTCATCGAACACTAGAGCCCTTAAAATATACAAAAAAATTATATCTAAATTTTAATCTGATGTCACTTTAACCCGAAAAATTTTATATTTATAAAACGATAATTAATTAGGTATCAATTTTAGTCGGTGTGAGATACAAACTATTCCTCAATTGTAACCAATTTTCAAATCCAAATTTTTGAATCTCTGATTTTATTTTATTATATTCAATCTACCAAAAAAATCCTTTATTAACTACTCTAATTTTTTTTTAATATAAACTTTTTTATAAAATCCTTTTAACACTTTTTTTGACAAATGCTTTATTAAATCTATAGAAAAATTATAAATACATCGCAATCAATAAGTAAAATAATTGGATTAAACAATCTAAAGATTTTTACAACCCAAAAAAAATTCTATGAAAATAAACATGCTAATAAAATCCAGAAGCTTTCTGAATCTCCTTGTCTTTGTCCAAGACGCGTAACGAAGAAATAAATGAGTTGTCTCCTTCTCTCGATCATTCTGTTGTTGTATGTTATCTTCAAGAAGTACATGGCTTTTTTCATTTATGTTCTTTGTTACAAGTTGCTCATATAAACCGAGATGTAAATAGGGTTGCTCATAGTCTTGCTAAATGTGCACTAGAGTTGGATCATTCTTTTTATTTTTCTTTTGATATTCCTTTATGTATTGAATATCTTGGGTTGGACGATGCTATATTTGGTTAATAATATATATTAGATTTCTTTTTTTAAAAAATAATATCGATTTTGATATACGATAATATGTAATTTTATTGATTATTAGTATGTTTTATATTTTATATATCATGTTTATATATGGTATAAATTATTCATATGGTTAAAATATTTTTTCTAATTTTACCATCAGAATTTTATATTTATGTTAATATATTTGTTTTCGTATATTTTAGACATATTTAATTATTTATTTAAGTTGCATATACGATATATTAAATGTTAATGCAATGTTTTTTTTTACGACGATAAACTTAGCTATCTGTCTAATGTGTGGATGATAGTTTTCGTTTTTTCCTCGAACACCAAAGCCCTTAAAATTTACACGAAATTATAAGCAAATTTTAATTTAATCATTGCTTTAACCCATAAATTTTAATATCAATACAGCAATAATTAATTAGGTACCAATTTTGGGTGGTGTCGGATACTAACCCTTTTTATCTATAACCAACTCTCGAACCAAAATTTTTAAATCTTTGATTTTATTTTACGATATTTGATCCATGAAAGTGATCGTTGACTACTGTAAACTTTTTTAAAATATATAAATTTTTTTATAAAATCTTTTTGTATCACTTTTTCAAATAAAAGGCAATATATCCTTTTTATTCTTATTATAAATTTTATTATTTTCGTAACGAATCACTACACAGTCTTTGGAGGCAGACACCAACACCTAATTCCCTTATTATCACAGTAGCAATGTAATCTACCTGGACAGTCTTGATCAGAAGCACATCTCGGCTTAGCATCAATTATTGGTGGCCTACACTGACAGTCACCCAAATGGTCACAGACACAAATCGATGGAAGCTCACACTCTGCACCACTGGAACATGCTGATGAATTTGATATATCTATAAAGTAAACAAAAAAATAATCATTAATCAAATATTTTATTTAAACAATTCAATAAAATATTAAAATAAAAAATAATATATGTACTTACGACAAGTTACGATCAAGATAATAAAAAAGGACGCGATGCCGAAATAACCCATCTTTTTCTTCGTAGATAGTGTTGAAGTTGATGAAAATATTTTTTTTTGTATTCTGTATTGGAGATATGATATACAAAATTGTGTTTGTAGGGGGATTTTATAGAAGATTTTTCAGGTAAAAAATTCATATACATGAAGATTTTTTTTGAACTCCTATGGCATCATAATAAATGTGCATCCAAATATAAGAGAAATTATATTATATATATGGAAATCAATATTTACTAAAATCTTGACCTATGATACTCAATATATTTTTGGAATAAATAGTAATTCTTGGTGAATGATTTTTACATGCCAAAAAAATTATTTATTAAAATTAAAATGTAATGGTAAAATATTGTTTTTGTATATAGTTAGAAGTTTTAAATTTATGTATTTATATAAAAAATAATGTTATGAATTTAATAATGTTATGAAATTAACGAGTAATGTTAATAAACACCTCTCATTTTATTTATTCCATCGATATGAGATAAAAGATTCTTCATTCCTTACTTTATTTGTGACCATTCTACTTTGAACATCAATTTCTCATTCATTACTTATTCATTTTGAACATATGAGAGACCGTTATCCCTACAACTATATGAGGCTGCAGAGGCCGACACATATAGTTATCATCAAAATGATCAGCAACGCAAAATTCTGGATTTGTACGGTCTTCGTTAGTAGAACATTCAATCGTTTTAATAGTTGTTATTAAGGGTGGGTAAGACCGGGTACCCGACAAATTTGAATAGTATTGGTCTCGATCTCGGTAACCACCGGTTCTTGAAAATTAAAATCAGTCTCGGTCCCTGACACACCGAATCCTAAATTTTAAGAACCAGTCCCGTTACTGGTGGATACCAGTTTCAATATCGGGTACCCGGTCAATTAGTTTATTCTTAAAATTTTTGAGTAATTAGAGAAAATAAATTCAACCACCAATATTAATATTAAATAATAAAATTAGAATATTGTAGAATTGAAAATTAAAGTTTTAAAACTAATTGTACTCATAATATTTATACATAAAGAGAAAATTTGATAAGAAAAATAAACAAAATATCAATACTGGATATTTGGTATTGGTCTCGGTCTTACTGCGTACCCATCGGGTACCAGGTTCAAAAATTCAAGATCCAGTCTCGGTCCCGATTATGACAGGGACCTAAATTTTACATTCTGTTCCGATCTCACCGAAACCAATACCAGATAAAAATCTATCGGGTCTTATCGGATCTGAGATCATGTTTTTTGCCATCTGTAGTTGTGATCGAAGACCGACACATACAGCTAACACTTAAAGGATCACACGAGTAAAATTTTGAACAAATACAGTCTTTATCGGTTGAACATAACCATTTTTTTATTAAGTAGAGAGATTGTGTTTGTAGGGAGGATTTTATAGAACATTTTTCATGTAAAAAAATCTTATACTTAGCTAATATTTTATTTGATAAAGATGAAGTTTTTTTTTTTAACTCCTATGGTATCATAATAAATGTGCATCCAAATATAGATATTATATTATATATATATGGAAATCAATTTTTATTAAAATCTTTACCTATGATACTCAATATATTTTTGGAATAAATTTTAATTCTTGGTGAATGATTTTTACATGCCATAAAAATATTTATTAAAATTAAAAATGTAATGGTAAAATATTGTTTTTTATATAGTTAAAAGTTTTAAATTTATGTATTTATATAAAAAATAATTTAAGTAAGAATTTTTAATTGTTTTATTTAAATATTTAATATATAAATATACTAATATTAATTATGTTATGAATTTAACGAGTAATGTTAATAAACACCTCTCATTTTATTTATCCCATCGTTATGAGATAAAAGATTCTTCATTCCTTATTTTATTTGTGACCTTTCTACTTTGAACATCAATTTCTCATTCATTTTGAGCATTTGAGATACCGTTATCCCTACAACTATATGAGGTTGGCACATATAGTTATCAGCAACGCAAAATTCTGGATTTGTACGGTCTTCGTTAGTAGAACATTCAATCGTTTTAATAGTTGTTATTAGGGGTGGGCAAGACCGGGTATCCGACAAATTTGAATAGTATTGGTCTCGATCTCGGTAACCATCAGTTCTTGAAAATTAAAATCAGTCTCGGTCTCTGTCACACTGAATCCTAAATTTTAAGAACCAGTCCCGTTACTGGTGGATACCAGTTTTAATACCGGGTACCCGGTCAATTAATTTATTCTTAAAATTTTTTGAGTAATTAGAGAAAATAAATTCAACCACCAATAATAATATTAAATAATAAAATTAGAATATTGTAGAATTGAAAATTAAAGTTTTAAAACTAATCGTACTCATAATATTTATACATAAAGAGAAAATTTGATAAGAAAAATAAACAAAAAATCAATATTGAATATTTGGTATTGGTGTTGGTCTTACTGCGTACCCATCGGGTATCAAGTTCAAAAAATCAAGATCCAGTCTCGGTCCTGGTTATGACCGGGACCTAAATTTTGGATCCAGACCCGATCTCACCGAAACCAATACCAGATAAAAATCTATCGGGTCTTATCGGATCTGAGATCGGGTTTTTTGCCACCTCTAATTATGATCAAAGACCGATACATACAGCTGACACTTAAAGATCACACAAGTAAAATTTTGAACAAATACAATCTTTATCGGTAAAACATAACCATTGTTTTTGATTAAGTAAAAAGATTAATTTTTTTTTATAGCGTGATTCGAATCCATATAAGATGAGACAGGATGAACATCTTTAATCACTAGACATATCAATGAATCTCGGTAGAACATAACCATTTTAATAGCAATCTGTAATCTCATTTTTATCTGAATTTTGTTATTATTATAATATAAAAAATAATTTAAAAAGTCATAAGTCAAAATATAGATATATATTAAAGTGATAGTAGATCTCAAGAGATCAATTCTCTCGCTCGCCAAGGGCCGAGATATTGCCCTCGGTCCTAATTTGTTTGATTGGGTATTTTTAATCTGATTTAATTAATTTTTAAAGAGGTCATAGTAGATCTCAAGAGGTTAGTCAGAATTTAAGGTTTTAATTGGATAATTTTTTTTATTTATCTTTATATTTAATATTGATTTTAATATATAATAATCTGTAATTTTGTTGATTATCAGTATATTTTATATTTTATATATCATGTTTACATTTTGTGTGAATTATTCAAATGAATAAAATATTATTTTTCTAATTTTGCTATTAAAATTTTATATTTATGTTAATATATTTTTGATTAGTGTTTAGCTACCTTGTTGGATTCGTTGCTGAAGGAATTAAAGATGGGATTGATGTTTTCTTTGTTTTTCATATGATTGTTTTTTGTGGCATTTTAGTGAACACTTAGAGTGCATTGACTTCATATGATCATATCAAGTATTCTCTGTATCAAGTTTTGTAGCACAGCTAACCCTCACACGAACAGGTATCGTTGGTGAACAAACATTGGCACAATCGTGGTCTTTTTGGCATGGAGTATCCACAGCTGCTACAACCATCGGAGGCTGGCACATATAGTTATCACCAGAATGATCACCAGCACAAAATTCATGATATAGTTTTTCTAATCGAAAGAGCCAGACAATGATAAGCAAAACAAGAGAGCAATGTTTTCGCTCGCCAATGGCCGAGGTATTGCCCTCGAATCTAATTGGTTTGATCGGGTTTCTTAAATCCGATTTAATTAATTTTTAGAGGAATTGTGATAGATTTAAAGAGATTTAATCGTGATTTAAGCTTTTAGCTAGATAAATTTTTTGATCTTTATCTTTGTATTTAGTATCGCATGATAATATGTAATTTTGTTGTTTATTAGCAAGTTTTATATCTTGTATATCATGTTTATATATTGTATAAATTATTCACATGAATAAAATATTTTTCTAATTTTGCCATCAAAATTTTATATTTATGTCAATATATTTGTTTATGTATATTTTAGAAATATTTAATTGTTTATTTAAGTTGCACATACTATATATTAAATGTTAATGCAATGTTTTTTTTTTTTTCGACGATAAATTTAGCTATCAGTTTAAAGTGTGGACGATAGTTTTCATTTATTCCTCGAACATCAAAGTCCTTAAAATTTACACGAAATTATAATTAAATTTTAATTTAATAGCCGCTTTAATCCAGAAATTTTAATATTAATAAAGCAATAATTAATTAGGTTCCAAATTTAGACGGTGTCAGGTGCTAACCCTTACTCATCTATAACCAACTCTTGAACCAAATTTTTTTGAATCTCTGATTTTATTTTACGATATTTGATCTACTAAAGTGATCGTTAACGACTCTAGAAAATTTTAAAATACAAACTTTTTTATAAAATCTTATTAAAATATTTATTATTTTTGTTAATGAATCACTACACAGTCATTGGAGGCCGACACATACAGCTAACTCCCATAGGCTCACAATAGCAAAATTCTGAACCTTCACAGTCTTTATCATTAGAACATGCTACCACCTTAGCAGCAGCAACTAGTTGTGCCTTACACTGACAGTCACCCGTATGGTCACAAACACAAATCTTTGTAATCTCACAATCTTCATCACTGGAACATGCTGCTGAATTTGATATGTCTATAAAGTAAACAAAAACTAATCATTAATCAAATATTTTATTTAAATATTAAAATAAAAAATAATTTATATATATACTTACGACAAGTTATAATCAAGATAATAAGAAAAGATCCGATGCCGAAACAACCCATCTTCATTTTTTCGTAGATAGTGTTGAAGTTGATAAAAATGATGATATACAAAATTGTGTTTGTAGGGAGGATTTTATAGAAGATCTTATACTTAGCTAATATTTTATTTGATAAAGATAAAAATTTTCTTTGAACTCCTATGGTATCATAATAAATGTGCATCCAAATATAGATATTATATTATATATATGGAAATCAATTTTTATTAAAATCTTGACCTATGATACTCAATATATTTTTAGAGTAATTTTTTTTATAATTGCTATTAAATTTTTATTAAATTCATAAAAAATATTATTATTATAATGCATTCGAAAGAACTAAAAAAAAGAAAGTAAAATATTTTCTATAGAGATAAGCATACTATCAAAATTCAGAAGTTTCCTGAATCTTCTTGTCTATATCCAATCGAGACACATAACGAGTGAATAAGGAGTGGTGAACAATCTAAACCATTAGGCAGAATGTTCCGTTACCCAGGACTGATTATATCGGTACACAACCGTCAACCGAGTGAGGATCTAACCATCAATGACTACCGACAAAATCATAATCAAAAACTAGCGCCGATTCAAATCTCTACAACAATCGGCTGCTATGGTATGCTAAATCATGCTATAAGGACAAATAAAATAAACCACACACACACAAAAAAAAAACGTGTAATAAGGATAGAGAAAACGCTTGCCACGAAGGCAAAGATACTTATTAACATATAAGAAAATAAATGAACAAGAATAATGATAAATTCGATGGTCGACAATTAATATTAAATTAGTTACCGACTACCTATTAGAAAACGAAAAAGACGAAAAAAATATTGCAAAAGGGGTATAATATTGGTGAATGGTTTTTACATGCCAAAAAATATTTAATATTTATCAAAATTATAATCGTAATGGTAAATATTGTTTTTGTATATAGTTGAAGTTTTAAATTTATGTATTTACATGAAAATTTTAATTTAAGTAGCGATTTGTAGTTGTTTTATTTGAACATTTTATATGAAAATATACTAATATTAATTATTTCCTACACTTAATGAATAGTGTTAATAAACACCTCCCACTTCATTTATTCTATCAATGTGGGATAAAGGGTTTTTCATTTCTTATTTTATTTTTGACCTTCCTACTTTGAACATCAATTTTTCATTCATCACTCATTCATTTTAAAATGTGAAATACCGTTATAAAAATCTCACTAAGTAAAATAAGAATCAATAAACTCTTTATTCGAATCTCATAAAATATGCCTCAAAAATAATCATTTCTCACTGTTTTTCTAACAGGAATATCGACAGCTGCTACAACCATTGGAGGCTGGCACATATAGACATAGTTATCACCAGAATTTATCGGTAGAACATATAACCATTTTAATAGCAATATGTAATCCCATTTTATCTGAATTTTTTTTTTATTATAGTTATAATTATAATATAAAAAGTAATTAAAAAAAGTCATAAGTCAAAATATAGATATATATTAAAATGATAATAGATCTCAAGAGATCGATTTTCTCGCTCGCCAAGGACCGAGATATTACCCTCGGTCCTAATTTGTTTGATTGAGTATTTTTAATCTGATTTAGTTAATTTTTGAAGAGATCACGGTAGATCTCAAGAAGTTAGTCGGAATTTAAGCTTTTAATTGGATAATTTTTTTACTATTTATCTTTGTATTTAATATTGAATTTAATACATGATAATCTGTAATTTTGTTGATTATTAGTATATTTTATATTTTATATATCATGTTTACATTTTGTGCGAATTATTCAAATGAATAAAATATTATTTTTCTAATTTTGCTATTAGAATTTTATATTTATGTTAATATATTTTTTTCATGTATATTTTAAATATATTTAATTGTTTATTTAAGTTGTATATACAATATATTAATTGTTAATACAATCCTCTTTTAATCAAGATTAAATTTAATATTAATAAAACGATAAATAATTAGGTATCAATTTTAGTCGGTATAAAATACAAACCATTCCCTAATTATATTCGATCTACCAAAGTGATCGTTAACGATTCTAAAATTTTTTAAAATACAAACTTTTTTATAAAATCCTTTTGTAACACTTTTCAAATAAAAGGCGATATATCCTTAATGTTAAAAATTTTATTATTTTTCGTAAGGATTCACTACACAGTCATTGGAGGCCGACACATACAGGTAACTCCCATACGCTCACAATAGCAAAATTCTGACCCTTCACAGTCTTCATTAGTAGAACATGCTACCACCTTAGCAGCAACTATGGGTGGCTTACACCGACAGTCACCCATATGGTCACAAACACAAATCTTTGTAACCTCACAATCTTCATCCATGGAACATGCTACTGAATTTGATATATCTATAAAGTAAAAAAAAAAAAAAACTAATCATTAATCAAATATTTTATTTAAATATTAAAATAAAAAAATAATTTATATATATATACTTACGACAAGTTATAATCAAGATAATAAAAAAATTTCCGATGCCGAAACAACCCATCTTCATTTCTTCGTAGATAGTGTTGAAGTTGATAAAAATGAGATGATGATATACAAAATTGTGTTTGTGAGGAGGATTTTATAGAAGATTTTTCAGGTAAAAAAAATCTTATACTTAAGCTAATATTTTATTTGATAAAGATGAAGATTTTCTTTGAATTCCTATGGTATCATAATAAAATGTGCATCCAAATATAGAGATTATATTATATATATGGAAATCAAGATTTACTAAAATCTTTACCGATGATACTCGATATACTTTTGAAATAAATTTTAATTCTTGGTGAATGGTTTTTATTAGGGGTGAGTATTCGTTCGAGTCGAGTCAAAAAATTTTGAGTTATTTGATTTGGTGAGTCATATTTTACAATTCAAACTTTATTTGAAATTTTTTCGGTTCGAATCGAGTTTTCAAGTTCGTATAAATATTTAATTGTAATTATTTATCAAGTTATAGTATGATTTGATTCTAATTTAAACAACTTTCTCTAATCATATAAGATATGCATGTATAGATTTTTTTTTCATATGTAGCAATATTTCTTTATATTTTTATTTATCGATGTATATATATCATAAAAAATTGAGAGATTCATCTTAAACTTAAAAATTAATCATTTAATTACTAAAAATTTCGAGTTATTCGAATTTCCATTTTACAACTCGAACTTTATTTGAATTTTTTTCGAATCGAATCGAGTCAAATTATTCGGTTTATTCGAATCGAGTCGAGTTTTGCTCCCCTAATTTTTACATGCCAAAAAATATTTATCAAAATTATAAATGTAATGGTAAAAATTTGTTTTTGTATATAGTTGAAGTTTTAAATTTATGTATTTATATAAAAAATATCAATTTAAGTGATGAATTTTAGTTGTTTTATTTAAACATTTTATATGAAAATATATTAATATTAATTATCATTTGAATTTAACGAGTGATGTTAATAAAATAAAATAGATGATATTTATTTTAAGAAGTTTGAGTTTAATTATTAATTTTGTCCGTAAGGTATATAAGATTTATCAAAAAGTTAAAAAAAAATATGAACATATATTCTTCATTTATAATAAGAGTTTTTCAAATATTTTCTAAGTTAAAACTTGATTAACAGGTAATACAAACTTAATCGCACACATTATACCTAATAATTATAAATACATTAAAAATAAAATAAAAATTTTATGTAATCAATAATTAAATAAGGGCCAAAATAAACCAATGGCCACTCTATTCTTACTTGGTTACAAACGATTAGGGATGATAAAAATACTTATTCTCGATCTGATTCGGTGTGTCTCGTCTTAATCAGGTTTTTCTCTTTAAATTTCGAGAATCGGGATAGAGAATAGGACGAGGCTTAAAATTCATTAAGCCGGATCGGATTTAGGTATTTGATCCTGTCTATTGATGATTCAAGTTTTTTTAATATATAATTTAACATGTGAGTAATTTAAATTTTATTTTATTTTTTTTATATAGATTTAAAATTATTTAAATACCATAATTTATGATTGTGATGAAGGATTGATCGAATCTAACTTTTATCGTCAATGATTTTTTTTTAATTTTCCAGATCGAGTTAGGTCAGGATCGTGTTTAAGAAATAATATATTGAGACAGGACGGAATGGATAAATTGATATCTTAACTCGAATCGAAATAGAATCAGATTTAGAGATTAATAAATCAAGATGGATCGAGGCGATAAAAAACCGTCCCGTCTCGTTGTCATCCCTACAAACGATTCACTTTTTTCCTAATAGCTACAACTTAGTTTGGTTACAAGCGGTTCATACTTTTCTAATAGTCATAGATTAGTTTATCCTTTACACTTGCGGATACGATTTTAGGAAATCACCATTAAATATTTTATAGATTTTTTCATTCTCGTACCTATCCCTCACAGATGCCCTTGAGTTTCGGTTAATCCTCATATAAAACACCAAAATTTAATACATTAAAACAAATACACAACATTAAATCTCCTTAATTTTTAATGGACCAATTTGTCTAATTTCAAAATTAAAAGGACTTAAAAAATGTTTTTACATTTTTCAAACTCACTTGCTAGTAATATGGTTGTAGTAACACTTGCGCCAAAATTAGACAACAAAGGACAAACGATATAAACGGCATTTTCAAAGTTCAACTTTTTAAAAGAAACGGCATTTTTCCCGGTAACCAAGAACCACCTAAAAAGAAAACAATGGGAGCGGGAACTCCACCGCCACCGGCCAAACCCGAAGACGATCCGGATCTATCAAATCAGACTGCTACAATCCCCCACCAACCCCCCACTTTCATCGGCCTAGTTCATCGGAAAAAAGGCACGACTGTTCGTTCATGGCTTGTACTGGACTCGATGGCTCAGACGATGAGAGTGGAGGCCGGAAAGCATTCTATCATGCGACGCACGGGTTTACCCGGTCGGGATCTTCGGATCCTGGACCCGTTGCTTTCGTACCCGTCGACGGTGCTGGGTCGAGAAAGGGCCATCGTGATTAACTTGGAGCACATAAAGGCAATCATCACGGCTCAAGAGGTTCTTCTGTTGAATTCCAAGGATCCTTCCGTCACGCCGTTTGTTACTGAGTTGCAGAGAAGGATTCAGCTGCATTATCAAGCAAACCAATCCGAGGTCCCTTCTTTCCCATTTCATTTCTTTATTATAATTTATATTCAACTTCGTGACTCTCCCTCCCGGTAATGTTATCTTCGAAGTTTGAACATGAATTCTCTTGCTTACGCAGAGATGAGTATGGTCTGGTAGAGTCAGATTTCTGGCCCATCCGACCGAATTTTAATATCTTTCTTTTATCACCCGATCAAAATTTATGGTGAAAAAAATTCGACCTGACTTTTAAGTTTTAAAACTCGATCTGACCCGAACGATTAAAAAATTAAAATTTTAGAGAATTAATTGTAAAAAATAAATTTTAAGAATCTAATTATAAATAAAATCAATTTTTAGTGATCTAATTATAAAAAAAAATCAATTTTAATGACCTAATTATATAAAATATATATAAGGATAGATCATTATTATCAATATCTCTAAAAATATAGAAAAATTATACTACTAATTTTGGATCCAGTCGAGTCGGATTTTTACATCCTAAGCCTAAACCCAACCCGATCTAAAATCAGTCTTGAAAAACTCGAATCAAACATAATAAAAAAAATTAACTTGATCCAATCAGGTTGGGTCAAAACCGTCAGATTCAGATTCTGTGCCCGTCCGTACGTTTATGCTGTGTTTTGACTGAATTTATAACATTTTCAATCTGGATTTTACTAGCTAGAAATGCAAATGAGATTTGAATTTGAATTGATTTTCAGGAGAGTGCAATTGATGATAACAACTGCATCATTCGAACCACATCCCAGAACATGTTGCCGAGGATTTCACAGCTTCTGAACCAAAATGATGAAGGCAAGGCTGAGGAGAAGCAGGGTGTTGAGAATCAGGAAGGAACAAAGATTCTCCCATTTGAGTTCGTTGCATGGGAAGCCTGCCTTGAAGCTGCATGCGGATGCTTAGAAACTGAAGTGAGCAGTCTTTCTTCTCCTTGTTTTGTCCTAAAAACATGTATTAAAGTAGACCTATTTGTTGTTTTGAATTGCCAAAACAGACAAGAACACTGGAGCAAGAAGCTCATCCAGCCTTAGATAGATTGACCTCAAAGATTAGTACACTCAATTTGGAGCGTGTTCGACAAATTAAAAGCCGGCTTGTTGCAATAACCGGTCGTGTTCAAAAGGTCCGGGATGAGTTAGAACACTTGCTAGATGACGATGGTGATATGGCCGAGATGTATTTAACAGAGAAACAACAAATCGAGAAGTCTTCAACTCCTTCTCTGGATGAAAGAGATGAATTAGATGAACAAGAAGTTGTTGAACCAGACAAGGATGACAGTACACCTGCTGAAGCCCCTTTGATACCTGGCTACGAGTGTGAAGATACCCAAGATTCCGACAGACCACCCCGAGACCATTCGTTCGATGCTGCTATCGGCGGAGGCAGCGGTGGAAGTCGTTCGAGTTCCGATCATAGTTTTATCGGCAAATCCTTTAATGTACAGGAGTTAGAAATGCTATTGGAAGCTTACTTTGTACAAGTTGATGGTACACTCAACAAGCTCTCCACGGTATGTTTACTTTCGACTCGAATTCAAACTCGAATGCGAATTATTGATTATTTACTTTTTTTTTTTGATGGTTTTCCTCTTTCATGGAAGCTGAGGGAATATATGGATGACACAGAGGACTACATAAACATAATGTTGGACGACAAACAGAACCATCTTCTACGGATGGGAGTGATGCTATCGACGGCAACTCTTGTGATCAGTGCTTTCGTTGTCGTCGCCGGTGTATTTGGCATGAACATTCATATCGATCTATTCGACGACGATAAAGCAGGGATGCCGGAGTTTCTTTGGACAATCGGCGGCAGCACCGCCGGGACGGTATTCCTCTATGTGATTGCTATTGCATGGTGTAAATACAAGGGCTTGTTAGGGTAGTCGGAGCTAAATCTAAATATCTTCCTAAGCATGAGGTGAAGGATTTATTTAAGATTCGGATAAATATATTTATGCTACGTTCGATTAGTCGGATAAAATGAAATAATTATTCAGATACTAATAAAAGAAATTTAGTATAATAACGTGTATTCAATTCATTAATTGAATAATTAGGATGAAATTTTGTGAAGGTTTAATATGACACGATTCTCATAACTAAATTAATTACGGTGATTACAAGTAGTATTTATTTTAAAATATATATATATAACACGTGTGGATGTAGTATTAGATCACATCCTAAAGTTTCAATATTTTGTTACCAACATTTTCCAATGTGACCCAAATTATATAATCTTATTAGGAATAGTTTTATGAATAAATAAATCAGATTTAGAGACATAATTGTGGATGACAGCTGCAAAGTAGACATAGTTGGAGCCTTGAGGGAGCAAAGAAGCATTAAGAAAATCCAAAAAGAAAAGGCAAACTATGGATTATAATGGGGCATGTTCTTTAGGGTTAGGAAAATCACAGGCAAGATCTTACAAGGGGGATTTTTAAAATAGAAAAAGAAAGCATGTTCTTTAGGGTTATGAAATAGTTTTATATATAGTTATAAAAAATTATATAGTTAGTCACTCAATTATTTTTTTTTCTTTATTAAAACTATAATGAGTAGTTACGTGTACTTTTTTAAAATATTTTAAATATTATTTTATTATTTTTTCTCTCCTTCGGTGATTATTTTTTTAAGGTTTTGATCCCCAGCCTTTTTATTTTGATCTCTCAATTATTAATTTTCAGCAATTTTGTTAGACTTTCAGTGACAAGGGAACTAAAAAGGAAAACTAGCTAATGGGAGGGACGGTTTTGACAAAAAAAACTAAATGAAGGACCAAAACAAGAAAATAATAATAGTTGGGTGACCACTTGTATAATTTTTTATAAGTATTTAGTTTATTATTCAATTAATTTAAATCAGATTTTATAAAAATCTAATATAAAGTGACCTTTTCGACTTATTTACTCGACGTATAAAATTAAAATTTAAATATTAAACATTACTTAAGGTAGCTAACATCAGTCTTGCTAGGCTTTCTGATCATCGATCTATGAACCTATTTTTTTTTTCATTTCCTTACCATCATATCTAAGCATTGGGAAAGAAGTCCTTTTGCCTATTTCAATGAGAGACTATATCATGAATCCGGTTTATCACATCAATTATGGTCCCTAACCAATAAAAATCATTCACTTCACCATTAATTTGTTATGTAATTAATATAATTTTTAGAAATTATATTTTTAAAATGACATAAAGAATATGAATAAAGATTCATTGGTTGAAAAATAATAAGTTAAAAATTAATGGTGAAATGAGTAGTTATAATTAGATGAGGCCATAACTGACGTGATGAGCCGGGCTTATGATATAATTTCTCCAGTTCAACACTTTCCATCATCTTTGTGCCTCATCATCATGTGCATGTTTAAGGGGGCCCAAAACTTGATGAGTTGTTATGAGAAATGGAACATATCAAGGGCATATATATGGACCCTTGTTTAGGAGAGGTTATTAGGTGAATTTTATTCATCACGTCATTATAATTTAAGCAATCAAGATTGTTAGTCTTTAAATAACTATCTAATAATTATCCATCCACTAATTACATGTAGAAAATAGATAATGATTCACTTTAAAAAATGAGATGGATAAATCTTATTAGTTGAAACCACAAATAACGTGGTAAACAGAGTTCTTGTCTTTATTCATAGATATTGGGTGAAAAAAAATCTCATTTAATTTTTTTTACGTAAAATTTGAATTAGATATGTTACGTTATCGATATAAATATAAAATTTTTTTCATCATATTTATAACATTTCAAATAATGCCAAGAATGTAACATTATATATATAAACAATCTCGATGTCACATTCACATGCATGTTTCTTTAATAAGGTTGTTTTTTCCAATTATGACTCATCTATTTGTCCTGTTTTGTTGAAAACATGAATGTTAGAGTTTAAGCAACGTTGTTATTCAGGCCAATAAACGGTGTCGGCCGGTTTTAGGCTCAAATTCTCACCAAACAAAACAAAAGATTAAAATAACAACACCTGCACATGCATGCAACAGGAGTATTTATGACCTTACAACTTTTTTTTTTTAATCTTTCATGTGATTTTATTGTTCGTGTTTAGAATTTTTGAATGTATTTTTTAACAATAACGTCTTTAAAATTCGAATTTAGACCGTCTTAAAACAAACTTTTAAGAAAGCATGACAGGACAAAACTGAAAACATAGAGAAATTTATTTCCAAGGTCTGCAATGGCCCCCAGTACTACAAAGGAGACTGGAAATGAAATGAAAAATTAAAATTAAAAAATAAATAAAAAGGGAAAAGGATCTTATTCCTTTGACTTGTTGAAACTCCTTTGATTTTCTCCTTAAAACCACCTGTAAATTTTGGAACATCCCATGAGTTTTGTCATGGTACATTGTAATAAAATCAAAGGAAAATAATAAAATTAATTCTTGAATATGACTTAACTGATTGCTTTGTATCTGGTTTGTAGAAGGAGAAGAAGACTGCAAAAACCCAAAATGGCCTTGAAAATTTGATCCTATTCCTCCCTGGTAAATTCTCAACCTATAAGCTGGAAAAAAAGAAAAAGAAAAACTTGAACTTGAATCTAAGAATATTGTACAAATACCTCAAACTGTGTTGCAGAGAAACCAATTGGAGCTTGATTATTATTGTTCTGGGGAAAACCATCAAGAATTCAGACCATTGAAAACAACATGTTTACTGACAGAAACTGGGACATATATTACTACCTTGGAGTAATTGATGAAAGGAGAGGTTGCAGTGTCATCGTCTTCATGTACCTGCAGGCGTCTTCTTTGTTTCTTGTTCCTGTGTCTTTTCCCACCATTTTTATTCAAAGCCAGACCTTCACCTTGGGTTGCTGTATATTCATGAAATACTAATTGACTGCCGCCATTGACGTCTTCATAGAAATGTGGAGGCCCTGAAGATGCATCGGAAACCATGGAAAGGTCTTCTTCTTCAACCTTTTGTTTAGCTCTATTCACTTTATTTGCATCACGAAATCCATTCTTTTTGTTTGAAGGATTTGCAGATAGAAAAGATTGTTCCAGGTAATTAGTCCAACCAGACTCACACCCACTACTACACTCAGAGTCCATAAAATTCATGGTTCTTCCTTCTCTTTGGAAAAGAAAACCCTACACTGACTCAGTGAGTTCCCTTACCCTATATCTAAGGCTCCTTTTATCGAAAAAAGAAATTGGTCTAATTGCAACTTTAATCCCTCTATTCTATTATATTATACATGACTCGACCATCCTATTTCAATGATGTTATTAGTTAGTTGCAAACAAACATCTCCATTATTTTTTATTAATTACCACTTGTCACGTGGCTAAAGTCCAATCACTAAACAAGAATGATTAAAATTGAGGAAGTTCTTTAGGCGGAAAATGGCTAAGACAAGCAAGAAAAACAAAATGGGAACACGTTGAAAAAAAAAATAGTAACTAATTAGACGTGTAATGTCATCGTTTATATATCTCAAGACATTCTTTTTATTTTCTGATGTGAGATTAATGTTTGTTTTTTCTCGTACGTGACATAAGATGTAATTACATTATTAAGGAAAATATCACGATTCGAACTCATACAAGATAAGATGACATAAACATCAGTGACAGTTCAAAATAAATCTCAACGATCACTGTTATTTGTTGAACCGTTAAACGATATCACAAGATTATTATTAATTGATCGTACGATCGAAATCAGTATAACCAAAGTACCTATCTGTATCATCTACTTGTGTAAGCCCCACATCCCCATCTACAAAAAGAGAAACCCTAAAAAAGGGTCAGGTAATGGCAACACAGGAGATTGTGAGGTTATATGTGTCCCTACAGAAGGGTGTTGGATATCATGTAAGAAAGAAACAATGGGGGAAAGGACACTCAAGTCCTAGAGTAATTTTGTCGCCATCTTCCCCATTCGGCTCAGAATGTGAATGAATCTAAAAGTGCCAGTTGGTGTGCATGGAAGTGAGAAAATGAAAGAGAGAAAGAAGGGGAAAGCCACAGTAGCTTCACATGCTAGACAACCAGGCAGTGCGTACACTCTTGACAAAATCCGGGCACACCTCCTTGGGCACTAGTATTCTTGCTGGTCCTACAGCCACATTTTCATACAGATTTTTTTTATATTTTTTCTTCTAAATCGGGCCAATGGGTATCCAACGACTCAATAAATTCAATATTAAAATTATATTATTATTATTATGTTTCAACATCATTTTCAATTTTTTAACTGCGTTATGAGTTTATTAAGCCGATGGGTACCCATTGGGTCAGTTTTGAACACTTCTAGCTAATTTCACCAACATTCAGTCGTGGTAAATAGCAAATTTAGAAAAGTATTATTGGTTAGGTTAGTACAAGGACAAAGTTAAGATCAAAAATTGAGAAACTCTAAAAGCATAAGAGTTAAAAATTTTACTTTAATAATATTTAAACTACAAAGGACTTAAAATGTAATTATACCAAAAAAAATCTTGGAGGAAGAGCAGCCACCAACCTATTAATACTTCTGTCCCTGGGTCCATATAAATAGAACAAGAAAAGTATATTACATAAGTTATATATATATATAGTTGTATATAATTATATATTTAATTTTTTTGCATAAGTATATATGTATTTATACTCGCTTCGTATATTTGATCGGATAAAAGGACAGAATTGGTAGTAAAGATTGAGAAGGGTCGATTTCATAACTTTCAGAAAGTATGAATCTGTTCAATTTTAAACTTATATTTTTAAGATTGTTAAAGTCTAATTTGATTAATATTTAAGTTAAGAGGACCTAGAGTGTCATTAGACAAAAAATTGAAGGGGAAGTCAATTCCCATGATTTTCAATGTGAGTATTATTAGTTAAAGGTTGAAATGTAATGACCCGGATTCGGATCCGAGGGTCGGGTTAACCCGTGGTGTTGGGCTTTGGTTTTGGGCCCCGAGTTTGGGGTTTTGGGCCTCGTTTTTGTGTTGGGTCTTGTTAGGCTTGTTGGTTGTTGGGCTTAAGAGTTTTTGCTGAGGACTTTTTGGTAAATGGCTAAAGAATGAAAAAAGAGGGAAAGCTTGGGAAAGAGGTTGAAGAGGTTGGAGGGCCATCATCAAGCTTGGGAAGAGGGAAAGTTTGAAGAGGAAGAAGAGGGTCGCTTTTGTTGTTGCCTGTAAGAGGTTGGTACTCCCAACATTTCCAATCTTTATGCATTTCATGGTAGAACACATAGCATATAGAATCCAGGTCTAGGGGACGTAATTGTAATATCATAGTTTAAGGCTGTCGGTAACAGATGACAGACATTATTAAACATGTTAAACGCATTGTTTTTTTCTAATCTTAAAGTAATATATATTTTAAAATATACTTTCAACTATTAATCATTAATTATTCAATCACTGTGTTATAATATTAGTGGTTGATATTTAAATCCGTGACCTCAGGACAAACATCCCTTTACATACCTCATTAACCAAAAGGAATGAGAGAAGTTGTTTTTTAAAATTTTAAAATTTTAAACATTTTATATATTTTTTATTAAAATTTTATTTTTATTTCTCTAAAATTTTATAAATTCAGTTCCCCTTATCTAAAATTTTGAGTCCATTTTTATTTGATTCCATACACCTGAAAATTTATCTATATTTATTTTCAAATTTATTATTTTTGTTGTTTAATGCTCCATCCTTTTCATCTCGACTCTTCTTGGCTTGTATTCCAATGTTATTTGCCATCTTGTACCTTTCCAATTAATAACACATTATTTCTCAATATTGTAACCAGAAAAAGAAAAAAAAAAAAGCATCGCCAACACCATTGATTCTTTAGTTTTAAAGATGAACAAAACAATATATACAAAAAAAAATAACTAATTTAGTCAAGAATTTATGAATATAAATAGATTTAAACAAGACTCGAAAGTCGTATAATGAAAACGATCGAACTTTAAACAAATATATATGATGTTTATATCATACACGAACTTAACCTAAACTCGATCCGATCTGATCCCGGATATAACTAGATGCCACTAGGGTCATTGCATCAGGGTGGAAGGTGTGTTGTAAATGCTGTTTTGTCTCACGTATTGGCTCCTTTCCAAAGTTTCCAAATGAGCCATTGTGGTCAATAGATGTGTCTGAGTCAGACCTCAGACCCTTCTCCTCTGCAAGAGCTTTTACTGCCCATCCCTGCCTTCCGTAGACCCACCCTTCCCAGTGTTCACATGTCCAGGGATGCCTTGTTTGATCCCTCTGCCTGCTGCTCCGGCAGTGCAGGAAATTTGGTGAAAGATGATGATGGGCCTGGGGGCTGGGGGTCCCTCCTTTTGGCAAACAGCCTGGATTCTTTTTAGCTTGAAAACTGGGACAATGGCAGCCACATGCTGATGGGGATACAGTCAATATAATTATTTCTTTACTTTTTTGAGCAAGGTCGCTGGCTGTACATGAAGAAAACATGGGAGAAGACTGTAACAGAGAAATCAGTTTCAAGTTGGAAAAGGAACTTACAGGATTTAAACCGAGTCACTTGATTTAGATTCATCTATTTAGATAGATATTTGTTGAGACACTGAACAAGAAAAGTGAAGAAAAACAAAACAAAATAATTAGTGGCGGTTTCAAGGGATTTGGTCCGGTTGATTTAGGGTTAAGAGCCGTAGAAAGAATCACGATAAATAAGCACGAACCATCTTATCTCAATGGTTAAAAGAATGATTATTGCTTTTGAAGGTTATAGATTCGAGTATTAATAAAATTAACACAATGATAAAACGATTAATATTTACTGGTTAAACAGATATTCACTTTTTCGGATCAAATACGAATCACTATATCATCAATTTAGAAACTCGAATATTCAAAAAATTAAATCTAATCCGATATCTGATAATAAAGGCGTAATCTCACTTGCTAAGTTCTAATTCAATTATTGATGAGCTTTTTTCTAATTTATATGTTCAAAATTTCCACCAACTTATTTGTTTCATATAGAAGACCATTTTAAGAGACAACACGTGTACGTGCATATCTCACTCTTTGTATAAACACATATCCATAAATGTAGATATTAAATAATTACTTAAAATAAACGGACATGATTATATGGATCAACGTAATGAAAAGAGTTTATAATATAATTTCTCTTTCAAAAGTTATATTCTTATCGGTTGAAAACAAAAATTACGTGAAATATGTCGCGTTACTCCTGAACTAATACTACGGAAATTATTAGATAAGTCTAATTTTAAGTTATTTTATTATTTATTTAATAATATATTTTTTAAGATATATTTTTATTTTTATTTTTATATATCATTAAATGAGTGAATCTTATTAGATATGATCATAGATGATATGATATAATCGGATTGTATAATAATTTATCGTTTCGCAGCCATCACTTCCCCTAACAAAATTTAGGGTTTTTTTTTCTGTGGAGAGTTTGAGGTTTTAAAGGCTAAACTAAAATAATTGATAAATCAAGGTTTAAATTTTTTTAGTTATTTTTAGAATTTTTTATGTTTTATTATTAAAAATTAAATTTTAATTATAAATTTTAAATTTTAAAAAATTATTATAGCCTATTTTTTTAATTTTTTAGTATTAAAAAATAAATAATTTGTATTGAAATGAAGTTTGTGACCATCTCTATTCCAATTCTTGTCCCCAATTTCTATATTTATTCCCACTCGATAGTAGACAAGTAAATCCCTTATTTATTTTTTTTATTAGAGTGTGCAAGAACTAAGGAATGAACAGATGTTTTGGTTTTTGTGAAATTATTGGACCAACCATATTTGCGACATGCACTCATGATTGAGACGAGAATCAAGAATAATTGAAACATAATGAGAAACAGATGAGGGGTTCGAACACCTACCAAAAAAATAATAGGATAAATTCGGGGATGGTAATATAATATGACCCGGGTTTTATCTGATCCGATAAGAATGGATTTTTATTATAAAAATTAAGTTTAAGTTGGATTATTGGGAAAAGATGAGTTTAGAGTAAAAATTCATGAATCCGACCTGGTATATTTATTATTTTTTGTGTCGAGTTAGACTTAGTCAATTTTTATTGAAATATCAAAGTCGGGGTGGGTTTTAATTGTTACTATATTAGTTCAGATATGATTGGGTCAAGAATAAAATATATTATGGTTAATTATGGTCGGGATTGAAACAAATAATTTAAATTTTAGGTGATCAGGATAATAAAAAATCCACCCAATTATCATCCTAGATAAATTATACTAAATATTATTAAATTTTATATGATATATCATTAACACCACTAAAATTTTAATTTATTCAAATTTTTTAGTTTAAAATTCACATAAAAGCAATTTAAGGAGTAGAAAAGTAAAATGAAAATATTCTGATACTGATATTATAATGAATGATAATCGATGATAAGTATCTATCCATATATATAATTATATCGTTATAAACATTAAAATTAATATCGTTTTAGAGATCAATAACTATATTAAAATAATAATATTTAATTATATCAACGATGTTTTGATCATATCGATAAACTATCATTTATCCCCATATTATTATCGAATTAACGTTCTAGTAAAATAATTAAAATCTAAATCATAATTTAATTCTATAATTAAAAATGTGTGATGTATATATATATATAACATACTGTTTAAAATTGAGTAATATATGGAATAATTTACTTGAAATAATAATGATAAACATTGATTAAATAAAGAAATCGCTCTTCCCGTTAATATTATCCAATCCTGACCGTTCATCGCCTAATTAATGACATAAAAATGATCAAACTGGGGAAAAAACGAAGGTAAGAGAGACGGAGGAGGGGTGAGGAGTATCTACGGTTGCTGTACATCCAGAGCAGAGGATCGTAACCTCTTGGCTGGCCGCTCGACTTGGCTAGTACTAGTAGAGCCTGGATTATCGGATAGCGTATCACAGCTGCCACAAGCAGCCGCATCGAGGACGCCGATTGGGCTTGGAGGCGAGGATGACGGCTCAACCCTTGTATTCTTGAGCCGAGCAGATGGACACGTGTCGATCATGTATTTCTCCATTAGTTGGTGACAGCTTCTCACCATTTCCTATACCCAACCAAGAAAAGGAAATATTTGCAATGCAGTCCTTAAAGAAACATAAAATCACATCTACATCCGCTTAAAAACACACACAGTTAAACAGAGTACTTACTCTGTTTATACTCTCGTGAAAGAAGGCGTCATCGGCCGGAAATTCAGAATACTCTCCGTCAGCGCAAAACACGGCGGCTGCCGCCATCGTCGATGGCGCGAATTGCAAGAAATCAATAACTGAAAAAACCCATAAAGAAGAACAACATATAAATTAAATTGAACTAAATGGTTTTGAGATTGAATCGATAGATCAATAGAATTCTATACCACGAGTGGTGCTGAGAATGAGATCGGAAGAAGCAGAGATAAGAGAATCAAATGAATCGGGTAATAAGCTCGAAAACGAAGGGAGTTTGCAAACGAAGTGATGCAGATAATCAAAGGGAGTAACGGAACGTAGTCTCCAATTTAGAACGTTCATCACACGAAGCTCCATTCTCTGGATGGTTTTAGGTTCAAAAACGAATCTGGGTTCGAACACTTGAAGGTCCAGCAACAATGGCACCTCCGGTTCCTCCATTTTCGCGGCCAAAGACAAACAAGCCACTGATAGAAGCTGAAACGGCCACCCATTTGCTAGCTACGCGCAAAATCACAGAAATTCAGCGAAATTGTAGACTGTAATTTTCATTTCTGAATAACAGAAAGAAATGGGTGTTTACCGGAAGAGAATGGGAAGAGAGGAAACGGTCTAAGTAGTTGATGGAGAGAAACGCCGTTACTGGGCTGAAATGATAGTATGCATGCACCTGCATTGCCTCATCGCATCAAAAATCGGTAAAAAGTGTATACGTTTATATGAGGAAAACGGGGGATACCTTTAGGATCCAATTGATGGAGTCTTGTCGGGCAATGACGTCGATGGAGCGTTGCTGGTAACGGTGGAGATAATCGGGAAAGGGCATGTGATAGGATTCCAAGTCGATGAGTTTTAAAATTGTACCCTCATCAGACGGTGGATAATTGCGTAGAGTTAGAGATTGACGGTGGGAAGAAGTGCCGGGTTCCGGAGTTACCACTTCAACGGCTTCATCACCGGAGCAGCAGCTGCTGCTGGTGGTGCTACTACTACTACCAGCAGAGGCAGAGGAGTTATTAGAGGGAGTTGAGTGAGAGTGAGAAAGGGACATTTGGTTGATGTAATGACAAAGATGTCGTGCAGAGAAGGCGGAGGCAACGTCGTTTAGAGGAGGAGATTCAAGTTCGGCACTGGCGGTAGCGGTGGCGGCGGCATTGATGACGACGACGATGGTGTGGAGGAGTAAGTCTCTATTGGTGGGGAATTTGGTTTGTTATTGCTTTGGTTTTTATGGAGTTTTGTTTGATGGGTTTACTGTTCAACAAAGTTCGAATATGAACCAGTATGTCTTTGTATCCCGTAGACCGTAATAGGGTGTATTGTACAGTATAATTTTTTAATAGATCCGTTTTGGATCCGTTTTTTAATAGATCCGTTTTAGATCCGTTTTAGACTCGAATCCGTAAGATCTATTGGATCTGGATCTGAGTCTTAATTTTTTAGACCCACGGATTTAGAATGGATCTGGATCCAGTCCAGATCTGGCCCGTTATCATCCCTAATTGTACCGGTACGAGAATATATTTTTTTGAAAGAATAATTTTGGTTTAAATGGGATTTTTAAAAAAATATTGTAAATTAGTTAAAATTTAGGGATATGAAATATTTTACACTATAATTAAAAATTTACGTCAAAAACTATAGTAATTTAAAGATGACGTCTTTTTAAATTTTTATTAGTATAATTTAAATTTTAATAAAGACGTTACGAGTTAAATTACGAAATTTGAGTCGCGAGTCGATAGTTGGATTATATGCTTATTTTTCATCTTATAGTGTTATTTGATGACTTAAATTTCGTAATTTGACTCAAGATGTCACTTGCAGGTGACATATTCAAGTTACTTAATTTTTGTCGTAAATCTTCAGTTATCGGACATCATATCTCATATCCTTAAAATTTAAACTAAAAGATAATATTTTCCTAAAAGTTCTAATTTAAATTATCTATTATTCTCTAAATAAATATTATTATTTTCTAATTATTTATTAAAATGACACTAAAATTTATTTATAAAATATTATTCCTTCTGTCTCATTTAAGATGTCTAGTATTAACTTTATAAAGTTAAAATTTTAAAAGTTTGATCATAGTTATTTTAAATATTTTAATTTATTAAATTTTATAAAATATATATTTTTAAACTACTTGATTAGATGTTTTTAAAATATATTTTTTATATTTTTATCAATAATATATTTAAAATTATAATAAATCAAAATTAAAAAAATTAATTAAAAAAATTAATATTAAACAAATAAAGTATGACGAAAGAAATATTATTTTTTAATACGCATACCTAAGTATGTCACATCAAATGTGTCTAAAAAATACATTTATGATTATGTTATGGCATAATTTTCATAAAATAATACGTATTGAATACAAATTTTAAAGAAATTAATTAGTTATTAAATTAAATGTTTGTTAGATATAAAACACAATTATAAATAATTTAAATTATAGAAAAATAGAGGCGTGTTTAAATCAACTTTAGTCGGGTGATCTCTGTATTCAATGAATGTTGGGTTTTTTCATTTGATTAAGACAATGATTAAGGTAGGCGAAGTGATTTATCGTATCATTGGAAATTCTTCTGGCACATGGAGCCATGGAGGGAGTAAAAAGGTGTTTTTTACATTAAAATGAAGGAAATTCTAGAACGAGGGATACAAACATGGATGGATATTTTATCCGGTCTATCGAATTTTTATTTGATTTGATTCGATCAAATTAGATTTTTTTGATGAAAAAAATTAAGTTTAGATCGGATCGAGTAAGATATTTTTAGAGTGATATCAGGTTGAGTTCGATTTTAAGGTGTAAAATATTTAACTTGAGATTAAATATATAATTTTTTCATAAAATTTTTAAAGATATTTATAATAATAATCTTCTATTTATATATTTTTTATAATTAGATCTTTAAAATTATTTTTTTTCTTTATAATTCACTACTTAAAATTATAATTTTTTATAATTAAGTCCCATAAGATTATTTTTTACAATTTAGTCCCTAAAATTATTATTTTTTTATTGGTCAGATCTGAGTCGAAGTTGGATTTAGAAGATTTATTTTTGGGATGGATCAGGTCAGGTTTTTTGAAAAAAATTATATCAAGTAAGAGTCGGGTTCAGGTAAACTGAAAATATGATCCGACCCGTACCTATCCTTAAATTCATATCATTGAATATCACTAATATAATATATCATTAACTATTATTAATATTTAATTATGAATTAAAAAATAAATAAAAAATCTTAATAAATTTGTAGCAATAAGATTCTCATTGCACAAATTTTATATTAAACTTTTTTTTTTTTAAAAAAAAACGTGTACCATCTTTGCCTAACAAGTTTGATAGGTGATTTCTTGTCTTACTTGAAGGTATTTTATTTTCATTGGTTGTTATTTATTTACAATCACAAATACCAATTTTCACAAAAATATATGTATTTCACTTGTAATTCAATATCTCCATACAAAGTAAAAGTATAGGAATATACCTATAAAAACATAACTTTCGACATATCAAGATAAAATAGAATAATACTTATAAAATTATTTATTTATAGATATAAAAAATATATAATATATAAAACTTTAAGTGATAAAAATAAATCAAATATTTAAATTAAAATTTTTATTATAATAGATATTCATATTCATAATATTTTATAAATTATAAATTTTATACAATAATATCAATAAATTAAAAAAAATTATATAAATAGAGCCGTTATATTTGTTTTATGAAATCCATGACAAATAGGTTACGAAATGCATATAATAATGTGTTATTTACAAGGTGTGTAAGATATTCACAGCATCCATAAAACGAACGGGCATTTGGTCTAGTGGTATGATTCTCGCTTCGGGTGCGAGAGGTCGCGAGTTCGATTCTCGGAATGCCCCACTGCAATCTTTTTAACCTCCTCATTCTTTCTTTCTTTCTTTTTTGCCTCCTCGTTCCTCCACCATTACCGGTCAAGCAGCACAACTGGGAAACAAGGTCAGATTAATGGTGGAAAAGATCCAAGTTTTAAGTATCAAACTAAAACATAATTACAACAAAAGACAAAACCCCAAGTTTAGCAAGGAAATTATGCTCTATGAGCCATATCAAAAGCAAGAGAAGAAAACCTGGCCAATGGCCAACTACTGTGATATTTACCCATCAAGAGTCAATAGGACCAGACAAACTGATAGAAATATTAGTCAAAAGAACCTAGCTAGAAATTGAATTCGAGGGCACGACAAGAAATTTGACACTCTTCTTTATTTGTTTTCTAACTTCAGTCAGTAATGGCTTGCTAAAAATATAAGGGCAGAATAGATCTCTGCTATAACGTCTCAAGGAAAAGCTAACAAACACTCGAGGAACTGCGAGCAGCAGGTTAAAAATACACAAAGGATGTTTCTCATGCATTTGGCCTGCAGGACAGACAAACAAAACATCAGCATTTTTGTGATTAACTTTCTGCATAATAGCCTATAAGTGTCCAGTAAGCACATCTTTATGGGCATCATATTCATAAGTTTGTGATAGAGCTCGCTAGTCATGTAGCTATCAATCAAGTATTTACCAACTAAAGAAAGAAACTACAAAACCCATAATACTAGACTTTTATTTGACTGAAACCCGAAATTAAAAAAAAGTATAAACTATCAAAAGATCCAAACCAAATCCAAAGGCTAAGTTTTAAGATGCAATGGTTGTATCAAACTCTAATGGGAAAACGATGACTGAACCGCAGCAAGGAATTTATACTAGGAACATCAATAGCAAAAAGAAAAACAACTGGAAACAATAAGTTTGAATAAAATACTGACATAATCATACAAGAATTGGGCATTTGGTCTAGTTGTATGATTCTTGCTTAGGGTGCGAGAGGTCCCGAGTTCAATTCTCGGAATGCCCCTTCTCACTCCTTTTATTTTCTTCTATTTTTCCTGATTCGCCCAAATCTGAAAATAAGAGAAATGATGGCATCAAACTCTACAAGGAAACTATAACTGAATTACAGCAAGGGAATTATACTAGGCTAGGAGGAGCACATCAAAAGCAATAAAAGAAACAATGAGCCACAGCTCATTCAGACCCTGCAAACTGAAAGTAAAACAAAGGACCTTTCTATTTATGCTCAAAGAGTACACAAATCCCCTTATCCTTGGCTGCACAGTTGTTTAGTAAATTAATTTTTTAAACTATTTTCATGTATAAATCAAAATATTCTAATTTCTAAGAACAATAAAACTACTACTGATTTGTTCATGGTTAAAAGAAATTTAAAATTTTTGAGAGATCCATAACATATAGATGTTTTGGTTTCTAAGGCATCTATATTCTGAATTGATAAGCTATATATATACTGGGATTAAAATATAGATCAAAGCTGTAACCTGGTGCTAATGCGATTTCAAAAGCCTTTAGAATCCAACTGTTGCAAGCCAATGACACATTGAAGTTTGAACCATATCAAAAGTGAAATCATAATTTCGGAAACTTTGGTCTTCTAAGAATGAGTCCGTAGAAAATTACGTACTAAAAGAAACGATCTGTTCACAGAATTCGGAATTTTGGTCTAGTGGTGAGATTCTCGCTTTGAGTGTGAGAGGTCCCGAGTTTGATTCTCGGAATGCCCCAATCTTTTTCAATACACATTGTATGAACAAGCATTTCAGTAGCAGGTTAAAATACAAAGGAAGTCTCTCTTGCATTTGGCCAGCAGGGGCAACAAACAAACAGCATTTCAAGATGAAGTTTCTGCACATATTTCATAATACCAAATTGTCCAGTAAGCTCATGTTTATATCACTTTATGGTATTATTCTATGTATCATAAGTTATGGACAGAGCTGACTAGCCATCTACCTATTAACCAAGCATGTACCAAATAAAGTATGAAGTATCTTCAGGGTCCATATTTTAAGAGGCAATAGTGGCATCCAACTCTACAGAATCAAAACAGAAGCAAGAGGCTAAACTCACATCACAACAGCTAAGAATTATACTTTGAGGACATCAAAAGCAAGAGAAGAAAAGTTGAGCAGCTCATGCTGTATTACCCATCCAGAGTTAATAAGACATGAAAAACTGACAAAATTAACAAACAATTTTACCTGCTAAACTATGATCTAAAGACTATGACAACAATATACTGGGATTAAAATGTAGACAAAAGCTGTAACTTGGTTGTAATGTGATATCTAATCCCTTTACTCTTTTGAATATCAGTCCATCAAAAGTCAATTGCAGTCATAGGAGAAAGATCAAATAAGATATACCTAGACAAGACGAATTCAAAAAAGGGTATTTGGTCTAGTGGTATGATTCTCGCTTTGGGTGCGAGAGGTCCCGAGTTCGATTCTCGGAATGCCCCACAACATATTTTATTATCTTTTTGGTTATCTATATTTCCTGATGCACTGAAGTCAACTTTTAGGATCAAATACAGAACAATATAAGATTGATCAGATTTCATCTTTATTCTTTTTCAAACTTCTATCAGCAAAGACTTTCTAAAACATAAGGGAAGGGAAGAACCACATTGTAGATTTACCATGATATCAGGAAACTTCAGATCTTCTATAACTGCAGAAAGAAAATACACCTCATTCACATGGAATCCATGTGAACACACATTTGAGGAGCAGGTCAAAATACAAGGAAAGCTTCTCTTGCATTTTGGCCTGCAGGTCCAACAAAAAAAATTGTGGTAAACTTTCTGCGTTATGGGTAAATTGTCCAGTAAGCTCATCTTTTATCACTTTATGGGTACCTTAAGTTTGTGACAGATCTCGCTAGCCATCTAGCTATCAATCAAGTATTTACCAACTAAAGAAAGAAAGCATCATATCCATATTCATTTTGTCCATAAATCTTCCTGTTTAGTTGACCCAAATCTGAAATCAAGAATTATAAACTAACATCATTTCTACACAGTAAAAGATCCAAATCAAATCCAAGGTCCAAGTTTTAAGAGGCAGTAGTGACATCGAACTCTAACAGGGAAACTATAATAGAATGACAACAAAAGCATGAGACTAAAACCACTATAGCAAGGAAATTATACTAGGAGCACGCGAAAGACAACTGTTGGCCTTAATCGTATAGTCATACAGCAAAAGATGGAAATGTGACTAACAAATAGCACAAATAAACAGAGTAAATATTTTACTGAAGATACCTATATATATCCCAGAAAAAAATTGAACTAAAGGCAAAATATTTACATCCTTTCTTAGTGAGTTTCCATCTCTATCTGCTAAGACTGCTTTTATTTCTTTTTTCCTGATCCCACACTACCAGGCTACACTTAGGTGAAGGTGGGATTCAGACCAACAACCCAATGCAACCAAACAACTTGACCACCAGCATTAACATCTAAAGAGTATAATAACCAGCTTGAAATTTTTATTAGGACAATAAATATAGATTAGATTTCTACTAGCTGCACGTTTTTCAGTAATTTCATTTTTAAAATTATTTTGAAATATAAATCAAAATATTCTAATTTCTATGAACAATAACTAAAAAAAATACTGATTTATCAGTCAGACTCTTCATGGTTAAAAGATTTATAAAATAAGGGAGATTCAAGACATATAAATGGTTTGGCCTGTAGTGGTATCCATATTCTGACTTGATAACAATATGTTGGGGTTCAAATATAGATAAAAGCTATAACCTGGTGCAAATGCAGTTTCAAGAGCCCTTAGCATCCAATGTGGTTAATAATACATTGAACTACATTAAAATTGAGAGATCGGAAACTTTTATCCTCCAAGAATTAGACCATTACAAGTTAATAGGAGTTCTATGAGAATCAATTTGATAACTAGAAACTAGATATGATGTGTATCAAAGCTTGGGCATTTGGTCTAGTGGTATGATTCTCGCTTTGGGTGCGAGAGGTCCTGAGTTTGATTCTCGGAATGCCCCATTATACTCCTCTATTAGAGGAATATGTATCCGAGTCAACTGTAAGAGCATAGTATAGAACTGATTGATTCATTTTCTAAATTAGACTGCATGAATTATTTTTGCCTGTGGGCAAGCTAGTCTCGTACCTGGAATGACAGTTGGTGGGCAACAGAAAAGCAATATTCTTTTTCTTCCTCTGAGTAAGAAGTCCATGTCATTCTGATCAATGGACCACCTCCATTAGCTTTCTCCCTTTTCACCATATGCCAGTATGCCTTCAACCAAAGGTTAAATTAGGATTCAAACCAAGGTGGCAAAGCAAATTGTAGAAGACACTATTTTCCCTTGGCAATAGCATCCAATTGTAGAAGTTCAATAATTAATTGAACCATATCAAAAGTGAGAGATTGGTAAATTTTGGTGCCCTCCGAAAATTAAAAGGAGTTCTAGGAGAAAAAATTGAAGAATTTTAAACCATACACAATGAAAATCAAATCTTGGGCATTTGGTCTAGTGGTATGATTCTTGCTTTGGGTGCAAGAGGTCCCGAGTTCGATTCTCGGAATGCCCCAGTCTCTCTTTTTTCTTTCCATTTGGTTCCCTATATATTATATCCTAATATATTTTATTTGAGGAATATGTACCAAAGTCAACTCTAAGATCAAAGTATAGAACTGATTGATCCATTTTCTAGAAAGCCCTAAGAAATAAATGGAAAATAAATAAATTAGGCTGTATGAATTAACTTTGTATGTGGGAAATCTAGTTTCATACCTGGAATAGCAGTATGTAGAGAATGGAATGCTGCTGCATAACCCTGTGAAAATAAAGGAATAAACCAGTTAATCGGAAAAAAGTTTAACCATCAGAGAGTCAAAGATTCATCAATAAATAAAGGAATGCACCATTTCTCAAAAACTACAGTCTACTACAGGTACATGTAAAAACAACAAATGAGTTTTTGGTCTTTAACTGTGGGTGTGAAAGGTGCTGATTGAATGCCCATAATGTCCAATACCTTCTAAGCATTTGAAACATTACGAAAGAAGAATGTGTCCCAAAGTCATCTTTCAAAGTATTAATTGTTTGCTAACAAGATTTTTCAAATAGAGCGGCAAAAATAAATAAAATAATATCTAATATTTTTAATAGTGAGTGAGCTATTCTACATATTTGTGACACCAAAGCCCTTAGATAAACGAATATTGGTCATTCCTGCCAAAAAGGGGATCAATTTGCAAGCAATGTACCTACATTTGAAGAGCAGGCTTAAATACTTGTTGACCAAAACGTTCATGGAAAGACAAACTAGAGAAAGAGAGTCAAATATCCACATATAAATAACAGAAAGCCTCTTCTTTCGTTTGTCTTGGTGGAGGAGAGGGGATGCCAATGACTACTACATAGAGAGGCAAAGCACTAGAAAAGTTCAAAACCTGGTAAAGGTGGGATTCATTCCTGCTTTAACAAGTTAAAGACTATGCCATTCAGTTTGCAATGCAGAACCCCCCAAAAGAGAAGGTTACAGGGACACATCATTGATTAAGCAGTCACTACCTGCCTAATTGTCTAAGAAGATCTTGAAACCATCCTTGTACAGCATCCAACTCGCCAACAACTTAGCATATGGCCATATAGACATCCAAATTTATCAGATTCTTGAAGAACAAAGCTAATGACTGGAATGAAATCATGTTAAACATCAAACATTTGGCATTTCATCTAGTAGTATGATTCCACCAGGATTCAACTTGCAAACAAGTTAGCAGTGAGAATCCAATCCAAAAGTACAGGGTCTTGAAAAAAAGAAAGAAAGAGATAACAACTAAAAACACATTCTATTAAATATCAATAATTGAAATTGTAATCTAGTTCTATGATTATCTCTTCAAGTATGAGCGGTCCTAAGTCCAATTCCCTAAATACCCCAAACCCATTCTTTTTTTCCCCCATTCCCAAAATTTGCTACTGGAAATAATTCATCATTATAATCCATCTTCAACCCAACTTTAAATTTAGACTGATACAAAATTTAAGAGTTAGCTTAAACCTAGGCTCGAAGCGATTGAAAAAAAAAATCAAAGAATTCTCGTGAAACACAAAATTCTATATTTATAATTTGAGAAATCAATAGTCGAATAAAAATTCCACTTACCTTGAACAAAAATCCCCAGAAATTAGCGAACGGTATAATACAACAAATAACACGAGAAACTGGAGTGGAAATTCCTGTATATCTTCGGAGGAGTTGAGCCGTCCATTTAAATGACTGGAAAATGGAGGGAAAAAGAATGGAAATCTTTTAGCGGTTAATTTCCATGGGTTTTCTCCGACAATGGTCAAAATGGAGTCGCCAACAGAAATCAATCAGGTTTTTGTTTGAGCTTTTGGGTTCAAAATAATTTAATATTTATTTATTCTATTTCTAACAAATATTCCTTTGAGCAGTAAAAGTCAATCTTTCCGCCGTCCTACTCTACACAAACTATAGAAGAATGCTTAATATACAAATTAGTACTTGAAATTGACAAAATTTCTGAAATTGATAGCAAAACTAGTTTTTTTCTTAAATCGATACCTAAATAGTAAATACGATTGGCTAGCGTTTAAATAAAATGATGTTTCACTGACGGGTGCAAATCGTCTGTTTCTTTATTATTTCTTCATTAGTGTCTTACTTTAAAATAGTATGTTTAGCGTTTAGGATTTAGAATTTAAGGTTAGAGAATATAGTTAGAGTTTAGAGAGTTAGGGGTATGCAGGGATGGAGCTATGATTTAATATTGAGAGGGACAAGAATCTATTAAACCTTTAAATTTAAAAATTAGGAGGGACAAAAACCTATTTAATTAACGTTTAAACTAAAAAAAACTAAAAATATAATTATACCAAACATTTTGGGAGGGACAACTTTTCCCAACCCTATATAGCTGGGGGTATTTTAATCAACTTTGACTATATAATACAGGAACCAAAAGAAAACACAAGGCATCAAGACATTCTGACAATCAATTTCAAGACCTCTTGTTGTACCTAAACCTACAACCATACCATTAGACCGAAAGCCATAATTTTTAAATGTATTATTTCTGGTTTATATATTTCAAAGGTCTCCCTTTAGTTTACACAGGACTCATTTGTAAAGGAGTAAATATCTTCCCATCTCTCACTAGGATGTGGTTTAGTGTGTCGTTGACTCGTTGCTCGGTTACAATGGAATGCTAGAGGGTTTTGGAACTGCAGAAATACAAGGTTGTGCTTGACTGCTTTCTTTTATATTGATGCCAATACACCTATAGGTTGTGAACTTCTCAAATTTTTATAATTTCTTTAAATAAATGAAGTTTCTGATTGCTAAATAGATAGTTTACGAGCTTTGGGTCACAGAAATTATAATCCTTTGATTTATTCTTCAACATGGTTCTAACTATGAAATTGCAGAAACAATTGGCAACCACATGCTGAAAGCTGATCAAAGCATGTAATGGAGGAATAAACTTTTTCATGAGGAAGATTGAAGTCTTTGGCTGGCCTGCTGGTTTTGCATATAAACTGTTTGTCTTTTTTGCATAAAGATGGAGGACTGAGTCTGACTGAGTCCCAACCTATTGTTATCAAGTCAGAATATGAATACCATTAGAAGCCAAAATCATCTATATGTCATGAATCTCTCAGATTTTATAAATTTCTTTGAACCATGAAGAGTCTGACAGATAGTCAGTAGTTTTTCTTCTTCTTTTTCTCTGGACCTGCACAGGCCAAAAGCAATAGAAACTTTCCTTGTAATTTGACCTGCTCCTCAAATGTGTGTTCACATGGATTCCATGTGAATCAGCCATGAGGTGCCTTTTCTTTCAGAGCTTATAGATCTGAAGTTTCCCGATATTATTATGGCAAATCTACAATCTGGTTCTTCCCTTTCCTTATGTTTTAGAAAGTCTTTGCTGACTGAAGATCGAAAAAGAATAAAGATGAAGTCCATAAATTTTATATTGTTCTGTATTTGATCCTAGAAGTTGACTAGTGCATCAGGACATGTTTCTCAAATAAAATACTTAAGGATATAATATAGGTAAGGTAACCAAAAAGAAAAAAAAGGGTTACAGGTGTGGGGCATTCCGAGAATCGAACTCGGGACCTCTCGCACCCAAAGCGAGAATCATACAACTAGACCAAATGCCCAGTTGTATGCAAAGTGCTTTCGAGATTTTATTAGCACGTGATTACAGCTTTGATCTATATATTTAATCCCAGTATATATAGCTTATCAACTCAGAATATATCTCCCTTAGATGCAAAAACATCTATAGATTATGAATCTCTTTGTGACCTTTGATTTGGTTCAATGTATCATTGTGCAAGACTACCAAAGTCTCCTTTTCACAAACGATGGTAATTGATGACTATTTATTTGTAAAGTTATTTTGTAATTCTGTTGACCTTGTTTTTTTAACCTTTGGTTGAAGGCATATTGTTGCAAAAAGAGAAGCTAATGGAAGAGGTTCATATCATGGAGTGTGGCATAGTTCTTGGTCAGAATGACAAATGGACTTCTTACCCACAGGAATAAAAAAAGGCATATTTCTTTTCTGTTACCTCATACCTGGAATAACAGTCGTTAGAGAACGGAATGCCCCACACAACCTGCTACAATTTGATGCCCAGGACTTTTGAAATTGCATTAGCACCAGGTTACAGATTTAATCCCAGTATATAATTATCAGTTCAGAATGTGGATCCCCTAGAGGCCAAAATGTCTATGGGTTGTGAATCTCCTAATTTTATAAATCTATTGTAACCATGAAGAGTTTGACTGCTAAATCTGTACTTTTCTAGTTATTGTACTTTGACATTAGAATTATTTGATTTATACTTCTAAATTAAATTACTGAACATCTAGGCAGCTAGCAGATACCTAATCTTAATGTAGGCGGTGAAGTTTTTTGATTATTGAATGAGGATGTAGGTCTGGATCCCACCTTGACCAAAGAGTAAGGAATGGGATTTAGGGAATGTGGAGAGGTAGATAGCCTGGTAGTTGGTTCAGGAAAAAACAAAAGAAATAAAAGGAGTCTTAGCAGATAGAGTATATGGAAACTCATTCAAAGAGGAGGGAAGATAAAAAAAAAAAAGGCAGGAATGGGGCATTCCGAGAATTGAACTCGGGACCTCTCGCACCCTAAGCGAGAATCATACCACTAGACCAAATGCCCTATCTTGTTGATCATATTGCGTTATTATTATTACATCTATAGGTAGTAGATTTCAAGTAGTTCTAATAGTTGATGAAGTCTCTGATTAGAACATGGACCTTGGATTTGGCTTGGACCTTGCGTTAATCATTCCACATTTGGGTCAAAAAGGACAAGATTTATGGACAACAAATTTTGATAATTTATTCGTACTTCACTTCTTTATTTGGTAATTGATTTGATTAATAGCTAGATGATTAACTAGCTTTTGATTAATACCCAAAGCAGGGATCATACCACTAGAGGAGAATTCGCAGTTTTGTTTGTGGAATACTTGATAAATTGCTTCAGAACTAGATTGTTTGTGAGCTTTCTGCTTGTGGAATACATGATAATTTGCTTCAGAGTTGTTTGTAGAAATGCATACAGGAGAATTAGCAGTTTTGCAGGAATTGTTCACAAAATTACATGTCCTGCTAGCTTACCAAACATTTATAGGTTATGAATCTCTTAAATTTTGTAAATTTCTTTTTGTCATGTCTGGTTTAAAATTGTTAGATCTTTTCTCATAGAACTCCTTTTAATTTTCAGAGGACACCAGAATTTACCAATCTCACTTTTGATGTGGTTCAATTAATTATTGAACTTCTACAATTGGATGCTAATGGCTTTTGAAATAGCATTAGCCTCAAGCTACAACTTTCATCTATATTTCAATCCCAGTGTATGGTTATTATTTCTGAATATGGATCCATTGGAGGTCAAAACATCTATAGGTTATGATTATGAACATCCCAAATTTTATAAATTTCTTTTAACCATGAAGAGTCAGACTGCTAAATCAATAGTTTGCTAGTTGTTGTACTTAGAAATTAGAATATTTTGATTTATACTTCAAAATTGAAATTAGAAACCTAATCACTATTGTCCTAATAAAAAATCAAGCTGGTTATGGAAGTTTTTAGATGTTAGTAATTTCTTTTAGCTATTATCTATTTTCTTCAAGATTTTGCTTAGTTTTTATGTGTATCTGCAGACTTGTTCCTTGGTACTTAACAAGTAGTTCAAGGATGAGCTTATTGTGCAATTAGGCAGCTCTCAACTGATTACATGTGTCCTAATAAATATTAGTTAAAAAATTATAACACCTTAAGACACCAAATAAATGTAAAAAATTTATTACCAAAAAAATAATTTCAGGTGTCAAACATTGAAAAAACCCTGTTAGACACAGAGATAGAGCCAAAATCAAAGCCATATTTGACCACCTGCTTGTAATCACAAACTAGAAGAAACAATGTTACAGCAACTTTGAGACTTTAATTACTTGCTCTTGAATGCCTTATAAGCCACTCAATGACTGTGTCAATGTTGGTAGAGTTCTTGCATGAAGTCATATAGCAACACACTTCCCTGTCAGTAATGGATTTGAGCTCCCTGCAACAGTTAAAAACACGAATACGGTTGCTTTTGAGATTAAAAACAAACGGTTTGGTTATTGGTTATCTTTAACTTACATTTGTTCTATCATATCCTCTTTAGACACTGATTCCGGTTTGTCGAACTTGTTTCCGAGTACCAGCAGGGGAATACCGTTCAACGAGGGCTTACTTAACAGGTCATGGAGTTCTCTTCTCGAGACAGGTATGTTTTCGTGATCAGCAGCATCCACAACAAAACTATACATCACAATCCGTTGTTATCATTTTCTTATTATCAAACATGATTTGATACTAAGAAAATAGATTAATTATGAATTTGTATCCTAATTCTAGTTGTGTCCCTACCTATATAAGTTAGAATTCACTTACACAATAGCTGAAACAGCCCGGCAATATCTCTCCCATAAGCTCCTAAACCTTGGTTGTCCGCCCAGATCCCATAGCTTTATAGTGACGTTTCCTTTAGTGACCTTAGTCATATTAAATCCTACCTGCAAACACAAGATGCAGATTTCTTCTTCTTTTTAAATGGCAGATTATAAAAAAAAAACATGGTTGGTATTTCCACATCACTTACAGTTGGTATCATATCTTCACTATATCCACCAGTCTAGAAAAAAAAAAAATTGTCTCTGTCAGTACAGAACCAAGCTAAAATATATATCAGAACAGCACAAGAAAAGAGTCGCTTACTGCAATGACATTAACTAGGGATGTTTTCCCAGCATTCTGAAGGCCTATTAAAGACAACTCCGTTTCTTGCTGGAAAAAGAGACTACAAGGAGGAGGAGGAAGAAGAAATAAGATTGATTATGCAGGGAAATTAATACAAATAGACCAAATTAGCTACTTAAGATAAGTATGTTTACGAATTTTTGGTGAAACGGTAATCAAAAAATTAAAATTATTTTTTGTGATTATTTATTAAGGCTTCGTTCAGCTACCCGTTTGGAACGGGTGTTTTGGGGTTGGCAGTTGAAGCGCTGTTGAACGGGTCTTCCAAAGTCGCGTCCGTAATTTGAAGGATTTTGTGCTGTAAATGGATGTTTTTCCACTGCACTATTTTTAACTTTTGCCGGGGAAACGGCGTTGCACAAAAATCTTATTCTAAACGTGTAGCTAAAAGAAGACTTGTTTTATTATTTTACTTGTGATTATATCATGCCTAATATTATAAAATATTGAAGACTTTATTTTGATATTTTTAAACTATTAAAATTAAATAGAGGAAATTAGATAGTAAGATAACTGACTGATTTTTAGATAATCGATTATTAATTCAAAGGCTTTATATTATGTAATTTAATCTTTATTATAATATTACATATAAAATGATTTATGTATATCAATTAATCAATTATACAATAACCAACTTAAACGATGATTACAATTCATCAAAATATCAAATAGAGATTTTTAATAATTATACCGACAAATAATCACCTTAATAAAAGGGCACAAACTACCTCTCAATAAATTAACATCACCTACTTTTATATATAAAGAAATTTAAAAAAATAATATTATTTTATATTATATATGTTTGAATCCTAACATAAGAATGCAATACCTTTCTATTTAATAAAAAATCAAAATATTATATACTTTTAATATCAATGAATAATTACATTAAATAATAAGAAAATCCAATAAACAACAAAAACAATAATTTCCACAATCACAAGGAATTGATTCTGCACATTAATATATTCAATCCAATTTTCAAAGACCAATTGATCAATTCTAAAAGAAAAATGTAAAAAAAAAAAATCATTAAAACAAACACAAAAATTAAAATTCCAGCCTCGATTTAATTCCTTTATTTTCTCAGTAACCAAACAGAACAAAAACTTACCTTCGAAGCCAATTGAGGATCGCTTCCAATAATCCCATATCTTTTCTTCCAACGAGAAGAAACCCAATGAAATTATGGCTTTGAATTTTTAGTTGAGAAAAGATTGCAATTGGTTAAATCGAGAATTAAAAAAAGAAAATAAAATTCATCCATGAAATGATACAAAGAATGTTCCCTTCTGGTTTTCCACGCGCTGTAAAATGGAGAGTGGAGAACTTGAGCCAACCCTTAAGCTCGTTTAGTACATTTGGCAAGATATAAGTGGTGCGTAGCATACACGGTATGGTAGAGATTGGATGATGAGTTGTGAAATGAAAACAAATTTACTTTTGGGAAGCGGTAGAACGACGCCGTCGTATCTGCAAATTTATGCGTTTGGGGATTACGGTCCAGTTCTAATGGTTGCAATCTCAGGGTTGTCGCTTACGTGTCCACACTTCATTGGTTCGTTTTTAAGTTGAAGTTAAATCTTCAATTTTTATTTTGAAATGGTAAAAAACATTATCTTAAACTTCATTTTTGGTTAAAAATATAATAAAGATTAAAAAGATAAAATATAAATATTAAAAAATATAGATAAATTATAAATTATTAGTAAATATTTTATTTAAGTTTATGATTTTGTGCATGCTTTGTTGTATTTTTCCTCATTAAATTTTAATCAAATCATACTTTATTTAAGGGTTGGAGCCCTGAACTTAAAAAAATAATTAAGATTTTAATTTTTTTGCACGTTTTCAAATAAATAAATTAAATTAATTAAGTTTTTTAGTCATTTTTTACAATTAATTTTTAACGGTTTCATATATTATTGTCATGCGATATACTACAGTTCTTTCTTTAGATATTTATAGATTTTTACAAGTTTTTAAGAATGATAGAATTTTTAAAGGTTTTCTTAAATAAAATAAAAAATTAAAAATATCATCTGATAAAATTATAACACGACACGTTAAATCAATTATCTAAACAATTTTTAGATTTACCAGTTAGTGTTAGTCAAAACGATAAATTAATAAAAATTTAAAATATAAAAACTTAATTATGTAAAAAAAATCAGAAACTTATTATTTTTTCAAAAATTCGTCTGATCTTTTACATTTTAAATAATTTGTTGGTTTTGGTGTGTGGAGTTTGAAATAAAGGGAAAGAATGTCTGGACAAATTTATAAAGTAAATAAAATATTCTGGAAAATTTAAAAGAGGTATGGGAAACTGGGAATTTAAATATTTAATTTAATTTAATTTAAATTTAATTAAAGGTAAAGACATCTTTAAAGTACAAACTGAATAATCAAATTAAAGCAACTGAACGCATCTCCAAGCCATGTGATCACAACATCTGTTATTGTTTATGTTCATCTTAAATTTAATATTTTTTGGGTAAATTATATAAATTATTATTTTATATATTTTTTAAATTTATTTTGATTATTAAAGTTTTAAAATATTTGATTTATTCGTTAAAGCTTAGACATTGAATGTTTTTTGTCATTAAAATTCAGAGATTGAATTTTTTTTATCATTAAAGCTATGTAGACAGTGGTTGTTCAGTCCTAATTTTTACCAATTAGTTTTGTCTCAACCCTTAAGTTTGAATTGTCTCCACTTTATCCGAAAGTGCTTCGAAATTCACAAATCGATAAAAAAATTTAGTTTTTACCTTGTTGATTTTTCTCCTTTATCGTCAGATGGAACATGTTACTTAATACGTTATTTCTCTCGTACCGATGAAGTATTCTATTGTTTGAATCTTGTAAAAAATAATTTATTCGTCAGTTAGATAGATATTGTCAAAGAATTAAAAAACGAGTGATAAAAACATTTAATGTTTGAACCAAAATAAATTTAAAAATAGAATTTAATGATGATTACATAATTTATTTTTTTAATAATTTTATGACATGACAGAATTTTATTATTTTATATCATCAAAAATATTCAGACCCTCAAGCTCTGTAGTCAAAATAAAAATTAATCTATAAGTGATTAAAATGAAAACTTTAAAAGTTGGATGGTAAAATTCAGAAACAAATGAAATAAAAGCGACCTTCATTATAATTTACCTATAACATATTTCTGAAAATTCTGTAACTTCGCACTATGAATGGAGATTATTGGCTACAATAAGCGTGAGAACACCGTAAGGTGTACCCCCTAAATAAAGGAAGCATCGTGGAAGCAGAACATTAAATTAAAACCCATAGCTTCATTTTCAACACTGAATTTTCACTTCACTGTTTCACTGTTTTCCATCAACATCAACCCTAGCAAAAGCTTGAAGATGATTGTTAGATTCAGCTCCAGGAAAAAATATATGAAGTTATAAACACTACTGCTACCAGGAATCATATTTTTCTCAGAGAAAAAGACAGTTTTTTTTTTCTTCATTTGAAGTGCATTTGGCATATAATTTGTGAAGGGGGATGGGAATCTTGTTTATGATTGTTGATGGTGTACGTTTCATGGTTTCCACTCTCTGGGATTTGCAGGAACTGAGATTTGCTGCCATTTTCGATGATGCCAGCTCCTTAGCTCTCACGCTGCTTGTGGCTGCCGTATCCTGTTTTATAGCTATGAGGAGTTGAATTAGATTGAAGGCTTCAAGAATGGTTTACATTTTCTTTTTATTTCTCTGTAATTTGATGAAATGAGAGACCCTTTTGTTTTCTGCAACTTGCACTTGATTTGCATTTCGTTTTCTTTCCGGGTATAAGATTTTGTTATGACAATTCAAACATCAATGTAAAGACAGTTCTTTGTTGGGTTTCTTTGGTTACCTTGTACTGATCTCCATGAATGACTGAAAGTTTGAAGCTTTCAGACCTTTACAATCTAGTCCTAGATTTCTACTCATTAATGAGTAATGACCACTTCAACTGCAGCAGGATGGAGAAAATTCTGTTATGACTTTAAAATAATTAGTGCATGTTTGTGATTGTTTTTTTGTACCTGATCTGGTCTGGTCCTTTATAGACATCTTCTTGTAGTTATGTTGCAGGAGCCTGATCTTTATTGTATTCAATGGTAGTAGACTCATTCATGAAAAGGGTTGTACTTGCCTGCTTGGAGCAAAATGGTAAGCCATCTACAGTAAGGCCTTTATCCTCATTTAGGCTGTTTTTCAAGATTTTCCCGAGAAAGATTATGATTTTTCTTAATAGAAATGCATACACATTACAGTCTAAGCTCATTGTTGCTTCAGAAAGAGCCATCATAGAATGAGAGCAAGAGCCAATCCTATTCTGGGGATCTTATCTAAAGCTTTTACATCGAATTCGCTGCAAATGTTCAAGCTCGAGTTCGGTTTGATTTTATGGACCAGGAGGGCCTGAAGCTTCCCTCGGTTGTTTAGTGTTGCCTTTGCTGTTGTTAGCTTATCTACAATGCATGAAACTCCAACCGCAAGGGAATTCTTCTTGTTGGACAACCTCCTGGTGACCTCTGCAACGGCAGAAATCTTCCTCGGTTGGCAGAAATGACATGCATATGTTAGTCTTAGAATGTCACCCTTTCCTGTCCTGAAATGACATAGAATGACATGAACATTCAAGCACTGAAGTTTCCTCAATAATAGCACAGCACCTTATGGTGGTACACAACATACAGAATTATCGAAGCGTCATGACGCCTGTTAGTGACCGAAATGCCTCCATCAATCTGAGTGAAACCATGATAAGCGGCATTATACTTCGACTCCATGCCGAATGCAATGCTGGAAGTACCAATAGTTGTTGAAAGTGTTAAATCAGGGGAATGGTTCAGGCCTACAGAGAGGGATAAAGCTGCATTCCTAAAGGATTGATGGAAATTGAGGTTGAGCTGAAACAAAAAAGAAACCAACACATCATATCGAATTAGTCGAAACATTCACTAACTCATAGTCAGTAGTCCATATCATGCGAGCCTTACGTTGCTTGAACTGTAATCCGGAAAAATTAATGAAGCTTTGATGTTTGTTGATGGCAAAATCCTAGCCCCAAAAGTGAGTGCTGTTGAAATCTGTCATTACAGAATGCTTAGAATGGACATCAGTTCTCAAAAATATGAAGCTCAGAAGCATATAAATAAATAAAAACAAGCACATACACTTGATCTTGTATCAAATTTTACTTGGATTGCAGCATTCTTATGTTCATATCTTGCTCCAATGTCTGCAGTCGGTCGTCTTCGATGTCTCACTGCCCTTGAAGTTACAATCTGGAAACCGTTACTACAATTTGTGAGCGTAAACATAATCGATATCATCGACACGAGAGTAATACAAAATTCACAAGAAATCTTAATCTTACCTATTACAAGTATTCGCTTTCATTAACTTAACTATCAAGTAATCTACTAATAACATAATTAGACTAGGTTTAAAACACAAAGTGATTATTGCTAATTAGAATTCTTTTCAACATGTAACAAAGATCAGAAAGTTTCATGACATACCACTCCATTACAACTCTGGGTTGTGATGCTCAGCATCTGGTCATGGCAGTATCCCTTTGTCAGCAAATCTTGAAGATGAAAAGAATTATGGAATCAGGATTTGCAGTAAGATTAAAACATGTAATTGGTGATTGGCATTTGATCAAATCTTGGCCATTTCAAGAACCATGTGAATTCTTTCTTTCTTTCTTGGCCATTGCAAGAACCCCATGAAACTACTTTTAGAAACAAAAAACCAGAGAGACACAAACCATTGGCAAACTTCCCAAAATCAGAGAAAACTCTTGGTCCGGCTGGTTCTTGCTTTTTGTGTCTTTGACTCCTCTTCTTTTTCCTCCATTGGCTTGCAAAGTCTTGTCCGGTCGCCGTAGATGTCAGAGTTCTGATATTTTCCGGTTCTGTCATCTTGTGGAACGGAAAATCATATACTCAGGGAGGGGGTAGAGACACTAGAAATACAGTGGTAGACTTATTTATACACCTGTATTTGGTGTACTGATATTCTACGAAGCTCTATAAAGAAAGATCATGCATGCGATTTGGAAACCAAAATAAACAAAATAAAAGCATACATTAATCCCTATTCACAATAATATAAAAACTGTTTAAATTTACAATTAAATTACAAAGATAATCATCCCTTGCTGATAATCTAAACAAAATAAACAAACAAATCTTTAAAACCAAACACTTTCAGTATTTTACTTTTTCTTTTACAAAGTCAATCGTCGTCGTCGTCGAACATCCGAAACCGGAACGTTATTCACCTTTGAGTTTTGCTGTCTGAACCAACTTTCGAGCCGCCGGCCGTCGAAGGGTAGTTTAAAGAAGAAGAAGCACCATTGGTGTCTCCCTTCGGACTACGCAAACCAAGACCCGACCTTTGTTCGAAAAACTCCACCGTCGGCGGCTGAAACTCCGACCTCGTCCGCCTATGCGACGACCCTTCGACTGACTCCGCCGGTGATTGTCCCATTAACAGATGGTATCCGCGGCTAGACCCAACGGACATGGACCGGTAACGGTGGTTTGGTTTTTGCTTCCTCATGGCATGGATCAGATAAGGAATTAAACCTTCCATGGCTACAACTTAATTTTACCCTTTTTCTTCTCAAGTTTTTCTTATGCAACTGAACTGCCCAAACAAAACAAAAATCTGGGTTTTGTAAATGCGTATGGAATGCAGAATTGCAAGAAGACAGGTCGAGAGAAAGTTGTATTTATAGGCATATAGCTTCGGTTGGTTGTTGAAAAGTAAGGTGAGTAGACCAGCATGAAGAGATAAGGATAAAGGAAGATGAACCCATGGCGTTGAAATGGTCAGACAAATCCCATATGGTTTCCTAGAAAAACAGAGACACAATTTGTGATGAAAAGTCTTGTCGTGGTGTTTTCTTTTAATGGAGCACTGAAATGATTAGCATTTACCAGCCTTGTTTTAACAAGCTTTGAATTTTATTCAGACTGTTGGGATTTGGGATAAGCATCAGGAGATTCCAACTCGTTTAAGAAGAAACTAGGCGAAGGACTTGACTTTGTCAAAGCCTAGAAGCAGGAGATGGTATCCAGCTGAGCATATTTTGTTGGGGTTGAGTTGACTGACTCATCGTCAGTGGCCAGTGGGGCGGCTCTACGCGGATACTATCATCATTTCAAACACAATCATTCTATTTGGAAACTAGATTTTATTGGGTCAAGCAGCGAAGGGGGGAAGTTTTAAAATGTTTAATTTAAGGTTGATTTGTTTTATAGATAATAAATTTGTTCATAAATTTTTGCAAGATTTGTATATAAATATTTATATTAACCAACCTTTTGTACAAAGAAAAAAAAAAGTGATGGTTGAGTGAGATCAACATCGGCGTCAGCGATAGGAATCACCTCTACCCTCCGAAATCGACAGAAACACTAGAATCAACGACCATCTGTTCCCGAAAGAACCACTCGAACCGACCCTGCTCCGGCATATCCCATCGGTTTCAGAGATTATATCATGGACCCAGTTCATCACATCAGTCATGATCCATAACCAATGAAAATCACCCATTCCTCCGGTATTCTATCCACCATTCCCAGCTCGCTCCCACCGTGGATGCTTTCGATAAAACGCTCCACATACTCACAACGGATGCGCTATTTCGATAAAGCTTGGGAAATGATGATAGATATGAAGCGTTCACACCCTTCCCTGCTTACCCTTAAATCGATGAGCATTATGTTAGCCAAAATTGCTATATTACAATCCTTTGAAGATACCCTCGAAGCATTCGAGAGGATGGAGACTGAGGTTTCTGTACCGATGAGTTCAATGTGCTGCTTCGAGCTTTTTGCTCGGAGAGAGAGATGAAAGAGGCCAGATCGAGTGCATTCTCGGTTTCCGACTAAAACCAAGACCATGAATATTTTGCTCTTGGGATTCAAGGAATCGGACGATGTAATGTAACTGCAATGGAACTTTTTTACCCCAAGATGGTTCGAAGAGGTTTTAGGCCGAACGGTATGACGTGTATAACATCCGAATCGATGCTTACTTGTAAGAAGGGGCGTTTGGGGGATGGTCTTCGGCTTCTTGAAGAAATCAAACGGGTTCATTGCTTGCCTACACTCGAGACAATCACTACTCTGATTCATGGAGTTTGTGTTGCTCGAAATATTCCAAAGGAAAGGCAGCTGTTCGATGAAATTCCTAAAAGAAACTTACACAGCACGATGCTGTAGCTAACCTAACTCACCAAGTTATGATATTAATATATCAAAAATAATAATTTAGACACTAATAATATTATTAACCCAAACATATATTTCGGTCTCAGATATTGATCAGTGATCACGTGTGTCTGATGTGCCAAATCATATAATCTGAGATGATTAAATAAATATATTCGTTAATTATATTAATTATTTAAAGAGAAGCGGCTAACCTAACTCAACAAGTTATATTATCTTGATGTAAGAAAATTTTTATAATTAACATATATTTTTGTCGGCATTTAACAAATAATTTTAATTTATAATTAAAATTTATAAAAAAATACAGAAATATCGACAAAAAATCTTTTGAAACTCTCTCAATATACCGGAATATTATATTATTTACATATTTTGGGTAAGTAAACACATAAATAATAAAATTTAATGTGACAAACAGATCCGACAGCACCACAAAATGATCCGATGGAATTGAAAACACATTTTAGCAGCCATTTCAGGGAGTTGATAGAGGAGTATTACTGTTAAAGATAGCGATTTTCCCAAGCTTTTAGACTTTTAGTCAAGAAACTCCCCAGCAGTTTCCATTTCTTTACCCTTTGTTTTATTTTCCCCAGAAAAGAAAAAACAGAGCTGCCCCAAGTTCCTTTTTTTTTCATGTTTTTGACACGATCTTCTAGTTCTTATCGATTGTTGCCCGTAAACTGAGATACCCAAAGTGTAAAACACCTTAAAGGAAAGGAAGAGATGGAGCTAAGAAGATTATTATTACATGTCGTCGTTCTAAGTTTCGTGTTGTCGTGTGTTATCGGGAGCTGCGATGCGAGATTTGTGGTTGAAAAGAACAGCTTGTCGGTGACTTCACCGGAGAAGATAAAGGGGACGTACGACAGTGCAATTGGGAACTTTGGGATACCTCAATATGGGGGAAGCATGGCTGGTACGGTGGTTTACCCTAAAGATAACCAAAAGGCTTGTAAGGCTTTCGATGAGTTCGGGATTTCTTTTCAATCAAAGCCCGGTTCTCTTCCCACGTTTGTTTTGGTCGATCGTGGAGGTACCCTTTTCTTAGATTTGTAATTTTAAGTATTTTTGTTGGATTCATTTTAAAAAATATATATATTTTTTTGTTTTAGCTGGCTCAAGTTGCTTGGAAGGATGCCCTTTTCTCTTTTTATCCTAGTTGTTTTCTGAATTTTGGGGATGGCTTTTTAGCTCTTATTTTCTTCCCCTTAATTAGGGTATAGTTTATTTTTGGTTGGTCTTATGATTCTTAATGGAGCACCCTTTGTTTGATTTGCAATGATATGCCTATATTTGCCCTTTTTGCAATAGGATGCTTGACTAGATCTTGGAGTATTTGAATTAATACATTCTCTAATAGATGCATGAATACTAATTAGTACTCTTTGATGATATGATGTCTCGATGTTTCGATGCAAGTCGGCATTTGATGTCTCTGTGTTCTTGTTATTTTCCCAGATTGCTTCTTTGCTTTAAAGGTCTGGAATGTGCAGAAGGCTGGTGCTTCGGCTGTGCTTGTTGTGGATGATATGGAAGAGCCTTTAATAACCATGGACACCCCTGAAGAGGATAGTTCATCCGCTAGATACATCGAAAACATAACGATTCCTTCTGCCCTTATTCAGAAAACTTTTGGTGAAGCTCTAAAGAAAGCAATCAGCGGTGGGGATATGGTCAATGTTAATCTTGACTGGCGTGAGTCTGTTCCACACCCTGATGATCGTGTGGAGTACGAGTTATGGTCCAACAGCAATGATGAGTGTGGTGTTAAATGTGATATGCTGATGGAGTTTTTGAAGGATTTCAAGGGTGCAGCTCAGATACTCGAGAAAGGTGGCTATACTCAATTCACACCCCATTATATAACATGGTACTGCCCTCAGGCTTTCACCATCAGCAAACAGTGCAAATCTCAATGCATCAACCATGGGAGATATTGTGCACCCGATCCCGAACAAGATTTTAGCTCGGGTTACGAGGGGAAAGATGTCGTTATTGAAAACTTAAGGCAGCTATGTGTTTTCAGAGTGGCAAATGAGTCCAATAAGGCTTGGTTGTGGTGGGACTATGTGACAGATTTTCAAATAAGATGCCCCATGAAGGAGAAAAAATATAACAAGGAATGTGCCGATGAGGTTATCAAATCTCTTGGTAAATAGTTAATTGAAAGAATCCTATTTCACTTATATTTTCTGCTAATAGCACCCTCAAGAATAAAAATATTACTAGAAATTAGTTCATGATATTCTCATATTATCCATTTAGGGCTTGATGGTAAAAAGATAGAGAAGTGTATGGGGGACCCTGATGCCGATGCCGATAATCCTGTTCTGAAAGAAGAACAAGATGCTCAAGTAATTCTATTATGCTTAGATATTTATGTTTTTCTACTGTTGGTTTTATGTATTTCTTGTCATCCTTGACCTTTCTGGAGCTTTTATTGTGCAAGACTCTTTACTAAAAAGAAACACTTGTATAGGTGGGGAAAGGATCCAGGGGTGATGTTACCATATTGCCTACTCTTATTATCAACAATCGACAATATAGAGGTTTGTATTCATGTCTATTTTTCAAAGATGCAATTTCAGTGCTTTCTCTTCTGACATATCTGTGTACAGGGAAGTTGGCCAAAGATGCTGTTCTAAAGGCCATCTGTTCTGGTTTTGAAGAGACCACTGAACCCGCTGTTTGTTTGAGCGGTGGTATGTTTTTCTTAAATTTTCTTGCAAGCGAAATATTTTTGTTCTGTTCTCTCTAAGGGGCAGCGTAGAATGTGGTCGTCAGCTTCCAAGAGAGAATTGAGTGACCAAACTTACTGAGTGCAAGGGAAAGGGATATTTTCTTAGATTTCCAAACTCTGCTATGAGCATAAGTGACACAATCTAGCGGTTCGACTTAAGTGTGGTTATTTGAAACAAAATGATGGTGGGTTCTTCTGTTGCAGATGTGGAGACAAATGAATGCTTGGATAACAATGGTGGTTGTTGGCAAGATAAAGCAGCCAATCTCACAGCTTGCAAGGTACAAATTAGAACTTTTTCGATAGAGGTTCTCTACGTACTTACGGCATCATTAACTCTTTCTCTATGTTGATATGCGCAGGATACTTTTAGAGGTAGAATCTGTGAATGTCCCTTGGTTGATGCTGTGCAATTCAAAGGAGATGGTTATACTCACTGTGAAGGTGAGGATTGAGATTCATTGTTGATAATTTCATTTCCCCTGATTTAGCTATTAGAACAAAGTTAATTTTTGAAATATAATAATAAAACTATGGTCTTTTTTATGATACCTGCCTCGTGATATGGGCCAAGCTGGATTTGTTGTTCGTGCTCTTGTCTTGGTTTGAATCCCCTCTTTAACATTTTTTTAATCGTCATCGAAAAGGGACTTCTTGCCTGCTTTTGTCTTCAATCGATCTTATATCTGCATAATATTCTCTCATAATGCTATTTTCTTTTCGCCATTCAGCTAGTGGACCTGGAAGGTGCAATATTAACAACGGAGGTTGTTGGCATAAATCACAGGAAGGACATTCATACTCTGCTTGTTTGGTTAGTTTCTAAGCTCCTACTATTTTCTTTACCATCCTTTTGAGAATAATTTAAATTCTAAACGTTGCTTTGAACAGGATGCTGGAGACGTCAAATGCCGGTGTCCTCCTGGGTTTAAAGGTGACGGTGTCAGAAGTTGTGAAGGTGAATTCCCGAATGATACTTGTTTCGAGATGTAATTAGGAACACAAACTATTACATTTAAATTCAATCAAAATAGATAGAAGAAAGCCTGCCATTTGGAGAAGGATTAAGTTGTTTAATATTCCTGCCATTTGTCATCTTGCAGATGTTGATGAATGCAAAGAGAAGAAAGCCTGCCAGTGCCCCGAATGTAGCTGCAAAAATACATGGGGAAGTTACGAGTGCACTTGCAGCGGAGATCTTTTGTATATGAGGGACCATGATACGTGCATAAGTGAGTTGGTGGACCTAGGATTTCCCCGTAAGCTATTTGTTTTCGAGTATGTAATATAGGGTTAATGTTTTGATGTCGACTCTTTTCTCTATCACAGGTAAGACTAGTACTGAAGTAAGATCGGCATGGGCTGCTGTTTGGGTCATTTTAATCGGCTTGGCTATGACTGGTGGTGGTGCATATCTTGTTTACAAATATAGATTGAGGGTAAGTCGGCACGATATATTGACCTTTTCACTGCATTGAATCCTTTAATTAGAATATATCTCAGTTTCTTCTTGTAATGTTACTTATGCAGTCATACATGGATTCCGAAATCCGAGCTATAATGGCCCAGTACATGCCTCTGGATAGTCAAAGCGAAGTTCCGAACCACGTCAACGCATGAACGAAGACTCGAATATTTTCCAAGGTAGGGTCTCCGATGCATTTGTTGTTATCCCCTTGATTCATTCAGATTTTGAGCATGGATGTTATATTGATATGTACAATATTTCAGACAATAAACAGATTGGGATTAGTGTTTCATTTATTAATCTCTTCCTCTTGTTTTAAATGCTTAAACATAAAGTTGATGGAAAATGGCAGTGATTAATACACTAATCAGCCAAGGATTTGAGAACTTTGTCCCATTAGTCTGTAAACATGTATCAGTTGAATAATAGCAAAAAGTAGAGTCCATGAAACAACTGATTCATGCTTGTAATAAAATAACCAGCTATGGAAGATTACTGATTGTAGAACAGGAAGGGAAGACATATCCAGCAGGTGCAGTGTGCGGAGGAAAGGTTTGGAAGCATAACATTTATTTCATAATTTCATTACATATATTATCACTCAAACTAAAATCTTATCAAATCTAATTTAAATATAAAAAATATTATATAAATTAAATAAGTCGGGTATTAAGTTGGATTACTATAAAATTAATTAATATTATAAGTATATATATAATGGAGGAATAAAATCTTTTTGGAAACTCATTAATCCTTTATTTAGTTATTTGATTCAGGGTTAGCCATCCTGCAAGATCTACATGTTTATTTTAATATTAATTTGGTCTACAAATACCTTTTAAAAACAAGAAAATATTTTTTATATCTATCGAAATTTAAAAATTGACTAATATAAAATGGGTAGTACAAAAGATTATTATTGAAATGACTATTAATTTAATTTGCTTGATTTATAATATTAAAATTTAAATTTAAATACTGTTTAAACTAATTTCATTTTAAGGACCCGTAGTTGTTAGAAAAACACATTTTAATTTTGTATTAATTAAAAACAAACAATGCTATAATTTAGTTTAGTACCAAAGGGATATGATGTTCCTTTGCAGAATTTGTGTACAAAATAAATTATTTACTATAAAAACGTTGAACTAACAGAAAATAAATTACGTATGTATATAAATAAATAAATAAATAAAGCTCTTTTTATGATATAAATGATCCGTAGAATCTAGAAATTAAAAATAGTCATAAATCACAAATTACGTGAAATATGTGAATTCTAAATTTCATGGCTTAGATGAAATTTCTAAAATTAAATCATACACTTTTTTGAATAAACCAATAAATTTAGGAAAAGTACAATACCATTTAAATTAATAAAATAGCTAGTATTTAATTAAAAATTATATCGAAAAAGATTGCATGACATATATTTCTGCACAGCTTGATCATGGAAAATAACCGGACCATCATTCCTTGACAGGGAAGAACAAGATCAAGAAAGAATTTGGAGGTGTCTGGAAACTTTTAGTTTAATCAATTAACAACTAACCATGTTTGAACAAAACATTTTCACCTTCAAAATGTTTTTTCATTTCAACTCCAAAAACAGGGGTGCCCAAAGTACATAAAAAAGGGTTAAAAGATGGCCAAGAAACCTATGTAACATTCACCTTTAACTGCACTGAATTGATGAACTTTTGGTATTCACGACACTCAAAAGGAAAATAAGAAACACGATAAGGTAGGGTGGATGGGTGAAGAATTCTCAATAATCTTACTTGTGTTGTACATCGATGATCATCCGTCATCACAGGTAGAAAGGGATGACTGCTGGGACAAAGACAACACCAGCAATAGCAAATGGCAAAACATAGTGTCACGAATTTTGTCATCGGTTATTTAAGTTTACTGTTGCTCAGCATCAGCAATTCCCTCCCCAAGTGCCCTTTGTGCAATTCTAAAATACAGAATACCCATGGTAGCCATGCAGGCCCTGCATAAACAAAGTAGATACACAATAAAAATCACTTCTGTGTGCTCATTATTTACAAATATTAGAGGATATAACCACAGCAGGCATCATTCTTCTGCCACTTTAAATCAATGTAATTTCTCCCACTTGTTTTCCATCAAGATATCAATTTCGACATTCAAGGATTACCAGAAAAGACGCATGTATAAATACCAAAGATAGATTGGTGTTCCTATGTAGGTTGGTTGGTTGGTTAGGATGGCATTGATGCTTATACATAATTCATATAAAAAGAAAGATACTCACATGATTGATATGAAAAGAAGGATTTTTCTTGGATCCTGCCGTTTTGATCTTTGATGCTTCAATCGACCTTCTGGGGTATCATCTGCTACTGAAGCATTTTTACGAGGCGCAGTGACCGGTAGAGTTGGTATTGCACTTGACCAGAAGGGAATCAATGCTCTGAGGAACTTATGACGAAATGGGCCTACATGTATAAATAAAATAAAAACGAATCTTGTATATGAGATCACGACACTCAATAAATTATGATACAGGCATAGAAAATATTCAGCAACACTTGGATGAAAAACAGTAACACCAGAAAGGACAATATGGAAAAGTTCTAATCAGTTAGAGAGCATAATGGCTTCATCAAGACCCAAAGCTTTTTTAACTTACCCCTCCGAGAATACTTTCTGCGATTCCCATCTTCATCATCTGCATAATATGAGATTTCAGAGTTTTGCCGATCAACTTGAACTGTATTCTTTCGCGTTGTAGCCACAGGCTGACAGAAACATTGAAAAAAAAATACCCAAGATAAGAAAACAGACAACTGAATGGTGGAAGTGGTCCATACAAGCAAGCAAAGATTAACATGATTTGAAGAACTCGGATCACATCCAATGATTAACCAACTTAGAAAAGACATACAACAGCAGAACTCGAAGTTTTCATGTAACTCCCTGCAGAACTAGGACCATCTATCTCCACTATTTCCGACACTGTGACTTTGGAAGGACCAGCTATAGCTGAGTATCCTTCATCCTTTACCACAGGGGAAGATGAATTTCCATCAAACTCTTTTCCTCCAGTAGAGGTTACATTTATTAATGGATCCGACACAAATGCAGGTGGAGGTCTGCGAAGTTCTGCAGTAGGCAAGGAAACAGGATGATTTCCAAACAAATTCTTCTCCATACCCGTCTGCACAACAGTAGTGAAGTCATTTAAAATGTATATCTGCTAAAAAGGAACGTGAATTGTATTAATGCTAAAAAGGACACTACAATATATATGCAAAAGGAATGCTAAAACTCCAAGCAATCCAAACTACTTTTCTCTATATACAATTCTTATAGATGATTAAACACATTTAGAGGTTAAATTCAAAGGCAATCAGTGATCATCAACTTTCCAAAGCATCAGGACAAAGAGAAGCCAATCCAAATACCGGGATTGGCACCATTCTAGTGGAGTTTTAAAAGCATAAATAACTTGGGAAATGAGATTTCAAAAACTTCATTGCGGTCCATGCTTTTGGATGACAAGGAAGGAAAGGTTTGCCATAGCAGACTTGTATGGCCTACATTTTTCAGCAACTTTCGTTTGAAAAAGTTACAGTTAAATCCCACTAACTTTCTAGTCAACCACTTAAAGGCCAAAATCAAGCTTGATCAGCACATGTTGAGAAGTATAACAACTAGATTAAAATTTAAACTGCCAAGTTACAATATGAATTCTGAAGCACCAATGGGCAATATGATAAAAGAAGCAAAGGACATGCTTACGGAAAGCAGGAGAATGTTTGATAAGCAGAACAATGACGAAAAAGAAAAAGTTATCCCAAGTGCACTTTATCCAGAAAGGAGTTCATTGTAACTGCCCAAATATAGCATGACCTCACCTGCACAATAGCCTCCTTTAACAGTGAGTGAAGACGGGATGCTGAATCTTTGACACTCTTGGGAGGCCATAACTAGGCAAGAAACCGATGTAAGTGAGATAAGTCGAAGAACAAATACTGACAGAAATCCAAGCATAAAAGTAAACGAGTAATGCCTCAAGAAAATTCTTTGCACAAACTAGAGGATGTCATGTACAAGTTATTCATTTATTAATCTCTTCCTCTGCCTTTCCAAACCATGGAAATGCTTAAAAATGAACTTACTGGAAAATACCAACGAAAAGCTAATCAGCAAAGGATTTTTCTTCTATTAACTAAATTATATGACCAGCTTCAAAAGAAGAACTGCAGTAGTTTGTTACTGTTAACCATCTCATACTAAATTGGCGCTTTTTTGCTATTTATCTCTTCTTCTTTTCTTTTCTGTTCGTTTATTTTTCTTTTCACTTTTTAATGAAAAAAGGGGAGGGGGAGGGGGAAAGGCAAAGCAGCAACCAAACTGAATCTTAGCATCTTCTGACTACTTGTATGGCTTGAGAACTTTGTACCCATCATTCTGTAAACAAGCTTATAATAAAATAAACAGCTATGATAACCTAGAAAAACAGCTGTGGAGGCTTACTGATGTAGAACATGAAGGGCAGGCATATCCAGCAGGTGCAGTGTGCGGAGAAAAGCTTTGGATATGTGAGACCAAGCAGTTTGTGTGTATGACATCTAGAGTAGCAAAAAGAAAAAGAAAAAAAACAGTAAGATTACACAGCAGAAGTCCAAATACTGTTTGGACAAAAAACAAACAGGATGCATCATCAACATGAGTCAAAACACATACGTAAGCAACCCAATCGAGTTGTTTCAGAGCCAGCTCCATCCTCAAGCACAGATTGACATTTGCAACACTTGGGAGGCCAGTCATACTCTCCATCTATTACCCATTCTGAGTAAGTACGTATCTAGAACAAAGTGGAAAGGGAGAAAACATTATCAACTGCGCTATACCCAGACAACATCTCCACTCTGTTATTTTGTAATTCTTAAAACAACAGAAATGAGTATATAGAAAAACTTTTTCATGATATTGCATAATTTAGAAAAATGCACACAGAGATGCATCTTTAAGTAAAAGTCATTAACAACTCCACTATATCCAGACATATAGCGGCAAGAAAGAGTTCCACATCAGCCAAAAATCAATTCATAGGCCAACATAATTTTTACAAAAAGAGTTCTTATTTTGCAAAAGCCACCTCTATAACTGATCCAAACCCCACCGCTTTTGCTGAGCACGGATGGAATCCATTCTTTGTTTAAATCAAGTTAAGGTGCTTGAAAAATACAGTTTTTTTCCTAGCAAATTGAGCAAAATATTGAACATACCACGCATATTTGGTGTTCAGTTAAGCAGATGCATTCTCCACAAACAGGAACCTTGTGCACGAAACAATATAACTTTGTTGCCTGAAACACCAAAAGGAGGAATGGAGATTTAAATTCATTTGTAAATCTTTGATCCTAACAAATCAAAATCAGCTCTAAAAATCGTCACATATAAATAAAAAAACTTAATTCACAACATAACAAGCTACATACCACTTGAACCATCCAAATATCAAGCTCAATGTTTCCCTATCTTCGGTTCATTCACTAAACTAATCAAATCTACATCCTCCAATTAAGAAACTCTTAAGACCAGGAAGATCTAATAAACCTAAATTCAGAAACAAAATTTTCGATAGATCTAAAACCTTCAGCAATGAATTATAAATCCCGAAGCAAAGCCCTAAATGTAAATTATAAACATGAAATGAAAAGGAGTAAATCTATATCGCCAAGAATGGCAGTGAATCTATCATGTCATAAGATAGCATGTTAACTATATCATGTAGTATGTAGGCATGTAAAAAGCTGGTAGTTAACCGCAATTATTAAATTATCTTTTGCAGTATTCAAAGTACCCAACAAGCATTGCAGCTCTTTCGTTCAGTAGAGATGGGCGGCTATTGGCTGTGGCATCAAGTTACACATTCGACTAAGCCGTATGACTCCTACACTCTCTTATTTGAACATGAAAACCTCAATGTAAATTATATATTTTAGACATCAACTTCCAACTTCTGAACCTTTTCTTGTGTTCAGACATGAACCAGATGCCATCTTTGTACGAAGTGGAAATGAAATTGAAATCAAGCCGAAACCAAGTGTACCCCAACTTTCCAGCATAGCTGAGTAACCCTAACTTTACAGCATAGCTGAGTAAGGATCTTTCCAGTACGAGTCTTTTTAATAACAAAGAAAGTGGGGTTGGGTTTTATATATTTTATACTAATTGAATTGTAAAAAATATGTTTATTTCGAGTTTGTTATTTCAGACTTAAAATTATATTATATTAAACTGTTGGTTCAAATTATCTTATATCTTGGTATGTTCCGGATTAAATTAGATATAGATTAAGTTGGCGTTGTTATTTTTTAAATATTTGAATATGATTATATGATAATAACATATTTTTTAGAATATATGTACGTTATAAAAATCGCATTGTTCATATTGCAATAAATTAGATTTTATGAGTAAAAATTTTTTGCCTCTTAATTGTGTCTCGATCTTAAAAAATAAAATTTTAATCCTAATTTTTTACATCTTAAATCTTAAATTCTACACCTTAAAATATATCACATCCCTCATTCTTTAAACCCTAACTATAACCCTTAACTTTGAATTCTAAATTCTAAACCTATTAATTTAAAGTAGAAGTACCTCCTAATTTAAACTAGGTTTACTAGCAGATCTTGATCTATTGCAGCGTTTTTACCAACAAAAAAAACGTCGCAAATAATTGTGACGCTGACTTTAGCGTTATTTCTTGCGACGATTTTCTAAGCGCTATGAAAGTTTTTAACGATGTTAAAAAATGTCGCTATAAAACTAAAAAAACGCTTGGCTCATTCTAATTTACACGTACATCCCTTATTGCTTCGACCAGGAAAGATTATTAGGTGAATCATGTTCACCACGTCATACGTGATCCAAGCAATCAGGACCATTGATCTTTAAACAACCACCTAATAACTATCCATCCACTAAATACATGTAGGAAAGAGGTGATGATTCATTCAAAAAATTAAGATCAACGGTCCTGATTGTTTGGGACCACAAATAACGAGCGAACATGATTCACTTGATAATTTTTTCTCGACCAGCTACCTATGAAACTTCCTTCCTGTGTTGTGAGTAGACTTCAACGACTCCGTGTTCCTCATTCAAACCAATTCATGTCCAAGTAACATCTAGGTCTAGGCAAGGGGATAAGTCAAAGTATTACAAAAAGTCCCCTTAAAACCAGATTAAACAAAATAGTTGTCAGTCAAGTCTTGGGATCCTAAGCTTCCATCTCATGGCCAACCAAACAAAAACAAAAACCAAATTCACATCTCTCAGTCTGAACCATCGGATTCAGCAGCCCGTGTTCTCGGTATCTTTCACATGCAAGGAGGTAGAGACACTAGAAAGTACCAAAACCAGTCGAACAAAAATCTTTACATAAGAAGTGATTACTGATTACGCTATGAATGACCTCATCCCTTCTTACTTTTATCAGTAATTCAGGTTTTCCCTTCAGACCAAGTCATACTTATCCAAAACCAAACTGTGTTACTACAAATAGTGTTGTTGTGTTTGACGGCACAGGCATAGCTGCCGTAGCTCAGGCTGAAAAGTATATAGACTTAAATTTACGTGCCATACTGATCTGTTGGCCAGGATTCCATAATCCATATGGTTTTGTGCTCATCAAACTCATAGGAATTACGACATGTCTACGTGTGGTATATCAGTTGTATTAGCATTAAGGAAATAATATTATTTTTTTTACAAGTATTGACTTCTTCTTTTCTATTTGCTTTCCTAACTGCATGTTTCTGAGGTTTGATTGGTAGCTCAGATGCCAGAACAAATCATGATACATATCTACAACAGGACATCACAACGTTTGAAACTGAAACACTGTGGGTTCATCTTCATCCTAAACAAAAAGAGAATGGTTCAAACATGTAACAAATTATAAAATAAAATAGTTTTAATTTAGAAAAATATAAGATTTTTTTTTTAATAAAAAGGTATCTTAATAAAAAAGGTACTATCAGATTTATGTTCTTGAGAGAAGAAAAATCTTACACTATATAAAAATTTAGAATATAGTATAATTTAGAGTTTAAGGATAAGAATAATATCGTCTATGGAGCTAGACAAGAGGGACACATAGATTTTTTTATAATAATTATTATTAAATTTTAATTTTTGAATACTTATTATTTCTAATCTATTGTTAAAATTTAATTTTTAATATTTTTATTATATACATAATTTTTAGAGTTATTTCTTGGAAAGAGATTTAAATTTTAACTTTAAATCCTAAATTTTTTATGTGATTATAAATTTTAAATTCTAAAATCGTAAACTCTAAAATTAGTCCTTTTGTAAACTTTTATATTTTAAGTTAGTGGCACGAGTCTTCTAACTCAAGTGGTTAAAGGAATTGTTATTGTTCCTAAAGATCATGGGCTCAAGCATCAGTGATACCAGCAAAGTGATCGATTGATTTAAAGTCAAATGGTGAAGATTATGTTTTAGAACAGATATTACTGTAATCACTATTAACTAATTAAAAAATATATATATTTTAAGTTAGTGTAATAAATAATTATCTTTATAATATTATACCAACCTTTTTTATAAGTGTCATCAGGTCCACACGTGCCCAAATCACGGCCAAACTCGTACGTAAACCTAAAACCATACCAACACCCTTCATAGCCACTAGAATTATCCACCTCTCTTAAGTCGAGTGTGGAAAAGGATGGAGATGCCACGTGTCGGATAGATACCCACGTGTCGCGATGGAGGACACTCTCAATAAACGGACGGCTCCGATGTGGGATCTTATTCGTTACGAAAAGATTAGCAGTCGGTTTAGAGATGTAATATTCAACACGTGAAAGTCGTTTAAAAGGGAAACCCGAAAACCATGCCACGTGTAAGTCACACACCCCTAATCAAAGCGCGTTGCGTGCCGTATTCCTTGTCGGTTCCGCGCTCGGTTAAGACACTGTTTCCCCCACTCTCTTCTAACACTGCACTCTTCCTACTTGGAGCTCCACTAAGATTTGGTTTTACATAAATACCCTTAATACTTTCAGATTTAACAAAACAAGACCTACATTTTCAAGAATTCTTGACGCTAACAAAAATATTAAAAATATATATAATATTTTAAATTTTATGTTTTAAAACATTACGATTAATATCACATTATAACAGTACTATATTTTTATTATACGTTATAATTTAAAGTCTAAAATAAAATATAAATATTTAAAAATATAAATATAAATTATTTTAAATATTAAATAAAAAGTAAAAATTTCTTGAGAGTGGGAGTAATTGTTCCCTCTCATACCTGTGCAGCTCCTGCCCCTGTCTGCAAGATAATCATGGGCTGGTATTGTTCCAGTTCCACACGTGGCCAATAATAGATGTTTCTCGAGAATTAGCTGTCTTCTTTCTAGGGAAATATTAAATTAATATTTTTATTATATATATATATATATATATCCCTTCCTATTTTATTTAGAAATTTATGCTTATGTTAGATTTGTTTAAAAAAATCGTATTTTTATAAAACGCGATTTTAGAAATCACTTTATACAAAACGTAATTTTAGTGTGATAAGATAAAAAATAATTATTTTTGTGTAATTTTTAATATAAAAATTATTTTTTATAAGATGTAATTTTAATTTTTTTTAAAATTTTTTGTTTATATGGTCCGACAGAGATATAGATTTTTAAATAGATGAAAAGAGATATATGTGTAATAAAATATTTAATGAATAATATTAATTTAATATTGTCTCTTTCTAGAGGCCAACCAGATATGAACTACCAAAACCAAGCACATTTTCATGACAAAAATAGGTTTCTAATGTTCCTCACAACCAATAATCTAACGCCACGTCGTCGTAACTGTTATTATTATTATTATTTGCTTTTCGTAATAACATTTTTTTGTTTGGCCAGTAATTTCAGTAACCCTTCAAGATGGAGAATCATTTGAGAAATCATGGTGGAATGGGAAACTATTTTTTTTATTTTTTATTTTTTTTAATTGAAAGAAATAATAGATGCTGCGTAAAAGCCATTATTAAAGAAAATGACTGAAAATAAAAATTAAATAAACAAATATCCCAAATGATTTTTTTTTAATTTTAAAAAAAGAGTTTGATTTTTACTTGTATGTTTTGACCCAATGAGTCGTGGTGAACACGCATTAACACCACAAGGCTCAACTGGCTTCGTTTACTATTTAAAGGGTTATGCAGGTTATTTATATTCGATTAATGAATTTAATATCGATAATTATATTCATAAAAATAAATTTATTAATGTATTATTATTGTTATTTATGTCAAGCTTATAATTATACAAAAAATAGTTATAACATAAAAAATTTAAATAGTTTTATAGATATAGTATTATTAATTTTATTGTATTAAATTTTTTCATCGATGATATTTGATCGTTTTGTTAGTATTGTATATAAATAAAAAAAATGTTGATGAATATTATTTATAATTTTTTATTTTTATCAATTTTATATTATATATGTTTTTATGATAATTTGAGACAATCATTTTTTAATAAATTTCTAATTATTTAATCCAAATTATTTAACTAATAAATTAAAACTTATCGTATTAATTAATGAGATGAGAATTTGACCTGACCAAATGAGTCGTGGTGGACACGCCCTAAGAGCTAAGACCCCAAACTCAAGTGTCTTCGTTAATCTTTTCAGAATTGTATATAGCCTGTAGGATTAAATATAATTTAATAATTAGATACTAATAATAATTATATTATTTATATTAATAAATTTAATAATAATAAATTTCTTAAATAATGTACTAATCATAATCACAGGCATAACCGATAAATACGAGTAGCATGGAATTGACTTGGAAACAGTCATAGAAAAACTCTGGAAGAAACTAACGGCTGCTCTTCCTTGTTGTTGCAGTTGACCAACTTCACTTCTTCCTCTATATATATACCCCTTCGCATCTCCGCCATTTTCACTCTCTCAATCTCAATTACACACCAAGAACAACAAACCCTACTTTCTTCTCAACAGAATCTCTCATATATGGCTCTTGAAGCTCTGAATTCTCCTACCATGGCTGCTCCTTTCACAAACAAATACGATGATATGGAGACATGGAAGAAAGGGAAGAGATCGAAACGACAACGAACCGATGTTCCAGCCGATGTTGAAATACAACCCACTACTGAGGAGGAGTACCTTGCTCTTTGTCTCATCATGCTCGCTCGTGGCCGATCAGACGATAACGCTGGGGGTGATCGTGATCGTATTCAGGTCTCTTCTTATTCTTCATCGCCGCCGCCTTTGAAGTTGTCGTACAAGTGCAGCGTTTGCAGCAAGGCTTTTAATTCTTATCAAGCTCTGGGTGGGCATAAAGCTAGTCACCGTAAACCGGCAGTCGATGCGGCTGTTGCCTCGAACGTTGATAATCCATCGACGACCAGCACAATAACCACAAGCGGAACTAACGGTAACGGTAGGCTTCACGAGTGCTCCATCTGCCACAAGAGTTTCCCTACAGGCCAAGCCTTGGGAGGACACAAACGCTGCCACTACGAAGGTGGAAATACCACCACAACCACCAAAAACAACAACAACGACAACAACAAGATTGGTAGCGCTAGCGTCAGCGTCAGTGGGGTGACGTCATCAGGCGGCGTCACGTTGAGCCAAAACCACCGCGTCCCCGACTTCGAGTTTGACCTCAACTTACCCGCTTTACCGGAGTTGTGCAGTGAAAGCAAAGAAGGCAGATTGAGTCAAATCTACGTAGAGGAAGAGGTTGAAAGTCCATTGCCGACAAAGAAACCGCGTTTCTTCATTGCCAAAACAGAGACTCTGCATTTACAATCAAATTGAATTCACATCAACATTTATCTTAATTAATTTTTTCCAATCTGGAATTATATTTTAGATGAATTTGTCATGTACAGTGAATTTATTCATTGTTTATGAACTGGTCTGTGTAGTCGGAGGCTGACAAGTCATTGCTTCAATTAATTTTCTTTCTGTATGTTATATATTTTTTATATTTTATCGTATATTTTCAATTTAATTTTCATATTTTATCGTATATTTTCAATTTTTTCTTCACATATCCATTTTTTTTAATATTAAGTTGAGTTCTGATTATTCACCAAGATTTTCCAGTCAAAATCTTTTGTGTTGTTCCCGCGTGAACCCAGCGAAGGTACAGCAGGGAATAGTAGAGGGTAGGCAGCTATGGCGGTGGTGTTTATGAAACCGGTCCATGTTAATGAAGATGTGGTTCACGGTGGAGTGGGCATCAGTTGCCACCATCTCACCCATGTGGATTAATGCCTTTAATGCACATGTTGGCACGATCAATGGATCATAATTATGTAGATTAATTTTTTTTAATTTTTTTTGAGTCGGATCGAGATCAGGTTTATAAAATAATATATCGGGACAAGATAAAACCAATAAATTAATATTTTAACATATATTGGGTCGGATCGAATTTATGAGTTTAGTAACTAGATTAAGATCAGGGTGATAAAAAATCGGACCTAACCCGACCTGTCGTAGATTTATCTTAGCCTTTTTTCCTATTACTTTTATCTTGATTTCTTTTTCCCATGAAACGCGGCCGTCAAAAGGTTTACTAAGTAAAGGAATATTCGCTTGTCTGTCTTTCTTCTCTACTCTACGTAAAACAATTTAACAATGATTTCCACTCCTTTAAGCAAAATTCGATTCAATTAAATATATATATTTAATTTAAATTATTCGAATCAAATCATATGCAAGTACGAGTTTAAGAGACTTTAAATTATTCGAATCGAATCTGTAATTTAATTCGGTTTTGTTTTTAAAATAATAAGTTGTAATCCCGACGAGTGCAACTCTTTTCCTTGCTCTAAAAGAAAAAAAAAATAGAGGAAAATAATAAACAATAAACATGAAATTATCATATATATTTTCAGTGTTTTTTGCGTGCGGGAGGAAATTAAGTAAGACCCGGAGGGTTGATTAAGCGTAAAATCCTTGTTTTAATCATGTTTGTACTATATGTGTGGCTTGATGACAGCTATATTAATTTTGTAGTAGATAATTGTAACTGTAAACTGGAATCAAAGTCTTTATATATTATTAAGTAATTATTGATGGTCGGTTGATTAAAATTATTTATTTATTTTTATCTTTTTTAGATCACGGGTTTAAAAATATTTATTTGTTTTATATTATACGAGTTTGAATGTTGATATTTATTTTGGGTATTATAAATATTTTTTTACATAATAAAAAAATTTAACACCCCCGTGTAGCAAAAGTTATATATATGAGATACGATTCACTTACACATAACGTAAAACTCATATTTTTATTTGTTTTGTGGATCGTTTGATAAATGAAATAGGTAACTGAGATTAACTATTTAATTTTTTAAGTGATATTTTTTTACATAACACACTGTTAATCTCAGTCATCAATTTCCCTCATTCAACAATTAAAAAATATGTAAAATAAAAAAAAATCTTATCATGTGTAATTGGATCTTATCTGTATATATAGGATAAGATCAAATTACGCGACGAGTTTTATACGTTTTTGGATTATTGGATAATTGAAATAGATGAGTTGGTTATGTGAAGATTATCACTTGAGAAAAAATAAACAATAAATTTGAGTATATATTTTAGTTATCCAACAATCTAAAAAAACGTATAATATTTATAAAATTTTATATTATGTAATTTGATCTTATCTATCTATCTATAAGCGTTTTTAGAAAATCTAGTAGCAGTCTAGCAGACTGTTAGGGACGGCGTTCTAGTTTGGCATGCTAGCCAAGTTGCTATTTGCTAAGCGTAAGCAATGAAGTCTTTGGGATGCTTCATGTTGTTTGTGTCCGAAATGCTGCCTTATGCAAATTGCACTAATTTATTTCCAACTTGTAGGCAAACAATATTTGGACAAAATTTAGCATGTTTTATGAATATTATTTGACACAATTAAAGGTCAGTTTAGCGTTATTTTTAAAAAGTGCGATAGAAAAATATAGTAAAAAAATTTTCTGAAATTTTTGGTTTGAGATATATGTGTTTAGTATTACTGTCAAAAAATGTTTTTGAAAAAGTAAATGACTATTTTAGACATGATATTATAAATTAAAAAATATATATTTAAATAATAATTAAATTCTAAACATTGATTTAAAACGTAATAATAAACGTAACCTAAGTCGGGATATGGGATTTGGGGACAGACAATTTTGGAGTAAATTAATATTCACTGTTAGTATTATTTTTAATAGGAATAATAATAATTCATTTTTAGCCATGGTTATTGGGTTGTTCAAATTCCTTAATAACTATTTTTTGGTCTTAAACATGTATTATGGAGTTTATTTTTTTATGTATTTTTGTTTGTTTTCATTAATATCGGTCTATACACATATGTGTCCATAACAAATTGGCACATCATGATATTTTAAATTACTTATTACTTTTATAATGATTGAATTAAGTTATAAATAGAAATTAATATTTTTAAGAATGTATAATTGTACGAGTGGGGTAGCTCAAGTGGTTAACGGAACGGTTGTTATTCCTAAAAGTTATGGTTTGAGCACCAATAATTACAGCAAAATGATTGAGCGATCGATATTAAATAATAGAGATTATCTTCCGGAATAGATATTACTGTGATCACTATTAACTAAATAAAAGAAAATATATAAGTATTTACACATATAATTGAAGTATATTTGCATGATTAGATATTTTTATTAAAGTAAAAATAAATAATTTTAAAATTATAAAAACTCAAAATGATATATCAAAATACATCTATAACCCTACTAGCTTGTACGTATATAAAATTCGAATTATTTGATTCAGTTCGATAGAAGAAAAAAAATTCGATTCGTAATTTTATAAACTTCATCTGATTTAAATAAAATTTAGGATATAAAATATAAATTTGAATAACTTAAACTTTTTAATAATTAGTAGGCCAGTTTTTAAGTCTAAGTCGAATCCTATAATTTTATCTGATGTATAAATATTACATATGAAAAATATATACATATGTGGATATAAAAAATCATTTAAATTATAATCAATTTGTACAATAATATTATAAATAATTACAATTAAATTTATGTAAAAACTTAAAAACTCATCTCGAAATTTTTTTAAATAAAATTTAAATCATAAAATAAGACATATAAACTCAATTAATTCAATTTTTATTATACTTAACTCTATCGAATGCTTACCTTACTTATATTATATGTTTTTATCTAAATATAAAAGGAGCTGTCTTGATAATATAATTATATAAGTCAGTAACAATATATATATTAGGGAAATTTATTTAAACTTTATCCTATATTTTATGATTAGTTGTATATTTTTAAATTTTAATTTTTAACTTTTTCCCTTCATCTAAATATTATATAAAAACAAGTTATTTTTTTAATGAAATTTGTAATAAAATCAAGACCATAAAAATTCATAATGTAATAATAGATATGTGCAGTATCAATGGGCCCCTATAAATCAAGTTAACGTTACAAGTACAAAACAGATCATTGATGAGGAAAATCATGCGCGGAAACTTGGGTTGGGTCCCTTGAGAGAAACCTCGGCTTAGGCTTTTATAATAAGAAGAAATAAAATCGAAAAATACTTTTTAATACATATTAAATAATTATTTATATTTTTTAAAATAATTTAATTTTTAATATTTTATTTTAAATTAAAATAATATTTTATGGATAAAACTCATTAGAAAATTAATGATAAATAATTTAAAATAATCTGATAGAATGATACATCAATATAAAAATTATTTTACGGTGTATATAATTTTATAATTTTTTTTAGTTAACATATTTATATATAGAATAGTAATATATCACCATATAAATTTACTATGTTATTTTAAGTTATTTATACATTAGAAAAATAGGTAAAGGAGAATGATGAACCTATAAAATTTTAGGGATGAAATAGACTTTCAACGGAAAAAATATATAATTTTTAAAAATCATATATGAATTTTAAATTTTTAGAGAGACTATTGCTCTCGGTAACTTCCTCAATCCATCTATGAATAATAATTTTTATACATTATATTTAATATATTTTTTGAACCATTGGATGAGAATAATAAAATTAAAATTATTTTATATTTTTTTAAGTGATAATCTTTAAATCTCTCATTGCTAATTTCAATCATCTATCTACCTTCGTTCAGAGGTCAAAAAATATATAAAACTTTCAAGTTTTACATAATGTAAGAAAATTCTCTCTATATATACAAGGATAGAATTTAATTACACTGTAAAATTTTACATGTTTTTAGGTCATTGAATAAGTAAAAATGAATAATTGATATCAATAATAGATTATATGAAAATTATCATTTAAAAAAATAAAAAAAATAATTTCAGTTATATACTTTATCCGTCTAATAATCTAAAAAAATATATACAACTATAGATTTTATATTTGATATAAATCAATGAATCTAGAAGTAGGAGAGATTATATCATGACCCTGTTCACCACGTCATCTGTGATTCATGTAATAAGGTTTGTTCAATTTTAAGTAACTACCTGATAAATATCCACTTACATATTATAAGTAAGAAAGAGATAGTGATTCACCTTAAAAAATATAAAATAAGTGAATCTGATTAATTAGGATCATAAATAACGTGATGAAAAAGATTTATGATATAATTTCCCATAGCAAATCAAACTTGTAAACCATGTGTCTGGTCAAAGTTCAGAGATCGGGGACATATTTTTCCACCACTACCATATGGTCATGTGCTACAAAAATTTATTCCCTTCTAGATAATTTATGTTCAGATAAATTGCACCGTATCTTAATTTAATATAATAGTTAAAGTTTAAAATATTATATTTTTCTTAATTTTTAAAATATCAATATTAAATTATGCATTTTTTCAATTTGAGCGAGAAATATTAGTTTATATCGATGAAGAAAATACTAAAAATATATAGATCAAATTTTAAATTCTTTTATCTATTGTTTGAATAATTACACTTGTTCTATAATTATGTTATATCAAAACTCTTCATGCAATAGCCATATATGTATTTATATATACATATCCGATATATAGCGTTCAAGTTGTCCTTAGATTAATAGAGTGATCTGATTGATAAGATATTAAATTAAATAATTTATGATTTAAAGATTATTTTAAAATTCGAATAATAATTTAAAAATATCAGTTAAATATCTGAGATGTTGTGGCTCTTAATAGAGTGATCTGATTGATAAGATATTAAATTAAATAATTTATGATTTAAAGATTATTTTAAAATTCGAATAATAATTTAAAAATATCAGTTAAATATCTGAGATGTTGTGGCTCTACGGTTTATATATTATATAGAGCGATACAGTCAGCAACATGTGTGGCTCTACGGTTTATATATTAATACAGTCATCTATGATATCAACCATTAAAAATTATTTATCTTATATTTTTATCTTATATTTTTCTTAGTGAATTTTCACTGTTAATTCATTTTAAAAATAGTTTTTTCAATTGAAGATTCACTTGAGAAAAATATGACATAAAAAAATTGATAAGATGAATGATTTTTAGTGATTGATCCTATAGACACGTGGTAAGACTCAGAGACAGAACTACTAAGAGGTGGGGAGGGGCAATTGCCTCCCACCCCCGAAGATTCTTTTAAAAATATCTTTTTTATGAATTTACCCGCTTACTTTCAAATATTTATGTTTTATTCATTCAACCTTAAATTTTAAAATTTGTTTAAGAAGCATCAAGTTTTAAAATTTGTTCAAACAATTAAAATTATTATATATTTTTTATAATATTTTAAATTAATTTTCATAATTAAATTATTTAAACAAATTTTAAATTTTATTATTCTTTAGCTTTAAAATTGGATGAAGCTGCTTACGAATCTTCATTCTTGGTTCTCATTTATGAAGCTCCTTTAAATTTAAAGGGACATAAAGAATCAAATACATTGATTTTTGTTGATGTTTACTTAAAAAAAATTCCAGCTCAGTTCCCTCATATCTCAGAAAATATAAATATATAACATGCAAAAATATTTTATTACTACGAGCGTTTTAATTTTAAGAGTTAAAAAATTATTTTAAGGTTTAAAATTTAAAGATTAAGTTTAAAAGTTTTAAATTTAGAGTTTATGATTAAGATTTAAAGTTCAGATATTAGACTTTAGGTTTAAGGTAATATGTTAAAGATTTATTTTTTTTATTTATAACCCTTAAATTTTAATTCTAAATTTTAAATTTAAATCATAATCCGTAAAATATAAGTATATAAACTTAAATTAAAAATTATAAACTCTAAATTAAATTTCTATAGCTAAAATTAGAATATTTGTATAAATGAATATTTTTACTATTGGTATATAGGGTTGGGCATGATTAACCGCAAAATTGAAAATCGAAGTGAGGTATTGTGGTTCATAAATTTACAAACCGTGGATAACCGTGGTTAATCGAATCAAATCGAATTTGATTTTTTAATTAATTTTTAATTATTTTTATAAGGTAAAAATATATATTTTATACTTAAAATACTATAAATGTATTTTTATTTTTTACTTAAAAAATATGTTTAAATAAATATTTATGAAAAATATCTTAAAATATTTATCATTTAATGTTTAAAAGTCATAAAATAAAACTATTTTGTCAAGATAAAATATAATTTTTTTTATAAATTAATGTTAATATGAAAAAATAGAAAACGACGGTTAACCGAACCCAAAATCGATGATTACTAAAATAACTTACCCAATTAAACCGAGACCGAATCGAATGCACCCCCATCGGTGTATAAAGGAAGAGAATGATAGGTTAATTAGGATGCAAGTAAAGAGCAAGGCATCTAGTAAGCAGGCAACGGAAGGCAACAAGAAAGCCAAGTGTCAGCCTTTTCGACGTGCTTTACTGAGCTACATGTCGAGTGTGTTACTGCTCTTGCCTGCCCTTTCTCCCAAAAACCCAATGAAACGAAACTACTTTCTTCACCATTATTGATAAAGAGAAAATACCCAAAGCAGCAAAAGTTGAAGATTTTGGGTTTGTGTTGAAAGTATTGCAAGGACAGATCAAAAAACATTTGCCAGCATCTTTGGCTTTTTCTCCATAACTGAAATCTTGTTTGAATGCTGTTGTTCTTTTCATAGTTCCAGGCTTTTTGGTGGGTTTCGTGGGTAAATTTCATTGCTTCTTGCATTTGACACAAATTGATTGCAACGATGGTGTAAATTCTTTGGTAATTTCTAGTTTTGCAGATTTGATTACTTCCTGGTTTTGTTTTGTTTTTTCACTCCTTTTCCATACCAAGTTGGCGGTGGTGAGCACTGAGCAGGTGGGGTATTTGTGATTTTTTTTACAGCAAATATATATATAAAAATCTGATCTTGAGTATTGGGATTTTCGTTATTTAATTAGATTTCCATGATATATTCTGGTGGATTCCTCGGATAGAAGTTCCAATTTCTGAATGATAATTGTTGTTGTTATTGGTAGTTGATATTTGATTGCTCCTTGCTATAATATTTTTTTTTTTAATTTTTGTTATCCTTTTTCATTGATTCCCATACTCTGAATAATAATAATAATAAAGGTAGATGCTTGTTGTCTACCGTTTTGGTGGTTTCTTCAACTGATACCAAGATGCTGTTTTCCATTGCAGGATTTCAGACTTGAATGATAAAAGAAATACATACATATACATGTATATATTTATATATTTGATTAGTCCATGTCAAGTTTGGAACTTGAAGCTTTAAAAGGTCCTGATGATATGCATCTTTTATATGCTTTAAAAAAGAGGGAAACAAAGGAACAGAGGAATCAGTGAGAAATAAAAAAATAGTGGGGGCCTGGGGGGAGTGGAGGTGAAGTCAGATTGGTGCTTGTGATAGTCTGTGGTTTGGGGGATTATTTTAGTGTAAAGAGTCTGTTGTTTATGTCTCCTAAGGTGACCGAGTGCGCCCGGACTCGGTGGGCTTTGCCATCAACAAAGGCAACAATCTCTTCCATGGCTCTCTTGCCATTCAAGAGAACCTTTTCTTAAATTATTACTCAACCCCCCATTTCTCCAGTTAGCTATTTCTTTCTCTTATTCAGATTGCTGTCGAGATTCAGTCATACTCTTCCTTAGCATATATCCCTTCCCCTCCTCTGGATCGGCCTTTAGTCTCTGGAAAGTTCGGTCCCCACAGTTGGGGTATTGGTTACCACTTCTGGCAAGTTTTTCCTCCAGTTGGTGTTATGTTTCACTGGTTATGTGCATAGCTGAGTGTCTGATATTTGATTCTCTTGTGATCCGATTGAGTAGTCGAGAATATTGTATTTGAGGTTTTAGGGAGGGAAAGGGTTCTTTTTTTGTCAAAATGAAGTTTATGAAGCTTGGATCGAAGCCAGATACCTTTCAGAGTGATGGGAACAATGTGAGGTAAAATCTCTTGGACCCTTGTTTGCAAGCTATCATTTGTTTTGCCCCCCTAAATAATTGAAAACGAAAAAAATCATGTCCACTATGTTGTTCAATCCATTGACTCTTGCATAAGACGATAATATCTTAACAGTCAATTATTGTGGTTCATTTCAACTGCATACTCGGAAATCCAACCTCTTTGGTCTATGTTTAAACTAGGAATCTTCTCGGACTATAGTGAAATTTTTGTCCTTCTCTAGACGACTGTTTATTGGTATGCTGTGGAATGTTTGATGTGATTTGGAGCTTTAGTAGGCTATTGATTTGTTATGCTCCTCTTAGAGCTGCCATACTTTGCGGCACAGGAGGGTGGTATAAGAAAAAAAAATGCAAATCCCTTCTCATCATTCAAGTGTTTTCTATCCGAAGTGATGGATATCCTTGAAAATCTGGCTAATCTTCTTTGGTTTTGATTTTTGATCTTTTTTGTTCATTTAAATCCTGTATGGTTCCTTGCGCTTATGCTATACTTTCTGGCCTTCAGCATATTCAGGTTATACTAACTCTGTGCACGGCACAAATAGTCATGATTTCGAATTCTTGATCCTTGAGATCCAATACTAGGTAGTTTAACTTCTGCTTATGAAGATACGGAGAATCTTCTGTTTTCAGTTCTTTACAATCATGCTCTTTCTCATTGGGTACAGTGATGTGTTCGACCCTGAATTTGTTACAGCTAGAACATCCTCTGGAATGCTGTATGAGGTTCAAACGTTGATTAATCATAACGACTTCTGGTTAATATTTGATGAGATTCCGCCTTCTTAGGACACTAATCTTGCCATGATGAAATTTGAATTTTATTTCTAGATGTACTATTCGGATGTGGTAATGTATTGACATCGATTTTATACTACTTTCTTAAAGTATTTCTTTCAGTGTTCTGCTCTAGGTTTCTTAATATCATCGATATGTTAAGTACATCTCGTAAATCTTCACGTTGTAACTATAGATCAGAGCACCACGGACATCACATATATTCATTTTGCGGCTTAATGCGAATGTAATTCACTTTTTCTTAATTAGATAAATATACCATGAACTGGTGTTTGATTTCTAGTGTAGTGCACCCTGTTGGGTGCAACATGAAGCTAAATTACTTTTGGGTACTATAAATGAGAAAATCCAAGTATAGTGGAGTTTATATACATAATTATATTTTTGTCTTTGTCCGACCTGTGTTCATTTTCGAAGTTCTGATGGTTTTAAACTTATATCTGCATGTCAGGTATGTGGCAAGCGAGCTTGCAACCGACTTCACTGTCATTGTAGGGGATGTTAAGTTTTATCTGCACAAGGTATGCATTTTCTTCCGGTTTATGTAAATTTCCATCCATGGTCAAGCATTGTCTTTGAGTGTAACGTCCTTGCTAGAATGCATTACAATATCAATTACATGAAATCCGAACTTATACTTTTACACACATATATGCAGTTTCCTCTTCTGTCAAAAAGTGCATGCTTGCAGAAGTTAGTTGCAAGTGGTAGTGAAGAAAATAATGATGAAGTTCAGATTTTCGACATTCCCGGTGGTCCATCTGCCTTCGAGATATGTGCCAAATTTTGTTACGGCATGACTGTCACCCTTAATGCTTACAATGTTGTCACTGCTCGATGTGCAGCTGAGTTCTTAGGAATGCATGAGACCATTGAAAAGGGGAACCTAATTTACAAGATCGATGTATTCCTCAATTCTAGCATCTTTCACAGCTGGAAGGATTCAATCATTGTTCTTCAGACCACGAAATCCATGTTACCATTTTCCGAGGAATTGAAGGTGGTCAATCTTTGCATCGATGCTATAGCTACCAAGGCTTGCATTGATGTTTCCAAGGTCGATTGGTCCTACACTTATAACCGGAGGAAGCTCCCAGAGGAAAACGGGAATGATCCAAACTCCAATGGTTTCAGAAGCCGACTTGTGCCAAAGGACTGGTGGGTCGAGGATTTGTGTGAACTTGAAATAGATCTGTATAAACGTGTCATCATGAGTATTAAAACAAAAGGAATATTGTCTCATGAAGTGATCGGAGAAGCTTTGAAAGCTTATTCTTACAGAAGGTTGCCCGGTTTCAGTAAGGGTGTGATCCATTCCGAGGATGTCTTTAAGTATAGATCAATGGTTGATACAATTGTCTGGTTGTTTCCTGCAGATAAAGGAAGTGTATCTTGCAGTTTCTTGCTGAAATTATTGAAAGCAGCCATCATTGTTGACTCGGGAGAAATGGCTCAGGAACAGCTGGTGAGGCGAATAGGACAACAATTGGAGGAGGCTTCCGTCAATGATCTTTTGATACGAGCAGGTGAAGGGGAAGATGTAATGTATGATGTTGTTATGGTACAGAAAATAGTGAAAGAGTTTCTGATGCAAGATCAGAATGCTGAACTCGAGTCGGAAGAAAATGTGGTCCAGGAAATACGAAGCCCTGGAATTTTAACCGATGCTTCCAAGCTGATGGTGGCCAAATTGATAGATGCATACCTTGCTGAAATCGCAAAGGATCCCAACTTACCCGTATCAAAGTTTGTAGAACTCGCTGAAATGGTATCTTGCATCTCTCGGCCTGCACATGATGGGATTTACCGAGCCATTGACATGTATCTCAAGGTTAGTATCTTGCCAAAGTCTATTCCTTGGATGTTCATCAAATGGTAATTACATTATACTCGAACACACATTTAACTCTACTTGGCTTCAATGCAGGAGCACCCAGGGATCAGCAAGAGTGAGAGGAAAAGAATATGCAAGTTAATGGACTGCAAGAAACTATCAGTCAATGCATGTATGCACGCCGTGCAAAATGAGAGGCTCCCGTTGCGTGTAGTTGTTCAAGTTCTGTTTTTCGAGCAGGTAAGGGCTACTGCTTCATCAGGAAGCAGCACTCCCGACATACCTAGAGGCCTGAAGGATCTAAATATTGGATCTCATGGGAGCTCAAGGTCAGCAGCAACCAACCCGGAGGAAGATTGGGATGCAGTAGCCACAGCCGAGGAACTGAAGGCCCTGAAAGGGGAAATTGCTGCCTTGAGGATGGGCAATGGTAAAGGAGGGAGCGAAAGAAACGAGGGAGATAATAGAAATAGCGCAGACAAAGCTGCCATTAGTAGAATGAAAGGTTTACTCAAGTCCAAGAGGATATTTTCAAAGATATGGTCAAGCAAAGGAACCCAAGGTGAAAACAGTGGTTCGGATTCATCGGAGAGTCTCGGCTCAACCAATCCTGAAGAAGCCAAATCAACACCATCCAGAAATAGAAGGCATTCAGTTTCTTAGATTAGAAATGTAAGGAAAACATAGTAACTGGCTTTTTGGTGGTTTTTTTTTGGGTATTTACTGAGTTCAAAAACTAGTTTTATGTTAATTTAGCAAAATGAAAGCATATATAGTCATGAACCAAACTTTGCTGAAACTTTCCAATGCTGCAAGGAAACAAATGGTTACTGTAAAATGAAGTTGAGGGATTGCTTATTCAAGGCATAAAGAGCAGGCAGTCATTCATGCATGCTTTAGTGCTCTCTTTTATTTGAGTTATATTGTGCAAGAATGCATGAGATGGTACTAACGTAGGACATCGAGGGACGATCGAGCAGGTTTGCCGAAGCTCGTGCACTGTGTAACACCCTAGACACTCCTCGGAAGGTCTTAAGGATCCAGTAATGTCTTCAGGACCATGCTGATGCCATGAGAAAAGAAATCATGAGATGTGGACCTCGTTGGTCGATGCTCAAGACCCTCCATCAGGATGGGTGCTTGAGCCATGAATGACTAGTTGGATCACAGAAAGGGAACTGAAATAGTCCCGTGGACAAATGAATGAGAAAAAGGTTGACCTTAGCTAAGACCAGTCATGGTGCCGCACATGTTGCATCGTTTCCGGCTAAGGTACGGGAACTTGGCACCTATTGGACAAGCCCACTGCTTATCAATATCATAATACCAAATTCAAATGGAAACAATGTTTCTAAGAAAATTTTGCAACCATAAACATTGTTACATATTTGGACTAACTAAGAACATTATAAAATTGAAGAAATTGAATATGTCAAGTTAAAAAAAGTATAGAGACTAAATCTCAAATTTGAGTATATTATAGGGACTATAACCAAAATTCGACCCAACAAAATTAGTGGATACCTCACTCTCTGAGGCCCTTTCCTTGTGTAGTAAACACCTAGTGCCGGGCCACATTCGTTACTTTGTACTTTTCTAGGTGTCCTTAGCATCTCATTTTGCCATGCCTTCATGAAGCCAGAGAAAAAGTTAAAACCAATGGTCACGGATCCCAACACTTTTTTTGCTTTCTTGACCAAAATTGAAATGGCGAATGGCCAAGCACCCATTGCCATTCTTGACCAAAAAACAAATGAAAATGGTGGATCCCTCTGGTTGTTTACCTCAAATGACACCTCAATTCTCTACATGGTTTTCAAGTTTCCTTCACAATTCGTCTTATATGGGAAACAGAACTTGTCCCAATTCTGGGACCACATTCAAAATGTTTCAAACATTGATCATATTAATTTTCATCCCACCCCAAAATGACAAAAAATAAATTTTGGGTCATAGCTATTTGATCAACAAGGTTTATTCGATTCAGAGAGGAAACATGATTACACAACATAACATCAATGTGGATGCAGTTCAATGAATTAGGAGAAAAGGGGAAAAGATGGTATATGATTTAACAAGCATCAACAAGATCATGCTAAGATGATTAATCAATGTAGGCTGAGAAATACATGATAATCCTTATCAGATGAACTTACATATTTATATATACAATGTTTTTATACCTAAAATAAGAAGAAAAAACCCCCAAAAAATCAGTAGTTCTTGTATACAGAATTCGGTTGAAGGAAAAAGCCACTTGATCATGAAAGAAGACAACTGGTTATAAAACTGCTTAAATGAGAAGACAAACCTAGGGTATATTCAGTCCACTGTGATTTTCTCCGGTGCTGCTTCCGCCTATTGTTAGAAACATGAGCTTGGGAATAATGTTAGCGTTTAGGGTGAGTTGTCAAATAAGATCAGTTCTACACACGTGTAGTCAGGTTATTGGTCGTGGGTACACGACTTACTTGAATTATATGTGACCTCAAGCTACAGTCCTTAACCTGTTGAAATGATTCATGATGAGCTGCATGAGCAGAAGTAAGCAGGAAAAAGAAACTTGGAATATAAAACAAAACACCATATTGGACCTGAATGGCTGCTATTGCGGACAAAAAATCTTTACATCGTTCAAGCAAAACCTTTTCCTTTGCAGCCAAGCTCACAAGTTCCGCTACCAAAGAATTCATTTCCTCCACCTGCAAGGGACAAATGATATTAAGATAATTAGGTAGGTTTACCCTTTTCAAAGTGTAAGTTTAGGCCAAACATAATGAATCTGTTTCTTAACAGAGAATACCAAGTATCTCCTGATAATGAATAACAGTAATTCCTGTTGACGAAAACGTCTGATGTGATTTTTAGATAGTAAAAGCAATGCAAAGAATCCAATCAGCTGCAAAGGATTTTTCTATTTTCCCTTCTTTTCAGCATTAGCTTTCAGTAAGCAGTCTCTATCCCATAAAAGAAAGCAACCAAATTGGATTATCCCATTCGCACCTCAGCTTTTAAGGCCCACTACAGATGGTAACATATATTACTTCCACTGTCTATATAGTTTCATGGCTATTATTTATGGTTGAGTGCTTTAATTTCTCATTTCAGAGCACTTCCAATTTTCTTCATCTGTAATCATTTATTTATCTAATGTTAATTAAGAGCTAGCAAAAGCTCTGACCACATCTTTACAAGTTACAACTGGCTTGTAAAGAACTCAATGGTTACAAACAATTACCATATAAAATAACAATGTTTTTTCTTTAATTTTGGGAGCCTAATATCCAGAAAATTGATCAATGAATTTTACCTTGGATGATCTTGAGCATATCGAAGATGCCATTGCCTGCATCATCTCAACTGCTGAACCAACAGCATCCTTCAGATTTTGGATATCGACCTATTATAAGAGAAAATGGAGAAGACAAAGAGGAACAAGAGCATAATATTAAAACACATTGATAGTCATGAACTGAATCATCAACATATTGCATATGGAGAAGTAGAAGAAAAAAAGGGACAAAACTTACTGTGGCTTTTCCAACAATTGGAAGTCGAAGAGTACTAGCCTCTAAAGCTTCAGTTGCTCCAAGCAAAGAGCTAGAGTGATCTCTTTCGAGAAGGGACCATGTTTCTAGATGAGCTATCTACAAATATAAAAATTTTCTTCATGAAGAGAATTCATACTATAAAAGCCAGCATCTTGTAATGGAAAATGGGAAATATTAGGCATGTTCTAAGTTCTAACCAGCATGAACTGAGGAAGGGCAACAAAAGATCAAAGGAGTCAAATTATAGAACCATCGGCTTCCGCTTTAGTTTTGGGAATGAAATATAACAGTAAAAAGATTATCTTCTTGACTAGGTTTCTTATTAGCCTTTTGCTTTCTGACTTCCTATAACTCCAGAAGGTGCATGAAATTCAAATGTAAATCGAACACTGACCCGTTCTCTATGGCAGACAATAATAGTATATCAATTTTTTCATTTTTGGCCATTTGTATGTGTATAAATGAATTAATACGAATATTGGGTACCTGCTCGTTTATTGATGCAATTGAATTGTAACTACTACAAAGCAGATTACAAAATATTAAAAGGCCAAAGAGCCCAGTTTGACCATTGAATTACATGAAGAAGTCTACCGGGGTAAATTCATGGATACAAACATGAATTACATGCATGATATGATAAATACAAAGGTAAAACCATAATCAGATGAAACAGTTGTGTCTATGAAGAAGTCTACAGGGGTTTGGTTCAATCCTTCGAGAAACTTGAAGTTTTGATTTTTGAAACTTACTTGTCTTTTCAAGATGGAAGTCAATTTCAACTTTTGCCTCAGCAATAGCAACTTAATTCTCTTGAGGGTGACAGAATGTCGCAGTTCTGATGTTGTTACCCATGCATTCCACAGATTTTTCTGATACAATGAAGGAAACATTGGAGATGCGTATTAGAGATCATGTTAAACTTATCATTCTAGTCCTAATTTTGTACTTATGAAGGGATTTCGAGATCTTTCTCTCTCTCATAAATTTGATTAATGTAATGTTTATAATGAACACTCACTTCATATTGACCCCATATAAAATGTTTACAATGAGATAAAATGTCAGCATCTCCGGCCTCTCTGTAACAGTGAAAACTCAAAATGCTACTCAGGGAAGTTTGACATATGAATATATGTATTTCTCAATGATTCTACATCATCTTGAGCAGGTAAGTACCATGCCAAAGCTGCCTAGAGTTCTAGCTCTTACTTCAGCATGGAGCCAACTCAAGATCATTGATCACATCAAAGATTTTTACTATTCCAAAGCATGACAACTGGACATGGAAGCACTTTCTTAGTAACTATGAGTAATTCATGCAGCCAGAAATGAATAACTAAATGAAATGCAACCAGTGCATGAATTTAGCAATATAGCACCCCCAAAATATATTAAATAATAATATACTGGACTAAATTACATGATATTCTCCACGGGATATCATAATGCAAGAATTAAGTTGCCACTTACATCATAGGCAATCTTTTGTTGCAAAACTAATACTTGTGAAAAAAAATAAAAGCATTCATCAAATAGACAAACACAAATCAGTAGGGATGAACATTGAGGGTATTGAGAATTATGAAATGCAAAGGGAGGGTAACCATACCTCAGCACTCCGTTTCTGCATGATGAAAGTAGCATCTGCCCTTGCATTTGCGAATCTCCATTGCAAATCTCCATTATAAAAAAGCTTTAACATGTGAGCATCAACAATTTGATCCTCTCCCTTCTTTCCTCTCCGAATATCAACGAAAAAGCTAAGAATCGAAGGGGTATTAACAGCAGTACAACTCATCTCTTTACTACCAACAGCATTTCTAACACGACCAGGACTTAGCCCCCTTGATGGAGACGAACTCGAAGATGTCCAAAGCTTACTAGGAGAAGCTGGTCTTATATTACTACCTCTCATAGGAGAAGCGATGGCACCATCAAAAGAAACCCTTTTTGATTGACTAAACTTAGCTGGAGAACCAATTCTAGACCCTGGGCTTGAAGAAAAAGGTGAACCCGGGTCCTGCAACCGCCTTAACCGGCTATTAGTCTCCTGCCAAAACCTTGCAGACACAGCAATATTACGGGGTCCATTCTTCCCTTTCAAACTGCCACTTCTTCCAGTTCCAGAATTGGAGCTCCCAGAAGATATACTATCTGTATCAGATGCAGCGAACTCACAATGTGCCTCATTTAAAGAACTGGAATCTGGTTTTTGCTTATTAGCTTCTTTTAATAACTCGGAACTTCCCAAATCGAAACTCAATCTACTACCACCATCAAAGGAAACCCTCCTGCTACTCTCATCAAGCATCATCGATTGTTGCAATGACTTAGCTAACACCTCCCCAGATCCGAAAACCTTCCTTTCACCACTACAATCCAAGCTCCTATACAACGGATTCGAACCTGAACCCGAACCCGGAGTTATTTTCCGTGTTCTCCCCGGCCAGAGTTGCTGATCTGCTGGCTTCGAGTTCTCCCCATGATCTCTCACCGGAGTAGCTCGACGCCTTTCAGGAGTCGCTTTCTTTGTCAAAGTAGAACCCATTTGAGCCTTTGTCTTACTGATCGGAATCGAATAGGCCTCCCCTTGAAAAGAAACAGACAAACTTCTCGTTGAAGTAATCAACATCTTAGTAGCAGCTGACATTTCCGCGGCGCCATTAACATTATTTCCTTGCGACAATTGACTCCCCGGTCGCCTCCGGTCCACGGATTGAGACCGTTTGGGAAGCAAAGACGTCGAAGTAGAACTAGCATTTGTCGAACGAGAAACAAGCGGAGAATGAAATCTCGTAGCCGTTTTGTTACCCGTCGACATCGTATTAGTGGAACGAGAGATAAGCGGCGAAGGAAATCTCGCCGGCGTTTTGGCTGCTGAAGAAGAAGAAGTAGAAGGAGACAAATACCTCGAAGAAACTTGTCTACCTCTGGGTCTTCTCGCAACAGTTGATCCATTGTCTTTGAGAGGAGGCCTTCTTTCTGTTGCAGCTGTAGGGTTTTCCGATTGATGGGTATTTGTTTCTTGTTGTGGTTCTTCAACGGGGGACTGTGAAGGAGTTGGTGGACGAGACAATGCAGCCACCATCATCAGAGACTGCGAAGGAATCTACGTTCTTTTCCACATTGCTTTGAAACAAATTTTTGTATAATTAATTAGTGATGAGTTGCCTCCATTTCCATAGCTGAAAACCTGGGGGGAAAGAAAGGATTTTTAGGTGATTTAGAGGAGTGTGAAGGGGAAGCCATAAAGGGTTTTTGAAGGATCCTCCATTTTTACTTCAACAACACAGAAATCCACACAACCTTTTTCCTGGGTTTGCAGAGAAGAAGAGAAGAGAATAATAGTAGGTGAGGTGAGATTGGGAAAAGAGAGAGCTTTTGGCTTTGGGTTCTTCTGAATCTTTGTAAGAAGTTAGGTTAATTAATTATATCACCATTTTCTTGGACTTTAATCTCTGTGTTTTAATGGAACTTTATGGTATAAATGATAGGAAATCCATTGACAAATAATAATAATTTCAGACTAAGAAATAAAAAATTCACATATAATATTTAAAAAACTAAATTTAATGGTGACTTTTTTTTATAAATATATTAATTTTAAAAGTTGAAGTTATTAAAATTTGAAGTTTATAATTTATGATTTACGGAATTAAATCTTTACGATTAAGATAAAGACTTTTTGTTATAATCACAATTTCAAGTATATTACCACTGTAATTAGGCTTTCACAAATCAAACCAATGATTAGCAAAACCCTGAACCAATTGTTTATTCATATTAGAATTGAGATTTAGTTCTATATTCTGGGAAAGAAATAAAATCAATTTTCCCTAGAAACAAACAGAAGACAAGGTTTTACCTTAAATTTTTGTGGTTATAGAGAGAGTAGTACCTTAGGAAGAGGAGAGGCATGAGAAGAGCTTCCTAGCAACAAAGAAGTTGATGGTGTCAGATGAAATGTTATAGCAATCAAACTTCATGTTTTAAACATATTTATACTATATTTCTCAAATTTAGTCCCTCTATTATGATTAAATTTTGGATTAATCCTTCTACTTTAACTTGATATAATTTGATTTTTTACTTTATAATATTATTGGTAAATTTAAACTGATAAATTGACAATATCTTTAATTTTTAACTAAATTTATTATTAGTTGAATATGATTGACTGAATTTCTACACGACTTTAATTATATCACTAAATAAAAAATATATATGTAATTATTATAACGACAATAACTAATTGTGATATCGATCAAAACTTACTAACAACTTTATAAAAATAAATGATCAAATTATACTAAACTAAAGTGTGAAGATTAAATATCAAATTTCAACATGATATGGGAATACCATATATCAGAAAGTGAAGACAAAAAGAATGTATTGTGATTATTGGAAGCAAAGTTATATAATATAACCCACTTGCTTAATTATAGTTTTAAAATAAAGATGGAATGTCATTTTTCATCCCCTCAAAATCTCCATTTCCCATGTTTCCAACGCATATGAGGGAGGAATTATATCATCCAACTCTTTTCGTCACGTCATTATATAATCAGATTCGTTTAACTCATATTTTTAAGATGAATCGTTATCTCTTTTCTACCTGTAATAGATGAGTGTGTAGTTATTAAATAATTACTTAAAAATAAATAAACTTGATTACATAAATCACGGGTAACGTAATAAATAGGGTGCATTATATAATCTCTCCGTGTGAGGGATCCAACATTTTAAAATTCAAACAGCTTGCAATAGCATTGAATTCTCAGCACCAATTTTAACCCTAAAATATTACTCTATATAGTTTAAACATGTTTGATCTCATATTTTTCTATAATATATCGATAATAGTTTTAATCAAATTAAACTCAATTGATTAGTATTTATCTAGTTAAAGATAAAAATTTAGAATAAACTACTCAACTTTGAGATTAGTCTTGATTTGACTATTATACTTTTAATTATAGTAATATAAAACCCAATAAAAAAATAACATAGCAATTAATAAAAGTCTATATAATTATATATTTAATCCTTGTAACTTATCTATTTTATCTTAATTTTAATGTAATAAATTAAATATTTAATAAGATAATGACACGTATAATTCCCACGTTTTTAATTTTGAATCTCACATCCCCATGAGAAGGGGTTAATTTTGTTTCTCCACAGTCCCACTTTTGTTTTTACTTTAGGTTATCTTTTGAAATTGCGTCTAACCTTAACCTTCCTATTTCCTATGAGACGGGGTCATTGGAAGAAACTTGGACCATATGACAAACCATTCTAAGTCTCATCATCTCAAAAAAGAACATACAAATAGGGGTTTAAGGATCTCGAGTTTTCTCTGCTCATAAAATGTATAAATAATGGGACCAAATATATAATTATATAAATCTTTACCATCACATCATTTTTTTATTAGACGAATATCAACGTCTTAATGATGAGTATATAGTAAATATAACACATGATATCCCTTAACCCACTTTCTATAATATATCAATTAATGTTGGTTCGCAGAGATATCATGTGCTATATTTACTATAATCTCATCATAATTCTTTTGTAACTTTAGAAATATCTTTCTGAGCTTCTATCCATCTGACCATGATTAATGAGCATCATCTAAGTGGGCATTCAGAGTATGAAGTTCATCAAAGAAATCTCCTAATTAATGGAAGGACCTTTTCCTGATTCTACAAACATGATTCTTTCAATTGTGTTTCGAGGAAAATAAAGCAACCTTTGTTAGCAAAATGAGACTTGACTGATTCTACAAACATGGACCATGCAAACAAAACAATGGATATGATAGCACAAACAAAAATAGAGAACATTTTCTTGTTCAAAATAGATCATGTTCATGATTCATGCTCCACATCAAATAGCCCAAAGCTGTAATGGAACATAACTAGTTTCCAAATATCAAAACCACCATGGAAGATTTTAATGCATTGGATTCATATGCAACCAATCCTTGGGGAATAACCAAGGCATAACTATACAACAACAAGAAGTCAAGAACCAAATGCATCGGTCTCGGATTGCAAAACAAGTAAACAACTTATGAACCACTAGTTCCATTAGTAACACTAAAATGCCAACACAATCAACAGGATTCTCACATCACATAGACGATCAATAGCAAACTAGCAATAAACTTCCATTGAGAAACAACAAAAGTACTCCTCACAAAACAGTTTCAAGGTTCAAGAATAAACTCAACAAAAACATCGTCTACAAGTTTCTTATAATTCAAAAACATTACTAAAATAGCACATAATCAAAGCAGTGCTTCCAACTTCACAGTTCACACCATACTAATTCCTCAGCGGTACTACAAAGGAAGACAGAGAATAGCCAGAGGTTAAGAAAATGCTGACGAGAGAAACATAACAATTAAGATAGATTAATCATCGGGGTGATACCTTAATGAATCCAATTTCCTTGGCATTGCTACGGAAGCACTGTCTGCAACACATGAGCCCATACTTCCTAATGATGGCATGGGGGTTTCCGCACACACGACTAAAATAAAGCATTAAACAGCAAAAAATGAATCAATTAACCAAGACTAGACCATATTTGACAAAAAAATGGAAGACTAATTCTCTAGAACCCTTGTACATACAAGATTATCATGCTAAATACATCGATCAGGCCTTCAAAAATCAATAACCTAAACTTTTGATTCATCTCGTTAAACTTAAACCTAATTGAAATTTCGAAGGAATCAAAAGAATAAAGAATTTGGATAAGATGAATTTACCAGGCGCGAGAGCCAGGTCCGTATGTTTTGGGGTGGGAATTCCAGACGTTAGAGTGACCCATGATTGATCAAAAGCTCTGAACGGCGAAAAGAGGCTCGGGAGCTTAAAGAAAACCTGGAATCGGAGGAGTTTGGCTAAAAGGGGAAACGAGGATATTTATATGCAGATTCCGAAAACCCTAGTTTCGACGTATTGAGTTAGGACCCAATTGTTTTCTTTTTGGTCAAATTTACATTTTCATCCTTTTAGAATAATCAATTTGAGGATTTAGTCACTGTACTATTATTATCGTTATTGCACTCCGCTTTAAATCATTATTAACACTTTAAAAAATATTAATTAATTTCCAAATTTTCAAATAAATAAATAATGAAGTCAAGTTATAATTTTGATAACTATAATTTCACTTTTAAATGATATAAGAAATTTCAAGTTTAGAGTTTTAATTACTTTTTAAAAGAATTCGTATTTATGGATGATTTTCAAGCAATACAAATATTAATAATTAAAAAACTAATTTAAATGATAGATAATTTAATATTGTTTAAATAAGTTTTAAATTTAAAACTTTTATATATATATAATTGTTATAAGAGTTATCTCTCAAAATTAAATATTGATATTATCCTTATGTTTAAAAGATATTTTAGCTCTTACTCTTAAGGTTATAAATAAATCAAAAGTTGTTCGGTAAAAATTTTATTTATATTTGATTATATTAAATAAATAAATAAAAATAATTATTTATTTAATAAATTAAGTTAACATGAATGAATAATTTGTTTACGTTCATGAACGTTTAATAATACGTTTATTTATATTTATCTAAATTCATTTACATATATCTATTTATATTCATTATTTTGTATAATCAAAATATTATATTTTAAAAATTAAATTTAATAACTTATATTAATTTGTTTATACTCATTTAAATCTATTTATATATATCTTTATATGTGCATTTATTTGTGTTCGTTTATCATTTCAACGAATAAACATGAACGAATACAAACAAAAAATTATGCTCGTGTGATTACTATGTTCGTTCATTTATTCGATCAAAATTAAATAATACTAAAACTGCTGAAAGAGTGGCTGCCATCCAATTAAAACTGAAAAATGATACTTCATCTCCTGCTAAAGATTGAGAAATAAAAATAGAATTTTGCATAGAATAATACAAAGTTTTATAACAGCAACTGGAGTCCTTACAGAATGCTCCCAAATCATTTCCAGTACTAGATTTTTGCATCAAAACTTAAACTTACGATAACTAAAGGGGAAGAAGAAGGTGATGATGATGATGATACGACGAGGGAAAAGAATTTCACTACAAAATTTGATGATTCCCTACTTGTTTCATCCCTTCGAGACTTCGAGTTTGTGTTTTACCCCTAAGCATACCTTTGAAGTAAGACTATAAGCGACCGGATTCTGCTGAGTCGATATATTTTTTGTTGGATCTTCAATCTGTTGTAGAAAGCCGGATCTTAAACACGAGGTAATCGACATTCGACAGCAGCAACTCAATCAGCAGGTAACCGGGAGAGGTTTCTCTAGACTTGCCATGTATGTCATGTAGACAGTCCACAAATACGAAAACGAATTGCTCACCAGCGGCTGTCAAAATGAATGCCATCCGGAATAAATTTCGCAAATTAAAGCTACATAGAGGAAGGAAGAATAAACCATACCTGCAAATGAACCGGGATGAACCTGAAAGTGATGAAGTCGCAAAAGGGCCAGTACATCACACCACTTAACATTGTAGGAAGCAAGTCTCGCTTTAACCTGGAAACTATTTCGTCACCACTTTCACCTACAACCATCCGCAACAGCTTAAGCAAGTACTTACCTCGATTATATTTAAAATGTGTAAAGGTGAAATGCAATATGGTTCGTAGATGAATCATGGAAATATGGCTATAAAAAGGTTATGCATGAGTAATAAACATCATACATTGATGTAAACTGGTTGAGCGAATATATATTATAACAGGAATGATCATAGTAAAATAGAATAACTAAAGAATAGCAAAGCTGTATTTATTTTCCGACACACAAGGAAAGGCAGACGTGTTCTGATGAACTGCAAGGCTTTGTTCATCTCATGACATGTTAGGAACATACCTTGTAGACGAGCATTCAAAGAGAAGAAAACAACGGTCATGACAGGTCCGAAAATGAGCTGCCCCAAGGCCATTTTCTTGAAAGTAGTGATCAAATCCCTCTTTGGAAAGTGTTTTGACATCAAGTTGAACCAGAAATGCAGAGATGGTCCTAATACCAGCAATCCATATCCGGCCATGCGTGACATCCTCACCAAATCATAAGGATCTGCAGATGACTTCGAAATTGTCTGACCATAAAATTCCATGTTAAAAAACATAATAAAAGATTTAGGTCCTCCGACTCCTGATGCAAGTAATTACAAAGGCACTGCTGTTCATAACCAAATGCAGGCAAACTATAGTTCATAATGTTATATGCATACACCAAAAATGCTATTATAGAAACCAACACAATTACTTAGGCTTTGTTCGGAAATGTTTCCGAAATGGCCGTTGGACTGCTGAAGGCAAAAGCAATGCCAAACGGCAGTTTGGAACCCAGTTTTTACCTCAAAAACTGTAAACCTCAAAAGCAGGAAAATCCAGCTTCTGCCGATCTCCCGTTTTCAGTCCAATGCCAGTCAGAGAATCAATGCCGAACGAAGCCTTAAGTCCATGATATGAACAAATTTAACAACTAAGCAAAGAACTAGAAAATAAACAGCAGCTAATTTTGAATGAAACAAGTTAAACATGCAATGAAATAGAAATTTCCTTCTATCTGCATAATTGTTGGTTTTAACAAAGAGCAATACTCCACCATGTAAAGGAAATTACAAGGTGTAAGAAATGCTGAAAATGGAACTAAACTGAACTATACTTAATACCATGAAACAAAATTCAAATGATAATTAAACAACTAAATACCCAATAAATCAATATACCATTTCTTAATGAATTTCTACATGGTATTTGTTCAAGCATTAGTAAAGAAATTGTGATGCTTTAATGTTCTAACTGCCCCAAAAGAAATAAAATGCTTATTTTCTGCATAAGACAAGTCAAACATAGACTCCTCACATGTTTTGGTAAGAAAAGGCACCCTTTTTCCTGGAAAAGAAAAAAAAAAGTGAAGTTTCCAGACAACCCAGAGGATTTTCTCTCCTTTCCTCCACTTTCTCATGAACCAAACAGAAGGTAAATACAAAGTTTTCACCTTTCAATCAACAAAAAAAAAACTTTTTTTTAATAAAATAAAATCGGGATTACCTGAGAAGACAGATCAGCCGCTATATAAATAGCTGAGGAAGTAACGCTCTTTGTTAAAACGGGCCACGACTTCACCATTCCTAAATACCATCCAACAAACCCAACCTTCCCGAACGCCGCCGACGAAGAAGAAAACGGAGAAGTGAGAAGCGAAGGAGGGATCTCATATTCTTTCACTTTCCTTACCACGTTCGAGAACCGAAAATACTCCCTGGTTTGAGCCTGCGTTTGGTTCCTGAGAAACGGATGGATCCTGTTGATCGGGTCGGCTAAATCGGGTTTCTTCTGTAACAAGCGGGAGATGCTACTGAATCTACGCAAAGAACCGGCCATTGGGTTTTCCTCTTCTTCTTGGGGTTTCTTTTCCTCTTTCAATGGCGTCGGCTTACCGTCTTCCTTTCCTTTGAGGCTGTGGAAAAGCTTTGATTTTTGAAAGGGTTTTGGAGAGGTTTTTGTTTTGTTTAAATAGAAAAATTGTGATTTTGGTCTTAATTTCGTGTTTTTTCAAGAATGTTTCCGCGAGTAGTAAACTCAGTTGTACTCGCTTCTGTAGCACGTCAAGGAATAGGGAGGGAGCTTTGTAAATAGGTTTAATTCTCTTCTAAGTCCCTTACTCTTTGCACATTTTTAATTTAGCTCCAATATGCACTTGTATTTTTTTGTATAATTTAGTATCTAGATTTGAAAAATAGATGTTTGGTACTTTTTCCTAGTGTACACTTAATTGATCTTTTTGGAAGAAAAAAAATTAAAAAAATCAATTAAATTATTCTATTATTAAAAATAATAGTTGTCAAAAATAAATTTACAAATACTCAATTAAGTGCACATTTGAAAAATAATATTAAGTACTAAATATGTAACATTTATCAATTTTAGGTATTAAATTAGATTAAAAAGAACATAAATACTACTTTAGAAAAAATGTTAAATTCAAATTAGGGACAGGTAATATCGGGTACTCGAACAATTTGAATAGAATTGATCTTTGTTCCGGTAATCATATGTTCCTGAAAATTAAAACCAGTCCCAGTCTTGGTCACACTGTATCCTAATTTTAAGAAGCAATCTCGTTACTAATGAAAATCGGTTATAATACCAAGTACCGATCAATTAATTTATTCTTAAAAAAATTAAGTAATTGAAGAAAAAAAATTCAACCACCAATAATAATATTAAATAATAAAATTACAACATAGTAAGTTTAAAAATTAAAGTTTAAAAACTAGTTATACTCATACATAAAGAGAAAGTTTGATAAGAAGAATAAACAAAAGAAAATCAATACCGAATATTTGGTATTGATTCCGGTTTTACTAGGTACCCACTGGGTATCGAGTCCAAAAAATCAAGATTCAGTCTCAATCCCGATTATAACCGGGACCTAAATTTTGGATTCTATCCCAGTCCACCAAAATCAATATTAGATAAAAATCTAGACCGCAACCGAATACTCGGTTTTTTCCACCCCTAATTCAAATATCGAACCGAAACAAATATTATCCAATTCAGGTATTATATGGTGTATTAAGCTTAATTTTTATTTAATTTAATTTAATAAATGTATGGATATAGCAGCGAGTAGAAATGAAATAGCGACGGTGCAGCGCGTATTGGAAGGGTTGTACATATTCGAACACTTTCCACGAGTTTCGGCTTTGTTAATTCATTAATTCATTAATTTCTGGCACGACGGCTTCCCCCTTTCTTTTAACGCCACGTGTCTTTCTAATTACACAAGTAGCCAGTCAATCTGCTTAGTTTCTGTCCAAAAAGCTGACCTTCGAAGTTTGGGTAAACAACACAATTAGTCATTAAACTATTTTTAATTTTTTGTTCTAGTCACTAAATTATTATTTTTGACAAAATTTACACTAATATTACATTTTTCTTATTTTTGGTTACTAATGTTATCTTTTTTGTCACCACAAGTAGCTTCCCCGACCAACCACTGATATCCATGCACAACTAGCTCCCCCATCCTTGATCAAGCCCACACAAGCCGAGCCAGGAGGCTCCATTGAGTCCGACAGAGAGTGAGGCTTCCATGACTACCAAACCGGAAGCCATTTGAAACTTATATAATGTTCCATAGTAAAAAAAACACGAAAGATATAATCAAAATCTTGAAAATCATGGATGGAAATAAAAATATTCACCAATTGTTGCAGTTCCATGCAAGTCACATACATTAAGTCTAAGCATGCCCTCGAAAGTTTCGTTAAAGAGGTAGGTAAACATGAATAATACAAGCTTCATCACACTAATTATAATCCCAATCAAGCAACAAGAAAGTATCAAGTCCGAGTAGAACGACGATTGCAACACTAAAATCACTGAGCAAGCTTACAAGTTTGTGAAAGAGATTTTAAGTTAAGTCATACATAACCAAGGTAAAAGATAGATGCATACTGCAAGCGTTCTCAACTTCCCTTGTTCGTTATCAAGTTCAGTGTGCAGTGTGCTACTTTTTAAGATGAGGAAAACATGTGTATAGATCGGATTTAGGGTGCTTTGCCTCGGCATGCTCCCGGCACTTCACTTCTGACGTAGTACAGATGAATGTTTGCATGCAAACCTTGCACTGTATTATGCCACCATCATCGACCAGATATAATATCCCAGAGCAACCAAAGGGTAGCCCAACAACGACAGAACAACAAAAAAAACAACAATTCTGTCAATGAACTTGATAAAACGTGTCTAACTCAATTTAACAATATCAAACTAAAAATATGGTTACTGAATGAAAAATCAAAGATAGGAAAGATCATTTGAAATCTGAAATTGGCTTCGCTTTCATGCAATCAATGATCATCAAAAGGACAACTACGGCCAAAGCAGAAACAAAACTAAAAGTTCAGAAGTAGAACAAAGAACTTGATTTGCAGAATTATGCGATCTTTACAGTTAAGAAATGGACGTCGAGCAGGTCCAAAGCTAAAACAAAAGGATAGAATCTAGTAACCAGATTCCATTATGCTGCAACTCTACTTTTATCACCATTTTCCAAACAAACCGAAGTTCGGAAATTATAAACAGTTTTAGGCATCAATAATCTTTTCCAGCAATCTTTTTCAGGAACATAACACAACCATACAGATTGTATAATAAAAATTGACAAATTGCTAAAGCTCATGCCTCAAGCAAGTTAAGCTAATCTCAAGTGTTGATTCCTCGGGGTTTCCGAAAGGGAGAAAAATGGGCAAAATTTAACAACAGTGTAGCATTGATAGGCGATAACATCCTCAATCACATTCACAAGTATAATTTCAAGAAGCACATCCAGGTAATAAATTCCAGCAGCCATACAGTTTCATCTCAGAATCTGTAAAGCAAAAAACAGTTTTAAATGCAAGCTTCAACAAAAATATGTTAAAGAATCCTGCCAACATAGCGAAATGAAACTCAACCCAAATTCTGAATTTTTGTCTAGATGATTAAGGAAACAAAAAAAGCCATAACTTATTTGGGGAAATAACAGATCAAGAAAAAACAGTGTTCAATCCCTAACCAATAAAAACGAAACCAGAGTACGCAAAGAGACTACCTGGATGGTCATGGCCTTCTTATTAGAGTCAAGCTGGCTTCCTGTCAACACAAAGAAAATCTTATGATCAATAATAATAGATCTAATCAAAAGACAATTCTTTTAGTTAAAAAGATAAGAAATTTTGCAAAACCTTTGGCGGCTGCCTTTTGCTTTTCCAAATTCTTCTCACGAGCCATCTTGGATTTCTGAGCATTTCCTTCTCCCATGGCGGATTGATAAAGATCGGTGAAAAGGGTTTTGATCGAAAGGGATTTTGAGGGGTTTGAAGATCTTGGAAAAGAGATGAGTTTCTTTAGAAGGCAATGGAAATGGGGAAAGTAACAAAAAAGACTATGGAGCACAAAGAAGCAGTTGAGAATAAATCAATGTACGCAGGTTCAAACCGGATAAGATCATAAATATTATTTAATTATAAACATCTTATTTATAAAAAAACTATAAATATAACATTTAATTAATATATGAGTTTTATTATAAAAATATTTTTACGTCTTTATACTTTAAATTTTAAATTTTAATTTTTAAATATAATTATTTAAATCTCTAAATTAAAATTATAAAAGTTAAATTTAATAGATACATATAAATTTTGTATATTAAAATTTTTCTCTCGATAAATTATTACAAACTATTTATTTTATTATTAAAATTAAAAACGGATGTCTAATATAGGTTGATATAATAATACTTGTTATTCACAAAATTTATATATTATGTAAATTTTGTTAATTTTATCCGGATTAAAAATAATTTAATAAATTTATTTTTTATCTTTATTTTTTTATTAAAATATTTTTTTATATAATATTACATTAAACGAGTCTATTAAAACAAAATACTAGTTATATAATGATTAATATATATTCTTAACAATATATTAATAGTGTAATTTACTTATATATTTTTTTTAAATGACTGGGTACAATAACAACCGAACCGGCCGATTCTCGAGTCAACCAGTTGGACTGCCCGATCCGGTCTAGTTTTTTTCACCTATGGTTTCTTGCCAATAAGGTATAAAAATAGAAGATGAAAATGGGCGTAAATTCATAAATAATTATCCTTCACAAAACAAGAGTTTATACGATAATAATTAGCACAAAACATGCTTAATCTGTAAATTCTTACAGCTACATCGATTAGTCAAATTGGTCTTGGTCTCTAATCCACTTTGTAGCAACCCATTTCTGTCCTTTGATCACTGGACAGCTTCCATGAAGAGATGTCTGCAAATAATGTTTTGGAACACAGAAAACAACATACATCAGCAATACCCGAAAGTCCGAAACGAACATTGCGTTACACAGTTGACTGTGAACACAGACATCGGATTCGAAGAAGAGCAATGCAATGGGAATTATGTTTGATTTGGAAACATGAAAATTACCGGATCTATCGTGCCATTCAAAAGGAGCGAATAGAATAGAAGTCCATCGCCTCTTCGTGGCTTTATTTTTAAGCCAACACACTGCCTGTAGTCGTAACCTTTGACTCTCCTGTCATTCTGCAACATAAATAATGGGGTCGGAACCGAAACTTGGCAAGAATATTTAGTATTGACGAGACGAGGGAGAGATAAAGCAAGTTAGTATTTCTGAATCTACCTCGAAAGGGAACATTGTTTCTCCACCTTCCTCTACATCAGATAAATACAACAAGAACGATGCAACCTGCAAGAGAAAGTTCAACGCCAACTACGCATGTGTATTAGTTTTTGGCATCAACATTTGCACAATGGTTTGGTAAAACTTAGAAAATACGATGACGGAAGCAATATATGTATTCGAAAACTGAAGCCAAACTAGAAGAATCCATCAAAAGAATAACCAAATGGAGAACTGAAAAACTAATTGTTTCATAAGAAAAAGATTTTATCACTCATCTATTATAAATAAAAACAGAAGTTAGGCCTTTATAAAAAATAAAAAACAGCAGAACTTAAAAGTCAATATGAAAACAGTATAGGAAGATAGAACGATAATCTTTTCAGTTTGCCACCAATTGCACATAAAACACCCAGAAACTAGGATTAAACAAGCATGTAATGATTGAGTTCACGTATAAGACCATACCCTTTGGCTTGATTGTGGACCATATTCGGACGGATTGAATGCATCATAATGAGAATCATACTTCTGCCCAATCTCATACCTCAAAATATTAAATGACTGCAATTCGAGAATGTCAATTTAGAGCAGTTCAAAACTAAACAATAGGAAAGATTTGCCATTTCAGGATTTCACCACACACTTGAAATATACCAAGAAAATATTGGTAGAGTAAGATTCATAAGTTTGTGAAATCAATTCAAATCAACAAAGCATATATATAGCCATATCAATTACATAATTTCCAACATCCAGGCATATTTAAACCCATAAAACCATTAAAGTTTCTTTCTTTCTTTTGAAAAACAACAACATGCTGACCATGTATTTACCTATATCCCTGGGGTGATATGACGGTTAAAGAGTGTTTTCTAATCCACTCTTTCTAGGGACAGACCTTTTAAACACCTTATCAATGATATATGATTCCAAGAATCTTTTTAAGGACGGTTTGATTAACATGGCCGTTGTAGGGTACAAGTATATAATTACAAACAACTTAAATGTATGCAGCATGACATGGTAACTCTTGCCCAAAATGCCAGAAACATTTAAGGAAGTATATATCTGAAATTTTAAAGACAAGCAATAAGGTGGCAGATTTACAAGCCTTAACAATTGGTTTGGTGGGGTTGATTACAAAGTTATGATTAAATTGTCTTTGAAAGTTCAATTGAATTAAATTTTCTTCAAAGTTTCATTCACAACACTCCATGGCCCATTTCATATAGTGGACAAGGCTATCCACCGAAAGAGTGTTCGCCATGTCCATATTTGCTTAAACATTCTCAAATAATGTTGTAGATGCTAACCCAACTTACAATATGAAATAATAATAATAACAGTAGTTTTGGCAGAAAAGAAAATGTACCTCTCCATGGTTCTGTGGGATGCTCGTAACCTTTGCAATTTTTTTCTCGATCAAGTCCAAGGTCCCGGTTTCATCATCCGATGCACTGAGAAAAGTTCCCGAACTGTTTCCAAGGAAAGTATAAATTAACAAATCGAGCATCATCAAGAAAGCAAGCTACCAGCATGCACTAATTCAAACAGTTCACAAACACAAAGGCTAGTACATTATCTGGTCTTGATGCAAATTTGAATCAGTTAATAGAATCATTGACTTATAACTTGAAAGTTGAAACTAAACTCAAAAATCAACAGAAACGGTTGCATAAAAGGGGAACCTTGTTCTGGTTCCTTTTGTGCTTTCTTCAGTTTCTCCCTTGCGCAAAGCCAAACCAGATGGTTTAAGATGAACCTTTGCCATCTCAATTACATGTTCACATTGTTCCACAGTTGCAAAGTTGGGAAAATAGTAAGCTCGTGGCTTCCAACTTAAAACCTGCATTCAACAAGCAGCAGAAAATTTTAACAATGCTTCCATTGGGCAGTTTAGCAATCCACAACCTCAGTAGCGGTATAGGCACCATCTAAAATTGCAATACATGCAATAATTATGTCTACAATACCATCTGTCATTAAAAAAAAAATCACGATTGTGATACCCGCAGTGACTATAATCTTATCCATTAAGTCCACAACAATGATCGGAACGCAGTTTAAATCCTACTTCCAAGCATATCTAAATTCTAAACCACTGAATTATGTAAAACATTTGCACATAAAATCCTTTTTCTATGTCATGTCAATGCCCCTCTTTAATATTCGAAAGCTCATCTTTAGACCTTGGCAAACACGCCCTGATAAAATTTTAACTCTAGATTAAAACAAGCAAACGTGAATATTCTCATTCATAAATTCTCTAAACTACAAAGTGAAATCATCATTCTAGATTTACCCAGCACCACTCTAAAATGACTAAACTTGAACAAATAATCCAAGCCATCAATCAAAATTCAATGCATAAAACCAGGAAAAAAGTGCAAGAAAGTAGAAACAAAGCTGAGAAACTGACCTGAAAGGGAATCGATTCAATCGAACTTTCCCCAGTTACTCCATTTGGCATCGGATCACGATACTCCTCCTCGCGCACCACCTCGAGCATTCTCGGCTTGGGTCTAATAATCGGAGCATCCTGTAAAAAACCCACTAATTAAACGCCAAACCCAAATTATAAACACTTCAAGTGAATGCATTCTACAAGTTACCTGAAAGAAAAAGGTGGGAACAAACAAGCCGAAGAGGAATGCGAGCGAACACAAGAGAAGGACAATTGGCAGCCCCATCTTTCTGTTCGAACTCTTCCATTTCCCCTTCATCTATGGATCTTTTTTTCGATTTTTCCTTCAAATTTCAAATAATTGTTGTTTGGATGATGGGATTTTCTTTTTAAACCAAATTATGAGCTCCTTTTTCTTTCCTTTTCTCTGTACTATGCAAGTTTACTGGTCGTGCTTAAGAACAGACATGCGCCAATGCAATCTTGAAGGGAAAAATCGATATTTTAATTCAAGGTAAACGAAAATAAACGTATTATTTAATTAAAATATTAAACTAAACGGGTCTATTAAATTAAAATAATAATTAAATAATTGTATTTTGTTATCAAGTAATAATAAATTACTATTAAATTAACTACATTTAACATCCTAATAATCTATACTTAATAAATCTTAAATGCCATATTAGACTTTTTAATCGTAAATGCCATATTAGGCATCCAAAACTTGAAGGGGAAAATCCATATTTTAATTCAAGGTAAAGGAAATTGATAACTTAATTATAAATTTAATATCAAATAAGTATTTTTTTTATAATAAACGTGCTATTTAATTAAAATATTATTGTAAATATACCGCTTTATAAATATAATTTTAAAATTTATATCTTTTATTAATTTTTAAATTTGAATGGATTTAATAAATTTAATTATTTATATGTACAAATTTTAATCAATTTATTATTTTCTTGTGATGTTTTCAAGGCAAATGGGTCTATTAAATTAAAATAATAATGAGATAATTGTATTTTTTATAAAATAACAAGTCATTATTAAATTAACAATATTTAATATTCTAATGATTTATACTTTATAAATCAATAATATAAGTGATCAAAATTTTATTTTTAAATTTAATCAATGAAAATAATATTTATAAAACATAAGTGATTAATCGTGTAATTTACCTAATTATAATTATTTATTATTATTAAACAAACGAATTTAAATAGATGTCTGTTTGTATATTTTTGTTAGCAATTAAATTCGTTTTTCAGCTCATTTGTTGAAGTTGATATTTTCCCAATAAAAAATACTTAAAAATATTTATAATATAATTTATATTTATGGATTGTTTATATTTAATAATAATAATAGAAAAATTAAATTATATTAAATTAAATTATATTAAATTAAATCTCGAATATAACATAGTATAAGAACGAAAACCATATTTTTAACAAATAACTAATCCATACATGTATAAGACACAAGTTTTTTTTTTATTATTTCTATTCCGAATTTTAAAGTTTTATTATGATTAATTTAGATTTTACATTGCACACTTAATTTTGGTGAGTGAGTCTCTTAATATGAATTTCTTACATATATAATACTTCAAACTCGATATATACTTAAACGAAACTAAATTGTTTATCACTTTGGACCGACACGAATTGATCGTACGACAAAATTTCTTTGCATTGCATATATTCTCCACAGGACACTTCCATTATTCCATAACTATTTTTTTCTACGAACATGACACGTCCATAACTTGAAAGGGTTAAAACAAGTACGACTTGATCTAAATCGATTATATTCCTTCAGGAAAGGGAAAGAAAATAATGCTGAAGCATTGTTAATTTATATTTTTATTAATTTATATCAATAAATCATCTAAATATTATATTTTTTTCGTAAATTATATATAATCGGGTAAAACTTAAAATTTTTTAATTAATTATTCTAGAGATTATTGACCTATAAGAGTTATTTCTTTTTCGAACATACGATTTTATAACCGACCCGTCGATCGTTGAATCGATCCCCCACCATGGTAGAGCACCTGAGAATAATATTCTTTGATTTTTGTTCTTCTTCCGTAAAAGCTTCGCAATCGAACTGATGCTTCAAAATCTTTATTCGGGATGGGGCAGAAGTGTTGAAGTACAAAAAAAAAAAGAACTTTCAAAAAAGGATATAAATTCAACTCACGACGTTATGTCTTAAGCAGTCATAGCACCTGGGTTTTATTACAAGTTTCTGATCAAAAACAACTGATTTGCATGGGAAGACTTGATTTCTACAAAACTAAGATTTTAATGCTAAGGTACGTAACTTCGGTATCAAGGATGGAACGAGGGGTTGGTAGAAATTTAAAAGTTTTTATGTATTTTTATTTTTCTAACATAAAATTTTACGTATATTTATATTCATTGTTGTTGCTGTTGTTGTTAATGATAGTGAATCGGGTTTAGAGGTCAGGTGTCACAACTAGATGACGTAAGCTTTAAGTAGGGATGAAACGAGATAAGTATTAGGAGGTAGTCATATCCTTTAAAAAATTTAAATTTTTATATATGTTACGAGGCAGTCACACCCTTATTCATTATTGTTGTTGATGATGATATTTACTATATATATCATTGCTTGGGATCGGAGGTAGAGGGCAGTGAATCCGGTTTAGAGGTCAAGTGTTGTCTCAATAAGATGGCGTAAGCTTTTAAGCAGGGATGAAACAAGATAGATATTAAAAGATCGTCGCAACTCACATCTCTTGAAATTTTTAAATTTTTATATATTTTAATTAAGTATAAAATATCGTATCCTTGACATAAAATTTTAGCTCGTCCTTTTACATACTATGATGCTTAAGTTAGTACTAAGTGAACTTTGTGTGCAGGGAATCTAAGCGACCTTTGAGCAAAATTGCAGGGTTAGACCGGGAGATTATTAACAAGTGCGACGGCATAAAGGGTTCATCGAGCTGGGTTCCACATCCAAAGACTGGAATATACTTCCCTAAAGGCCATGAATGGGTGATGGACGATGTTCCGGACCAAGCGGCTACTTTCGGACGGAGTTTTTGGGTCAGGAACGAGGACGGTGTCGATAAACCGGAGACCGGTGACTTTCCAATTCACGATGATCATTATTTCCGTTCAAATATGTGATGATCCAACAGAATTAGTCAGTAGAAGAAGTTTATTACTAAGTTTTTATGAATAAAATATTTTGGCCTTAGCAGCCGGAAGTATTTGTATTGGTGTGGAATCATACTCTATGAAATATATTCACGTAACTACGTTACTTTATTTTGTTATGATTTTTATATTTTAAATAAAAAATAATTAAAATGAATAATTTAATTTTTTTAAAATTTTAAATTAAAATTTTAATCCTTAAAACTAAAATATATAAAATCAAAGTTTTTCTTTAAAAATATTAGATAATTAATTTATGTTTCATCACAGTTAACGGCGAAATATCACGAAGATTCTTATTAATTGAAAGGAGAAATATATTATCGTTATATTTACCGGCGCCGTTAATTATCTCTTTCGGCCAGCAAACTGTTGGTCACGATCCCCTGTATCCGCTTTCACATCTATCCATTTATTGCAATCCAACAGCTGATGTATCATGTAATTAGGAGTGAGCAAAACTCGACTTGAAAAAATCGAATAATTTGACTTGATTCGAGGTAAAAATACTCGACTCGTTTTGACTCGACTCGAAAAAATTTCAAATAAAGTTCGAGTTGTAAAATAAAAATTCGAATAACTCGAAAATTTTAATAATCAAAGGATTATTTTTTAAATTTGAGACGAATCTCTCAATTCTTTATGATATATAAACATTGATATATAAAAATATAAATAAATATTGCTATATATTGAAATATATATATATATATGCATATCTTATATTATTAGAAAAAGTCATTTAAATTGAAATCAGATCATACTTTAACACGATAAATAATTACAATTAAATATTTATAGAAACTCGACTCGATTCGAATTTCTTAAACTCGACTTGAACCGAAAAAAATTCAAATAAAGTTTGAGTTGTAAAACATGACTCGTCAACTCGAATAACTCAAAATTTTTTGACTCAACTCAACTCAATCGAATACTCACCCCTACATGTAACACTTAACACGTGGCTAATTTAAAATTATCTAATACTAATGCAGCTAAAAGTATAAAAACTTATGAAGTTAAGGACTAATTTAAAATTTCGGCATAATATGGGGATGTCTGTTGAATTAAACCTATTTATAAATGTCTCTGTTTACTTCAACTAAGCAGATGGCATGAACGCCAAATTTAGCTTCAAGATTCATCTTTTTTCCTCTTCGGTCTGTTTCTTCGAAGCTAAGGCTATTGATTTTTATTTGCACAGATTTTCTCACGCGTTTCCTCTTCATGTAGCTTCTGTTCGTTTTCATGTTTCTTAATCCAAAATATACTTGTTATTTTGGGAGGAAGAGTTAATCGTTTCTCGAACTGTAAAATTATTTGGGGGTTTTTGTTGGATGACAAGCGCGGCGGAGTTATTCTACACTCGAAGGTCGAGAGTGGGTCGACCCGATCCGGATTCAGGGGTTGGATCCTCGATTGAAAGGAACTACCATCGCCGGAATCATCTCAGTCATCACAATAACAGGCACGATTTGGACGGTGTTGATTCTCTCCGCCGGTCTTCACACGTGCGCCACTTCAACTCGCGCGCTTCCTCCATCTCTGTACGCTCAATTTTTTAATTTATCATTTACAATTTTTTTCGTTTTATTTATTTATTCTTTGATAAGAAATAGAAAATCGAAAGAAAACATGTTAGTATGTATGGATATTATTTTTGGAAAGTAAAATAAATTGCAGTTTTAGTATTTAAATTAAAAATTGCTTCAATTTTGAACTTTGCTCTGAAATTCAATAGTCCTGAGCTAAATTTATCATTGGAATTTCTTAAAAATAGTTTTATAAATATAAAATATTCTTGATAATTTAACTAAACCCTAAGTTCACTTGCAATAAATTTTGGGTTCCGATCTATACAAGAACCGACTAGGTAGTTTGATATCATACCCTTATTTATCGTTATTGGATATTTTCAGTGTCTGATTAATTCTGTATTGAATATGTCTTTTCAGGAGCGCCCATCGGTGCGGTTTGACGAAGGTGTCGGTGAGCTTGTATCGAGCAATGGGTTAAATGCAGACATTGTAAACAATTCAAGAAGGCAAAGTTTGAGATCAAATGAGAGGCTTGCAAGAGCAAGGTTTGATGAAGGGACCAGTGAGCTTGTATCGAGCAATGGTTTAAACAGGGATGGTGTAAGCAATGTAAGCAGGCGAAGCTTGGGTTCAGATGAAAGGCTTCCTGGAGCTGTTCTACTTGCGAGAGCAAGGCTTCTTGAGCGACTGAGAGGCGTTCTGTTTCTGCAAACAGGTTTGTGCTTAGAGCTCTCTGCAAGTTTGGAACTCAATAGATTTTGCATTTCTCTTGGATTATGCACATTATTATTTATTGTTAAAGTGCAAGGACAAGTATATTATAATATCCATTGAATCATTATCTAGCTTATATTGAATACTTATATTCTGCATGATATTTGACATCATTTGGAAGCCACTTTTAGCCATGATGGTGAACTTACTTACCTTTGGCACTCAATTTGTTTATAGTTGGTCCAAACATTTACCCAGCTATTCTTGGTCTGATGGAAATTTCCTTTAGAACAGCACATGCACATTTATAATGTATTTATGAAGTTTGGTGATTGTATAGATGACTTGTGGAAATGTGTAAAAGTTTGCCCGGATTCAGATGATATTTTTGCACTTGTACTTTGATTTTGTGGATCTGTTAAGAGTGTAAAATAATCAAAAGAGGCATCCATCACACGAGAAATAAGTGTCATAATCTGTAGGAAGATTCAGTGTCTTGCTTTTGATTGTGCTCCATTATAATTAGTGAATCCAAAAAATAAATATGGGGTCTCGGGCATTAGGTGTCTGCTTGGTTTAGCAATAAGAAAGGAGATACTCTATCATATGATAGAGCTGTTAGCAAGACGACTCTGGATGTCTGGGTTTTAACCGGTTAAGGATGCATTTTTGCTCAGTCCAAAACTTACCATTCACTTTGTTTCAGCAACTCAGTTGGGTGGGTTGTTAGTTGTCTCTAATGAATGTAACCTTCTACTGTAGTTTTTGCCTTTGATGTCCTAGATACTTCTTGGAGTTGCCTAACTAAACCATCATGTTTATGCAGGCCTTTTCGTTTTCCCTTAAAAAATGTTGTGCTGAAATTATTCTCTCTACACATACACATTCTCGAATGGACTAAATTTATGATTTTATGCGGCTGTCATTACTTTGTGTCCCACTTCTGCTAATACGTTAAAGCAGATATTTTGTTTGTTATTCCCCAGCTACCAGTGGCACCATAATTTACAGGCCCACTGCTGTTTTTGGTGCTTTCTATCCTGTTGGTGATTGTTCTTGCATCACTAATAACCACTACTGTCCAGTCCCACTGCTGGCGCTTCTTAGGCAATAATATTAGCGGGTCCAATTAATAACATCACTATCACCATGACAATCTAGACCACTTCTGCTCTCACTTCATTTACATAGCATGATAGCAAATTAGTATTACTCATTTCCTAAATGGTTGAGAGAAGCATGTGGACTGCTTGAACCTATATTGTATGTATGTTGCGTGTGGCATTCAATAGACAAGCTGCGGTTTAAACATTTTGTACATCATGGCTTGATTTTTTTTTTTCACTTTGGTTTCTGTTTCTTCCCTTTATTTTCTTCAGGCGAAGCAGTAGAACTCCACCTAATGCTTACCGCCGAGAGTATGTATCGGATGATGATTTGAGGACCGTAAGTGAATTCTCTACAGGATTGGAAGCTAGGAGTTCCCCATTAACCTCTGAAACAGAAAGGTTTCAATTGTTACACGAAACAAGCAAGAAGCCTCCCGGACTTACTCAGGAGGCCATCGACCGTTTGCCAATGGAAGTTTTCAGTAGCCAAGAGGTGGACCATGAAAGAAAAACCTCAAGGGAATCAAGGGATTGCAGTATATGTCTCGAAAGCTTCGGAGAAGAAGATGTGCTGACACGGCTGCCATGTGGGCACAGGTTTCATTTTTCCTGCTTGGGTCCCTGGGTCAGAACGTGTGGGGACTGTCCCTACTGTAGAAGAAGTATAAAATAGAAATCATTGACTGAAATATAGTTTTAAGAGGCAGTCAATCGCTTGATGTTTTGTTGTAAAAACCAGTGGGGAAAGAAACATAAATTATGAGTACATGTGTCTACGTAAGTTTGGTATCCATGCTTTTTTGTAAAATCCCTAATCTTAACACTTTAAATCTAATTTTTAAATCTTAAATAATATACTTACACTCTAAGTAATCTTAATCTAAAACATTAAACATTAAAATAAAAAAATTATATAAATTTTAATTTTAAAAAACGGGTATATTAGATTATTTTTTATAAAATAAAATAAAATTTTAAAAAAGGAAAAAAAGTCAAAAAAAGTATTTTTAACGCGTAGATTTGAAAATAAATCTAGCCAGCATCTGTGTCGTTGGTCATCGTCTTCCTCTTCACGCGGCATCTTTTAGTTTTCTTTCACTTTACCCCACTCTCCACTCTCCTCTTTTTCTCTTAAAAATCTTCCTTTTTTCTTACCCACAAAAGGAAAGTAAAAAACAACAACCCATTGAAAGCAATCCAGAGGTTCGATTAATCCCCCTCACCCCTCCTCAAAGGGATTATTATTATTATCTATTAATCCGATGATGATGTTAAGGTCGCTTTCACGGCCGCTAGAGCGTTGCCTCGGTATGCGGGCGGGTAGCGATGCTCTCATGTGGCACACCGACCTTAAACCCCACGCCTCCGGTGATTTCTCCATCGCCGTCGTGCAGGCGAACAACAAACTCGAAGATCAAAGCCAAGTCTTTACATCTCCTTTTGCTACCTACGTTGGTGTATATGATGGTCATGGCGGCCCCGAAGCTTCCCGATTTGTCAACAAGCATCTCTTCCCTTTTCTCCACAGTAATGTTTTCATCTTATTTCTATATCTTTTTATTATTCATTGAATTCTTCTCTTTTAAGGTTTGATGTAGAATATATAGATATGGCATGAATGAACATTTAAAATGTATGCTTGTTTGTATGGCTATGGGACTATAGCAGGAATATCCTTAAGTTATCAATGGAATAATTAGAAAGCATCAAATTTATAGTTGTGTCTATCATACACTCTTCTTTTAGTTGTTTGAAAATTTACACTTGTGTATACAATGAATATGATCTATTTGTCTAAATTGTATCTGTTAGCAAGTCTAATTCTATAAATGAATGAATAGATTCTGTTTTATTGGGGGGTGGGGTGATATAGAATATAAGCATATATTTATTTTTTTAGGACAGATAAGAAGTTACATTGTGCTTTTTTCCTTTAAAACTCATTGGATATGGGGCATATGTGATATGTCTTTGCATGTTTGTGTTTAGCTATGGCGTGAATGAATATATATTATTATGTATGTATATATTTATGGCCTTGGCAGGAAAACCATAAGCTATCAATGGAATCTTCAACTATGTATCCAATGGTTTTATTAGTACTGACTGAGTCTTTTTCTTTCTGTTTTGATGGGAAAAGAGATTTTGGAGTAAAATCTCATTTTTTTAAACATTGTTTCAGAATGTGTTTGTCAGTATATGGATATTTAGACTCAATTTGCAAGTGTCTATGGTACACTTTTGTTGTAGTTGTTTGATAATTGCACTTGTGTATACAATGAATAGGAGCCATTTTTCTAAATTTGTGTCTGTTTGCAAGTGTAATTCAATTTTGGGCCCCTTTTAGCTCATTCTTTTGATGGGGTTTGTCCCTTTTCATTGATGATTATTCATTTGTATTTTGAAAAGATCGATGGAGATCCTTAATTTTGTTTTCTTTTCTTCATTGTAGAATTTGCTACAGAACAAGGGGGATTATCTGCAGATGTGATAAAGAGGGCATTCAATGCCACTGAAGAAGAGTTTTTGCATTTGGTGAAGCAAACATTTTCTTTAAGGCCTCAAATTGCTTCAGTTGGATCATGCTGTCTAGTTGGTGCAATTTCAAATGACGTGTTATATGTGGCAAACCTTGGTGACTCAAGAGCCGTTCTTGGCAAGAGAGTTTCGGAGGAGAAAGGAAACAAGGTAGTGGCGGAGAGGCTGTCAACAGATCACAATGTTGGAGTTGAAGAAATCCGGAAGGAGGTCAAGGAACTTCATCCAGATGATTCTCATATAGTTGTGTATACTCACGGAGTTTGGAGGATTAAGGGCATAATCCAGGTACAGTTCTGCTGACAAGTTGATTTATAAAAGTTTTCGTCAAAGGCAATCTGTTTCAGGAATATTCAGTGTACTGATTCTAGTAGTTGTTTATGAACTCAATGTGGATCTTTCTGTGTTTCACAATGAATTCAATCTGTATCTGCCCCAAAGCAAAACCATTAACATGTTTCTTTGTAGGCATTGTTTGCAAGCATTTTGATTTTTCTCTTGGTACATTTTGCATTGCTATGAAAGTTATTCTGAAAACGGAGTATACTTTCAACTTTCCAGTAATATTTTGGTCCGACATTCTGAACTATCTTTTGTAGCTATTTGTCATATACTATTCCTTCTATGCATATGACGAACAAAATGCAGATCCCTGAAGCATAATGCTAAGCTTATGCCAGAGACTCTTTTTGCTTAAGTTGTTTTTCCCCCTCTTTTGGCGACGATTTTTACCCTTAACTTCATCAGGCAACTTGAGCTTTATGCTTGATAGAATAGGATACATTAGATTTTCTCTTGCACTAAACCGTAGGGTTTGAGATGGTTGAATAATTCTTGATTTTTGATTCTGCAAGTGATCATGCTGGTCTAAGCAATTTTGTATTCTTATTTCAGGTGTCGAGATCTATTGGTGATGTTTACCTGAAGAAACCTGAGTTTAATAGAAACCCGATCTTTCATCAGTTCGGAAACCCTGTTCCCCTTAAAAGGCCAGTTATAACAGCAGAACCTTCAATCCTTATTAGAAAGCTTAAGCCGCAGGATCAATTCCTGATCTTTGCATCAGATGGCCTATGGGAGCAGTTGAGTGATGAAGCCGCCGTAAACATCGTTCTCAAAAACCCAAGAGCTGTGAGTACTTATGTTTTTTTCTTCTCGTCTTATAAACTAGTCTCCATTGTAGACAGGCCTTAAGAAACTAACCTGTAGAAAATGGGAATGCTACGGAGTCAATAGCATTTCAGTATTGATATTCGATTGCTGGAACGCTTGCAGGGTATTGCTAAGAGATTGTTAAGAGCTGCACTTCAAGAAGTTGCAAAGAAAAGGGAGATGAGATACGGTGATATCAAGAAAATCGAAAAGGGTATAAGGCGCCACTTTCACGACGATATCACTGTTGTCGTAATTTACCTCGACAAACACCGAGGCTCTCGCATTGATAAAATGAAGCAGAATGCCACAGGTTCCACGACAGCACCTGTTGACATCTATTCCTTCAACGCGGATGAAGGGTACGAGGATCTGCTTCAAACAATTACCTGAAACACAATACATTGTCAGTTCCAAGTAAGCTTAATTTATGCATAGAAAACACCAAATCATATAGTTGGGGTTGGACAAAATAGAAGAGTTTTTTTGAAGGTAAAATTATGGCACTGAAGGATAAATAGGTTGATTTATCCTTGATCTGTTTATTCTTGTCTTTTTTACCTTTTCCAAGTTGATATCCAATGTCTATGAACCCAAAAAAATGGAAGGCAAACATTTTTGTATTGTTTAATTCTATGTTCATTATTTTTGATAAATGAAATTTTATTCATCCAAAGAACTCACAAAAATCAATGGATTTCTTACTCATCTGATAGATGTCTATCTATCGTATATTTACAGATTTATATTTTTAATCTGTTTCATTCTTAACAATGATGAATATATCAATAATCAATCGTAGTTGATGTCCATGCGACTGACTAATCTTTTCACGCCATATGTGATAGTTGAACTACTCTATATAAGTCTCACGATTGCTGCTTTCATGAATCTTTTTTTCTTATTTGGAGTACCCAATTAAACATGTTAGTACAATTCCCGGTGGTGAAATGTAAATTATATGCCTCATAATCAACAAACATAGTTGTTGTGAGAAAGCACATTTTCTAAACAAATAGTCACGAGATTCATGTTCTTTTTCACATAACAAATATAGAACATTAATTTGACACTCATCTCAACTTTCTATCTTTCGTTGACAACCTATCTAGAATAACAAGCCATGAGATAAAAATGTCTAAGGATTAAAGAACACCCCAAACAATTCGAGATCATATAATATTTTTTATTTTATATTGAAGTAACTCCTAAACTTTCTTAGTACAATTATTATCTTAAAATTTATCACCTTTAATCAAATCGTCTTTTAATCTCAATATTTTTTTTCACGCCCCTCTATGTTCATAATTTATATGCAATAACTTTCCGGTTTCTTCAATTCACATTTAGATCTTGCAAAATGGGAAGTAAAAGGAGGGGAAATGTTGAATTTAGTGCTTTCTTTAAACCCCATAAATTGTAGGGTAAATTATGGGGTTTGGTCCCTCTACTCAAATTTTTGATTTAGTCCCTGTATTTTTCTATTTTCATTCACTTGCACTAGTGTAGAATTGAGTTTCAAACACCTCCTTATGTTCTTATACAATTATATTTCAACAATTCAATTGTAATTTATGTTCAATTTATGTAGATTATGTCAAGTTATAACCATTAAATAAGTGTAGTTAAAATTATTTTTAATTTAAATTTAAAAATTCTTTTAGTTTTTAATTTATATTTTAATAATTCCTTTACATAATTAACATTCCAATTTAATTATGACTTTAATTGGTTAAAATCAAATAGACAATAAAAAAAATAAAAGGATAATTATGAAATTAGGGAAGTTGACCTTGTAGTATCCCAATTATTTCCTAACTATGGGAAGCCCAAAACCAATCGGAATTTTCTAAAGCATTTCAGAGGCCCAAATAACATTAGAAATCACAATTACTCAAAGGGCCGATTAGGCCCAAATGTTTATTAATTTATTAACGATACCTTTATATTAAATTTTAAAATCTATTATTATCTTCGTAGATGTTGGATATATTCATCATCTACTTGATTTGACTCGATTCACATCATCGAGAGATTATTAGATGAACCTTGTTCACCACGTCATCTATGGTCCAATCAATCAGAACCGTTGATCTTTATATAACTACTCACCCACTAATTACATGTAGGAAATAGATGATGATTCACCTTACAAAAATTGAGATCAACGATTCTAATTGATTGAGACCACAGATGATGTGGTGAACAAGGTTCACCTAATAATTTTTCCAACTCACCTCAGCTTGTTTTTAAAAATAAATATAAATATACATAATTTTATTATTTTTTTTACAAATGTGTTAGAATTGTAAATTAAAATTATATCACATTTCAATCGTCAAATTATTATTTTATGTAAAATTATCAATAACATTATCTTTTTATTTTAGTTACTAATGTTACTGTTTTTTGTTTTAATTATTAAGTTATTGTTTTTTTTTTCTTTTTTATCACTAATCATTTAAATATTTATTTGGTCTTTTTTCATATATAATATTTTTATTTCAACACTTTCAAATATCGAACTAAACTTCAGGATTAACTCACTGAACTTTGAAGAATTGTATTTGATAGGAGGTAATTAATGTTAATTATTATTAGAAAGCATAATTGAGATTGAGAGAGATGTCAGCTGAGGTTGTCGGTTACATTTAGTTGAGAGAGTATCAATAGCTTTGATTAACCCACATAATTAATGAGTAGGATAAGCCTCATTTATCATATCAGTCATATTCTTATCTAATTATAATAATTTATTTTATTATTATTTTATGTTATTTTTTTAATCAATAAATCTTCACATATTTTTTTTCATGTCATTTAAAAAATTTATTTTTTAAAAATTAGATTAATGTCATGGATAATTAATAGTAAAATGAATAATTTTTATTGATTAGCGACCACGGCTAATGTGATGAGTCGGACTCATGATATAATCTCTGTATGATTAGGCAGTTGAAGAAAAATTATGGCATGAAATCGGCTAACGTCAGGGACGAAGCTACTTTGTGCATGGGAGGGGTTCTTATCTCTCTTAATTTTTTTTGGTATAATTACACATGAGGTTTCTCTTAATTTAAATAATAAAAAAATAAGATTTTTGTCCCTTCTAATTTTAGATTTAAAAGCTTAATAGATCTCTGTCCTTTCAATGTTTAATCCTAATTTTGTTCCTGGCTGAGGTTGTTGGTCTCTGACAAACTCAATTACTCTATTAATAATATTAAGATTTAAATTTTTAATTTTATTTACGAGACTTGATATAATATCTTGTTATATTAATTAGTTAATAATTTAATTAGTATATAATTAAGTATTAAAAGTATTACTTGTGACATGGGAAACCTCTTATTGTAGTCATGCCACGTGTCCATTTCATTTATTTAAGTTGGTGTTAAGGTACTGTCTGATGATCCCAAAGCAAGGTCGTTCTTTAATACGTTAGGTGACACAAATTAATTAAATAAATAGCCAATTAGGGTAAATTAAAGACAACACAGAGACTCTTACAAAACTCAGTCAATGTTTCATAATCATTGCTCCACTGAAGCAAAGAAAAAGGAAAGGGAATAGAGGAATTACGAAGGGATGAGTTTAGGATGGGCGTCGAACACTGTTAAATATCGTTAATATTAAATATTGTTGAATATTATTAAATTAATTTATAAAGAATAAAAATCTAAAAGACTAATTATATAATTATTAATTATATGTTGAGTTTATCACTCTTTTATTAATTACATATTGAGTCCTTAAGATTTTAAATTTTTATTAATTAATTTAATGATGTTCAACAATATTCAACATTAGTGGTGTTCAGCAGTATTCGACGTTCATTGTAGAATTTTCCATTATGAAGGTAATCACTAAGAGGGAAAAGAAAAAAGAGAGATCAATAACCGAATGAGACTGATTGATTAACAAGATTTAAATCCTCACCCGGTGATGATAATGAAAAAAAAATAGGGTTAATTACTGTTAAGGTTCTTTTTCAATATAGATTAAGTTAGATGAACTTATGTTTAAACTTTAAAGATATAGTCGGATTCTTATAAAATATAGTGAGTTTAGAAAAATATGTGTTTGTGTTCTTAAATATTTTTTTGATAAATATCAGTTAAAATATAAAAATAAAGATGAGAGATCTTTTTTAAGATAATAATATATAAGATGAGTTTAACACGTGTGATGTATATCGTTGCGCATCATTAACGTAATATATTGTTGTATATTATTAAATTTTTAATAATTTTTAAATTGTTATTGAAAATCTTAAGGATTAAACATGTAATTAAAATTATCTCTATAAATCTAAAAAAATAAAACGTCTATGAGAATTTATTAAAATCCCATAAATATTAGTGATGAAATAAAAAATATAAAATTATCCCCATCTTGTCTTATTGTCACCTCTAAATAAATTTATTTTAACATTTAACATACAAATTGAATATGATTAATATGATATCCATACTTTAAGTGTTCGATAAAAAAATATAAAGTTTTTATGTAAAATTTGTTATTAAAATCTAAAAAATAAACAAAATTGTCATAAGATCACACTATATATTAGTTTGAAGTTTGAAACTTAAAAATAAAATTATATAGTCGAGAACATCTTGTATAAAGATGACAATGGAATGAAATGGGGTTTTTATCGTCTCGATCACAATTCAAAAAATAAGTCATTATACCCTGCCTTGATCTATCTTCAAAGGTTATATATCCTGCCTTGTCCTAATAACCTACAAAATCTAAACTCCCCCCCCCCAATTAAAAATTATATTTAAATTTGAATTGACCTAACTCAATAATAATAATAATAATAATAATAATAATAATAATAATAATATCAGACCGGGTTACAAATTTTTCACTCTAAACCCAAATTGATATCGTCCCGATTTCCCCCCCCAAAAAAAAACCTATCTACTTCACCCGCAATATCCAAAATTACCTTCAAAATATTTGATCGAATTAGATCGATTTAAATCGAATTAAATCTAAATATATTAGCCATCTCTTATCTCGTAAAAAAGCCTTTATTTTAAATTTAATTTAGGGTAAATCAAGGCTTGAAGGCTAAAATTGTAGGTAAATCAAGGTTTGGAGTTTAAATTTGTTTAGTATTTTTAATTATTTTTGAAATTATTATGGTGAAAAGGTCAGTTTGAGATGAATCTGGCTCATCACATCATTTATAATCTCATCCAATAATAATATTATTATTTTTCTAAAATAAATCTTCACCTCTTTTCTTTTTTACAAGATAAATATTTACATATTTTTAAATAAATAAATTTTATTAGATGAATCATAAATAATATAACGAGTCAGAATCATGTAATAACTTCTCTCTAAACACACACGAAAATAAAGCATTAAACTACTATAAAATTATATTTAAGCCCACACATGGTAGGGCTCAACCAAAAAATTCAACATTTTTATTAGTTGTTTCTATAATATGAATAGTTAATTTAAATAATTAATTCTCCGGACTAACCCATGCCATGGTTAATTTAAAATAATAAAATTGCACGAAGCTAAAGTAAGCATTGTTAAATCCCAGATTTAATCTTAATTAAGGGCTTAAGCTAAGAATTTAAAAGAGTGATTAGTCATGATGATGTTGATGAAGCAGAGAACATGGATTCATCCTATGATGTCGTGACAGCGGATCATGGACCAACGAATTGTGGCAGTGCTAGGCTCCAACATACCAACCAAATCTCCCTATGTAACTTAGCGTACAAATCACATTTGCCACGTAAATGTAAATGGACCCCACACATTCAATAGTTTTTTTAATTAACTAATAGTGATTACAGTATTATCTGTTATAAAATATAATTTCTATTATTTGACATTTATCGTTCAATCACCCTACTATTATTACTGGTGCTTCAACCCGTAACTTCTAAAAACAAATAGAACGATCTACTTCTGTTGTCGTATATACACGTTATCTTTGTAAAAAGGTTATAATTTATTTTTCGGGTTTAAAATTGGGAGGATGATACATTATTTCATTCACAAAAATCATGTCTCTTTTCGTAATTTCGTTTTATGTTCTAACAACTCTAAATTTTAAATATTAAATATTAAATTTTTAACACTAAAAATATATTATATTTATAATTTTTATATTTTAATTTTTTTTAACGTGAAGAAATATATAAATGAACAAAGAATGGTTGAGATTTTTATTCTAATTCCATATCTATGGTATTATCTATATAAATCTATACCACATTCTTTTCATTCCCCATAAATACTTGCTCTCTTTCTCTCAATTCCTCAGTTGTTTCGTGTTGGGCGTCGTTTAAGCAGAGAGGTGCGCAGGATTAAAGATCACCTTCGTTACAACATGATGCTTAAAAATAAATGTATGTTTCAATCAGCTTTGTTTTACATTGCTGTTGCTGGCGTTTTAGGACAAGCTCCTCCTACATCCACACCTCCGACACCGACATCCACTCCTCCTCCTCCTACTTCATCACCACCTCCAGTGACAGCATCTCCACCCCCGGTTTCAACTCCTCCTCCAGCAACTCCCCCACCTGTTAACTCTCCTCCACCTCCCGCAACCCCACCACCCGCTTCTCCGCCTCCAGCTACCCCACCACCCGCTCCTTTGTCTTCTCCACCAGCTACGGTTCCATCTCCATCACCTATCAAACCAAAAGCCAAGTCTCCTGCGCTATCACCAACTTCTCCATCATCTGAGTCCCCTGCTCCTACTCCTAGCCTCGGTGCCTCTTCCCCAGGCCCAGCTGGAACTGACGTGGTATATGTTCATACATACATTCTTTCATTCTATAGTAGTATTTGCCACACTTTGTTACTTTATAGGTACATTTTTTAAAGTTTAAAATTAAAGTATATCCATTGGATTGGCCTAACAAGATAAAAGTATATGAATTAATAGTAATCCATCTTTTTAACATTTTTATTTTTCCTTGCAGAGTGCGTCAGAGAAAATGTTTTGTAGCATCAAACTGGTTGTCATCTTTGTTTTTGTCTGTTGTGTTCTGTTTTAAACCAACTGTCTGTTTGATTCCCAGTTCCAGTGGTTTATTTACATTTCCGTACTCTTTGAAGGGTCTGTTATTTGTATGCTTTGGGAGAGGAGCGTTGGACTTTTGTACGGAAGGGAAGCTCTATGGTGTTCATGGCTCTCATCACTTGTTTCTTTGCCAACAGATTTTTAACATCATCTTTTCATATTTCATTTTTTAAAATAATTTAAAAATATAATATAATAATTTAGGGTTTGATTTTTTTTAATTTAAGCATTTATTTTACAAGAACCTTACCCAGTTTGTAGAGAGATTATTAGGTGAATCATGTTCACCACGTCATCCATGGTCTATATAATCAGGATCATTGATCTTTAAATAACCATCCAATAATTACCCACCCACTAAATACATGTAGAAAATAGATGGTGATTCACTTGAAAAAATTGAGATCAACGATCCTGATTAATTGAGACCATAAATGACGTGGTAAACAGGTTCACCTAATAATTTTTTCAGTTTGTGAGTGGTGGGTCGTCCATGTTATGTTAAAACCAGACGCGACCTTTCGGTTAAAACCTCGGAAAATGGAGCCTGTTGCTTGCTGGATTTGAGACTTTGAGGCCCAGCAGAACACCATCATTTATAGGTGTACATTAATTTAGATCTAATAATATAAAAAATATTTAAATTCGTAAAGTAATTCAAGTGATAAAAGATGATATAATTTATTCAAATGATTCTGATTCGAGTATCACGTGTACATGGTGTGTATGTATTATTAAAAAGCTAAAAAATTAAAATATACTAATTTATAATTACACTAACATATTAAAAAAACTACTTTCTAAAAAAAATTATATATCAACTTAATAATTGTATTTGAAAACTTCACCTACCATATTAAATTTTTTAATAATTTTAAGATATTTATAATATATAATTTATATTTTAACCTTTTAATAATATAAAACTTAAAGATAAACCGTTTAAATCAAAATCTTTCAAAATATGTTTATATTTTACGATATTTTTTTAATTAGTTAATAGTAATTATAATAATATATGTTCTAAAATATAATATTCACCATTTGACATTGATCGTTCAATCACTCTCTGCTGACATTAATCTCCACCACTTAGGCATGTGTCTTAAGTAGTTTAGGGGTGATAACAAGCTGAGCCGAGCCTGAGTCTGGTCTCAACTCAAAATAAAAAAAATGCCTAATTTATTTTTAGTAGATTTTTAATATTTTATTTTATTGTTTTTCTTTTGCTAAAGATATTATTTTTAGTGTATATGTAGCATATATATATATATAATATAATTATTCCGAGCTTGTTCACGAATTTTTTGAGCCGAGCTAGAATCGGCTCGGCTCGTTAAGGTCTCGAGCCAAACCCGAGCCCGAGTAGCTCGCGAGCTAGTCAGACTCATTATCACCCTTAAGAACAACAACAGTTCTTTTAACCATTTAGGTTAAAAGGCTCGTATTATATTTTAAAAACCATTTAAACTAAAAGGCTCGTATTATTTTTTATATATTTTAATTGATATCATACCGTAATAGTAATATATCGTATAATAATATAGTCTCTCGTATTTCAACTAATCATGATGCCTCCCAAATAATCATGAATGTTAGAAACCATACATTTACAACAATATGGTCCAACTCCCTCGTACTGTCCATTTTAAATTTAAAAATACTTTTAATTTTAAAAATATTTTTAGAAAACATTAAAAAAAATAAACCTAACTGAAACTGACAGTGTTGTTACTTATGGTATGGCCATAGGTATGATTGCACCAACATTACTGTGGGTTTGACTTCACTCTCATAAATTTGCATGGTTTTACTATTTTTACCGTCGAAATTTCCTTTGCTGACACTTTTTGCTACACTATTTTCTCCGTTTGTAGTTTTCAGCACTACAAAGTTATCAATCGACATCGATAACTTTTATAAAAATCATATTATGAGTAAGTTTCATTATGTGTTTATAGAATTAAACATTAAAATTTATTTATCTTATTAAATTTTTTATGTTATATTTTTTTTAAAATAAATATTCATTTGAAAAATTGTTTTTAAAATGAATTAATTTTTTTTTTATATATTATGTATAAAAAATAGAGGGTAAATTATTTGTCTTTTTATTGTATTTTCTTTGGTGTTTTTACTTTAGAATAGTGAGTTTAGAGTTTAAGGTTAGAGACTCTGATTAAAATTTAAAGAATTAAGGGTATAACGTATTTTTTAGAGTTCATTGTTTAAGATATAGAATTAGGATTATAATTTAGACTTTAATATTAAAGAATTTTTTAAGGTGGAACATGGAACGATACATAATCAGGGGTAAGAGATATTTATTCAAACAAATAACTCTGTAATTATTCAATATATGCGGTTATATTTTGATACACAAATTATATAAAAAAAATACTACATAACCCTTCTTTAAAATACAAGTTTTAAATTATTAAACATAAAATTTTAAAATCTAACTCTAAACCTTAAACTCTACCTTAAAGTATAAAATTTAAAGTATACAATATAAATCTTTAAACCCTAAACCGTAAATCTAAATTTACACGGTTTACGTATCAAAATTTTCGATTTATATAATAATTCACAAGCTCTCTAAATAATGAGGATTTGACTTTTGAGTAACATGGAGATGAGCTGTACCTTTCTCTCCCCTGAGAAGAGAAAAACCACATCAGAGAGTAAAGATGAAGAAAGACTAAATCTCTATGTTTGCAAAAGCAAGTGAAAAGATCTGTTGAGCAAAGGAATCAAACCAAAAGCAAAAGCATAAAAGAAACTCACATGGGGGTATCCAGGAACTTTAAACAATGGGAAGCCCCACACAGTTACCTCTGATGTTTGGGTGCAGGGTCCCAATGGTCAAAGCTGGGGCTTTGCATTTGCCTGTAAAAAATGTTTACTTGTCTGAATTAATTAAGGCTTTCGAGTCACCACACCCCACCAGGGTACACTGTCAAACCTTTCATGTCCGTTTTACGATTCATGTTCAAGTTTCATGACCGTCTGAACAATGTTGTCTGCAATTTTTGGTACAACTTTAGGTATTGCTGCATATAGTGTAGGGAGATTAAATATGTTCTTGAAAGGGAAAATAGAGAAGATTAATTGGAAATAAATGAAGGAAATATGGAGATATCTATATATTCATCAAAAGCAGTGAACAATGATATTTTTCTGTTTACATTTTGCTTCCACAAGGTAAGAAATATAGTTAGATCCATCTCATTTACCATGCCTATTTTATCACCATATCCACCCAAAACATTTTTTTTTCTTCTCAAACCCTAAAAACAACTTTCAAGACAAGCAACCACACTTTGAATCACAAATCAAGACATTGTAACATCAAAAACTATGGCAGCATCCCCTATGCTGCCACATTATATCTCCATTAAGCCTTATAGTTAGTGTAACTATAGAAAAAAGGTTGATGGGCGGCTTTGCCACCTACCATCAAGTGAGGTAAAATAAAAACAAACCTCCATTAGCTCTATCCCTAACTGGAAAACCGAGCTCCAACTCCGTAGTTGGGTTCTGCACTAAGAGTAGAAACATTCATGCAGGTCTCCGTTAGAACCTGTAGATGAGTATGCTATGTTGGCAGATTAATAGAGGCATAAAACCAAAGTCCAAAAAACGACTTTCTCATGGGTTGGTCAAGTGAACTAGCTACTAATTTGAACGGTTGATAAGTTTTGATTCTACCCTTTCTTCAGACTTGCATCTTCCATATCATGCTGTTGTCACAACTATCCCGTGCCTCTTCTAGAGCGGCCACTTTGGCACAATGTGCTGATAAGGCAATCACACTCTTTGCCTTTTCATCCTGTGGTAGCTCGTAGGTTTCGTTGACAGAACCAGATCTCAAATCACTTGGAGGGATAAAACAATCAACGGAAAGGCCCGGTATGTTAAAGGCAACCTCCTCGATGGTCCAAGCTTCTTCCATCCTTGTTTTAGTATGGCTCATTGCAGCTTCTCCGAACCTGAAGAGTGTAATGACTGAACGTCCAGAATGTGCTATCATGATACCTTCGACAGGTCGGTAATCGTGAAGATACGAATTGATTGTGGTTTCCCAATAAACAGTATCACCACCATTTGATTGAGTACGAGTGAGATGTGAATCTTCCATGTGAACAAGAAGTCCAGTCTTCTGACTAAAGTAGCCAAATAAAACATGCCTGATGACCTCTGCAGGGCCTTCGCTCCTTGCCTTCAATGTCTGAGGATCAGTACAAAGCTTGAGGATGAAGCAATCTTCACCATTAATTGTCTTCTCTCCTATGCATTTTGCATCAGAAAACATACTAGCCATAGTTCTTGGATCAAGACCCTTAATGAACCACAAAGACAATATCAGAAAACTAAGAATACTAAAAAGTATGACTCACAAGACAATGTTCATCTAGGAAACCTCACCTGAAGCGCACGGCGCAAGGGTCTAACAGGCCCCTTTGCGGTACGAGCACCAAGCCAAGGTGTGTGCCTCCACACAAGCTTCCCATTACAGCCAGCATGAACCTTGCAGCCACCAACCGCAAGTTCAACATACCACATATCTGGATTCATTTGCCAGAGCACAAACCCACCGGACTCCACACCTCTGGAGCCATAACGGTTCTTAACAGTCTTTGTGGCAGTTTCGTATTCACAAGCTACCATTTTAAGCTTCCCCATTGCGTATGCATTCCGAATGGAGTTTTGCAGCTTCAGCCCACCGGAAGCAGCTGTATACTGCTGCAATATGTACTGAGCAGTGGAAGTTTCCTGCAGAATACAAACAGGAGAAAATAAAACAGCAAGTAATATTAAAGTCGCAACATTTTATCACTAGAATGAAGCAATGATCAAATGAAAAACTTCATTAATGTGAAGTTTTTATTTCTGTATTTTGCACAAAGAAAACAATCTCAGCCAGTAACACCCTTTTCTACTCTGTAGTTCTAACTTTTTTATGTTTTAAAGGTGATCTTAGTATCTATCAGGACCCCAAGAAAATGACACTATATCTCTACAAGGAGTTTGCTCAATTTTCTTGCTAGCCAAACAGTTTGAATGAAAACCGTGATTTATTAAAATAGACCCATCAACCATAGACTAAGCTTAAAAGGAGAGATGAAAAACGAACTAACAATGGGAGTGTCTTTTATGCTCAAGTGAGGCAGCGGATCAGTGTAGCTAACTTGAACCGGAGCCAAAGGCGCGCCCATGACTCCAAGCAACAACCTTAGATCAGACCTTTTGTAACTCATTGAAGCAGCCGATGGAGTCCTCGATAACTGTCCCATAACCCATTGTCCTATCCCCGAGCCGAGCCGCTTCGAATCCCCAGTTTCCCCTCCGTCCGTCTCCGGACCTTCCATGAGCGGGGCTAACGCTTCCCCGACCTGCCTCAGACCACCGTACTCCGTTTGCGCCACGTAAGCGCCTTCGTAACTGTTGGGGTTGCTTTTGTTTCTCCGTAAGAGAATGTCCATGGGTGAACGGCCTCTTCTGGGGCTGTTGGTCCGAGAGCGGGAAGGTGAAAGCCCGCGAACTAGTTCCTCTTTGAGAGCTGAGAAAAAACCTTGCTTTTTCTCCATTAATGGTCGGGTTTTTGGTTTTCAAAGAATCCTTGGTCGATTTGGAAATGAAGAGAGAAACAAAACCAAGAAGGAAAAGATTAAAGAGAATGGTAAGCTTCCTGCACAGAGAGAGACAGTGAAATAGCGAGCAGAGCAGTGGGAAACGTAGAGACTTTTCAATGAACGAAGTACTGAAATTCTATAGTTCCTAATTCCTTTAGTTATAGAGTCCTATGGTGGCGGAGAGAAAGAAAATAGAAAAATATGTAAATAAATAAATAAATATTACTACGTATTTTAATATTTGATTAAAAATTTTGATAGTTATCAATTCTTGAAAACTGAAATCAGTATCGGTTAAATTGGATCTTAAATTCTAGGAACTAATCTTGTTACTAGTAGAAGCTGATATTAATACTGGGTATTTGATCAATTTGATCAAAATTGGTTTCGATTTTGATAGCCACCATTTTTTGAAAATTAAAATCAATCTCGATCTCGATCACACTAAGTCCAAAATTCTAGAAATTGATATGTTACTAATGGGAGTTGGTAATCGGTATCAATATCAGGTACCTGATTAATTGATTTATTATTAAGAAAATTTGGGCAACATAAAAAAAAATCAATCATTAGATAACAAAATTAGAATATTGTAAGCTTGAAAAAAAATTAAAACGAGTTATACTCATAATATTCATACATAAAAAGAAAATTTAATTAAAAAAAAACATTATTTAATAAACCAGTACCAAATATTTAGTATTGGTCTAGGTCCTATTAAATTACGATTGAGATTTAAATTTTAGATTTAATCCCGATCTCACCAAAATATAAAAATTCTCCAAATCCAGTCAAGACTGAAACCAAGTAACCAGATTTTTTAGATATTTTGTCCACACCTATTTGATAGGGTACATGCTTATAATCACAAATTATTTAAATATAATAAGTAATGACAATAAAAGATATAAATAAATAGATTTATTTAATTATGTGTTAATATTTTTTAACTTAAAATTAGATAATTTTATTAATAAGCAAACGAAAATTAAAAACATAATTTTTTAAACGTTTCAAGCATCTAAAAAATAATATAAAAACAACACATCCAAAAGAACTAAAGGGTTTGGTCGGACCAAATTAAACATTTTTGGAGAATCGTTAAAACATGAACTATATCTTTAATAAAAAAATTAAATATTTTTTATGTCAGTTTCATAGATTTTAATTTTCTATACAATTTTGATTATATTGATAAATAATCATAAAAGAAATCAAGTTATTCAAGACTAACAATAAAACTAAATAAAAAACGTCGTAAAAAATGTTACACGAGCATCAATCGACCACAAAAACATTTAAAAAAACGTATTATAAGACAAAAACATCCCATAAAACAGAGAAAAAGAAACACAACAAAATTTATAAAATATAGATAACTATATCTTACTTTAACCAATGACAATTATAATACTCGAGTTATGTATTTCATGCACTATTACTTAAAAATACAAACATATTTAATTTTATTCTAAAAACTAAATTTTGCATCAAAAACTTAAAAACTTTGAGAAATAAATTTTAACATTTAAACCCTAAATTTTAAATTACGATAATAAAACTTATAATTTAAAATTATAAAATAATTATTAAAACCCTAAATTAAACTCACATAAAATCATAAAATTTCCCATGCCACTGCATTAAATATTTGGAAAATTTTATACCGGCATCGAACACCGCTAAACACCATTTTGAACATTGCTAAATATTATTAAATTAATTAATAAAAAATAAACCTCCAAGGACTCAACATACAATTAATAAAAGAGTGATAGACTCAATATTAATTATTAATTATATTTTAAATCCTTAATCTTTTTAATTTTTATTAATTAATTTAATAACATTTAACGGTATTCGACGCCCGTAACAGACTTGTACTAAATATTTTCCAGAATGTAGACTTATAATTGAAATTCACATGCATGCATATTAATATGTATATACTTCTTCATTACGTTAACCCTTAGGCATCTTTAATTAAAAAGAAGGTAAATATATCTTTTATTTTTATTTTTAATTATAAATCAATAAGAGCTTAATTATATATAATCAAATGGTTAATTAATTACAGAATAAAAATATGTTTAATTTTAAACACTCATTATTATTGCTATAATAATTATTTTTATAGTGAATCAAATAATTTCACCAACTGTCTCCTCATATATATTATTTATTTATTTATACAAATAAATAATTAGGGTGAGGCAGTGGACAAAATCGTTGTTCCTTCTAGACAAAGGCAGTCTTATTATATTCTAATTTCACAAAACGAATAATTTAAAAAATAAATTATCATATATATTTTATTAATATGTCTGAGATGATAAGAAATCATAATTAATTATATTAATTTATTTTTAGGATGCATTATTATATTTACTATCAATAAAATATTAAATCTTATACTATTTTAAATACATAAAATAAAATAAAAATAAAAATAAATGTCAAAATTTATTTCTACCCTAAACCCAAAGGGATGGTAGTATTGATTCTCTGTCATTTCTTTTGACCGATCCATCCACGTGACAGCCTTCTTCTTTACGACCCAAAACCACGTGCACTTCTTATTCCACATCATTTTACTTAAAAAAATCACAGTGCATTTTGATAAATAAATAAATAAATAGATAGGGAGAGTGATGGGTCAGGAATTATTATTTATTAGCTTTTGCATGAAATAATAGATTTAAATATTTATGAATTTTTTATATATATTTTTAAAAAGTTAAAATTTATAGATTTGAGTATTTCAATTAATATATATGTAAATTTATGTATTTTTATTTTTTAAATTTGTTTTCTATGGATAACCACTAACCATTATTTGTTGGATTATTATACGATACATTAATAGTAAAAAAAATAACAAACGCTTAAATTTTTAAGGTTTAGAAGTTAAATTTTAAGGTTTTGATTTTAAAATTTATAGTTAAATTTTAAGGTTTGTGAATATATATTTATGAACGATAGATCAAATAATTACCTGTGATAAACCAAATAATTATCCCAATTTATAAAAACTCGTCTGTAAAAAAATAATTGAAATTAAATAATTACCGATGATGAATCAAATAATTATCTCAATTTATAAAAGTTCGTCTGTAAATAAATAATTTACTAACGATAAATCAAATAATTATCCTGATTTATTTTAAATTTTACTTGGACTTAAGAAATCGGATATTTTCAAGAAAAAAAAGGTGTTAAATATATAGAGATGGGTACAGGTCGGGTCAGATTTTTGACCCATTCGAACCCGACCCGAATATTTTTTTTTTCAAAAATCTGATCTGACACGGTCCAAAAAATATCCTAAAACCGACTCCGACCCATAGAAAAAAATAAATTTAGGGACTAAATTATAAATAAAAAATTAATTTTAAGACCTAATTATAAAAATATATAGATAGAGGACTATTATTATAAATATCTCTAAAAATTATGAAAAAATTACATATTTAGTCCAGGTCGGGTTGGGTCGAATATTTTACACCCTAAAACCGACCCGATACCACATAAAAAAATCACCTAATCAGAATCGATTTTTTCATCAAAAAATCCGGCTCTCGGGGCGGATAAAATACCCATCCCTACAAATATATAAGATTTAAAGTTCAATAAAAGCTGAAGCAGGTTGTCCATTATGTTGAAGTTTTCTGGTCATTCAATATTGGATCTTAAAATAACTTTCTAATCTTTATATTTTTTTCCCCTTTATTTTTGATTCTTTATGTCCCAGTCCTATTCCTAGACATATTCTATAACAGTCTTTAGTTTACAAGTGGACAAAAAAGATAGATTAGTCTAATTGTTCATCAATCTTTATGTTAAATTATCAAATACCCACTTTAATTAGGTATTAAATTTATTTAGTATTTGCTTTAGGGTATATTTCACGTCTACTTTATTACTTATCATTGCACCTTACCCACGATTAGAGACAGAGTCAAAATTAAAGATTAAGAGATAAAATATAAATATTTAAAAGTAGCAGATAAATTTAAAAATAAACCAAATTTTTCCTTTGAAGTTTAAAGAAACTACGATCCCTGTGATCTTTTATAAAGAGTTTTTTAAACTAAAATCGATATTTATTATCGTTTAAAACTAAAATGATTTTCTTTGTTAATAAATATTTATTTGACATTTATTATTATTTTTTAAAGCCTTAAAATTAAATGAAGTGGTGTTTGATGATTGTTTTTCCCTATCATTACTCCATGGATTAGGACAGACCAGTCTAATGCACAGAGTATATTCCTTAATTCATAAGCAATAAGCATGGATTAAAAGTACATCACAAGGACCACATAAATAAACATAAATTACATGCTTTATACAACACTTACTAACTTATTATTGGGTAAATTACACAACAAGTCATCAAACTAGGGTTTATTTCATATTTTGGAAACAAAATCATATTTACAAATCCTTCGTAAATTGTTATTATGTGAGTGATTTTCATTTCTACGTGTTCTGTGTACAGGTGGCGTTTTTTCTGTATTGTAGAAATTGATCATTAGATATTGATTACTCGATCATTGTGTTGTAATACTGATCCTCGAATTCGTAACTTTTGAATACAATAATCATTCATTTAACTAGTGAGATTAAATTGATTCATGTAACTGTTTTAAGCAAAATATAGACAAACTATTATATTTTTTATGATAAAATTAGACTTTGAAAACTAAAAAATTTAGATCTTACTAAATCATAAAATAAAATTAAATCCATAAAAAATATATACTAGGTGAGTGGATCCCCTGGGCTTTACAAAATTATATTGGGCTTGGTGACCAGGTGGGATCCATCCCTGTTTGAATATCATCGAGGAGAAGAATACGAAAAGTTGGATATGTTCTTCAATACGGGAAGAAGAAGACGCGTGAAAGTTTGTAAACTCGGTGAACTATGGAAGTTGCAGTCTACGAGAAAGACCTAAAATCGTCGGGAGCCGAGTTTTTGAAATTTGGGCGACGAGGTTTGTTTATCAATGGATGTGAGATCGAGTCTCAACTCAATTGCTCTCCAACAAACTCACTTAAACAAAATGATTTTCGGTGAAAGTTGTTTGGTTCATAAACACCTCCGAATCGGCAACAAACTTCATTTTAATGCTTGGTTCGATTGGAAACACAAAGGTTTGCCTCGAGCTAAAATTTGAGATTAAGAAGCAAAATATGAATATTTAGAAGTAAAAGAGACAAATTCATTAAAAAATAATATTTTTTTAATAAAAAGAAATTCAAAGTGGAAAGCGATTATCCCACCTCACCCCATCTAGTTTCGTCTTTGTTTTGCAATATATAATATCTAAAAAAATTATTTTTTAAAATTTTATACGAAAATCAAAATTTTAAGGGATTGCCCGTCCGCCCATCCCTGATCAGTATGGAAGTAAAGAAATTTTAGATGGAAGCTCAGATCTCCGTTTTGAAGGATTGTGAAGAACAACTTGATATCACTCTGTTCATATGAAAAGAACCTTTTCTTTTCCATGATAAGGTTAATATTAAGAACAGACTCATAATTTTATATAAATGATGTAAATTTATAATAAAAATATATCAGAAATGTAATTTAAAAGCGTAAAATTAAATTATTAATAAAACATATAAAATAAACATATAAAATAAATATATAAAATATAAGAGAAGTTAAAAATTTGAGGGGAGCATTTTAAAGTAGCTGGAAACATAGGATTAAAGGTGACACATTGTATTTCTTTTTCTTTTATCCACAATCAAACATTCTTAACTCTTAAGTTTGTGGTTAGAAAAAGTATTGATGTTTGCTATGTGGTAGTTCTATATGAAGATAAATTGTCTGATAATGGGGTGTCACTTCTTACTGTGAAAGTCTTAAATGTTCAACTTAGACAAGTTTTGTTTTTTACAATGGCATGTTAATCTTGAAAATGTTGTTTCATTATTTTCTTTCATCCACAGAGCATACCAAGTTCTTGGTTCTTATCTCATGATTCCGGTTCTTATATAATTAGAAAGAGTCGTTTAAATTAAAATCAAATCATACTATAACATGATAAATGATTATAATTAATTTTGTATAAGAATTCGAAAACTGAAATTCGGTTCGAATCAAAAAAAATTAATGAAAGTTTTAGTTATAAATATAATGCGTCAACTCAACTTGATCGAACGCTCATCCCGACCATTTTGTTGTTGTTGTCCTAATTTTTATATATTTGTGGATAAGTTTTTTGTTGTCTGAAAATGACATCCTTGACAAACAGGGTTAGTATAGGAAGGAGATAAGATATAATGGAAGAAGCAGATGGTTTTTTCAGGGAAAGAGATTGATTTATGTTTTGCTGTCTTGGTACTGTTTCTTCGGCACGAATTCAACGGTAAGTTTAGATGTGGATGGTTTGCCTGTTTCATAACAGACGCAGGATGAACTGGATTGGCTGTAGGTAGTTTCTTTCCTTGTCAACATAGTACTACTTTTAGATTTAAAATGTAGTCTTTTTAGATAAGTCATAAGTAATTAATAATTTTGGGTAAATTATAATCATAATTACTGTAAATAGAAGTCCATAAATGATTCAACTTTAATCAAAACTGTCTCTAAAAATAAACAATAAATCATAATTATTGTAGATAAAAATTCATAGGTGATTAAACTCTTATGACATATATGCAGTATGTGTTTACCGAAGGCCTTCGGCTCCGGTTAAGAATTGTAATACGATGAGGCAAGTTTGCCCCCACAATGGTGATTCAAAGAGAATGAATGAGGTTTAATTCAATTAGTTGATTCGTTTTTATGGTTATTATTTTGATAGCAAAAGTAAAATGAACAAAATTTTTATTGAAAATTATGTTTACAGTAGATTACAATTAACCTCAGAAGTTATGCCTAACGATTATCCGAAGTTCAAGAGATTTTTGAACTTGGACATGAGAGTAGATAGATGGATTAGAGTCGAAGATTCAAGTCAAGCTTAGGTGGTTCCGACGGCGGTTCAAGGGGTCGAGGATCCATACGGAAACTGCCTGGCCACATAAAGTCCATTCCGTCATCAACCGTGAACTGCACTGTGTAAGTATCATTAAATCTTGCTACACTTGCAGCAGCTGCAGCTCCATCTCTGGTTGATTTGTGCACAAGCGAATGTGGTCGAACACCAAGCGGTCGAACCATTTGACTGCTCATCGGCAAACTCATCATTGTCATCACCCTCTGGGATTGATATCTTCTGGCCGCACCTCGCTCCCGCTTGTGGGCGTTTTGGTGGCCACCCAAAGCTTGTGAACTGTAAAACTTCCTCCTGCAGAAGTTGCAAGAGAAAACCTTGGAAGGAACTCGGCTTAATTGCTGGTCCAGGTCAGGCTCAGAGTCTCCGGGTTCTGGTATTAAGTTCCCACCGAGTGTCAGGTTCAACCACTCTCCTAGATTCTCTTCTTCAATTGCTTCATTATTGCTATCTTTATTAGCCCTTAGCTCACCTTGTTTGGTAGATCTGCTTTCAGTTTCAGCTGCTTCTTCTCTGAGAAAAACCATTTTTTGGTCAAAAGTTGGGATTTGTGAAACTTGATATAGTTTTGAAGACTTGGATTAAACTGGGGGAAGAGAAATACGTTAAATGGAGATTGGAGAGAATGAGGTTTTATATTTGATGGTCGACTTTTTCAGTTCATTTTGTCAAATTATAGTTTTGGTCCCTTTACTATGCTCAAATTTAGATTCACTCTCTACGACATTATAGAAGCTAAGGATCAGGTTATGCTAAATTAAAATAGATGGATTATATTTCCAATTTGAGCATAGTGGAAGGACCAAAAATCATGATTTCACCACTTTACTGTTTCACACTTCAATTCATGACACAGACCCCCACATTGCCTGCAATTCATGGTATTTTTCCAGGGGGACAATGGTTGTCGTCTTCACTGTTGCCATTGATCAAAGCTATAGGATTCGCCACTGTCATCTTCCTGCAATGAGAATGCCTTTTCGTGGATTCCTTTTGGAGTTGAGTAAGAAATTCAGGGTTTGACATATCCAACAAGTGCTAGCATTCATGGTCAAATTCATCATATGATCTTCCAAAAGTACTGCATCCCAGAAGCCAGGTTAGTGCATACTCTATATGCTAAAATTTTTTAATTACAGTTAGTATTTTATATATTATCACCATATAGATTATAGAGTCTACGATTTAGAATTTAGGGTTCAGGGTTTATAGTAAAATTAGGCATACTTGTGAAGTATTTTTTTCCATTGTCAATCCTAAACACAAACTCATAATCATAAGCTTTGATGACTTTTTCCCAATCTGATTACAGAGTTTGAGCATCAATTGATTTGGTTTGCTTAAAAAAGGTAAAAAAATGCAAGTTGATCTTTAATAATCTTTCCTCACCATAATTGGTGTTATTTTTTATGCTCTTCATGTCAAGCCAAAGACATATGAGAAAGGTGGGGGCAGGCACTAAGAAAAGATGGCAGTTTCTGTTGGAAGTGATTGATTTGTCGAAACGTTAAATGAAAGATGTGTATGTTTATGGAATGGAAGTGATTGTAGGTTTAGTTTGGATTTGAACAGCCTTTTAGACGTTCATTGTTTGTGGGTGGCCCAGAGAATGGGCAATAATGGTGATAAAGATAGAATGGTATCTTTAGGGCCAATTTAATATGTTGTTATTGTTGGACAAGAATATCTAAGAGGGTGTCTTCATGTTGGGACTTCTTGGCTTTTTCCTTTATAACAGGTAGTAGTGGGGTGGGCAAGTTCATGTGTACAACAGGGACAAGTGCATCAACAGCCACTTCTACTTGGGACTTTTCTGTGTCCGTGTTGAATCCGATTAAATCCATTTAATCAAACTATAGCTCGACTCAATCCGACTCTTAGCATAACTCTATTATTGGTTTTAAGATTCATTAATTGACCTAGTGGTCAAGAATACTCATATCGTCCCATATAAGATAGGTTTGAATCTTGTAATATCTATTTAATAGAAGGGGAAAAAACTCCTATTGTTTTCCCTAGTAGCCAAGTAAGTCTATTTGGGGATATCAGTTTCATTGGACTGCCATGTATTTCTACTGATAAGAAGGAATAATTTAGCTTCAACTTTTGAAGAAATTTTTTGAAAGAGACATGCAGCAGTGGGGTTCACATTGTGAGATTACTAGGCATTACGTGTGTGTGATAAAGGATTGCGGACAGGAACTTGTTAAAAAAAGCACATGCAAAGGGATTTTCTTAATTTGTGTCATTGAAAAGTGAGTGCAAAAATTTAATTTGATTAATTCATGGTTATGAGATTGAATTTCAACATACGGGTTGTGACTTGTTCTTGTATTAATTACTAAGAATCTCCATACTCAACTGGTTGGCTGCTTTTCTGATAGTGAAATGAGAATCTGAAACCAGCCTTTTTTTCGTTCCAAGAGGAAGAAAAGAAGAGAAAAACAACAAAAATCCAGCACTAAATAATAAGGTATGAGTAAGCATCATTTTGCTTTGGCTTTCTGTATGTAATTTTTTTGCAGTACGAAAGGGTCGTTTTTCCACTTTCGGCAAACCTCATTTGGACTGTTGGAGATATTTTCAGTTGGTAGATAGCAACTTGATAGCATTAAAAGCATGACTTGCATGGTCTGACTTTGGTTGTTGGGTAAGAGAAAAATCTCTAGACAGATCTTATACTCTCTTTTTCTTTCGACTTATCATAATCTTAATCTTAGATGAGAGGGAAAGAGGATGCTCCTAGTGGATCTAGAAACCTAAGAAAATAAATACGAGCAGCTTGGTCAACCGACAAATTGTGCAAGCTCAATCTCATTCTCTTTTTGATTTCAAATAGGATTAATTTGAGTTAGAATTTAGGGGTTGTGTGTAAAATTTAAAGTTTATGGGTTAAAACTTAAATTTCTTACATATTATCTTAAAACCTAAACTTCAAACACTAAATTCTAACCATAAACCTTAAATTACACAAAATGTTTTCCTTACAATTTTAAACCATTCAATTTAGGTTATTTCGAGTTTAGATTATATTTTGATTATTTAAGTTCAAGGTTTAGGAATATTAATGGTAGAATTATTCCGGGTTTTGGTGGTTTTAGGTCGGAGTCATTTAAGGTTTGATTTATTTTGTGTTTTGGTCATTGAGTTTGAGTTATCTAAGGTTTGGTTTGTTTTATGTTTGAATCATTTAAATTTAGATTAGTTTGGATACGGATCTGTTTGAGTTCGGGTTGTTGACATCCTATAATTATACCATGTTCGGTTAAATTTAGGTTCAGATTGATTGGGTCGGACTTTAGGTCGTTTCAAATTCAACATGTTTAGATAGATTAATGGGGAGACTACTACTTACGTTTCACTTACTTTCCACCCCGGGATTAGTTCACTACTTGTGGACATTGAAAATTTTGATCGTTGGTACAAACTACAAAACTATACTTCTTTAAGACTGAGCAAGATTCAACCATGGAAATCAGATGGGGAAAAAGCACAGTTAATGCTATTGACTGACAAACCAATAATGGAGGAGGCACAAGTTAGAGGAAATAAGGTCATACCTAATGATGTGGGCAATCCAATCCACCAAATCTAGAAAGTTGGAGCTTCAGTTGTTCCGCTCTAACATGTCGGCCAAGTGGGTTCATGTTGCATGAACCTAATAGAGGCACCCCATGTGCTCAATTATGCTGACCAAAATGTCAATAGTCAAGAATCCAATAGGCACAATATACTCCAAAAAAATGTGCGCACTAATCCATGGATTCACAGTGAAATCTGTCATGCAAATAAGGTATGCAAAATCATACCATATACAACTATCAAACAAAAGTTATGCTGAAGCATCAACACTATGCAAAATTTGGTGCTAATCCATGGCCTTTTTAAGTACCTACAAACAATGGGCATATGGATTAAGTTGTATCAACTTTTTTTGTTGTCCAACAAATTTATTCAATCGACGAGAAATACACTCTCTGAAAGAATTATCGATTGTTCTCAATTTGTCTTGTAATATGTGAATTCGAGTTTGTAAAAACACTTTTTAAATGATAAACATAAAAAACCTGTGAATATCTAAACTTCATCATGATTTGAAGAATTGATTCAAGACATCTATAGTGTAAAGGCTAACAAAAAGTCCTAGTAATTGCAAAATCTTGGCAAATTACGAGAGCAATACTATGTCACCTAACATGTATTTTTTTTATAAGAACAGATCTGTTTGGAGAATAGTGCTTTCGATATGCATTGAGCATTTCAATGCACTTTGGGTATATAATATTTGTGGCTAACCACTAAGCTGGAGGGTGGCAAGTGGCAACAAATGCCAATGGCAATATGTAACAAAACACTACAATGCACTTCCATAATAAAACATAAAAGAATAATAAAGAACCTATAATGCCGTATCATTACCACTCTTTTAGCTGTTCAATAAAGAGCAAGCGTTGGTCAGTTGGTCAGAGCTACTCATCTGCTCTTATTCCTTTCCCTTAAGTTCTGTGTTCAAGACCTAGTAGGAGCATCCCTTCCCCTAGAGTCTCCCCTCCCCCCTCTCTAGGTAGAACACTAATCCGGATTCACAGCGAAATATGTCATGCAAATAAGAGATGCAAAATCATACCATATACAACTGTGAAACAAAAGTTCTGCTGAAGCATCAAACACCATGCAAAAATTGGTGCTAATCCATGGCCTTGTAAGTACCTGCAGTGGACATAGGGTAGCCAATCACTTTGGATTAAGTTGTATCAACTATTTTTTGTTGTCCAACAAATTTATTCAATCGACAAATCATTATAGAAATTGATTTCCACTCACATGCAACGCTCTGAGAACCTAGAAGTATTTTAAGATTGACGCCCTTAAATGAACTTCACAAATTTGATTCCAAATCTTGAAACGCAGACAAATACACTCTACAGAAGGGCTACCGATTGTTCCAAATTCATCTTTCAATATGTGAATTCGAGTATGTAAAAGCACACTTATAAACTATAAACTTAAAAAACATGTGAATATCCAAACTATACCATAATTCGACGAATCTAATCATGACATCTATATTGTAGACTTCAGCAAGAAATCCCAGAAATTGCAAAATATTAGCAAATTACTACAAGTCATCCTCAAAAAGTAAAATCACGAGAACAATACTATGTCACCTAACATGTATTTTTTTTATAAGAACAGATCTGTTTGGATCATATTGCTTTCAATATGCATTGAGCATTTCAATGCACTTTGGGTATATAATATTTGTCGCTAACCACTAAGCTGGAGGGTGGCAAATGGCAACAAATGCCAATGGCAATATGTAACAAAACACTACAATGCACTTTCATAATAAAACATAGAAGAAAAATAAAGAGAACCTAAAACGCATAAAACATATAAATAGCCATATCATGAACCCAACAAATGACTTCAGTGGAAAAGAGGATGATGTTCATCCTCAAAGACCCTAGTTCAAACACTTGTTTGTGTCAAGTGTGTGTGACTTATCAAAAGATTAAAAAATATATGACAATATACAGTCATATAATCACACCAGTATATTTTCCAATCCTCTGAATTCCAATATCAAGTCCCAAGAGATGTGAATAACACATGTTTACTTCAGAAAAACTTTTGTTTCCTACGTACCCCTGGAGAAATAGTAACAATCCAGAGAAATTGAGCAAAAGGTAGGGTAGCGTGAGAAAGCTCGCAACAAACACATACATAATTACATTTTTTTTCCAATAAAATGGTTTAATTTATTAATAATAGAGCTTCGAAGATACTTGAAAGAATCATGATCTTCAAAATTGTTTAGAAAAATCTGATAAGTGATATGAAATAACACAACTTCAATCTTTACTGTAATATTTATTTTACAGATCATGCAAGTCGAATCGATTCATTACGCATCTAATATATCACGATTTCAAATTTTTTTAAAAACGATGTTCGACCGAAAATTAGCAATTTCACGTTCTTTTTTTAATTTTTGTATCCCATAAGGATCCAAACAGGTGTTTAAAGTAATGACCTGGAAGAATCAAAGGAGAGGCAACGGGAATGGAGGCGGAGAGGAGCGGAACGATGGAGCACTGACGGTAGACATGACGAAGCGAGAGAGATCCCATTTGGCGCCAAGCCATTTTCCCAGCGAATCGTTACTGAGCGAGATCGATTGGACTCTTTACGGACCTTCCTACTGTTTCAAGGTCATTGTTCCTTCGACCCGGCTCAGTGGCCCGTTGCTAAATATTTTCTACGGCTGCAAAGGAACTCAAAGACTATTGTATGTTTTTCTTGGAGTAATTATTAGGGGAAAGGATTTAATTTAAAATTTAGAGGGTTAGTTTATTGGCTTCGTTGGTTATTTAAGTTTTTAAAGATTAAATTTAAATAATAATGAATACTAAAATATATTTAAAATTTTATGATAAATCTTAAAAAGTTTAAGACGTTATTTATAGAGAATAATCTGAATAAAGACGTTACTTACAAACGACGATATGATTTTTTTAATTTTATTTATTTTTAAAATTGTCGTATATTTAATTGACAATTTCTAGAATGTCATCTTAACAGAGAAACTAATTAAATCTATATTTAATTGATAATTTTTTATATATTTATTATTATCTAATTTATAAATCGATTAATTAAAATTAAATTTTATAAAGATTGGTATGAAGTGATTTTCTAACTTATTTTTCATAATGTGTAATCGATCACAATATTTTAATTTTAATCGTTTCGTTATATTAAAATTAAGGATTTAATTTTTTACTTAATTTTATATATAATAATTTATTTTTATAATGTAATTAGCAAACTTTAGTTATAGGCCGGGCGGATCGGTAGTCCAAAGAAACCGTTGTTTCGAAAGAGTAAGATGGAGAAAGCGTTGAGAGTATATGCTGAGATGTTAAGGTTGGTGAGGCGCTTACCCAGAGATTCTCGCCCTTACTACGCTAAATACGCCCGCGAGAACTTTGTTAACTACAGGGACTTCGACGCCTCCGACTCTAAAGCCCTCGACGAGCTCTTCCACCGCGCCTATAACCACTCGCTTTGGGTCCTCAACAAGGTGCATCTATATCTCTAAATTTCACATAAATACAACAATTGTCTCCTATATGTTCTCATATCAAACTGTTGGCCTTTTGGTGGTTGCAGTACTCGGTGGATGAATCAGCTGGCCAGAAGCTGAAGCAGGTGTGTTTCCATGGATGAACGCTTAATGTCCGCCAGGTGTTTGCGGTAATGCTCAAACGGCTTTCGGGTGCACTTTTTTCCATTACTTATATATACAATTTTCAAACTATCTATAAACCTCTTAAATCCTGAATAAATGGAAAGAAGTATTGTCATCCGAGCAACGACTCGATCGTTTTTCTCATTATTTTAGAATGCGAGTTTCCTTTGTTTATCGACATTATTGCCCGTCTCCAGATGCTTCATAGTTCATACTTCATACCGTTGAATATGTAATTTGATAACATGTATGGTTTTACTTGGCACTTACATACTCGTATATGCGAAAAATTTTAGAAATTATTGTTGTTTGAAATTAATTTTAGGGATTTAAGAAGTTTAAGGAATAATTAAGGATGTAAATTAAAATTTTAAAAATTTTTAGAAAATATTATTGTTTGAAATATTTTTCAAATATTTTTTAAAATAAGCTTCTTATTAAATAATTTTAGTTTATAATTTCTTTATATCTCATGAAACGCCAAATTGCTATTTTCAAAGTCCTGTTTTTACCTTTCATTAATTCTATAGATCTTTCTAGAGTGTAATTAGCTTCTTTTGCCAATATTTTCAGCAAAATTTTGTTTGTTTTAATTATTTTATTATATTTAAATTAAATGAGTTATTTTAATAAAAAAACAAATGATATTTATTAAAATTAATCTTAATTTAAATTATTTTATTAATAAGATTTATTATTAAATGTTATATAAAAAATTATTTTATAATTAGTTTAAGGTTATTAAAATTTATTTTATAATATTTTATATTAAATAAATTTAAGGATTTCTATCGAGTATGCTACGAAATTTTTTTCATTTCATATTAAAATGATACTATAAAATATCTTGTTTTATCTAATAAATATATTAGTAGAAAACGGATATTATTAATTTTAAATGGTATATATTTGAATAATTTTATTATATTTTATAAAATTAAATATGTATATTTTAAAATATTTTTAAATATTAGAATTATTTAAAATATTATTTTGTGAATGCTGTGAGGGCATTTCTGTTAATAATGGGTAAAATTGGAGGGTGATATGGAAACATCGAAGAAAACGAAGAGAGGAGACATGCAGAGGAACGAAGCCAACAACGACCAACGAGGTGTCGGGAAACGCAGCATGCGATGAAGCAAATGTCGGAACGGATCTTGGCTGCCGTGCCTTGTCTACTTCCATTCTTAGTTATTAACAATATTATTTTTTAACTAAAGATTTAAATTAAAAATCAACCATTGAATTTTAATTTTTATTTGCTTTTAATCCTTAAAGTATTTCTAGTTAAAATTAATTATTATTTGTAATTATTTTAAATTTTAAAAATGTTTCAACTAATAAAATATTAATATACTATAAACTAAAAAATATATAATTTAAATAAAGAAATTATAAAAATATTGTGACTAGAAATTTTAATTTAAAAAAAATATTGTTTTCACCTCATTATTTTTTATTATACTGTGATTTACTGTTCAGTTCAAAAGATCGGTTTCTTTCAACCCGCCTTTGAACAGTGAATTAATAAAAATAATAAACAATCTTTAAAGATGAGGAAAGTAATCAGTTTTTGAATAATGTTTTTCACTCAACCATTATTTCAATAGTAAGACACTGTTTAAAGACGAGTTCTTTTCACCCGTCTTTGAACCGTGTTTATTATTTTTATTAATTCACTGTTTAAAGACGGATTGAAAAAAATCAACCTTCTAAACTCAACAATAAATCACAATATAATAAAAAATAATAAAATAAAAATAATATTTTTTAAATTAAAATTTCTCCTTATTTAAATATTTATTAAACTCGCTTGTTATTTAGTGGATGATATACTCGAGGAGATAACAACGAGATTAATTATGATTACAATGAATAAAATTAAGTTTAAAAGAATGAAATAAATAGTGCATTTGATTGAATGACAGATGGTATTGAAAGTGGCGCAGTCCATGTTCTGACCGTTCGTGACTACGGTTAGGAAATGCGAGCCATTTTGGGGTTGGTTCGAATGGAGTGTTCAAGACTCGCATTAATTTAGAGTTAAACTAAAATATAAGTCAGGTAATCGATGAGGTTCTCTGGTCAGCCGGAGGAGTACAGCATGTGGGTTTGGGCCCCTCGACTTTCAGGTTATTTCCATCTTTTTCTTCTGCAAGGTAAGCCTTAACAAGCAGCTATGCATGTGTACCAGTCACTCGGCAAGTACTTGCTGTACTCTTCGTTTTGTGAAACTGAAAACTCAGTCCGAAAGCTTAAATTACTATAAAAAATCCAATGATGGTATGCATTGACACCCAGCCACATTAATCAACATGCAGAGATTTGAATCTGTTGCGTGGATGGGTCTAATGTACAAGCCATTTGTTTAGGTATTTTCTTTAATTTTTGTACGTCAAGTCAACTCAGTCGGTGCTGGTGACTGAACACTGATCAGGTCTCTTTCTATTTCTATATTTTTGAGTTTCAAGGCCAAAACAAAATTTGTAAACCGATGCTTTGGATGAATAAACCACGGTTTTCTCGGGCTAGACGGGTTTGACTGTCACTAGTGGAATACCAAAGCCAACCTTGGGAAACCGCCCCTCTTAAACCACCCATTTCCCCCAATTTCATACTAATTGTAACGGCTGCTACTAGCTACTTTCCAACTAGAAGATACAAAAGGAGAAAGGAAAGGAAGCTTGTGTGGGTTCAGGGTTGTTTGATTCTTGGGTTTTCTTTTCTTTTCTTTTAATTATGGGTGAGAATGATCAGAGTTTCCATGGGGACCAAGGGACTGCAAATTCTCGTTTTTCTCAGTTATTGTTTGGTGGTGATGATGATGATGTTGTGGGTCTTGATTTTGGCCAGAGTTTTGACTACAGTTGTTCTTCTTTTGCTGTTGTTGATCATGACAAGACCCCCAAAATGCTTTGCTTTGGGGGCCAGCAAACTGATGGTGAGATGGTGTTTGGTGAAGAATCTGGTGGTGTTGCAGCTAAAAAACCGGCTGCTGGGGTCACATGCAGTGATTCTTCCTCGGCTTCTTCTGGTCATAACAACAAGTCTTTCCAGGATCCATCGAAATCTAATGTGAGTTTCATGTGTTAATCTTTACCCTTTTTATTTATATTCGTGAAAAGAAAAGAAAGCTTACCTTTTTAACACTTTTTTTGGGTCTTGAAGAGAAAGAGGAATGGGTGCGCAGGCGCCATTGTTGAAGCTCAACCAGCAAGAGGAAGAACCAGTAAGAAGTCCAAGGCTGAGAACCCCGCCACTGGTCATGCCAAGGTTGTTGTTTTATATACATTGTGCCATGCCAAAATTCAATTTTAACAGATGATTTCCTTTTTCTAATGAATACAGGTGGGGAAAAAGAAGATAGGGGATAAAATCACAACATTGCAGCAGCTGGTTTCACCTTTTGGCAAGGTTTGTTCATGATTTAACTTATCAATATCCCCGAACATGGTTATTGTTATGAAATAATTATGGGAATCTGGCAATGTTGCAGACAGATACAGCCTCAGTGCTCCATGAAGCGATGGGTTATATCAGATTCCTGCATGATCAGGTTCAAGTCCTTTGCTCTCCTTATCTGCAACACCCACCTGTAAGTACCCCAAAAGAGAAGAAAAAAAAACTCTAGTCTTTATTCTTACAGGAAGAGAAGGGATTTGAAATGGTCTGTTTATACTTCTCATTGTGTTGTTAGAACGTAGGTGAAGAAGCAGGGAATGAGCTGAAGAGCAGAGGGTTATGCTTGGTCCCTGTTGCCTGCACTTTGCATGTGGCGAAGAGCAACGGTGCTGATTTCTGGTCGCCGGCGATGAGAAACAATGTATTATAACGTATGACGGTTCATTTTGAAATGGGTCATCAAAACGTGGTAAAAAAGTATGGAAAACAGGGAAACTGTGACAGTTCTATGTTATTTTTGTATATTGTTAAAAGATAATTATGTTCTTTTTCCTCCTGCTTTTTGGTGTATGGAATTGACTGAACCCAAAGCAAAAAGAAAAACAAATCATCTTATCTGAAAATTGTTATCATTAATTGGGATGAATATCTGTAAATATTTTATTTAAAATTAATTAAAATTTAACATATCCTAAAACTACTTGACATTTTTCCTTTTAATAAATTTAATTTTGAAAGTAACAATTCGAATATCAGTAATATGAGTTCGAACATCAGAAATATTGATAGAGTGATTGAATATCGAACATCAGTAATACTGATTAAACGATTGAACGGTCATTGACTTCAATAGTTAAAAGAATAATTGTTTTTGAAAGTTACGATTCACGAGTTTGAGCATCAATAATATTATTACAATGATTGAGCGAATTCGAATATCAATAATATTAATACAATAATTGAGTGATCATTGAACGATTGAGAGTATATATACTATATAACACATACTACTATAATCATTATAACTGATTAAAAAAATAACTATAACTTTTAACCTTAAATCTTAAATTTATTATTTAAAAAAATAATCATAACTTTTAACCTTAAATTCTAAATTTATTATTTTAAAATGACCCAAAAGGACAATAAAAAATATAAGATTTCTACCTTGTATTTCTGAATCAAATTAACAACTCGGTGATCATATTATAAAAATTCAAAGTTTAAAAACTTTTTAAAATCTAATGATCAAATAAACATTTTACCGCAGTCAAATTACCTTTTAATTTGGGTCGGATCAATGGGTTTTAATGCCATTATCCAGGTAAATTAAACCCGTGGGTGAAGTTTTGGACGGACGCAATAGGAGCAACTGCATAGACCTCCGAAAAAGAGGGTCTCAAATTTTGATAAACTATATTATTAGATTATGTTAATCTCGAAATTCAATGAAAATTTTTGAAAACACTATTATGAAAGATGAGTTATAATTTTGTTAAAATGTTATAATTATTTCTTAAATAAGTCAATTGATTATAAAATCTTATTGATTATTACTATTGCTTCAGTAGAACTAGTGAAGTTTTGGACAGACGCATAGAAACGATTGCACAATGGTCTTAGAAAGAACATTTGCTTCTAAGGGCTACAATTTTATAACTAGTAGAGATCATGAAAAATTATTTTTAAGAACCGTATTTTAATAAATTACACAGGATCTTTAAAATCTTTGAAACCTCACCGAAACCGTCCTATATATAATTATAAACTTACGGGATAGCGTATCGCATACGCCTATAAACTATAAAGTCTTTTTTCCCGTATTTTGTTTGGTAGATTGGAATAGTAATATGCTTCTTATATGAACTGAAATTCTCCCGCTAATTTGTGGTGGTGTTATTTGCGGAGTGGGCTGTTTATTTTTGAAAATTTCCAGCATAGATCTCTTCCTGTAAAATGAGTCTGGATTCCTCTAATTCGAAACAACGAAGCTTCAATTCAACTGCTTCAAACAATCAAAGTAACACCAGTGATAGCAAGAAGAGGAAAAGTAACCAGAAAACCTTAGGCATGGCTTGGGGTGCCAATTCTCTTTCAGGCTCTCGATCCTCTTTCCGATCATCTCCTTTCTCTGATTTTGGAAGGTTTTTCAACATTTTCCCTCTTTTTCTCTCGTTAATTTTAATGTTTGAAACAAATCAATTATGTTTCGGATATTAGTTATTATCGATGGCTTTTTGTGTGTGTGTTTTGCAGTTATATGGCAGTGAAAAATAGAAAGCTTCAAAATCAGTTTGATGCCGAGGCTTCGGATTCTAGGCGTGGTGATTCTTCTGCGAAACCTATTTTTGACGGGGTTTCAATTTTTGTTGATGGTTTTACGATTCCATCTAGTCAGGTTTAGTTCTTTTATACACTTTTTGATTCAATTTAATGTTGTTTAGTTCTTTTCCACCATTCCTGTTTTACGATTTTCAAATTGGTGACGTTTTTGTTTATATTGATAATGAAATGTGCAGGAGCTGCGACAGTACATGTTGAACTACGGTGGCCGATTTGAGAATTATTTTTCAAGGCATCGAGTCACGCATATCATATGTAGCAACCTTCCTGACAATCAAGAATCTCAGGTTCATTTTTTTATATTTTAATTTCATGTTTCCATGGTTAGAATGGTTAAAGTATTTTAATTGTAAGTTGAGTTATTTGTTTGTGATTTGATTGTAGGTCCTTTAGCAGTGGACTCCCTGTAGTGAAACCTGTGTGGATTCTAGATTCTGTTGCTGCTAACAAACTTTTAAGTTGTAAGTTGATGCATTCAATGCGTTCAGTTTATATTTATATGATTGAAGAGATAAGCATAGTGAAATGGTTGATAAATTATTGAACTTGAAATTCCTGAAATAGAAATTTGTTAATTCAAATGAATATCTATTCCTTGTGGAGTTTTAATAATATTCCTCGTTTTTTTTAACTTTCTCTAGATGGTGTCAACTATCATTTTACCATCTTATTGAATTATTGTGGATCTTGCTTTGCTCTCTCAAGGGGTTCCTTACCAGCTTGACCAACTTGCTAACAATCAACCTACATTGTCGGCTTTCTTCACTCCAAAAAGCAAACCTGCAGATGAGGGTGCTTTTACAAATTCAGTTTGTGAAGTAAAACCTGAAACTGAGTTTTTATGTTTAAAGGGTGCATCAAAGGATGCAAGTTTTTCTGAAGCAGGTAATTCCTTTGAATGGAGGAGGCAAGCTACTGAAGAACACGACAAACTTATGTGTGAAAATTCTAATAAAACCATAATTGATGGGCCAAGTAATAGCTATTGTGGAGAACCTAAGAAAGTAGAAGCAGTAGAACCAAGTAATCTACAAGAGGGTGATGAAAGCTTGGCAAACAACAGACTTCAGTCCTGTGCTGAACAATCATCTGCATTTGCTAGTAGCCACTGTTTTGACAATCATGGAATAAGTAGATCACCTAGATCATCGGTCATTGGACCTTCCAAGCAGCGGCATTCAACTCTAGGGGATCCCAGTTTTGTGGAGAATTACTTCAAGGTATTGAATCAATTAATGATTGCTTATTCTCACGTCACTGTGCCATATTTGATCAGTTATCTGTAATCCTCTCAATGGCTCAAGCAATTTGTGTTTTGTTTTAATTATTAGAAATATTAAACCGTTTATGTAGTTATTTGTTTGAGTATTGCTGATTCAGTCAATCTCTAGGAATTTATTTCCACTGTATTCTGTAGATTGGAATATGGTGATTGTCACAGTGCCATTTGAAGTTTATTGAATCCTTTTTATTGATCCAAGAGGCCATTATGCTTTGTTTATAAAGCATTTGGTTATGGAAACTTTTAATATTAATAGTAACTATAACCAAATTCACTGGACTGTTAATATTAATGCTTCCTTGGCTCCTTTCGAAAGGGCATTCATGTATATGAGTTATGTGTCTGTATATATGGTCGTAACTGCTTTATATTGATTAGTTTTTTTGGAATATTGTAGAATTCAAGGCTACATTTCATAGGAACCTGGAGAAATAGATATCGTAACCGTTTTCCTAGCTTGTCAAATGGATGGGCCAAGTCTTCTCATTCGGATGTCTCTGCTGGTTCGCAAAAGACTCCCATTATCCATATTGACATGGTAAATTGGGCTTTTAACCTTAGCTTATTCTCTCCTATCCTCTTACTCTTCTAATATTACAGTTGTACCAATAATTGATACCGACTCGTATAGGATTAGGCTTCTAGCATGAGTTACAATTATGCAGAAGTCTACATGGACTAACTTTTCTTCTCCTTGGTACCTATGGCTTTGGGTTGATACTAATATGCTGCTTCAGGACTGCTTTTTTGTTTCAGTGGTCATCAGGAGCCATCCTGAATTGAATGACAAGCCTGTAGCTGTATGCCATTCAGACAATCCAAAAGGAACTGCTGAAATTTCTTCTGCTAATTATCCTGCTCGAGATTATGGTTGGTTTTTGTCGGGGTTATATCTCACTTAGCTCTAATATTTTAGTTTGAAAACTTTTATTCAGCATGAAACTGATACTTTTCCCCTTCAGGAATTAAGGCAGGAATGTTTGTTAGAGATGCCAAGGGTCTTTGCCCCCAACTTGTTATTCTCCCATATAACTTTGAAGCATATGAGGAGGTAAATCACTAGATGGTATGCAAGTTAGCTGTTAAATTTTCTTAGATATGGAAGAGTGTGTTTGTTCCCTCACCTCTCTTCTCCTGTTCTCTTTTCTACCTTTTATTTCTGCATTGCATTTCCTTTTTGAATGTATGATGTGCATGTCAAAGGGTGAATGATATGAACAGGGAAGCCCTGGATGGCAACTATCACTTTGAATTACTGATCTTACTAAGAAAAGGTCCTAGATAAAGATCTGCAGTTCAATCTGATTCACACTTTCAAACTTGCAATTGCATCTTAGGAAAAGTCCTTTTTCCCGTTTATTACTACTAGTCCTTTTTGGAATTTCTTATATGCATTTTAATTATGCAGGTTGCTGATCAGTTCTATAACATCTTACATAAACACTGCAACAGAGTTCAGGTCTGCTCATGAATGTATTGGATTAAATGTCCGTCTTTTTTGTAAAAGGAAAGCCTTCGTTATAGCTAGCATTGCATTTAATGTTGAATGTAGGCCATCAGCTGCGATGAAGCATTTTTAGATGTCGCAGACTTAGAAGGTAAAGATCCTCAGCTTTTAGCTTCAGCAATACGAAAAGAGATATATGAAGCTACTGGGTGCAGTGCAAGTGCTGGGATTGCAAAGAATATGCTCATGGCCCGTCTAGCCACTAGTACTGCTAAACCAAATGGTCAATGTTATATCCATCCTGAGAAGGTATGCTTGGTTAATTTTGTATTTTTTTAATGTATATTTTGCAATTTCAAGCTGTGGAGTTAGGGGACTGTTAAAAACTACAGAAGTACACCATCTTTAGGTTGGAAAATAGTTCAATAACGAAGGAAAAAAAGGAAGATGTGGAAAAATATGATGTCTTTTTGCAGTAAAAGCTGATTGTTTGAATACTACTTTGTTTAACCATTGTTTGAACTGATATATCTATAAACTGATCTATAGTTTCTGTTTTATTGAATTATGAGAATCCTTTTCAAAATATCTACAAGCTGATATATCTTAAATAAAATGCTTCCTTACTGACCACAGTGTTCACTTAATTTGCAGGTTGACGAGTACTTGGGTCCACTTCCAATAAAGGCACTCCCAGGAATAGGTCATGTACTGGCAGAAAAGTTGAAAAATAAAAATATTCAAACTTGTGGACAGTTGCGTTTAATTTCTAAGGTACTTGTACACTTCATTTGAACTTTGAAATATGGTGTACTTCCATTCCAGTTTCATATATTAAATGGTCAATTTATTATTTCTAATGTGTAAGTGTGGGTAAATGAATGAGCTTGAAATATGGTATACCTCCATCTCAGAAATGAGATGCAATGCTCAAAACTTATGTTTGGTGAAATATGAATCTAATTTGTTGTTTGCATCTATCCCTTCATCTGCAGGATTCCCTTCAAAAGGATTTTGGGATTAAAACTGGTGAGATGCTCTGGAATTACAGTAGAGGAGTGGATAATCGGCTTGTTGGGATGATTCAGGTTTGTCCAACATCATATTCTTCTCATCCAAGAATTGCCTGATTTCACATTGTAGGCCTGCACCTTTTACAGATTTTGATTTGCATTAGATCATGTCCATATTCAAGCTAACTCCAATATGAAGCTCCTCTGAGTAGGATGTATTGAGAATTATTGGTTTCCAATTCTAAAATTCCTCTCAGCTTAATCGAGCAATGAACTATTTTTTTAGGTTTATAGAGGAATATTTGAATTTTGATGTTATCTTTATCGATACTTGTATTTTATAAACAAAGTGCTAGAAATACCATTTCAGAACTTGAGTTTTTATTGTGCAGAAGCTCATATCTTACCTATAATTGAAGGAATATAAGTTTATTTTTCCAGTCTGACAATACTGGATTGGCCAATTTTATATTTTGTTGAGTTTTCCAATTACTTTGTGATAAATTTATTCCTATTAGTCATGCTCACTGTTGATGTGATTTGCAGGAGAGCAAGTCTGTGGGAGCCGAAGTGAACTGGGGTGTAAGATTCAGGGATTTTCAACATGTCAGTAGTCTGATGTATTATAAAGGCTCAGTGATGATATTTTTGTCGTCTTTTCTTCTTTTTGACTGAGGAAGACATTGTTAATTGATTGTTGCAGGCTCAACACTTCCTCTTAGACCTCTGCAAAGAGGTTTCATTACGTTTGCAAGGGTGTGGGTTGCAAGGGCGAACTTTCACTCTTAAGGTACAGTAGATGCTCTTTTGTTTTGATTTGTATAAGGTATCAGTTGACTGGATGATCCAAATGATATTCTTTTGCTGAATTTCTCTGGAAGATAATCTGAGACAGTAGAATGTATCAATGCCTGCACTAAATTAGAAATGTTTTGGTGTGTGTAATACTCGTATCTAGATGAAAAAGAGAAGAAAAGATGCTGGAGAGCCTGCAAAGTTCATGGGATGTGGAGATTGCGAAAACCTGAGCCATAGCACTACGGTAACATGAATTTTCCACTTCTTATAATGTAAATACACATTATTTTTGTTCTTAAACCATGCTGAACTTTAACCTTTTTGGCACTTCCACTAGTAAGTAAAAGTTTATAGTTTATGTTTTCACTGAGCTTACTGCCTTACCCTGTGTATGTGTTGGTATTAGTTTACATGAATAGAGATATGTACATATACACATTTACTTCATATATCACACCTGAGGATTGTGTTTCGCTTTTTAACAATAGATTCCACTTGCTACTGATGATGTTGAAGTGCTTCAGAGAATTACAAAGCAGCTCTTTGGATCTTTCCACTTAGGTATGTGTCTTGAGAGTTTTGAAACTGTAGGAAAAGTTGATCCATGCCTTTGATTTTTCTTCTTGATATTTCAGGTTAACTGTAATGTATATGGTTCCATAGATCCAAGCGTAAATGTAGACCTTATGTAGAAAATATCAGAAAAAACCTTCATTTTTTAATATTTTTTTCTTGTTTCTCAGCAAAGCCCCCCCCCCCCCCCCCCCAAACACACACACACTAAGAATGGCAATTGTTTTTGAATGAAAACAGTCCAGGCAGCTCTTACACATCATGAGTGTTGGTTGGGTCGTAGCATACTAGCATCAAGATGTTGAAGTTGGTGGTAACATGTTCTTCATGGTCATGCATTCATTTTTTAGATGATGAATTCTGCATTTGCCTTTTCAATTTAGCCTTGAAGAACATTTTTTAATAGAGCAGATTTAGAATCTCTTTACCTTTTCTTCTGGAAAATAATTATATTGTTTTCTACCACTTTGCTTAAGAAACCTTCATAAAGGAAAATCATGTACATGATATTGTGAAACGTCTTTGGGGAGTCTTGTGGACAAGTTTCACCTGATGCATCCTCTGGAAATAGCTTTTAAGATGGTTGGAACTGTTAGAATAGATGAATTTTGCGTAGGCTTTATACTATCTGAACCTTTTTCAATTAATTTCTTGTAGATGTCAAGGACATTCGAGGTGTTGGTTTGCAAGTTTCAAAGCTTGAACATGCAGATATTTCTAGGCAAGGTATGCACTGTAATATCCTGAATAGACTTGACACATTTGGGTGCTTACTTTTTTTGTGGCCTAGATTTGATACAAACCACCTTAGATTTCTGACTGCTTCAGTTGTTTATATCCCTTCCTGACTCATCTTTTTTGTTAATTGATTTTAAGCACCTGAAAGAAACTCTTTGAAATCATGGCTCATGTCTGCCTCAGCAAGTTCGAAGGAACAATTTGATATCAATAGCAGAGCCAAAGAATGTATTTATACAGGTAATCCCTTTCCCTTGTTTTGATGGCTGGATTGTATTAGTGGTGGTTAACACCATCGCTCCTCGTCTTACACTAGTCACTGTCTTCTTAAAACTTAGAGTTCATATTTTTTTCTATAGTTTTATTTTTGGTACAATGCTAAGCTACCAATATCGGTCCCCAACAAAAGAACCCTAAATTGAAGGATATTGCACAATGCACACTTAATCCCGCTCCAACACACGACCTCCCAAGTCATTGAAACAACGGTGCCAACCAAGTTGAGACTCAGTCAGCTGGAGTTTGTACACTCCATTCCATTGCACAAGATGCGACCAGCATACGTATACTTTTTCATTTAATAAAGAATTAGTAAACCATTTCTCTAGTATCCTGAAATGTATAAAGTGCATTACAAATTGGTTTCTGCTTTTCTTTTGCTTAAGATGACTGAATTTAGCATGTAATGTTAGCGGTGTCATGTTGCAGATTCTGAAGGAAAGGGTCTGGATGGAAATTCAAGTGTGTTACACAATGCTTCAGTGGAGAATTCTGTTCATCGGACAAATAATGCATCCAATGGTGAGGGTTGTTCAAACCAGAACTCAAGCGTTCCACCTTTGTGCCATCTTGATATGGGAGTTGTGGAGAGTCTTCCTTCAGAGCTCTTCTCAGAATTAAATGAAATTTACGGTGGAAAGCTAGTTGAAAGGATTACCAAAAGAAAGTTACAAGGTGACAATAGTGCGGGATCTTTTTGCTTTATTCCTCCTGAACCTTTCCCAAGGTAAAAAATTATTTGTTGTTTTTTAACTTTATCTTTAATTTCTTTGTATTAATGGCTTAGAAATTTGTTGGATTGTTGACCAAATTGCAGTAATGGAAGCAAAAAGATCTCACAATTTGGATTCCGTCTCATTAAGCAGATCAGCAGTGGAAATCAAGGTAAACTGTCGAATTCAAATATTGCCTTTTGATTCTTTGTGTTGTGTTTGAAATATCCCAATCTCAACTAAAACTTTGGAGAACAATTTGAATATCTGGACTGGCAGTACTAGTTTTGACGTTACTTTGTAGAACATGCGCAGACATGTTGAAGTGTTGGTTCAAGATAGATATGGTAGTACAGATGATTTGATTTATATCTTAACCACTTCAGTTTTTAGACATTTATGCTTTCCTCGGTTATTCTTCCTATGGCTGTGATGACTCCATGGACACCTATATTTGTTTGGAAATTGTACTAAGTTTTATCACTTTTATCATTGACAATTATTTTTTCTTCCCCAAAGGACGAACAACCTATATCGGAAGAACTGCGGACTGTGCCAGACTCTGGGGCTAGACCCATTAGTGTTGCAATTTCCACCGCAGGACTTGAAAATAATGATTTTGTGCCTTCTTCTCTAAGCCAAGTCGACACATCAGTGTTACAGCAGTTGCCTGATGAATTGAGAGCTGACATATTTGAGGCACTTCCTGCGCACAGGATTCAAGAAATCACTTCCCTGGGACCTAAGACAGATACCGTACATCATCCTTTGGGCTTCGAGTCTGCTGCTGGCAATCAACCTGAATCAACTGGATCTGGTTTGAGCAACAATCTTTGTATTGGAAATCCTCCACTATGGGTTGAGAAGTTCAAAGTCGGCAATTCGACAACATTGAAATTTGTTGCTGACATGTATTACAAAGCACATTCACCTGAGAGTTTATCCTCAATATTACAATGCACTCTTGCTGAATCCCTACATCCTTTAGATGCAACATGTGATGTTTGGAATGAAGCTATTCACAGCTTCAGCGAGCTTCTCATGAATTATATTAAACTGAAAATAGGAGTGGATATCGAGGAGATCTATGTTTGTTTTCGTCTTCTAAAAAGGTACTTGTACTGTGCTCTGAGTTTTTCCATTGTGGAAGACGATGGTCGTTCTTACACAATTTGGCGCTATTGCTAGACCTTTATGTATGCATGTTTGTTGTAAATTTCATAATTATCATTTTGTTTAAGGCATTAAAAGGTTCAACTATAGGTGACCTTTTGACCAATTGATCTTATTTCAGAAGCTCGATTAATAGGATTTCGCATGAATTATGATCGGTTTTCTTTGGACACATTTTCTCATCTATACTACTTCAAGCTTATAATACATGTATTGATGGAAGCATAAATATTCTTTCAGGCTAAGTACCAAATCAGAATTCTTCTTGGAGGTGTACAATTTAGTCTTTCCCCACCTTCAGGTCAGTACATCATATTCCTATTCTCCGGTTCCTATACTCGAAATCATTTTTTTCTGATTTGTTTCTTTATGTTCAAATTTTTTCTTCTAGGCGTCTATTGATGAAAAGTATGGTGGAACCTTGAATATACCTCCGCACAATTAGTGCCACTATCCAGGGACTCCTAGATTTGACATCGATCTTTCATTTCAACGGATGCAAAACGGGCAAACCTTTAAAGGAATTTCCACCATTTCTATATTGGACTGTGCAGGCTCCATGGTTTATAGGTGAGACTACATTCTCATTTCTTTTCAGGCCAGAAGCTAGCCATTTTTTATCATTAACTCGAAAAAATTATATAAATTTCCAACAATCCTTGCACTTAATTATATCACAATTTCACTCTAGTAATTTCTGTCATGGATCTGGCTGGCTGGTTGATAACATAATTATATCTTTCAGTAGGTTCGAGATTATTGAACTTGAGCATTGATCCCGTGGCTTTTCTATTTATGCAGCTGTTCTTGTGCATATCTGCAGGTAACTTTTCTCTTGATAGATAACCGATCAACACTATATTTCATCGACTACTTGTCGTTGATCTAATTTTTCGGTATTCGGATTTTCCATTTATCTTCAAGTATCTGTATTCTATATATTTGTTCAATATATAATATTAGAATAAAGAATTTGAATCATCACAGTTTTTGCATCGTCCTCGGTGTATTTTCTTCCCCGGCATGGAGGAATTGTTGAGCTCCTGGGGAGACCTTTGATCTGCTTTGGTGGGATTATGAAGCCAAGTACGGCAGTTAAACGAATCAAGAACTAGTGTATTTTAGTTGCGTAAAATATGTAAATAGTCCCATGACTATACGTCATTTTTTTGTTGAATCTCTATGCTTTTGAAAATTACAAAATAGTCACATGAGTTATGTATCTTCTCGGGGACTCAATAAAACACACCGAGAGACTAATTATGTATTTTACGTATTCCATTTTTGTGTTATGTTTTTGAACTAAGACTAAATTATATAAATGTGTAAATGTATAGTACTGAATATAATATTATACTAAATATTTTAATAGATGTTAACCGTTGTAAACAATTGAATGATAATACTGAAATAAAAAATGAATTTTAATAATAATATTAAAATAATTAAAATTTTGATTATCAAATTAAATAATGAATCAAAATTTAATTATCATTTATAAATTTTACCCTTAAATAAATTGCAATTATAATATTTAATAATTTTAAATAAAAATCACAAAAATTGACATTTTATGAAGTGAAAATTGAAGAGTTTAAGATTTGGAGAGTTTATGATTTAGAGTGAGAGTTCTAATGCTAGTGATTAGGTTTTTAAAAAATTTCACCTTTATTTTTCTATTTATTTTTTAAAAAATATATTTTTATTATTTTTAAACATTTATATTTTTTTCTTAATCCAAATCCAAGCTCCATCCTACACTTAAGAAGGAGAAATAGTACCAAAAATGCTTATTTGGACTGGACCAATATTTGGACTGGCCCAATAATACTGAGAAAAAAGTTTGGTGAACAGGTTAGGGGTAAAAAAGAAAAGTAGCCGACTAGCCGTTACGAAATTTGAATTTTCAGCCAACGGTCAGAAAACTTTTCCTCACCCATCCTTTTTTAAAACCAAAGCGCTCTCTCAAACCCTCACAACTCAAGACTCTCTCTTTATCTCAAAAGGCTCTCTGTATACGAAGAACAGAAGAAAGAAAGAAAAGTCCCTCTGTATCCGTTCTTCGTATCCTCATCTGACGATAACACCCTCTGGTTTTGATTCTTTCGAAAACCTTTGTTGATTCATCTGATTTTCTTGATCTTCTTCGAACCCTTTGTTGATTTTCTTCGTAAGCAAAAGAAGGGAATGGAAGCCGTTAATGGGTACACGGGAAACACACCAGTGGCGACGACTACCACCGGATCAAAACCGCTTACACCCGCTGCTAGGACTGTTGATTCTCAATCTGTTCTGAAAAGGTTCTTTTACCCTCTTTTTATTACTTTGTTTGCTTCAGATTTTGTTTCTAAACTGGTTGGAATTGAAGTTGATTTTGTTGATTGATTTTCTTTTACTATGTGTTGATTTGTATGTTTTGGTATCCACAGGTTGCAAACCGAATTGATGGCTTTGATGGTAAGAATCGAAATTCTTGTATTGCCTTGAATCTGTTTGATGTTTTGTCTCTTCGAAACAAAGAAATCAGGGCATTTCCTTTCCTTTTCTTTTCTTTTCTAAATTGATATACTGTATGATAGATGGGTGGGGATCCTGGAATATCAGCATTTCCCGAAGAAGACAACATATTTTGCTGGAAAGGAACAATTAAAGGAAGCAAAGACACTGTTTTTGAGGGAAAAGAATACAAGCTATCTCTTGCATTCCCCAATGATTACCCTTTTAAACCCCCAAAGGTTAAGTTTGAGACTGCTTGTTTCCATCCAAATGTCGATGTATACGGCAACATTTGCTTGGACATTCTTCAGGTAAACCAGAAACAACCTTCTCTTCTTTTACAGGACCAAATGTTGTAGAGAAAAAAGAAGAAAAAACCCTTAATTGTTTGTGTTTTTGTAGGATAAATGGTCATCTGCTTATGATGTAAGAACCATACTGCTGTCTATCCAGAGTCTCCTGGGAGGTATTTATTTTGGTTTCTTCCCTTTTTCTTCTTTAAACATTAGAGTTGTTACTATTAGATTTATGAGGTTTTTTTGTTGGGTTTTATTTAAATGCAGAACCAAACATTAGCTCACCTTTGAACACCCAAGCAGCTCAGCTTTGGAGCAATCAAGAAGGTATCTTTATATATTGTTTGAATATAAAGGCTTCAATTTTAATGTTTCATAGTCTGATTGTTGTTTTATGTTTCTGGATTCTGCAGAATATAGGAAGATGCTTGACAAATTTAATTCATGATTTGGAGAAACCAAAACTGGAGATTTCATGTGTTTTTCATTTCATTTTCTTTTTTATTGGATTATTTGGGCATTTTGATTGAATTGTTGTGCTTTTTTTAAAAAAAAATAATAAATCAAAACAGTAGTTTGTTTTGTCATATCTCTGGTTCTTTCCCCTTGTATTTTTTAGTTTTAGGAAACATCATATGTTCTTTCTTCCTGAATATTAAATCAAAAAGATGCTGTCAAAGTACTTTTGTTCTTCTTCTTCTTCAATGAAGGATAGAAAAATTCTAAGAATTATACTTCTTAAATAGCCCTTATGTTTATTTTCTAAGAATTGTTTTTATTGAAAATTTCGAAAATTATTTTCAGAAAAAATTCTCTCTATTCTATTATATGCATATGACTTTGTGGAGATTCTTTGGATAATATAAAATAATAAAGCTAAACATGTCTATTTATAAAGATTAAGGAGTGATGGGAAAACTTTCGAATTAACTAGGAATACCAATCCAATTAAAATATAAATATACTAGCTTAAGAATTAAGCATACGATAATCGAGTGAAGAATAATTAAAAATCGTAAGATCTAAACGGATGAATATAAAAAATAACTGAAATCTTTTTTCATGGATAAAGATATGAAAATAAAAACGAGAATTATTATATTATGGAACTATACTTGTACATATCACCATAAAGATCAAAAAAAGTATCGACATGAATACCTAATATTTTATAAAATTAAATATCATAAGGGTAATTTTCTCATTTTTAACAAAAATCTAATCGTTTGGAGTATGAAAATTCTTCGTAAATTTTATAAAAAAATTAAAAAAAGTTATATATATTATTGTAAAGGTGATTCAATCTAACTTTTGATTTTTTTCCTCAGATTTCATCAATTGATTTACTGAGTTATAGCAGTAGTAGTTGGTAGCACCCAATTTTGTTTTCTATGAAAATTAACTTATGTAATTGGCATAAATAGGAAACTGTATTATTCTAAATTCCAAAGTTTGCTAATTTTGTTTTGCATTATAGACCCCTGCATTTGAAGTAAATATTCTTTCTTCCTATTTTCAATTGCTTCAAGAAAAATACAGTAAGAAATTTTACCAACCATAACTGTGGGTTGTAGTTTATTACAAACTCAAGTCAAGAAAGAATATTATTCTCTCCCATGGAAATCATTGTCACATTCTGTACAATGTAACTATTTAATGCAAAGATGATTTAAAAACAGCTCTGAGATCTTACAACTGAAATCCTAGTTGTAAAATGCAATTCAACTAGCCTACAACATTTCAACTATGGCTACTAGTCATGTTCCGGCATAAGCTTCAAGTTCATGATACTTTACCAAGAACGGCAGAATTTATGCGACCTTGGGAATTGGAATAACGTCTGAGTGCGGTACTGTCACAGAACGCAACAATTCCAGTGAGAATACAAGCCCCAGAAAATGAGAGAGGATAGTGTTGCCGGATGCCTGCACAACCATGGTGAGAAAAAGATAAATAAAAACATGCAATAAAGAAAAGCATTTTTCATTACAAATTTGTCTTTGATCATCAAGTCTTGTATTGGCTGTTGGTTGAGTCATGAAACCTTTCAATTTGGTAAATAGAGAATTAAGAAACATGCAGAAGAACAGCAAGCTGATAAGTATGAATGTTCACTTGTGAAACTATGAATATCGATATCAGACTGAGAATGTAGCATAGAGAAAAGCAAACATATAGATTCACAAGCTCTAACTCTACATGCATTTATACATGTATATGTTGAACCATGTTCTTCAAGGTATCTGTGAATGGTAATATAAATCCAACATACCTATTCTATACGACTCATTACATACAAAAGTAACAAAACTAGGTATATATTGCTTACAGGTCCTTTTGGATGCCGACTGGTAACTGAAAACTGGGAATTTCATAGTTTTTAGGGGACAGGATCCTATAACTATTCCTTCCAACTCCCATCCTTCTTCGAATAGGAGGTGTGTAGTGGGTTATATTAATGCAGTAACTACAGCCTCACACGTGTTCAATGCAGTTAAAATTTACTGATAATCCATTAGAAGGCTCAAATTAGAACAAGTACCTGCACCAAGAATATATCCAGTGCAAGAACTGGGCTATAGCCGGGAGAAATTCCTTGGTAATATGGATTTGTGGAGGAAGTAAGAGCCTTAGCAACGAGGAAGCCCACTGTAGCTTGCATGCCAAGAATAGCAGCACCCATTCCCAAAAGATTCAGAACTATGCCATTTTTCAAGCTTTTTACAACATCAGCACGAGGAGGAGCCTGAAAACTCGAGGGAAAATCAGGATTTATATGAAAATGAATGAGTTTATCAAAAGCTCAAATAACCCTGAGTTTGGGCATATGCCAAACTAACTAATCTTTCGACCATAAAAGCAGCCCACATAATAAGCAGCTTAATCTAGATCAAACTCAATTTGACCACTACAACTCTAGGTGACAGAAACCAGGAGGTAAAACCTCTTGCCTTCATGTCAAGCCTTGTACAACCTACGTCTCTCATGAAGCCTAGGAAATCCTTGTTAACTGGATTTGACATTGTTCAGTTATAAAAATGAAGCAAAAGAAACAGGGGGAAAAGTGAACTATTATTTGTATAAGCTGTGTAGCACTTCAAAAAATCTTTTGTTAACTCGCAGTAGAATCTTTGATTTACTAAACAAAAACCACATACGAAAGAAACAAATTAAGTAGGTTGATGGAGTACCTAAGTGTAGATTGGAACCAACTAGATTAAAGCATAAACCAAATATGAAAGAAACAGATTAATTATCCAGCCAAATTATTTTGTGTGAAGACCAACCTGTTTACCACAAATACTGAATGATTAAAGTTAAAATATCTTGATAACACTATTTGCCACTATTTTATGGCGATACCCTCAAGAACCTAACTGTCTAGAAAGTGATGAAAAAGAATATTGGAATCATTGCTCTCCTTCAACTCTCAGTATTTTCTCCTAATTGGTCATGCAACACATTAAAATTACCTTTGAGTATTTGCATATGTTAATATATAATGTACAAAACACCATTCGTCGTAAACAATATGGCAAGACACCAATAGAAGATTACAAGCAACACATTAAAATTTCATATATGTATGTTTTTCTCCAACCCCTAGGATTTAATTGTAACAAGAAATGTACAAAACGCAGAATGCACTTTCAGTTGATAATGCACCGAAAACTTTGAACTGTTAACAAAATCAAAACTTCAAATTACCTTTGAGGGATCATTAGCAGTTCTCTTGAGCTTCTCGGAAAGCCGAATATACCCAAAGGACCAAAACACTGATATGAAAGCGGCTACAATTCCAGTGGCAGTAGCATAAAAAGTAGCCGGTGATGTGATTTTCCCAGTAATAACAACAGAGAATGAAAGTATCACTGCCGATACCAAAGTGCATATTAGCTGTCCCCAAAACCCTAAATTTCCCAATCGCTTAAAGTACTTCGACGTGGTCACTAGCCTCTTCGCTACCTGCACCATTTCCATTCAAAATCCTTACTATTCTTCAAAGAAACCCCCATTTACATAAAGATTAAAACCCCATTAAACAATCCAAAATCAACCCACAACATTTCTTCTACTTCTAATCTGCATTTTGATGTTAGTAACTACATGAACAATGCGGACTACTGGTTGCATTTCTTTAGCGTTTTCGAGTTCTTTTAACTATCCGATAGATATTATATCACAGAAATTTCAACGAGCTAAACCAAAGAGCATAAACCCAAAATTATCAGCTAAAAGAGTAAAATCTGAGATTAAGAAAAAGGAGAGTAAGGGGAGGGATGTACCTGAGCGAGCTTTGCTTTGTCAACGTCATCATTAAAGGAAGTAGAACTCGGTGAAACTGAGGAAGAAGAAGCTTTGCACGAAGAAAGCTTGGATCTTTTAACATGAAGAGGATCGTAGGAAGCGAAAGGGGACAAGAGAGGGTTTAGTTTCCGAGTTTTGATTGAAGTGAGAAAATTAGGAGGGGATAGTGTGAACGGGGGTCGGTGACAGTGAGACAGGAGGGGACCCATCGCCACCGCACAGATGCCGGGGCGAGTTGCCGGCAATAACGTTTGCATGATGAGTTGTTTCCGGTGTCGGACTTGGGATTGGGAGGTAGGAACGGGGAAGAGTTTGGCTTATTGTTCTGTAATTTCGCCTTCTTTTCTGTCTGGTTAACAAATTGCTATATGAATTGAGTGCTTATTATATTAATAAAATTATTAATTATATTTAGTAATCTAATTATTTTATTAGTAGAATATACTAATTTTTCAGAAATAGGAAAATGTGATAAAAATATAAATTATATAAAAAGGGAGAAACGAAGGAAATATTCTTCCTTTATTTTATCATCCTAATTAAATTCATCATCATAAAATTTATTATATTATTATTTATAAAATAAATTGATTTAAATTATAATAAAATATAAAAATTATAATAATACAGTAATAATTTTATATAAAATATAAATTTTAAATAATGATAAAAACTTTTATGTTGAAAATTTTAATTTGATTAGAATGAAAAACTTTTAAATAATTATAAATCTTTAGAGGTTTTTTCTTATTCAACTACAGTGATTAGTAGTATCTGTTCTAGAATATTACTCTCAACCTTTTTAAGGTTGATCGCTCAATCACTGTGTTGATAGCACCGGTGTTCAAACCCGTGACCTCTAGGAACAACAACTATTCCTTTAACCGATGAAACTAGATGGTTCGTGTAATCTTTAGAGGTTAATTTTATTAGAATAGAGAATGATCAGCTCTATTTATCTAAAAAAAGAAAATTTTAATTTTAATTTGATGATCAAAACATAAAAATAAGCATAGTTTAGTGAGTACAAGTACAATTTTTTATATTAGAGTTTTTATTTTAATATTGTTGTTTAATTTTTTCTCAACAATAAGGTATTTTTTTCTTTATTTTCAACGATACGATATTTTATTATAGTAAGTTAAAAGTCAGTAGATTGTAATCTGACTTTAAACAATGTTTTACCCCAAAATAATAAAAAAATCAATATTGTTCAAAGTCTGATTGTAATACATCTTCAAACAATAATCTAAAAAATATTTTATGTGAAATTTAAGTTGTTTTAGAAGTTTTTTATTATTATTGTTTAAAAACGGATGAATTATAATCTAACTTTAAATAGTATCGTTTTTAGATAAAACATTATTTAAAATCAGGTTATAATTTTATTTTTTTATTTAAACAATAATATATAAAATCACTAAAAATAATTTAAAAGAAATTATATTTTTATAAATAAAAAACTAAAAATAATATTATGATAATTTCGCCCTTTATTTAATCATCCTGACTTAAATTAAATCGATAAAGTCGAGTCCGTGTTGTCCAGGGTATGATTACCTTTAGCAACAGCCAACAGGGTGTGGTCGACTCCAGTTTCCTAGGAGGGATCACAAGCTTCACATCCTTAACTAAACTAGTGGAGAGATTATTCTATTTATCTGTTCCACCACGTTATTTAAAATCTTTAATTATTAAAAAATTGTTAATTAATTTTTATTTTTTATATTATTTTTTCTTTTTTAATTAATTTTTATTTAATTACTCACTACCTATTTATATGGTAATAGAAAAAAAATGAAGATTCACTCTTGAAAAGTAACGTAAAAAATATAAAAATTAACTAACAATTTTTAGTGATTAAAAACCATAGATGACGTGATAGAACCGATCCATAAAATAACTTCTCAAACTAGTGACAGTACCAACACAGTACAAAGGCTTACTCTAGGGAAGTTATTTATCTACCTCTTCAGCGAGAAATTATATTATGGGTAAGTCCCACCACGTCATCCATGGGACCAACCACTAAAAATTATTCATCTCATCAATTTTTCCATGTCATTTTTTTTTAAGTGAATCTTCACTCATATTTATTGTTAATTTATTTTAAAAATATTTTTTTTAAGTGAAGATTAACTTGGAAAAAATATGACATGAAAAAATTGATAAAATGAATAATTTTTAATGATTGATCCCATTGAAACTTACCCATAATATAATTTCTCCTCTTCAGCACCAGCATTGAGACATGACATCAACGTAAGGTAGTCAAAAGCGAATGTAAAATTTCAAAATATAAACTACTAAAAAATTATATTAAAAATATTAAATATAAAATTATAAAATTTTAGAGACGTAAAATTAAAATAACGACATGAAAGAGATATTGTTATCCGGCCTATTTCAACACACCCCATCTTGTGAGGGGTACGTTACATTGCCGATAAAATCAACGTCTTTAAATAGTAATGGATTCATAAAAATATTTGAGAGTGAGTATATATAAAATTTTTATTTGAGAGTGAGTATATATAAAATTTTAAAATTCTAGGGTAAATACAATTTATAAATATTAAAAAAATAAAGATTAACTTATAATTTTTTTAAAATTTAAAGACAAACGTGTTTTTATTTGTATTTTTATTTTAAATTGTTCAAATGTTTAATGTGATTTTAGATGTGTACGCAGTACTTAAAGTATAAATCTTTTGTTTCTTTAACTGTGTCTCTTTTTATACGTCCTGTTAAAATTTTTAAAAACTAAGTTCTAAATTCTAACCCAAATTTTCTGCGTCTTATAACCTAAACCCTATACTTTAAAAATACACACCTACCCCTAATTCTTTAAACTTTAATCACAATCCCTAACTTTAATCCCTAAACCCTATTAATTTAAAATAAAATACCAATAAAAACATAACTAAAAACTAGACGATTTACATTCCAGTACCTAACCCGCAATCCGGACCGTTACAGTTTTATTCACATTATTATCAAAATCTTAGCTTTAAATCAAATCATAATCCATAGATCCCTACTCTTTGTAGTCCAATATTCCGCATTAGATTATGTAATCCCTACCACTTTTGATGATGCCTTTTAAACAGAATAATACAGTAGGATTGGGTGAAGAAGGTGGAGGGGGTAGAGTGGCTGACAGAACAGAAACAAAAACTAGAAAAATTGGAGACGTTGAGGACAAAGAAAACAATAGACCACGCCCGTGACACAAGATGAAAATGTATGACAAAGTAGACAAGGTGAGGGTAAAAATATGTTATGTTACTTTTGTTAGTATTATATCCGAATTAATCGACTAATATATCAGAAATTAAAACACTTGATCCGTCTAAGAATTGAGAAGCAGCACAAAAGTGAGAGATGAGAGGATGACTGTGAATGATCTCAACACGAGATTATTGATTGTCTTGTAGTTCCAGAAAGGAGATTCCCTCTAGACCTTGTTAGTTGTTTTCCCCCTCAAAGTTACCCGTAGAAAAAAAAACACAGTTCAGTTGAAAGAATTTAGATATACAGGAAAATGCCAGACACTTTATTGTCTCCCTCAGTTACATTCATCATTAATGTCAACTCCCATGTCCAGTAAATTTGAGATTCTTGGTCTGTAATAAAAAAACAAAAACTTCCCCTTCAATTTTCACTGATGTTGTAAGCAACTCAGCTGTTTATTTAGTTGGGTTCCTTGTATTACCTATATCTTATCTCTTTTTAGCAGCTCCACCAGTGATTTGGTGACCAAAACAAGTATATCTGCAGTTGGTCACCATCTCTCTCTCTCTTAGCTTCCATGGTTCAATATGAATATGTAGCTCGGAGATGCAAAATCAACTCATCATCCATGGCTTCCAACAATTGCTTCACTTTTCTTCTTCTTCTTCTTCCTCTTCTGTCAGTTCCTTCAATAGCTCTCAACAATGATGGGGTCCGTCTGCTTTCCTTCAAATACTCCATTCTCAGCGACCCTTTATCAGTCTTGCAAAGCTGGAACTATGATGATGAAACGCCATGTGCATGGACTGGAGTGAACTGTACCGAAATTGGAATTCCGGGAAGTCCAGATGTGTTCAGGGTGACCAGTTTGGTCCTCCCGAATAGCCAACTTCTCGGTTCGATTTCAGAAGATATTGGCTATATCCAGCACCTTCGGCACTTGGATCTGTCCAGCAACTTCTTGAATGGAACCTTGCCGAGCTCCATTTTCAATTCGACTGAGCTTGGGGTACTGTCATTATCAAGTAATGTCATATCCGGTGAACTGCCTGAGTCCATTGGTGGGATGACTAGTCTTCAGATCTTGAATCTCTCCGATAATGCCTTGGCCGGGAAGGTGCCCCGGAATCTGACTGCTTTGCAGAACTTAACCGTTGCCTCTTTAAGAGGTAACTATTTCTCAGGTGATGTGCCGAGTGGTTTCCACTCGGTTGAGGTACTCGATTTGTCCTCGAATCTGCTCAACGGGTCTCTCCCTTTAGATTTCGGGGGTGGTAATCTGGGTTTATTGAACTTATCTTACAACAAGATTTCTGGGTCTATATCACCAGAATTCGCAAAGAAAATCCCCAGCAAAGCCACCATTGATCTCTCGTTCAATAACTTAACCGGCGCAATCCCAGAATCTGAATCTTTGGTTAGTCAGAAAACCGAGTCGTTTTCAGGCAATGTCGACCTATGTGGGAAACCATTGAAAAACCCTTGTTCGATTCCTTCAACACTTTCAACTCCACCAAATACGTCCCAATCCATATCACCAGCCATTGCAGTGATACCAAAGTCAATAGATTCAACCCCAGTTGCAAGCTCAACACCTGGAGAACCAAATAACGTTCAAAACCAAGCAAAAACCGGTCTAAATCCAGGCACCATAGCAGCAATAGCTGTAGCGGATCTAGCTGGCATCTCCATCCTCGGCATGAACATTCTCTACGTATACCAACTCAGGAAGCGAAAAGCTCTAACGCAGAACACTAATACAACAAGCAATCTCGAGAAAAAACCAGACGTTCCACTCTCGACGATAATTCCATCGTCGTGTTCATGCATCAAGTTAAAGCTCATGGAAACATCGGAGACCACCAGTTCCGACAGTGAAATGGAAGAGAAAAACCAAGTCTTCAATGTGAACCCAGCTGAGGCGTACCAGAAAGGAGGGAAGCTGGTGACGGTGACCGAGGAAACCGAGGAGCTGGAGTTAGAGACTTTGTTGAAATCATCGGCTTATGTTTTGGGTACAAGTGGGTCGAGCATCGTGTACAAAGCCGTACTGGAAAACGGCACTGCATTCGCCGTGAGAAGGATCGGAGACGGTTCAGTGGAGAGGCTAAAGGATTTCGAGGCCCAAGTAAGAAGCATAGCCAAGTTAAAGCACCCGAATTTGGTTAAGTTGTTGGGGTTTTACTGGGGAAACGAGGAGAAGCTTGTCATCTATGAATACATCTCCAATGGCAGCCTCGGTTGCTCCACCAGTTACAGTAAGTCCCTCTCTCTACTTTCCGGTTACATGCGTACGTTAGTCAAGACTCTAATCACTTTTACTAAACTAAGCTGCATCTCCAGTGCATGTTAGTAACATCATATACCATTTTACTAAATTACGCCCATGAAATATGAACCGTTAGATTTGTGTAGGAAGTTTTTACTAAATCCTGACAATAATGTCAAAAAATTCAGACAGTTTGTGTGTATTGAGTGGACGGTAGCCCGTAAAAAATGGTGACAAAAAATCATTGATAATAAAAGCAAGTGAGTCAGTACACAGTAAAAGTAATGATAATAAAGACAACTACAGAATACGCCAAGCCCATAGCATGTGGGGGATTGTGTCGCTTTCTTTAGAAAACCATTTAAGCTTTGCCGACTGGACCGACTCTAATATTCAGTCTACCTCTGGTTTTAGCCCCTCCATTAGGGTTAGATTTTGAGATTAACCCCACACAATCTTTAGAGATATGGAGACATAAGACATTTCTAACGTGGGTTTTGTCTGATAAATCATCACCCTTGGTGTGGGGGATGTTTGCTTTAGCCTTGGAACAAGTGTCCTTTCTCTTTCTTCTTCATTGGTTTTAGGATTGACAATTTGGCTTTTGGATGTGATTCTTTTTTGGTGTTTTTTAGATTGAAAGAGAAACAAAGTTTGCCTGTTGGATGAAATGATGGTATTAAGACAACATCGTATTGTTTTGTTGACAAACAGGAAGATCCGGTTCGTCATCATCGCCTTGCCATTTCACACTCGACGCTCGTCTCAAAATCGCAAGGGGAGTGGCTCGGGGTCTGGCCTACATTCACGAAAAGAAACAAGTGCATGGCAACATCAAGCCTACCAACATCCTACTAAACTCCAACATGGAGCCTTTAATAAGTGATCTCGGACTAGACCGTCTAGTCTCGGCTAGGTTTTTAAGCAGCCAAAGGTCCACGGCCTCTCGTGACGGTCTACTCGACCCCGCAACCTCTTCTATATCGCCGTACCAAGCACCCGAGTCAGTAAAGAACCCCAAACCAAACCCCAAATGGGATGTCTACTCGTTCGGCATAATCTTGCTTGAACTTGTTAGTGGCAGAGTTTTCTCGGGCGGAGAGCTGGGACAGTGGGCGGTACCGTCGGGTTCCATCGGTGAAGAGAAGAACCGTGCTGTTCGGTTGGTTGATGTGGCGATAAGAGGTGACATGGAAGGCAGTGAAGAAGCCTTGCTGTCATGTTTTAGATTAGGTTTTAGCTGTGCATCGTATGTGCCACACAAGAGACCTTCCATGAAAGAAGCTGTTCGGATCCTGGAGAAAATGGCTTCTGATTCGTCTTCTTTCTCTGAATGTTAAGATTCTCAATCCTTTGTTGTTGTTTGGTTTTCAAAGTGATTTTGTTTTTCCTCGTTGTTGAAACTTTAATGCGTTCGCATAAACAACGGGATAGATTAATTAATTCGTCGTTGCTGATGTAAGAAAAAAAATGTAACTTGTTTGAGTAGTTAATTTTAAATTTTAAATTTTAAAAATATATTTAATATTTTAAATTTTAATATTAAATTCTAAATTTTAAAGATATTACGATAGAAATATTAAAATTAATAAATAGTATTTTATGATTAAACCTTAAAATTCTAGAATTCATAATATTTTATAAATTTATCTTGAAATGAAACCATTACAAACTTAATTAATTTTATAAATTTAAATTAATTTTAAACCATATATTATTTAAAGGTTTTAATTAATCTAACTTAAATTTAATTTAATCGATTTAAATTTATAAACTCCTATAAATAAAGAACATAATTAATTATATTTTTAGACACTAAAACTAATCTTAAAAACTTCCTACAAAACACGAATACAAACAGTCACATGTCGAATAAAAAGGCCAACAAGAACAATGGGTAATAATTAACGATCCTAAATCAAGTATTACCTAAATCATACGATATTTAAAATGGAATTAAAAACAGGATGAGTCTATAACGGACGTCGAATACCGTTGAATATCGTTAATGTTAAACACCGTTGAACATTATTAAATTAATTTACAAATAATAAAAATATAAAAGATTAATTATACGATTATTATTTATATGTTGAATATATCACTCTTTTATTAATTACATACTGAGTTCTAGAGATTTTAAATTTTTATTAATTAATTTAATAATATTCAACAATATTCAACATTAGTGGTGTTTAACAATGTTCGACTCCCGTTATAGAATTTTCCTATATAATTTAAATATTGAACTGAAAACTAAATATATATTTAATTTAAAGAGTAGTTCTAATGATAAAGGACGAGGTATTTTATTTAAGTGATTTGGTTCAAATAATTTAATCTATACATATATAAAAATTTATTTAAATTTAAAATCGATAACATATATTATTTTGTACTCATATAAAATTATAAAAAATATAATATTTTAAAAAAATAAGTTAGTGTAAAGTTTTAAAAATAATATATAATTAATAAATAATTAAATTTTTATTATATAAAATTATAAAAAAAAATCACGTTAAATATTTATCGTCAACATCTAAATTATTATTTTGAAATAAAATTTAATTATTATTTTAATACTTTACCCTAAATTATTTCCAATCGGTTGAATTCCAACTTATGAAGACCCTTGTTTAAAATCCAGTCGGTGTATAAAATACTACAGATCTAGATCCGGCTGGGTCCCACCTCCATCGGCCCGGTTCTAGATCTTACTTAGTATTTGATATTTCTATCTCTCGTCACCGGCACCTACTGCTACCTTCAAACTTCAACTTGCAGAAGTTTCACGCGACTTTAAAGAGCGTGGAAAGAACATCATTTTCCTTGATCCACCAACCCGAAAACTTAATCGCACCTATATTTGATTAAAAAAAGCATCTATATATAAAAAATTATATTATATATTATTTTTTATAGAAACAATTAATTAAATATATTAGTTTAATTTTTTTATTAAATAAAATTTTCATATAATTAATTAATTTTTATAAATAACATAAAGAAAATGACCAGATATAATTTCTCCCAATATTTTATGTATTACTATATTTTACGATAAATTACGATACTTCACTTGATTATTAGTAATCTTTTGTATATTATAATTAAAAGGAATGTGGTTTTTAATTTATTTTTTATGGAGTATAAAAATATATAAATCAACGGGGTTGGTCCAAGTGGTAAGCGGTATGATTTCACTTAAGTAAGTTTCAGGTTCGAGACGTTATGTACGTAAAAATTTCTTATTAAGAGGTTCATCCACTAAAGTTAGGTGTGTGACGCGGGTCAAAAATACAAAAAAAAAAAAAAAAACCTCAAAATTTTAAAATTTTCACATTCTTTTTTAACTGTTTGATACAATTTTTTATTTTTCTTAATTACATAAAATTTTTTTGACAAATTATATGAAAAATGTTAAGTGCTTTAACATACACAATATTATATATATATTAATGACATGCCGATAAAACTAGTAAAAATTTTACGACGGACGTTGAATACTGTTAAACACTATTATTGTTGAATATCATTAAATTATATAATAAAAATTTAAAATCTGAAGGACTCAATATGTAATTAATAAAAGAGTGATAAACTCAACATATAATTAATAATTGTATGATTAGTCATTTATATTTTTATTATTTATAAATTAATTTAATAATATTCAAGAATATTCAACATTAACGATGTTCAGTGGTGTTCGACGCTCGTTGTAGACTCATCCTAAAACTAAACTATGTTGAAAAAAATATGAAATGAATTCATAGTTTTTTAATATTAATTGACATGAATTTTTTATATTTATCAAACATATTTTTAATTTTTAATGGAAGAAAAATGAAAATTATTACTTTAAAACGTGAACGGAAAATTATGATTATTATCTTTAAATGAAGATAGGAAATAGTAATATTTGAAATGTTTATGGTTTATAAATATAAGATTGTTAGTCATATATATTGATCAAATCTGATTTTTTATTTAATTTAAATTTTATAAATTAAAATAAGTTTTATATATTTTAAACAACAAAATTAAGTTTGAAATTGTTATAAATTTTTTAATATTTTTTAAAAAATAATTACAAAAATTAAAAATTATTTGATAAAATAAAAAAAATATACATTTTATCAAATTAAACTTAACTCTATCGATTTAAGAAAAATAAATAATCAAACTGAATTTAATCTTACTTTTTATAAAAAATTCTTTCAAATAATTTAAAAACAATTTTTAACTTAATTAATTTCATTTATAATAATATCATTTAAATATATAACTTATTTAAAAAATCTAATATCTCATCTCGATTTATTTTTACACCTTATTTTAATGATGATTGAATAGATCTATATTGACATTGTATTTGGTACACTATTTAAGAAGACAGTAAAGTATACACGCTTACACTAAATAAAAATAAGGAGGGATCTAGGTAATATAAATATTACATATAATTATATATTTAGTATCAGACATTTATCTATTTTTTTTGAATATTCTATTTATTTTTTAGATAAAATAATAGCTAATATTATATTTTATCTTTATTTTAATACTCATCGAAAATAAAGATAAATTAAATATAATAAAGAAAATCACACATAACAGATTATTATATTATTTTCTTTCTCATAATCAGTATGTTAAACGATTAAAACTATATAAAAAATAAGTATTATGCTAATAAGTAGAGAAAAAATTATACGATCTATTACATATTTTTTTTCTTTTTATCCTTGTAACATATATATTTTTCTCTCTTAATTATATATTATTTATTTTTTTAATAATAATACTAAAATAAAAAATAAAATAAGAAACTATTTTATAAAAAAATAAGTGAGATCTTATTGCAATTATTTGTTTACCAAAAAATTGGCAGATCTCATTGCAAAAGATAAAAAGATTCTAATCCCACTCTCATTCTGTTGGCGTCATTACACGCTCCCACTTTCCCGCTCCAAAGACAGCGGCGCGTGCGATTCTCCCAACCCTCACACTGAATCTCACCTAAACCAACCAAAAAATTTACAGATAAATTCCAACTCTTTCGCGTTCCTTTCCCTCGCTGCAATTCCTTCGCCTTCGTTCCCTCCCAGTCCAAAAGAGAAAACATCATCGATTTCACCTTTACGTCACATCGATCATGGCTTCTCTCGCAACCCCAACGCTAAAAAACCCAGCATCCATCTCTCTTTCCTCCAAACCCCGTCTCCCTTCTGCTCTTTCCGCCGCCTTCACCAACACCCTCCATTTCCCACGCTCCAACCCGCAGGGAGGCCGCCGCCGCTTTCTAATCATAACCGCTTCCGCCTCCTCTTTCTCCAACAAACCCACCGTCCTCGTGGCTGAAAAGCTCGGTGAAGCGGGCTTGGAGCTGCTCAAGGAGTTCGCGAACGTGGACTGTTCTTACAACCTCTCCCCCGAGGAGCTGTGCACCAAGATCTCGCTTTGCGATGCCTTGATTGTTCGCAGTGGGACCAAAGTTAACCGCGAGGTTTTTGAATCTTCTGGCGGGAGATTGAAGGTCGTTGGAAGAGCTGGTGTTGGGATCGATAATGTGGATCTGTCTGCCGCCACTGAGCATGGTTGTTTGGTCGTCAATGCGCCTACTGCTAATACCGTTGCGGCGGCTGAACATGGGATCGCGCTCTTAGCTGCCATGGCTCGAAACGTGGCTCAGGCTGATGCTTCCATCAAGGCGGGTTAGTACTCGAAAATATTTTATTGGGTTGTTTTTATGTTCCATGTTGATTTCTTAGATCCCAATTCTATATTTGGAATTTTGTTGCTACGGTTAAATATAGGAAAAACACATATAATTATGGATCTGTTTTAGTTATGGTAAGGTTAGTGATTGGTCCCGTAGATTGAAGGGAAATACCACTGCTTATTTTAGTGACTCAGGTGTTTGATATTGCCATATTTGCATGTTTGAATATGATAATGACAGTGTGTAAGAAATTTATTCTAACTATTGGCAATTTAAGGCGATGTGGTTGAGATTTTATATTAATTTTTGGCAAACATGAATTTGTGGGATCATTCGTTTTTAATTATTTATGAATTATATTGATTTTCAGTTGTTAACTAGATTTCTGAAGGGAAAAAAAAAAGAATTTCAACTTTTATGTGCTTTTATATGCAGGGAAGTGGCAGAGGAACAAATATGTGGGTGTGTCCCTTGTTGGAAAAACGCTTGCTGTATTGGGTTTTGGAAAGGTTGGATCAGAAGTAACTCGGCGAGCCAAGGGACTTGGCATGCATGTTATTGCACATGATCCTTATGCCCCAGCTGACCGTGCTCGTGCTATAGGTGTGGAGCTAGTGAGCTTTGATGAAGCCTTAGCGACTGCTGATTTCATCTCTCTTCACATGCCTCTCACCCCTTCTACTAATAAGATGCTCAATGATGAGACATTTGCTAAGATGAAGAAAGGTGTTCGAATTGTCAATGTTGCTCGTGGGGGAGTGATTGATGAAGAGGCTCTTGTGAGGGCATTGGATGATGGAATTGTAGCTCAGGCTGCTCTTGATGTTTTCAGCGAGGAACCGCCAAAAGCAGACAGCAAGTTGGTGCAGCATGAGAGGGTTACTGTCACACCGCATCTGGGTGCTAGTACACTGGAGGCTCAGGTTAGTTAATTGTTGAGTGCATATATTCATGTCTCACTTGTTTCTGAACTAGATTGTTGAATGAATCATTGGTATGCCATTTAGGAAGGAGTGGCTATTGAAATAGCTGAGGCTGTTGTTGGAGCCTTGAAAGGGGAACTTGCCGCAACTGCAGTCAATGCACCAATGGTTCCTGCCGAGGTACAATGAGTTAAATTAATTTGTCTATTTATTTACTTTGCTATTCATTCAGGATTGTTGTTTCGCTTGTCCTTTCTTCCCCGACAGGTTCTAACAGAGTTGAAACCCTATGTCGAACTTGCTGAGAAACTTGGGAGGTTGGCTGTCCAACTTGTTGCAGGTGGAAGTGGTGTTAAAGCGGTGAAAGTATCCTATGCTACCTCTAGATCTCCAGATGACTTTGACACAAGGTTGCTCCGTGCAATGATCACAAAGGGCATGATTGAGCCAATTTCCAGTGTTTTTGTGAACCTGGTTAATGCTGATTTCACTGCTAAACAGAGAGGACTGCGCATAACAGAGGAACGAGTCCTTTTAGATGGTTCACCCGAGAGTCCACTGGAGTCTATCCAAGTTCAAATTGCTAATGTGGAATCCAAATTTGCCAGTGCCATGTCAGAGACCGGTGAGATAAGGGTTGAAGGACGGGTGAAGGACGGAATTCCCCATCTGACAAAAGTAGGGTCATTCGAAGTGGATGTGAGCTTGGAGGGTAGTATCATACTTTGTAGACAGGTTGACCAGCCAGGTATGATCGGCACGGTCGGCAGTATTTTGGGTGAGGAGAATGTGAACGTGAGCTTTATGAGTGTTGGCAGGGTTGCTCCGAGGAAGCATGCAGTGATGGCCATTGGAGTCGACGATCAACCCAGCAAGGAATGTTTGAAGAGGATTGGTGAAGTCCCTGCCATTGAAGAGTTTGTTTTCCTCAAGTTGTAATCTGGTTGTATTAGTACCAATATATCTTTTGCTCGTTTGGGATGGCTGGGCATTTTTATACTACTTTGTGTTATAGTATTCAATTTTGAAACTTGTCATTTGAGTGTGTTGTGGCCTAGCTTTTATGGGGATGAGAGGGAGAGTTGGAATAATTGAGGTTTGCAGCGATGAGATTTTCATCTGGTTTTTAATGAATTTAGGATCTTTCCTTATACCAAATTATGAACTATATTTTCTTTCAACCCATTGTTACATATAATTTTCCCCCCCTGTGTTCTAATTCTTATCTTTAATCAAACAGTGGAATGTTTTCAGGCATAACCTTTAAAAGATTAAACATTTCATGTTAAAAATATGCAATGGCCAGTTGGACACCAGAAGTCATAGAAAGCAAACGAGACTTAACATTCTTTCCTTGAATCAGAACATATTCTTCTTTAGCCTTAAAAGCTTCCTTTTCCCCATTCAACAGTGCCAAACACTTGACAATGATATTTGACTTACAACACAAGGAAACTCTTGTATCGTCTCTTTGTCCTCCTTTCATAGGTTTTGGTGTTGTAAAAAACAACCATTGACCATCGATCTTTACACTTTTGATTGTCTTATTCTGTTCCTTTGGGGGATGAACTAATTCTGGGAAATGGGGGGATCAATAGCTCGACTTGCCAAGAAGCAGGGGTTCCTGGCTTCCTGCCTCAGTGCAGATTAAGGACTCTCATGCTGCGTCTCAATGGTACCGGCAAAACAACCATTCTTTACAAGCTAAAGCTCGGAGACCTGCTTAAAACCAAGCCCACTATAGGTATAATCTTAACTCATCTTCCTTCATCGCTTCATGCCTTGTTTTACTTCAAGTGTAACCTCTTTATTCTCTCTGATGTTAAGTTGTTTCAGGCATCTCTGTTTTATCTTTCACTATGTTTTGTGTTGGAAATACATAGGACATAGCCAAGAAACGAAGGAACAAGAAAACTATGAACATATACAACTGTAGCTAGTTGTTCATCATTCAAATCATGTTAATTCAGTGCCTCTTCTTTCAATTTCTTGTTGAGCAGGTTTTCATGTAGAGAGCATACAGTACAAGAATGTATGCTTCCATGTATGGGATATTGGAGGGGAAAGCAAGGTATATTTCATTGCCTTTGGCTAATGATAAACGATTGAAGTAGTACAGCAAAGGTTAATCGAATATTGTAATCCAGATTCGGCCATTGTGGAAACATTACTTCCTTAACGTCCAGGCTTTAATCTCCGTGGTCGACAGCAGCGACAGAGAAAGAATCTCAGAAACCCGGAAAGAGCTCCACTGGGCTTTAGCCGATGTTAGTATGCTCATCATATTCCAAACCTTCGACCGTATATGTATGTATTCAATGTTAGGGAGTACTTTGATTCTGTTTCTTGCATTGCAGAATGAACTAGCTGATGCAGCGGTGTTGGTGTTTGCCAACAAGCAAGACCTGCCAAACGCCATGTCTTCCCCTGAAACTTCCAATAAGCTAGGCTTACACTGCCTCGGTCAGCGACCCTGGTAACAACTGTTTCTCCCTTTGTTCTAAGGTTAATCTTGTACGTACCAAGATCGGATGTTCGATCAAATGTGTTTATGATTTTGTTGCTTAGGTTTATTCAGAATGCTTCGGCTTACAGAGGTCATGGACTGTATGAAGGTCTGCATTGGCTGTCCAACAACATCCCAGACATGGAAGATTCATGCTCGTATAACCACTGTCCTCATCTTTTCTCCCTTAGAAATAGAATTGATTTAAGGCTCGTTGAAATTGAGAAAGAAATTGACATGCTTTACATTTGTAATAAATATATATGGAGAAATGCAAGTACAGAACAGATGCATATGGATCAGATCCTTGTGTAATGTGCTTTGTTTTGCCATCCCACCGACAAATCTTTTTTCAGTTCTTGTATCTTTCCAGACCGGTCAATTTTTTTTAACTAGTGTGGGGTCTTAAAATGTTAGGATCGACTCTTTCTAGAATTGGAGAAATTATATCATGGGTCACTCCCACCACGTCATCCATGGACCGACCAATAAAAACTAACTATCTCATTATTTTTTAATTTTTCAAGTGAAAAATCACTTGGAAAAAATATGACATGGAAAGATAGGTAGTTTTTATTGGTCGGTCCCATGGACACATGGTGGGACTGACCCATGATATAATTTTTTATAGTATTGGGATCGTATCGGTTGGTTTTATGTATCGATCTAATTATTATCTAATAAAGAGCATATATAAAACATGACTGATATAATGTATAACGTCATTATCTTGATATTTTTTTCAATATAAAATTAGTATCCTTTATCTCTTTTCAAGCTTGGTAACTTGTTTTCCATCGATTTACATGTTCGAATTTAGTTGGGATCAATTTGTTTTTCATCAACTCCAAATTTATTGAACTTTACAAAATAATCTTAAAATCCCTAAAAATCTTAATTCCAAATTCCCAAATCATCACCCCTGAATTCACCCCTTCGACCACATGATCTATTTGGTTTCTTCTATAATACGTTATCACCGGAAAACTATCAACAGTGTATCAGTCGAATGTTAATTTCTTATTTAATATTCAATTGATATGTCGTTAATCGTTTTTTAGGGATATCATATTGGTTGAAATAACCGACGAGGTCTAGCGATCGAAAGGATGGGTTCGGATAGAACAATCGACAGTGAAAACGACGATAATTAAGGATTTGGGATTGGATTTTTTTAGGGATTTTGATGACTGTTTAGTAAAGTTTTGCAAACTTTGGGATTTTCTGAAATAGTGAAAATTTTTGAGGCTTTTTTTTAACAAAAATTAAAATTACTACATGTCAATTATTGATTAGATAACATATTTTAATAATTAAACACCAAAAAGAATAACTTAATAAATATTAAAGGCATGTTTTTATTAAAAAATAATTTAAACACTCAAAATTCATAAAAACACTATTTTAATGATCCTATAACTAGCAGACAATCAGAAGCCAAAAAATGGCAGACTTTATTGAAAAAGAAAAAAATTATAATCCCACTCTCAGTCTGTTGGCGTCATTACACGCTCTCACTTTCCCGCTCCAAAGACAGCGGCGCGTGCGATTCACCCAACCCTCATTCACTGAATTTCACCTAAGCCAACCAAAAAATTTACAGATAAATTCCAACTCTTTCGCGTTCCTTTCCCTCCCAGTCCAAAAGAGAAACCCTCACCGGTTTCACCTTTACATCACATTGATCATGGCTTCTCTCGCAACCCCAACGCTCAAAAACCCAGCATCCCTTTCTCTTTCCTCAAAACCCCGTCTCCCTTCTGTTCTTTCCGCCGCCTTCCCCAACACCCTCCATTTCCCACGCTCCAACCCGCAGGGAGGTCGCCGCCGCTTTCTAATCGTAACTGCTTCCGCCTCCTCTTTCTCCAACAAACCCACCGTCCTCGTGGCTGAAAAGCTCGGTGAAGCGGGCTTGGAGCTGCTCAAGGAGTTCGCCAACGTGGACTGTTCTTACAACCTTTCCCCCGAGGAGCTGTGCACCAAGATCTCGCTTTGCGATGCCTTGATTGTGCGCAGTGGGACCAAAGTTAACCGCGAGGTTTTTGAATCTTCTGGTGGGAGATTGAAGGTCGTTGGGAGAGCTGGTGTTGGGATCGATAATGTGGATCTGTCTGCCGCCACTGAGCATGGTTGTTTGGTTGTCAATGCGCCTACTGCTAATACCGTTGCGGCGGCTGAACATGGGATCGCGCTCTTAGCTGCCATGGCTCGAAACGTGGCTCAGGCTGATGCTTCCGTCAAGGCGGGTTAGTACTCGAAAATGTTTTTTTAGGTTGTTTTTATATTCCTTGTTGATTTCCAAGATTCCTATTTTATGTTTGGAATTTTGTTGCTACGGTTAAATATAGGAAAAACGCATATAATTATGGATCTGTTTTAGTTATGCTAAGGTTAGTGATTGGTCCCGTAGATTGAAGTATGGGGGAAATGACCACTGCTTATTTTAGTGACTCAGGTGTTTGATATTGCCATATTTGCATGTTTTGAATATGATAATGATGATTCAAAAAAAAAAAAAAAAAAAAAGAAGAATATGATAATGATCACGTGCAAGAAATTTATTCTGACTATTGGCAATTTGAGGCGATGTGGTTGAGATTTTATATTAATTTTTGGCAACATGAGTTTGTGGAATCATTTGTTCTTAATTCTTTACGAATTACATTGATTTTCAGTTGTTAACTAGATTTCAAGGGGAAAAACTCCAACTTTTATGTGCTTTTATATGTAGGGAAGTGGCAGAGGAACAAATATGTGGGTGTGTCCCTTGTCGGAAAAACGCTTGCTGTATTGGGTTTTGGAAAGGTTGGATCAGAAGTAGCTCGGCGAGCCAAGGGACTTGGCATGCATGTTATTGCATATGATCCTTATGCCCCAGCTGACCGTGCTCGCGCTATAGGTGTGGAGCTAGTGAGCTTTGATGAAGCCTTAGCGACTGCTGATTTCATCTCTCTTCACATGCCTCTCACCCCTGCTACTAATAAGATGCTCAATGATGAGACATTTGCTAAGATGAAGAAAGGTGTTCGAATTGTCAACGTTGCTCGTGGGGGAGTGATTGATGAAGAGGCTCTTGTGAGGGCATTGGATGATGGAATTGTAGCTCAGACTGCTCTTGATGTTTTCAACGAGGAGCCACCAAAAGCCGACAGCAAGTTGGTGCAGCATGAGAGGGTTACTGTCACACCGCATCTGGGTGCTAGTACAATGGAGGCTCAGGTTAGTTAATTGTTGAGTGCATATATTTACGTCTTGCTTGTTTCTGAACTAGATTGTTGAATGAATCATTGGTATGCCGTTTAGGAAGGAGTGGCTATTGAAATAGCTGAAGCTGTTGTTGGAGCCTTGAAAGGGGAACTTGCCGCCACTGCAGTCAATGCACCAATGGTTCCTGCTGAGGTACAAGTTAAATTAATTTTTCTATTTATTTTACTTTGCTATTCATTCAGGATTGTTGTTTCAATTGTCCTTTCTTCGCCTGCAGGTTCTAACAGAGTTGAAACCCTATGTCGAACTTGCTGAGAAACTTGGGAGATTGGCTGTCCAACTTGTAGCAGGTGGAAGTGGTGTTAAAACTGTGAAAGTATCCTATGCTACTTCTAGATCCCCAGATGATTTTGACACAAGGTTGCTCCGTGCAACGATCACAAAGGGCATGATTGAGCCAATTTCCAGTGTTTTTGTTAACCTGGTTAATGCTGATTTCACTGCTAAACAGAGAGGACTGCGCATAACAGAGGAACGAGTCCTTTTAGATGGTTCACCTGAGAGTCCACTGGAGTCCATCCAAGTTCAGGTTGCAAACGTAGAATCCAAATTTGCCAGTGCCATGTCAGAAACCGGTGAGATAAGGGTTGAAGGACGGGTGAAGGACGGAATTCCCCATCTGACAAAAGTAGGGTCATTCGATGTGGATGTGAGCTTGGAGGGTAGTATTATACTTTGCAGACAGGTTGACCAGCCAGGTATGATTGGCATGGTTGGCAGTATTTTGGGTGAGGAGAATGTAAACGTGAGCTTCATGAGTGTTGGAAGGGTTGCTCCGAGGAAGCATGCAGTGATGGCCATTGGAGTCGATGACCAACCCAGCAAGGAATGTTTGAAGAGGATTGGTGAAGTCCCTGCCATTGAAGAGTTTGTTTTCCTCAAGTTGTAACCTTTCTGTATTAGTACCAATATGTCTTTTGCTTGTTAGGGATGGTTGGGAATTTTTATATTACTTTGTATTGTTGTGCTCAGTTTTGAAACTTGTCATTTGATTGTGTTGTGGCCTAGCTTTTAGGGTGATGAGAGAGAGAGAGATTTGGAATAATTGAGGTTTGCAACGATGAGATTTTCATCTGATTTTAATGGATTTAGGACATTTCCTTTTACCAAGTTATGAACTATTTTCTTTCAACCCATTATTACATATAATTTCCTATTTTTCCTGTGTTCTAATTCTTATCTTTAATCAAACAGTGGACTGTTTTCAGGCATAACCTTTAAAAGATTAAACATTTCAGACATTCTCTGCTGAAGTTTTAAGCAATTAGCTGAATGGAATCTGATTACTCCACTAATGTTAAAAATATGCAATCGCGACCACTGTGACACACCAGAAGCCATAGAAAGCAAACGTGACTTAACATTCTTATCTTTAACCAAGATCGGATGTTCGATCAAATGTGTTTATGATTTTGTTGCTCAGGTTTATTCAGAATGCTTCGGCTTACACAGGTCATGGACTGTATGAAGGTCTGCATTGGCTGTCCAACAACATCCCAGACATGGAAGATTCATGCTCGTATAACCACTGTCATCACCTTTTCTCCCTTAGAAATAAAATCGATTTAAGGCTCGTTGAAATTGAGAAAGAAATTGGCATGCTTTAAATATGTAATAAATATATATGGAGAAATGCAAATACAGAACAGAAGCATGTGGATTGACTCTTTCGAGTATTGGTGTCGTATCGGTTGGTTTTATCTATCAATCTAATCATTATCTAATAAGAACACATACAAAACATAACTAATATGTACAGCGTCACCGTTTTTATATTTTAATATCTTTTTTTAATATAAAATTAATGTCATTTTCCTCTTTTCGGGTTAGACAATTTCTTTTTTCTTACAATCTCATTCATAGTCTGTAACACTCTTACCTTTTGGGCTGTTGGGTGCTATTTCAATGATTGTTAGGCCACCTTCTCTTTTGTGGGTTCAATTTTGTTCTTGTTCCAAGGAACTCGGCCCTTAGGTCCTCCTTGGATGTCACTGGGGTGCAGGCTGCAGGTTAGAATCTGAGACCAAAATAATTATCTACTCAAGTGAGAGGTCCTTTGACACATCTCCAGTGAACTGTGAAGGGTCATTCTGCAACTGATTCTTTCAGCTCCACTTTGATTCAAATTAAGCAAAGGTTTAGCAGTTAGCACCCCTCAATCCTCGTAATACCATGATTCAAATTCCATAATTCGTGTATCGATTTAATCACTAAACTTTCAATTCCGTAACGATTTCGTCATTGTTTCTACTTTCTACCCCATTTTCACTGGAGACACCACCTTTTCCCATCTCTGATTCATTCTTTATGCAGAATGTTCCAACTTCCAAGCCTGTTGGTCACGTGTTTTGGCTTCACCTCAGTAAATAAAAGATGAAGTGGTCCAAAATTGTTGTGATTCTAGAACTCTGAAGGCCTCATCTCCTCTGTCCAGATAAGGAACGCAGGCAGTTCTTATATATCGAACAAAAGCATAGAAACTGGATTGTCTCCATTGATAAAACACTTTTGGATTCTTCTCTGTTCTGGATTGTCCTCTCATCATTTTAAGTTGTCATATTATTGTTTGATTCAAGAATGAAGTTTCAAAGTTAGAAGAGTACAATGACTAAATCCTAATTTATACATAGTTCAAGGACTAGTGAAAGAATTTGACCATTTTACACGCATCAAAATCCAGACTTTCCATAAATAAAGTACACATATTGACCACTTAATTTACTATGATGAAGAAAAAAAAGGGTTTGACACTTTGGGTATTCACAGTTTACTTAAAAACCTTTGATTGCACAGACAAAGACCTCTGTTTGAAATTCAGCAGCCTCTTGCCTGCTAAAAGATGTTCCAAATCTTTGAGAACCAGACATATTTGCAGGAGGGGACTCTACAGACAAGTTCCAATGTTGGTAAATACATTGTTTTAAAATTAATAATGAGGTGTCACCCTTTCCTACCTTAATTGAGTTTATCTCACTCGATCAATTAATTGTTGGTACTTAAGAGTGAATTGTCACAAGGTTATTACCCTCTCCTTAAAAGACATGTCTGATAGGATGTGCAGCGCCACCGTTTATATACCTCAAGATCTCCCTTTTTATTTCCGATGTAAGATTAATGTTTCTTGCCTATTTTTCAGACGTGACAGAATACTCTCTATTACCAATGGAATAAAGTACGTTTACCTCTTAATAAAAATACTTGTAACAAGAGAATTGACGTTAGATGTCTCTAAAATGAAATCTCCCCTAAAAATAACTGTCCACAGCTGTTTGGGAAGACATGAAAACTTCCAATATTCCAATTGTCCTTTTCTCTGACCATGAACAGGGACTCTTGAGGCCCAGAAGACAACTCTACAGCAAGCAATTACCATACCATAACGTAACCTACTTTTTTTCTTTCCATTTTTGACTCATTCGTTAAATATAGAATCGGATGTTTACGATCAAGTCACTTTGTTTAACGATGTTAACTAAAAAGTTGATATTTGTTACACAAGAATAATGACATGTTCGTTACAATTGATCAATTGAGTGATTCTTTATAACTTTTTAAAATATGATGACCCATTTATAATTTTATTAATAATTGAGTGACTTGTTACGTAATTTATCCTAAAAATTACTACAATTATTTTGGGTCATATAGATGCTGATAACTTCGTACTTAAGTCATTCTGTATTATGTGTTTATATCGTATCGAGTTTAGATTCGATTTTTAAGTGATAGATGATTGATATAATTACATTGTCTGAAAGTGGTAATATCTTCCTACTCCAAAGGTTATAATTTTGATAGACATGTTCCCACAATAATGACTCGGGTTGTACATACTTTGAAGATAGGGTTGGTCGACATGGTATACGATTTTGGCATTGGGTGGAGAACCCGACCACTGACAAAAACATTGGATGCCGATCAGGTACGATCGGACAGTAACCATTTAACACCAAGGGGATGTAAGAACAAGGAGTTGCCAACATTATTGGGTTCACGTATTTGATGTGCAATGGCAAAGACTGGGGGGATCCATGTCTGATTTCATAGGGTCCATGACATCAAATTTTGCTGATCTATTTGATTTCCCTCTATGGCCCCATGGAGAAATTATATCATGGGTCAGTTTCACCACGTCATCTATGAGACCGACCAATAAAAACTAACCATCTCATTATTTTTTAATTTTTCAAGTGAAAAAACACTTAGAAAAAATATGACATGGAAAGATGAGTAATTTTTATTGGTCGGTCCCATAGACACGTGGTGGGACTGACCCATGATATAATTTTTCATTCCCCATGCTCATATATACATTTCTTATGAGTGAGACTTTTTTATGGGTAATTATACCATATAATTTTGGTGAAAACTTTTAACTTTTACTAGAAATGCGAACAATTGTCGAGTTTATGAGAGATTGTATCACGTGTCAAGCTTACCATGTTACCTGCGGTCTCTAACCAATGAAAACCACTCATTCAATTACTAATTATCTATGTCATTAATCTAACTTTCAGTAAATATATTTTTAAATGACATAAAAAATGAGTGGAGATTCATTGGTTGAAAAAAAAAACGACTTAGAAGATAGTAGTGAAATGGGTGACTATGATTGGATGGGATTATGGCTGATGTGATAAACTAGACTTATAATTTAATTTTTTTCAAGTTTACAGACTAATGTGTATAAAAAATTAAAAGATCAAACAAAAAAATTATCAAGTTGAAGGACTAAAAATTGCTTTAGCAAAAGTATTAGCCTATAAGATTTTTAAAGCCATAGCATAGAGATTACATGTAGACTATTAATTGAATTTGAAATTTGGTTAATTCGTGTTTTGAAATTTTTGATATTTTTGGTTCAACCTCAATTTTAAGTTTAAACGATTTTAAATTTGGGTTGATTTCAGATAGCTTATTTTCGATTTAGATTATTTTGAGATTTTAAGAATTATATGTTTAAATTTAAATTATTGATTTTTAAAAATTAAATTATGTTTGGTTTGAATTTATATTCGAATCAATCGGATCACATTTAATTTCAAATAATATGTACATTGATTGTATATAATTTTTAACTTTTGAGTCAAAAGGCACGAACCCTCTAGGTCAAGTGATTAAAGGAACTGTTGATATTCATAGAATTCAAACTTTTGATTCAAAAGTTGATCTCAAGTCTAGTATAAACAAGGTAACCCATGTTTTGTCTAGGACATCTTGAATTTTACTGATGAATGATGATTCATATATGGTCATCCATTTTGTAGTCATTTAACTTTACAGCTGTAAGCAAGAATCGTGTATATATATATATATATATATATATATATATAATGGAATTCCACTTACATTTAAAATTTAAGTTATCCGAGTTTTCATTTTATAACTTAAATTTTATTTAAAAATTTTTCGAGATAAATTTGCGACATTTCAAGTCAAATCAAAACGAGTCAAATATTTTCGTTTCGACTAACATTATTCGATTTTTTTCCGACTAACACATTCCATATATATATATATATGAATGATGAGCCCTTGCACGCATCTGCTGCATTATACAACCTACCAACCATAAAGCACAGAACAAGAAAAAAACCAAAGACAACGTTCATTGTGTCAAAGATTGTCTCGTAATTTAAATGTATATACATTTTATTATCTACATATTCGATCGGTTAATTAAATTATTTATTTTATATATATTTTTAGGTCACAATTTTAAACACATGAAAAATATTCATTTTCTCTCCTTTTAAAGTTTTCCGTCTCTTCATCTTTAGGTAGAATTAAAATTAGAATAAAAATTTATTTAGAAAATATATACTCATATTATATATATTTTTTTCTCCATAAAAGAAAAGCGGATAATCATGTTCCAGCTTTATAGATTCAAAGCCTCCAATCTTACCATTTATTCCAACACGCGAGAAAAGTAAAAGAAATTGTTCATGAAAAGATTAGATACTACTTTTTTTTTATATATATAACAAATAGATTCTATTTTTAAAGAACCTCCCAAAAAAAGAAATAATCAATTAAAGTATAATATAAAGTTTTCATGTAAATAATAAATGATTATATAATCTAAAAAAATAATGTTTTTGATTGAGTATTATATCTGTTTATAGGGGCGGAGTTAGAAAATTATTTTAGAAGTGTCATTTTTTAGTTATATTTAAGGGATGTCAATTATGTTATAAATTGATGTTATTTATTAATTTAAAAAAATTATATATATAAATCATATAAAAAATATTAATTCAAAAATTTTGTCACATTATTTGACCACCCATCAGTAAGAGTGACTCCGTCTATATCCGTTTGGTATTGTTATTGATAACCATGATGTGTATAAATCTAAATTACAATAATTTAGGACATGATTTACATATAATGAGTCAAACTCAAACATGATATTCAACAAATAATGTCTTAGTGGTACAATGTATGGTCTCATAATTTTAACCCAACCCAAGGACACAACCAATGTCTTTATGGTACAATTTGTAAATATATTCAGAAATAGAGTTACGGGTGATGGGTGTACTCGTATCTCTTTAAAATTTTAAGTTCTCTTATATTTTTATATATTTTTATTGATAATCTAATTCTGCACTCCTAAAAAATTTTAAATTCTCTTATATTTTATATATTTTTATTGAAATACGCATTCTTGATAATTTATACCTTTTTATAATAAAATTTTGGGTTCGTCTCTGAATATATCGAATGATTGTAAGAATGTTAATCTTCAACAATTAAAGTACCCAAAGTAAAAGTTCCAAAGCTTAAAGTGTGGAAGAAGAATATTGAAAGGTTTAGGGTATAAAGGAATCTCTTGGAGTGCTGCTGCCTGCTGCTACTTTAATGTCACAAAGCTGGAAAGAGGTTAAAGGGGGAGATGGTCTCATCTGGTTTTACATAAAGCAAAGGAACAAAAAGGGTAGATTAGAAGAAATAAAGCAAAATTGGTAAACATAAAAGTATTTTTTTGAGAATGGTTTCGTATATCGGTTTATTCCAACTTTAAATTTTAATTCCGTCTTTATTTGGTTTTATCAAAATTTTTTGATGAAATTAAATGAATCAAGTATTGTTGATGGTAAAATAAAATAACGATAGTTGACGACGTTTTAGACGATTTACTTTTTCTGATTTAGATAGAGAATCGTAATTAATTGTAATTATAGAAAATGGTAAAAGGATATGGGTGATTGGTGATCTCAAACAAAGGAGATGTCAATTAAGACGAGGTAAAAGTAAGGACGATAATATAATTCGAATTCGTTAGATTTTAATCTAACCTTGATAATAATAGTTTTTAATTAAATATTTGAATTCTGTTCGGGTTAAATCGAGTTCGGATTTTAGACTGAAAATTATCTCGTCCAAACCCCACTGACCGACAACAAATTTCTCCCTTCCACTGTTCCACATGCAAACAAACGAACCCTTCTTTCCCCCCTTTTCTTTTACAATTATATATTCCTCAGACACCAATTTTCCATAACCAAACACACTAACACATTAAATAAGAAATAAAAACCGATTTTGTCAGTCTTTTTTTTATGCTAAATGTGTCTAATTCTAAACTCAATGAGGCCAACTGTATTTGTCCAAAACTCACAGGTAAAACAAAATTGTTTCTAAATTTATTATACATAAAAAGTATTGTAGATACAGAGAAACAAACTCCATACAATCTTCAATTTCAATGCACCTTGCTCTTGTCTCTAACTTGGAATTTGATTCTTTGAACCAAAGGGGACATAAGCAGGATCAGTTAGAGATCTGTTTTGAACCAACCATGTCTACACAGACTCGGTTGAGTGCTGGCAAACGCATGACTTGTTCTTGGGCTTTGTTCTTCTTAAAAGGTGGCTCGGTTGATGAGGGAACCGAACCCCATGAGTTGTCTGAGCCAGCACTGTCAAATGGTCCGTCAATCACTCCACTAGGGCTACTAGGAGTAGGAGCCACCTTTTCAAGCTTCCTCTTACCTGCATTGCCTAGGGGTGTTGTTGTTGCAGATGATAAATCCAGGATGAGCTTGCAACAGTCGTTTACTTTTTCCTGCTTGCCAAACAAGTGGGGGAACCATAAATTCCAAATCCATCATGTTTAATGATTATGTGAATGATTTGGAGAGACTGAATTAACTAACCTTGCTGATTTTAAGAACATTCAGAAGCTGGTTTTGGTAGTCACAGGGATTGAAAAGCTCTACTTGGTCTATCACCTGCAACATTGTTGCAGTGGCCAATACAGAGGGGAGATAGTGGACAGATCTTGAATCTGAAACCAAAACAAGAACTGATGAGAAAACAGACAAAATGGTTGTAATCTTGTTTTGTAATGAAAGTGAGCTTACCGGAGATTACAGAGAGGAGGAGGCGCTCACATCTCTTGAGAAACTCCCAATGGAGATGGGTTTTCAAGCCGAGTCTTGTTATGATGTGGTCTAGAAATGAAAGTGGTGTAATAGGATGCATCTTCCATTTCAGAGTGGAGAGTATCAGAAGCTCCATTCTTTGTATAGTTTTGGCCTCGAAAATGTACTTTGTTTCCTCAACCTAGAACGGAATGGAACATGATTATGGATGTAAGAAGTAAGATTAGACGAAGGATGTAATAAAGATTGTTGTTTTGGGGACATACTTGTAGGTCTAGAAGGAGAGGGACTTGTGTCTCTTCAACTTTTGCAGCCAGAGAGAGACAAGTGACAGCCACTAGCTGGATCATCCAAGGCTTATCTCTTTGAAACTGGAAGCTAGTTAAGAGCCTGTCGAGATAGTTAATGGAGAGTACGGCCGTGTGAGCGGTGAACCCGTAGAGAGCATGGACTGTAAGCATCCACTCCACCGCGTCACGCCGAGCCATTGCTAAATACTCATCGGTTCCCACTTCCAAACAAGACTGCTGCTGCTGCTGCTGTTGCTCTGTTTCTTTGGATAAGAGCAACTGAATCTCCTCGTCTTCCCAAAACAAGTCTTGCTCCAACAACAAAAGTGGTAAAAACGAAGTTCTTCCTCCATTGTTACATCCCCTTGAAGAACCCTCTTCCTCTAGAGCTTCACCTACATCATCTTCTTCGCAGTAGAGTGTATCTAGCATGAACAAAGGGTGTTGTTGGTATTGCTGTATTGTCATCTTCTTCTTCTTCTTAGCGGAAGAAGTCCAGGTAGTTCAGTGTGTGAAGGAAAACACCCATAAATGAGATGATGCTGGGAGACAGAGATCCATCTCTGTGTACGTGGGTAAGGGTTTTCCTTCGGATGAGTGTTGAAGAAAGCTTAGAGAGGGAGATAATATAGGTGTAGAGAGAGCAAAAGGCATAAGAAGAAACAATGGAAAAGGAAAGAGGATTGATTTTGTTGAACAGGATGGGTTCAACGTTTGTCTTCTGTTTATTTTAATTTGTATTTCTTTAGCATTTTTATTCTATATGTATAATTTATGTTTAATATTTTTATTTGTCTAGTCTAACATCGTAAATGAAACGAGATAAATAGTGAGTTATTTGAGTTTGATTTATTCAAAGTTTGATCAAATTTGACTCAATTGAACTCGACTCGAGTTCTTGATGAGTGGAGCTGAGTTACATGATACCTGACTCGAAAAGCTTACGAGCTACTCAAAAATATAAATATATTATTTTTTATAGTTTAAAATTAAATTTCTAAACTTAAAACCCTAAATTAACCAACTTGAGTTTACACAACTTGTATATCAAAGTTTTTTCTTTATCAGGCTTTAAATAAGACGTGACAAATACGAGTTACTCGAGTCTAACACGATCAAAGATCGATCAATACTTGATTCGATTCAACTCGAATAAAACTCGAACTCAACTAATAAAGCTCGAACTCGACTCGAATTCTTAACGAACCGAACTTAAATTTTTTAAACCCGTTTAAAATTATTCAATCTTGAACTCGACTTAAAACATTAACAAACCGAACTAAATCTAGCACTACTCAAACTTGGCTCGACTCGTTTATATCTTCTTGCCACATTTTTTTTCCTTCTCCGGACCATATTTTAAAGCTTTTATTGACAAAGTAACGTACTTATACTTTAGGGTGTTGGGTTTGAAAAAGAATATTGTTTTTATTTCATTTATGAACATTTCATATAATGAGCCATGTTTAAAATTTGTAATTCTTTCCTTTATAATATTTTTTTAAGCTTAAATTTGGATTATTTTTTTTAAAGAGTATTATAGCTTGTCATTATATTCAATATTTATTGGTTATTTATTTGAAATTTTAATTAAATAATTAATTATTTATGATATTTAATATATTAATTTAATATTTAAATAATGTTTTATAAATTTAAATATTACTTAATGGGATAAATTTATAAATAAACTAATACTTTTAAAAGTTTAAATAAAGGGATAAAGGTAAAAAAAACTTTCAGGTAGGGGAGATTGCCCCCTCCACCCCATTTAATTCTGTCATTGATTTCTATCAAATAATTTAAATGAGATAATATAACATTCTCAAAATAATATTATATTTTAAAAATAATCTTATATTCCGATAATCAATGCACCTTTAATATTCACGTCTTCAACTCGATCGTAATTCTAAAATATCAACCCATGATCTACACATTTTGTAGAAAGTTGATGAACAAATTTGTTTACTTTTTAATAATTATGACTAATCAACATAATGTGCCAAAGTCGAGAGTTTTTATCATATGTTAATCAAAATTAACAACACAAATTAACATTATGATTAATTGTCCTTAATAAATCACTTCTAAAATTTGTGGGACTAATTTGCACTTTCTTATAAAGACGAGCCCATATTTGATATTAAAAATGTTTGGACGTTGTACTTGGGATTTGGAGAAAAGACAGGTGATTCATTAAAAAAATCAATTCCCATCAAATCGAAATTTTCATTTGATATTTTATTAGATAAGTGATAAACTAAATTAATATAATAATTTTTATTTAATATAAAAAGTAAAGAATTCTAAAGTAAAAGAAAGCAGTTGATTTATTAGGTATAAAGAGACTTGAAATTTTGTCACCTGTTTATTTACTTTTAATATTAGTCAAATCAACCATAATCGTTTATAATATTATCGTCATGATAAATTATATTATAAATTATTCTTATCACGTCATACATAATATTTTAAATTGTATGTAAAATAATATCCTAAATTACATATTTTTTTTAATAAACTAATAGTGATTACAGTAGTTGGTTGATCGCTCAATCACTCTGCTGACATCGTTGGTGCTCAAATCCGTGCCCTCTAGGAACATCAACCATATGTTTAGAATATTCTCCGTGACATGTTCGAACAAAAATTTAACACTCAAACTAAAGGTTAAAACGACGAAAGATAACGACTTTGGATGTTGACATAACAAGTTGAGAATGCTTATAACATTTATCGCTCGATTATTGTGCTGTAATATTGGTACTATAATCTGTTGTTTTTAAGAATAACAATCGTTAACTCAACGATTAAGGCTAAATGATTCGTACTATTTATATCATGAAACAAGGGCACTCCCAAGTTTACGGTTAAAGCAAAAACATGCATTAAGTTGAAGAACCAACGATACAAAATGAGTATGGATTTAATGGGAAAGCAAGCTGATTTCTTCAATTAGAGCATGCAAATCGGAGTCGGAAGACCCTCCTTTTTCAATAGCTTTCTTTGCTGCTTCAGACAGTGCTTTGGCTCTGTTTCTCATTTCTTTTGCTCGTTCACCCTTCATCAACTCCGTCACAGCCTTTTCAATGGCTTCCCTTTTCACAAAATCTCCAACCAGTCTCATCCATTTCCGAGCACCAACTTCAACTCCAATCTTCAACACTCGAGTCACCAACTTCTCATTGTAAAACTGCTCTGCAAATGTTGGCCAGGTGACCATCGGCACACCAGCACACACACCTTCCAAGGTCGAATTCCACCCACAATGAGTCACGAATCCACCGACAGCTTCATGATCAAGGATCAACACTTGGGGTGCCCATCCTCTTATTATAAGTCCTTTGCCAGCCGTTCTCTTCTCAAATCCTTCAGGCAACCAATCATCGTCTTCCTTGTCGTTATTTTGTCTCCTCACAACCCAAATGAACTGTAATTCGGATGCCTCTAGAGCCATGGCGATCTCATTTAATTGAGCTGAGGAGAAGCTGACCATACTCCCAAAACATATGTAAAGAACTGAATTCGGTTGTTTCGAGTCGAGCCACTTCAAACACTCGTGTTCGTTAATGGCTGATTTCTTTCCCCTCTCAGCTTTGTCTACAGTTTCCCTATTGCAGAGAGAAACAGGGCCGACATGCCATGCCTTTTTCCCCGATACATTCCTGTAGTAATCAGCATAATTTGCCTCGAGCTCGTAAAAACTATTGACTACTACGCCGTAGCTTTTCAACTCAGCTTCCTTGGCTGCTTTCACAATCTTGGTAAAATGAGTTTCACTTTCACCATCTTGTTTCATGGAATCCGGCAGTTGGCTTCTAGTTAACTCGATGTCACCGGGAAGGTCCGGCACCACGAAAGGCTCAGAATCGGACTGAACATTCTTGTGTGGCTCGTACAGCCTCATGCACTCCGTTACACACAGTGAAAAGTAGCTAGTTCCATGAAACACCAACCTCGGAATCCCCAACTTATTTGCTGCGTCACTGGCCCAAGGGAAGAACAAATCAGCCACCAAACAATCCGGTTTGCATTCCTGTAACAGCTCCTCAAACGGTTCTCGAAGCAATTGTACGGCCTGTAAGAATTTCATCATCATTCCCAAATTTTCTTCCGGGGAAGTAGGGAGCATGTCTGCACTTTCGAACCCTTCAGGCAACCCAACTTCAGTTGCCGGAAACTTGAGAATCTCCACGCCGATATGAATACCTGAATCCTTGCTTCTCTGGATTGTGTTGGAGAAGAAAGAAGCATTGACAGGAGTAGTGACTATCGTTGTCTTCACTCCTCGACTTGCAAACAGTTTGGCCATGTCCACTGTAGGAATAGCGTGACCCTGCTGAGCAAAGAATGGAAATAGTAACATATGGATTTCTCTACCCATTTTTCCTGGGAAACAAACAGACTCTGGTGTTTACTATTTGGACTAAAGAGTGAAAATTTCTGCTCTTGTTTGAAATGTTTGAGGCTTTTTATAACTTTTCTGGGTTTATAATACCATTGACGTCCTTGCATTCGTCATGTCCACGCCAATAAAAGCTTAGGAGAAGAGTACAAGATTAATCGAATTCCAACACGGAACGAGGAACAGCACGACAAAGCTGACATAATCTCATACGCCATACTTCTAATTATGGGCGAGTATAACTCGCTCGACTTGAAAAAATTAAATAACTCGACTCTAGATAAAAATATTTAATTTGTTTTTATTCGATTCGACTTTAAATTTTTTAAATAAAGTTCAAGTTGTAAATAAAAATTCGAATAACTCGAAATTTTTAGTAATTAAATGATTAGGTTTTAAGTTTGATACGAGTGTATAAATTTTTTATGATATATATACATTTATATATAAAAATATAAAGAAATATTGATATATATAAAATATATATATACACATCTATAATTAGAGAAAAACGTTTAAATTAAAATCAAATCATATTATAACACGATAAATACAATTAAATATTTATATGAACTTAAAAACTCGACTCGATTCTACTTGAATTTCTTAAACTCTTCTCGAACCGAAAAAAAATCGAATAAAGTTTAAATTATAAAATATAACTCGTTAACTCGAATTTTTTTACTCGACTCAATCAATTACTCACCCCTATTTCTAATCTTCTAGAGATGCGAGAGAAAGGACAACCCAAAGGCAAAAATTTTGGTCAAAATTAGTGGCTGGAAATTGGAATGGTTCATTTTTCTTTCCTTTCCTGAACGTTATAGAAAAATAATGAAACATTTATAGGAAAAAAAATACCATTTTGGAAAATAATCCAAAAATATGACAGAGAAGGAAATGTTAGATTTTAATTTTTATATATTATTGTTATTTGATTTATTAATTAAATAATTTAGATCATATAATATAAAAGATTATTACTGAGATACTCTTAATTTATTTTTATTCATTCAGGATATCTGTATTTAAATATTTAATTTTGATTAGGAGATTTAACGGGTTATATCACCGGATTAATTGGGAGTTGATTGATTTTTTTTTTATATTCGGTTTAATATTATCTATGAACTTTGTTCGGTGAATGATTAATTCGGTTATTTTTAAATAATTTAATATATTTAATTTTATAATTTTTTTAAAGTTCGGTTAACGATTAATCCGTTTCAAAATCGGTTAATTAACTAAATTAATCAAATTAACCAAAATTTTATATTTTATATGTTATATATATTTGTTTTTTGTCACTAAACTTTTAAAAATTATAAAATTATAATTAAATTTTATCAAATTAATATAAAATGATAATTAAATTTATTAAATTATTTAAAAATAATCATTAAATTTTTTAATATTTTTTAATAATTTATAATATACAATAAAAAATATCAATTTATAATAATTTAATAAGTTTAATGGTTGTTTTATAACTTATGAAAGTTTGGGGGATTAAAAGACTACTTTAATATACTTGAGTGATCATTTGTATAATTTACCCAAAATTTTATAACAAATTTAGTTAACCGAATTAATCGACTGAATTAACCAAAATTTGTTCGGATCGGTTAATATATTTTGAAAATTTTTTGCTTCAATTAACTGTTAAAGATTTAAAATTTTCGATTAATTCGAGTTTTAATAATTTGGTTCGGCCATCGACCGTATTAACCGTTTGAACACCCCTAATCTGGATCGTTAAGAACTCAAACCGAGTTCAAGTTCGAGTGAAATATTAATTGATCTTTGATCGAATCAGACTTAACTCATGATATATCTTGTATCATTTACGGTTCTACTATTAAATTATTATTATTATTACGGTGGATCCTCAAAATTTTTAAAATTTATTCTGGTTTTCAAACTAACATATTCTGATATATTGAGTATAAACCCTAAGTAAGACGTACCCCGGGCCCCTAGACGGTGACCCTTATTGCCTTGGTTCAGGAACAGCTCTACCACTCGTTCTCTGTGCGTACGTATGATGATCGAGAGAAAATAAGTGCTGGGCAATAAGTAACGTCGATACCAGTTAGAGTGTAGAGAGGGAGAGAGTACTTGTTTTTTTTATAAATGTTATTGAATTTTTATTAAATTTATAAAAAAAAATATAATTATAACGTAATTAAGAAGCAAAATAATTAGATTAAAAAATTCAAAAATTCTTACAATTCAAAATCAAAGAAAAATAAAATTCCTATAAAAATAAGTATATTAATAAAATAAAATTTTAAATCTTAAACCTTATGTCATAAAAAATACATCATACCCCTAATTTTTTAAACCTTAACCACAAACTTTAACCTAGAACCCTAAACCATAAACTATCTAATTTAAAATGAAAGCATAAATAAAGGTACGAGAAAAAAATAGACGATTTATACTCGATTTTGACGTTTGTCTTTTGTTTATTTTAATTTGTATTTCTTTACCATTTTTATTCGATATGTATAATTTATATTCAATATTTTTATTTGTCTCCCCACATTTTATTTATTTTTTTCCTTTTGCATTTTGCATATCACATTTTAAAGCTTTTATAGACAAAGGAACATACTTATACTTTAGGATGTTTGATTAGAAAAAAAAATATATTATTAAAGATAATATTTTTTTTAATAATATTTGTTTGTTTGAATCAAGAGCATTACTTTTATGAGTAGTTATTTTTATCAATTTCTTTTGTATTTGTTAATCCTCACTTCTTTGAATTATAATACCCCTAAGTTAATGTGTTAAAAAAATATAACATATAAAAAAATTGATAAATTTTATTTTTAAGTAATTTTATATTCTTCCAATAAAACACGATAATTTTATATTTTTTATCGGGACGGGTCAAAATTTAAGCTAGGGAGCAAAACACAAATGAAAGAGGGAAACAAATTTATATATAAATCAATTTTTAAAAAATTTAAATAAAGAGAAAAAGGTGGAGAAAAAAACTTTCGAGGTGGAGATGATTACCCCTCTCCACCCCACTTGCTTTCGTCATTGGTTACTATCAAATAATCCAAATAAAATAATATAACATTCTCAAAGTAATATTATATTTCAAAAATCTTATTTTTAAAAATAATTTTATATTCCGTGAATCAAATACACCTTTAATTTCACGTCTTACTTTAACTCGATTGCTATTCTAAAATATCAAACCATGATTATCACATGTTGTAGAAAGTTAATCAAAATTATGACTAATCAACATAATGTGTCAATGTCGATAGCTTTTATCATATGTTAATCAAAATTATATAAAAATATCAACACAAATTAACACTATGATTAATTGTCTTAAATAAATCACTTCTAAAATTTATGGGACTAATTTGCACTTTCTTATAAAGACGAGCCCATATTTGATATTAAAAATATCTGGACGTGTACTTTGATTTAGAGAAAAGCCGGGTGATTCATTGAAAAAATCCATTCACATCGGATTGGAATTCCATTCGATACTTTATAAGATAAAATTATAAACGACGTGATAAGTTAGACTGATGTGTATTTTTAATATTTTAAATTATACCCTAAAATATTATTTAAAATTACTTAAAATAGGATATATTTTAATAATATTTTAGATCGATCATTTTTAATTGATTTAAGGCGATTACACAATTCGTTCTAAAAAAATATAAGAGAAGAAACATGATTTTTTTAATCAAAGATAAAACATTATTTGATACTCTAACCTATAAAAAATCATAAATATTTTTAATTAACATATTTGATAGATGCGAATATAACTGAAAAATAACATTTATAATACATACTTATATATTATATTCATTTTTAGTATCGAAACAAGACATAACTAAGTAGGATTTATTTATGAATTTATTTTTTTATTTTTAAATATTTATTTCTTCCACATCTAAACAAACGATAGACTAACTAAAGATCATGATTGATATGATATCTATAACATAAAATATTATATATTAATATTTTAAGGTTTGAAAAGTACTTTGAAATATTCATTTGTATGATAGGAGCAAGAAACATGAAAAGAGACAATAACTCACACGGTTGTTTAATGGTTTAATCGAGTGTAAATCGTTTACTTCTTAATCGTGTTTTTATTGATTTTAAGTTAGAGGGTTTAGGATTTAAGGTTCAAGGTTAGGGTTGTATTTAGGGTTTAGAAAATTAGGGATAGAATATATTTTTTAAGGCGTAAAGTTTAGAGTTCAAGATACAAAAAATAAGGATTAAGGTCTAAAATTTAATTTTTAAAAAATTTCAATAGGAAGCATAGAACGAGGTAAAGGAGACAGAGGGTTTCTACTCGGTTTAACTATACTAGGTTTAATAACGGTGGCAAGTAGCAAGTCCGGGATGTGTAGTTGGTCTTATGTAGTGTTGGATTAAAATTCAATAATAGTGGGCACATATGTATAATGTATATTGCTATTATAAAGTTTAACACGTAATTAAGTGACTAATTATGTTACACGTGTTATAGGTATTAAATTGTCATGGAATTAAAAGTGTAAATACCATAAGGTGTATTTATAATTTGATAAGGGATAGAGTTATAAATACTTAATAGTTGGTTATTAAATAAATTATATAAACGAGTTATGATACTAAGAATTACGTTAACTTGCATATCTCTTTTCGCAAGAAGTAACCTAACTTCTTGGAAGAATTAGGTTAACTTCCACATTCAATTTATTTATTTATTATGATTTGACATGTATAGATCTTGGTTTTATATTCATATTGAATATATTTCAATTCTAACCTGTAGACCCCTCAGTCACGACCACCGGAGGCACGGTACGCAAATCGGCGACATCAAGCATATAATTATGGAGGTGGACATAATAACTTGAGAAATGCTTATAAGTTTACGGTAAAGCAAAATCATGCATTAAGTTGAAGAATCAACAATACAAAATGAGTATGGATTTAATGAGAAATCAAGCTGATTTCTTCAATTAGAGCATGCAAATCGGAGTCGGAAGATCCTCCTGTTTCAATAGCTTTCTTTGCTGCTTCAGACAGTGCTTTGGATCTATTTCTCATTTCTTCTGCTCGTTCACCCTTCATCAACTCCGTCACAGCCTTTTCAATGGCTTCCCTTTTTACAAAATCTCCAACCAGTCTCATCCATTTCCGAGCACCAACTTCAACTCCAATCTTCAACACTCGAGTCACCAACTTCTCATTGTAAAACTGCTCTGCAAATGTTGGCCAGGTGACCATCGGCACACCAGCACACACACCTTCCAAGGTCGAATTCCACCCACAATGAGTCACGAATCCACCGACAGCTTCATGATCAAGGATCAACACTTGGGGTGCCCATCCTCTTATTATAAGTCCTTTGCCAGCCGTTCTCTTCTCAAATCCTTCAGGCAACCAATCATCGTCTTCCTTGTCGTTATTTTGTCTCCTCACAACCCAAATGAACTGTAATTCGGATGCCTCTAGACCCATGGCGATCTCCTTTAATTGAGCTGAGGTGAAGCTGGTCAAACTCCCAAAACATATGTAAAGAACTGAATTCGGTTGTTTCGAGTCGAGCCACTTCAAACACTCGTGTTCGTTAATGGCTGATTTCTTTCCCCTCTCAGCTTTGTCTACAGTTTCCCTATTGCAGAGAGAAACAGGGCCGACATGCCATGCCTTTTTCCCCAATACATTCCTGTAGCAATCAGCATAATTTGCCTCGAGCTCGTAAAAACTATTGACTACTACGCCGTAGCTTTTCAACTCAGCTTCCCTGGCTGCTTTCAACATCTTGGTAAAATGAGTTTCACTTTCACCATCTTGTTTCATGGAATCCGGCAGTTGGCTTCTAGTTAACTCGATGTCACCGGGAAGGTCCGGCACCACGAAAGGCTCAGAATCGGACTGAACATTCTTGTGTGGCTCGTACAGCCTCATGCACTCCGTTACACACAGTGAAAAGTAGCTAGTTCCATGAAACACCAACCTCGGAATCCCCAACTTATTTGCTGCGTCACTGGTCCAAGGGAAGAACATATCAGCCACCAAACAATCCGGTTTGCATTCCTGTAACAGCTCCTCGAACGGTTCTCGAAGCAATTGCATGGCCTGTAAGAATTTCATCATCATTCCCAAATTTTCTTCCGGGGAAGTAGGGAGCATGTCTGCACTTTCGAACCCTTCAGGCAACCCAACTTCAGCTGCCGGAAACTTGAGAATCTCAACGCCGATATGGATACCGGAATCCTTGCTTCTCTGGATTGTGTTGGAGAAGAAAGAAGCATTGACAGGAGTAGTGACTATCGTTGTCTTCACTCCTCGACTTGCAAACAGCTTGGCCATGTCCACTGTAGGAATAGCGTGACCCTGAGCAAAGAATGGAAATAATAACATATGGATTTCTCTACCCATTTTTCCTGGGAAACAAACAGACTCTAGTGTCTACTATTTGGACTAAAGAGTGAAAATTTCTGCTCTTGTTTGAAATGTTTGAGGCTTTTTATAACTTTTCTGGGCTTAGGAGAAGAGTACAAGATCAATCGAATTCCAACACGGAACGAGGAACAGCACGACGGCGCGAGAAAGCTAACATAATCTCATACGAGATATTTTTAATTAGGGGAGAGCAAAACTCGATTAAACTCGAAAAATTAATAACTCAACTTAAAATAAAAATACTTAATTCATTTTAACTCGATTTAAAATTTTATAAATTTGACTCGATTTGAAAAAAAAATTCAAATAAATTTCAAATTATAAAATAGAAAATTCAAATAACTCAAATTTTTTAATAATTAAATGATTAATTTTTAAATTTGAGACTAGTCTATAAATTTTTTATGATATATATATTGATATAAAAATATAAAAAAATATTGTTACATATAATATATATATATATACATATCTTATATGATTAGAGAAAGATGTTTAAATTAAAATCAAATCATACTATAACATGATAAATAATTACAATTAAATATTTATAGGAACTCGAAAACTCGACTCGGTTCGACTTGAATTTCTTAAATTCGTTTCGAATTGAAAAATTCAAATAAAGTTTGAGTTATAAAATATGACTCATCAACCTAAATAACTAAAAAAAATTTAATTCGACTCGATCGATACTCGTACTTCTAATCTTCTAGAAAGGCAAGAGAAAGGACAACCCGGGCAAAAATTTTGGTCAAAAGTAGTAGCAGGAAAATGGAATGTTTCATTTTTCTTTCCTTTTCTGAACGTTATATAAAAAGTAATGAAACATTTATAGGAAAAAATATGTACTATTTTGGAAAATAATCCAAAAATATGACAGAGAAGGAAATGTTTGATTTTAATTTTTTATATTTTTGGTATGTTATTATTATTTGATTTATTGATTAAATAATTTAGATCATATATTATAAAAAAAATATTATTGAGATACTCTTAATTTATTTTTATTCATTAGGATATCTGTATTTAAATATTTAATTTTGATTAGGAGATTTAACGGGTTATATCATCGGATTAATTGGGAGTGATCATTTGTATAATTTTCTAAAATTTTATAACAAATTTAGTTAACCGAATTAACCGGACGGATTAACCAAAATTTCTTTGGAACGGTTAATATAGTTTTAGAAATAATTGTTTCGGTTAACGGTTAAAGATTTAAAATTTTCGATTAATTCGATTTTTAATAATTTGGTTCGGCCATCAACTGTATTAACCGTTTGAACACCCCTAATTTGGATCGTTAAGAACTCAAACCGAGTTCAAGTTCGAGTGAAGTATTGATTGATCTTTGATCGAATCAGACTTAACTCACGATATATATTGTATCATTTACGGTTCTACTATTAAATTATTATTATACATTTTAATTTAAAAAATTAAAAATAAAATATTATATTTTCAACAATTCGCAAGTTTTTTAATTAGGTATTGAGTAGCTTGAGTCAACTCGTTATGACTCAAATTCTAGCAAAGTTGATTGTTAGTTAAAATTAAATAATTCATAATTTATTTTTTTATTTACGGTCTTAATTCTTAGTATTGATTTAACGGTTTATAATGAATGATGTGATTAAAAAAATAATTGGTTTTTAGATGAGATATTTATCTAACTACATTTTAGGACTTGTGTAATTGTTCATAAAAAATAAAAATTTATTCAAATTTTAAAATATATTAGAATAAAAAACTATTAAAGATCGAAAAAAATAAACAATTAAAAAAATATCAAAACAATAAAAATGATGAATAATAACTTATTAACAACATTTTAAAAAACTATAAAGCATTTAAAAAGTAGAACATTTTCCTTAAAATGTCTTCAACATTTTCTCGTAAATTCTTACTCTAGTGCTATTTTTTAAACATGTTTTTAATAAATTAAAATAATAATAATTGAATAAGCAATTTCAAGTATTAAATTAATTTTATTATTATTTAAATTAGTAAAATTATTATTATTATTATTATCATTTAAATTAAAACATTTAATATTGTTTTTATCTGAGTCTAATTTATTATTATATAAAGATTTTTCTCTTATTTGGAAAAAATTATCTATCCGGGTTAGGGGTGAGTATTCGATCGGTTCGAGTCAAGTTTAAAAAATTCGAGTCGAATCGAATCGAGTCAAGTTTTTGAGTTCCAATAAATATTTAATTCTAATTATTTATCATGTTATAGTATGATTTGATTTCAATTTAAACTATTTTCTCTAATCATATAAGATGTGTATATATATATTTTTACTATGTAGCAATATTTCTTTATATTTTTATATATCAATATATATATAAATTATAGACTCGTCTCAAACTTAAAAATTAATCCTTTAATTACTAAAAATTTTGAGTTATTCGAATTTTCATTTTTCAACTCAAACTTTATTTGAAATTTTTTCAAGTCGAGTCGAGTCTACGAAATTTTGAATCAAGTCAAAACGGATCGAGTATTTTCGCATCGAATCGAGTTATTCAATTTTTTCGAGTCAGAGTCGAGTTTTGCTGTGTCCCTTACTGCCTTGGTTCAGGAACGGCTCGACCACTCGTTCTCTGTGCGTACGTATGGTGATTGAGAGAAAATAAGTGCTGAGCAATAAGCAACGTCGATACCAGTTAGAGTTGCTTCATCCGACTTTCAACCAGTAAAAATTTCTTCTCCAGGATCCATGGAAAGACAGATTCGTCAGCTTCATGTGTTCTTCCTTCCGTTGTTGGCTCATGGCCACCTGATCCCAATAGTGGACATGGCAAAGATGTTTGCAGATCGAGGAATGAAGACCACCATAATCACCACTCCGGTCAATGCTTCTGCCATCTCCAACACAATCCGGAGAAGTAAGGAATCGGGTATTGATATCGGTGTCAGGATTCTCAAGTTTCCCGCTGTCGAGGTCGGGTTGCCAGAAGGGTTTGAATCTTCAGACATGATGTTTACTTCAGATGGGGGCATTAAATGGGAATTGTTCAACAAATTCAACAAGGCCATGTTCATGCTGCAACAACCCTTCGAACAGCTCTTACAAGAATGGAAACCAGATTGTTTGGTGGCCGATTGGTTCATCCCTTGGGCTACAGATGCTGCAAATAAGTTCGGGATTCCCAGGTTGGTCTTTCATGGAGTTAGTTGCTTTTCTTTGTGTGCATCGGCATGCATAAGTCTATATAAGCCACACGAGAAGGTTCAGTCCGGTTCTGAATCTTTTGTGGTGCCTAACCTTCCCGGCGATATCAAGTTAACCAAAAGCCAACTGCCGGAATATTCCTCGGCACAAGGTGTAAAAACAGATTATTTTACCAAGATGCTGAAAGCATCCAGTGAAGCAGAGTTGAAAAGCTACGGCGTAGTAGTCAATAGTTTTTACGAGCTTGAGGCTGCGTATGCTGATTACTATAAGAATGTACTGGGCAAAAAGGCATGGCATATCGGCCCTGTTTCGCTCTGCAACAGGGCAACTATAGACAAAGCTGAAAGGGGAAAGAAATCAGCCATTGATGAACACGAGTGTTTGAAGTGGCTCGACTCGAAACAACCGAATTCAGTTCTTTATTTATGTTTTGGGAGTATGGCCAGCTTCACCTCAGCTCAATTAAATGAGATCGCCATGGCTCTAGAGGCATCCGAATTGCAGTTCATTTGGGTTGTTAGAAAACAAAATAATGACAAGGAAGACGAAGATTGGTTGCCTGAAGGATTTGAGAAGAGAACTGCAGGCAAAGGACTTATAATCAGAGGATGGGCACCCCAAGTGTTGATTCTTGATCATGAAGCTGTCGGTGGATTCGTGACTTATTGCGGGTGGAATTCGACCTTGGAAGGTGTGTGTGCTGGTGTGCCGATGGTCACCTGGCCAGAACGGGCGGACCAGTTCTACAATGAGAAGTTGGTGACTCAAGTTTTAAAGATTGGAGTTTCCGTTGGTACTCAGAAATGGGTGGGAAAGGATGATTTTGCAAATGCAGTGAAGGAGATGATGAAGGGTGAACGAGCAGAAGAACTGAGAAACAGGGCCAAAGCACTTTCCGAAGCATCTAAAAAGGCTGTCGAAAAGGGTGGTTCGTCTTACTCTGATTTGGATGCTGAAGAACTCAACTCGTGTTGCTGTTGCTGTTGCTGTTGCCATTAAAACGTGACGACCCCAAAGGAAGTTTGAATTCCATGTCTTTACAGTCATTTTGTGTTGATGATTGGTGAACTTATTGCAAGGTTTGGTTTAGCCAAAGGTCTTGGTTTTGCAGGGATGTATGAACCGAGGAATGAGTCAGATAACCAAAACCAAAGATGCAGGATCATCATCTTATCCACAAAAAATGAGGACCAAAACCTGGTATACATTATTCGGTTTTAATTAAACTAATCGATCGAAATTATTTCGGTTAATTCGATCAGTTAATTTTTGATAAATTCGGTTAACGTTTATTTTTTAAAAAAATTTGATTATTGGTTAATTCGGTTCAAAATCGGTTAATTAGCCGAATTAACCGAAATTATTATATATTAAGTATTATATTATATATTTATTTAGTCATTAACTTTTTTAAAAAAATATAAAATGATCACTAAATTTTTATTAAATTAACATAAAATAAAACTCTAGTGACTAAAAAATATTTCAGTATAATTTAGTGACCTATTATGTAATTTAATCAAATTTTATAATAAATTTGGATTAATTTAGTTAATTCGGCTAATTAACCGAAATAATTTCGGTTCGGTTATTTCGATTAAAGGTAATTAAATTCGATTAACAATTAAGATTTTAAAATTTTCAATTAATTCAATTTTAGTTAATTCGATTCGATCGTCGACCAAATGCACACTCCTACCTCCTACCTCTACTAAAATGTTGATTGTCGGCCAGCGGCGGGAAGTAAGAACAAAAGATGATATGTTTCGACACTAAAACAAATTAAATTTAAAATTAGAACTTAAAATTTTAAAAAATTGAATTCGATCCAAACTAAAATGACTTGAACTAGAGTATAACTCAACCTAGAAATTGATCCATAAATCTAAATAAACGGAATCTGAAAATTTTAAAATTAAATTGAATTGTTTTACGATGATATCATTAAAAATCAATTCGACTAATTCTATTTTTTAGTCCACTTCAAACGTATCCTTTTTCATCGTTGCATGTACTTGTATAATCAATGTATACAATTACCTGAAATCGAATCAAATGTCAACCGATCATAGTCGAAAACAACACTAACCTGTAATAACTATAAAATAATAATTGAGACGGAATTACTCTAATGGATATAGAAATATTCATTCGATTAATTAAATCAATAAAATATCATTAATTAAAAAATTTAATCTTTTAACTATTAATCAAATTATTTTTTTAAAAAAATTAACTGAATTGAACTTCATTCGATTATTTAAAAAATAATCAAAATAATTATATAAAGTATGTAATTTTTTAACTGAATTAATTAATAACTAAATTTTAAAAAAAATTAATTATTAACTGAAGTAATATCTAATTAACTAAAAATTAACCAATTAAAATATTAATTTAAATTTAATTGAATAATAAACACCTTAAATAAATATATTAAAATAATAAAAAATGACTATCACATGGTTAATAAAAATAAGATTTAAGTAACTCAACAACTGAATGAAATAAAAAAAAATCTAATAGATCCGATAAGAAATTTAATTTCGGACATTTTTTAACCCGAGAGCCTCGACAAAGAAAGCTGTCCAAAACCTAATCCAACGGCGGAGATCTCCCCTCCTCCTATCCATCTTAGGGTTTAATTCGAAAAAGAAACCATTCGAACATATATTTATCCTTTCTTTTCAGTTGGGAATTGTAGCTGCTACTGCTCCTTCAAAAACCTATCCTTTTTCTCTTCAACTTATTTTCTCACGCGCCGCCGCCATACCCACCCGGCGGTAAATACCCGTTTTCTTCTTCCTTCCCTTCCCTCTCCTCCATTAAAAAAACCAAAAAAAGAGAAATATTTACAAAAAAGAAAGAAAGTTTGGTTCTTTAGCAAGGTTTATCGAAGCACTTGGGATTTTAGTTTGTTTCATTTATCATCTCTCTAGGTTCTATTGATTAATAACAAGAGGAGAGGGAAGAAAAAAAACCCAAAAAAAAGAAGAGGAAAAAAAGAGAAAAACTTTGAAAAAAAAAGGTTTTTTTTGTGTTGGTTTTAGCTGTTCTTTGAGAGATATGGCTCAGGTTCAAGTTCAGGGACAAAATGGGAGTCTTAACAATGGAGCTGGAGGAGGGAACAACCAGTTCGTACCGACATCGCTTTATGTTGGGGATCTGGATCCAAGTGTGACGGAAACTCAGCTTTATGAATACTTTGCCCAGATGGGTCATGTGCTTACTGTTCGAGTTTGCAAGGATTTGTCGACCCGGAGGTCTCTTGGCTATGGTTATGTTAACTATGGCAATCCACAAGATGGTCAGTTTTAGTGTGATTATATATATTTTTTCTTTTGTTTAATTTAGATTATATGGTATCTACTCCCTTTATTTGCCTTGTTTTACAATGAATTCTTGCTCTGATTAGTATTAGAATAGGATGGTTTTGAAAATATAATCAATCCCTTTATTAAGCTCGGATAAAATGCATGCCATTGACATAGAGAGTGGAATAGTTATGATGTTAAGGTGTTCTTCATATTATGGAAATTGTATAGATTTAATTCTTATTTTGCCTCCTTTAAGTATTTTGATATCTATTTTCCAATAAGTTGTTTCAAGTGCACATTTATATTGTCAAGCTGATCTAGTCAGAAAATGAAGATGTAGGTTTCAAGTGCACTTATTTTGCCCCCTGTACATTTTAGTGTCTTCCCATAATAACCCTGATTAATATTGGGTCTTTTTGGGTACCCTGAAATGGGTTGAGACTGGAGAGAACTATAAGCAAACAAGCAAGAAATGTAATGTTAAACGCAGTTGTGATATTGACTAAAAAGGAGAAAGTTTATGGTGATCAAACCGGCAGAGTGTGAGATCCTAGCATAATGGGAAAAGAGCAATGTGTATAGCCTTGCTTAAAAATGCTATTGTGTCATATTCTCTGGCTTCTTATAATTAATACATATTATTTTAGAAGAACTTTATTAATGTTTGCCTCCATTGATCCCTAGTAAAAAAATATCAGCTCTTTATTTTGTGTGGTATCTTCTTCTGTTTATATGCAGCTGCAAGGGCATTAGACCTTCTGAACTTCACTCCTCTGAATGGAAAGCCTATCAGGATCATGTATTCTAATCGTGATCCCAGTATTCGTAGAAGTGGCTCTGGGAATATTTTTATCAAGGTAATAAAAAATTGACAATCACGTGGTTCTGTTTACTGTTTTGTTTTATAAATCTGTGCTTCAGATATCTCATAGGTTTATCATATGTTTGTGTCTTGTGCTTGTTCAATCTTGCAGAATTTAGATAAGGGAATTGACCACAAAGCTCTGCATGATACATTTTCTGCATTCGGGAACATTCTCTCTTGCAAGGTAGCCACAGATGCCTCTGGCCAGTCGAAAGGTTATGGCTTTGTCCAATTTGACAATGAGGAATCTGCCCAAAAGGCAATAGAGAAGTTGAATGGTATGCTGTTGAACGATAAGCAAGTCTATGTGGGCCCCTTTGTTCGCAAACAGGAAAGAGACAGCTCTATTAGTGACATTAAATTTAACAATGTCTATGTAAAGAATCTCTCAGAATCCACAAGTGATGAAGATTTGAAAACCATTTTTGGTGAATTTGGTCTAATCACTAGTGCTGTGGTGATGAGAGAAGCGGATGGAAAATCCAAGGGCTTTGGGTTTGTCAACTTTGAGAATGCAGATGCTGCTGCTAGAGCTGTGGAGTCTCTAAATGGAAAGAAATTTGATGATAAGGAGTGGTATGTTGGGAAAGCTCAAAAGAAATCTGAAAGGGAGATTGATCTGAAACTTCGATATGAGCAATCAATGAAAGAGGCGGCAGATAAATTTCAAGGGGCTAACTTGTATGTTAAGAATTTGGATGACAGCATAAGTGATGAAAAACTTAAAGAGCTTTTCTCTCAATATGGTACCATAACATCATGCAAGGTTAGCATGCTATATTGGAAAGTAATGTTATATCAATTCTGGTAATTGTTTGGCTGAAGCCTATTATTCAAATGTAACAGGTTATGAGAGATCCTAGTGGTGTAAGTAAAGGATCGGGGTTTGTTGCTTTTTCAACTCCAGAAGAAGCATCCAAAGCTGTAAGTTGATGATGCTATCCCTACTCTCACAATCATATCTTAAGCCTAATAGTTTCTCTTCCCCCTCCCCCCTGTTATGACAGCTTGCAGAGATGAATGGCAAAATGGTTGTCAACAAACCTCTCTATGTTGCTCTAGCTCAAAGAAAGGAGGATAGGAGAGCCAGGTTACAGGTAGGGCTTGATATTTGCTTTGAGGTGATCTATAATGGGGCAAAAGGATGGTTCTAATTAATTATTTTACTAAAGCATGTGCTGCACCTTTTATAGGCTCAGTTTTCTCAAATGCGACCTGTTGCAATGACATCTTCAGCTGCTCCACGTATGCCAATGTACCCACCTGGTGGTCCAGGTCTTGGGCAGCAAATATTCTATGGTCAAGGGCCTATGTTTCATCAGGTAGTTTTTTCTTTGCATTTCTTGGTTGGTATTGTTGGTATTATGATGTATATTTTAACATTGTGAATTAATGGATGTAACATCATTGTAAATCTTCTTTAAACTGATGAGGCCTGGTGGGGCTCCCATGCAAAATTTCTTTGTTCCAGTGGTTCATCAGGGTCAGCGTCCTGGTGGCAGAAGGTCCGGAACTGTTCAGCAAAATCAGCAATCAGTTCCATTAATGCAGCAGCAGGTTGTTTCAACACTGCTTGGATTTTTTAATACCTTTGATACCTTTGTTCATATCTTTTAAATACTTCATCTGATGCTTCATTTAAATTCCAGATGCTACCTAGAGGACGGGTCTATCGCTATCCACCAGGTCGTGGTCTACCTGATGTTTCAATGCCTGCTGGAGGCATGCTTTCTGTCCCATATGATATGGGTGGCATGCCAATGCGTGAGGCGCCGCATTCTCAGCCAATCCCGATAGGCGCCTTGGCCTCAGCCCTTGCAAATGCAACTCCTGATCATCAGAGGATGGTATGCACTGCTTTGCTTTATTTATTTGCTACTTCCCTGTTCTATAGATTTGTACTGTCCAGGTGTAGATTATACTTGATTACTTATAGAATAGTTGTGAGGTCCACAAAAGTTATGTTGAAGAGTATACCCTAATAAATGTACACTGTATTTAGAATGTATAGAGTTCCATTTTGATATATGAACTTGTATTAGTATGTTATTTCACTCTGATATCCATGATGATACATTACAAAAGAAAATTTCTACTGTGTCCTAGTAATTAAAACTATATCTGAACTTGCACTATTTTGGTTAGCTGTTTTTTTAACATCTGGTGAATATGTGTAGATGCTGGGAGAAAATCTCTATCCACTTGTTGAACAGCTGGAGCCTGATGCAGCCGCTAAAGTAACTGGGATGCTTCTGGAAATGGATCAGACAGAGGTTCTGCACTTACTTGAGTCACCAGAAGCCCTAAAAGCCAAGGTTGCTGAAGCAATGGAGGTTCTGAGGACCGTTGCTCAGCAGCAGCAGACTGGGGCTGCTGCTGATCAATTGGCTTCGTTGTCTTTAAGTGACAATCTTATCTCCTGAGTTTTCGACTGCTAGACTTCTCCCTACTTGAAGTTGTTGTGATTGAGTATGCATTTCATCGACTGCCTCTGTTGAGTTCGAATTAGTTGGCATTGTTTGTTTGGTTTTGATTCTACCCTTTTCAGTGTGTTTTGGAACTTAAATACCACACTTTTATGCTTTATAATTTATTGCTGTGACTGAGTATGCATTTCATGCATCGTACTATTATCTTTGGGATTGAAATAATGGTCTTTTGTGTGAATAATCTTGCTGATTGGTTGACATTGAGATTGATGTTTACTTTTCAGCTGATTTGTATCATTGTATGGTACTAATACTATGATGATTCTCCCACAAGGTTTAAACTAGAAAATCTGAGCTCTCATCTACAGGCATCCGTGTTGGCATAATCACCAAAAGCTCAGAAAGGAGGCCATTAAGAACAGGAATGGCAAAAATCTGGACATAAGTCGCTTCACAACAATAAATATTTTAGTTGGATATCTGGAGCTGTGAAACAAATGCTAGACTAATTACACCAGAATACCAGACCACATACATACTCATTGATAGCAGCATGGAGCTCTTACAGACTATGGTGCTTCACTTGGAAATTTGACCGAATAGAACTGATGCCCTCTTTCTTCTAATGTTCTCACTGGAATTATATCAATGCTATTCTTTGCACACCAACAGGCACAGAACATAGTTGATATTATGCAATTAAGCTAAACAATATATATTTGGAGAAATCAGATAAAAAAGAATAATTTGTATATTCATCTCAAAATATGATCGAAGTTCAGGAAGTAGTATATAAAAAATCCAGATTTTTCTGCCTGAACCATGATTTTCTTGTGTAAAATATTATTAATTTAGTAGCAATTCTAGGTACTTATCAACAAAGGTGATAATATGACCATAAAAAATAAGATTCTTACCAATAATGATAATTTCAAATTAACAGAAAACACTATATTTTGACCCAAAACATCATCATTATCTTTAGCAAAGTCCATAATGACATTCCCAGACAACCTCTTCCAAAGCGTGTGTATTCCACCCGACACAAAGCCGACACTCTTCAAACTTGCAAACTTCCATAACGGGTAGGGCGTGTCATCCAAATCCCCTACTACTGCATGAAAACTAAGCTTTCGGACTCTTTTCCGTTGGAAAAACGTTTTCTCCCGTTAGCATCAGCCAACACTCTTTTCCATCATTTCTTTTTCTTTCTCTTCTGTTCTTTCCTTCAGTTCTTTTGCTGTTACACTTGATTATAAGTAGCTTTGTTGGTTTGTCGGTGGATGTAGCAGCAGCAGCATCCTATGCTTAAAAAGAACTTTCCTTTTAATCCCCTGCACAGTTCTCTGGTTTCTGAGTTTAATGTGGTTTGTAATGTAAGCTACAATAATTGCTCTTTTACTTCAATCTCAGCTCCTTTATTTTCCATTATTCGAATTCAAAATTCATGCTAGAAATGGTGGATGACAATGATTAAGGATATAGCAGTACGATTATTGATGAACGCTTGATTCTCTGCATATTCATAGGTGGGAGCTATTATACTTTTCAACTACTCTTTCTTCTTTATGTGTATGTTTATAATTTTGTAGATCTTACTTGTTTGCTGTGCTTATGATTTTCTAGTACAACTTTATTCTTTTAATAGCAAGACGAGTGTGCTTACGGTCTACACTCAACATATGTTATTCAGACTCAAGTGTTTGATATATATGATATATTCAAACTTTATAATATTTTTTCATGTATTTAGAGGGTTCTTAGAAGCTCATCGGATCAACACAGTCCACAGTAGATTCCTCTGCATTTACCTGTGTTAAGGACTTTGGTTCGAGGAAATCGAAGTTGTCTTACTTAACTTCAACATAATCTTATATCAACATTATGACTCTGGTTTCTTCATTTCTTTGAAATAGAAATTATCATTTTCATGGACCAGAAAACATGGCGTTGGAAGAGAAAATCTTCTTTGAAGCGAATTGACGAAGAGGTGACCCTAAACCTTTATCACATTGCACATATTTTTCTTTTCCATGTTCATTACATCTTTTCTTGGAGATTGTTTATGGTCATGATTCTCATGAATCATGATCTTATACCTTTGTAAATGATCTAAACAATGACCCAAGATCACTATTTTTGTACATTATAGGTACAAATGCATGATGGGGAACAAGATAGAATAGTGAAAAATCTAAATGAGAAGCTTGCTTCAGTCCTCCTTGATTGTCATGCTAAGGTTGATCATGGGATAAAAACTGTCAAAATGGCACCAGAATCCAGTGCAGGTGATTTTCCTGGTAATCCTTGTATTCTTCTCGTGTTCATGTTGTTTTCTCGTGTCGTGTAAGGCTACGTATTTGTTTTTATAAAATTTTGACATCTTAGTAACTCGTTTTTGTATAGATTTTGATATGTTGGTGTTGAACTTTTCTTTTAGGTTGGGAAAAGGAAGAAAAAGCTGATGCAATCCTTTTAAAGAAAGGACTTGGTGAAGCTTTGAGGCAGGGAGAAATGGCAAATGAAGAGTTAACTCACTCGGATGCTGCAATGAAGACATACAGTGAGTTTGAGAGAGCAACAAAATCATTACAAGACAAGCTGGCAGAGATGAACAAAAGGCTCGAAGATCAGCGAAAACACCAGTCTCGGGCAGATGCCGAATTCAGTGCACTAATGGATAGATTAGATGTCACAGAAAAGGAGAATGCATTGCTGAAATACGAGCTTCATGTTGTCGAGAAGGAGCTTGAGATAAAAAATGAAGAGATGGAATACAACCGTAGATCAGCTGATTCAGCTCATAAACAACATTTGGACAGTGCAAAGAGGATAGCCAAGTTGGAAGCTGAATGCCGGAAATTACTTAACGTGGAAGAAGAGAACAGGGTTCTCAAAGCAATAATGATCCGGTCATCAAGTTTAGTATGTCCCCGGACATCATCTAGGCCGACCTGGGTTGAGATTCCATCTAAGGAGATGGTAAGGAGTAGTCAAATATCAAGGGAACCATCTGTAACTTCAGGTTTTGATATTGGAAGTGTTGATGGAAATAGCTCTTATTGTTCATGGACTAATGCTTTGGTTTCGGAAGCTGCACTATCTGTAGAGAGAAGAGTTAAGAATCCGATGCAGCATAAGGCCATTACGGTTCCGGAAATGAGATTTATGGATGATTTTGAAGAGATGGAAAAATTAGCCTTAGTTTCTGGAAGCGGATATAATCCGATATTGGATGGTGAGGATAATTGTAAATTCAGAAACCCAAAACAGATCAACTCAATAGATTTAGTGGATGAAGGATCATTTGATTGGCTTCAGGTTGTTTTGCATGCTATCACCAAGCACAAACTTGTTTCCAACCGACGTCTAGATGAAATTCTTGAGGACATCAAGATTGCTTTGGATTGTAGCAACCGTTTAAGTGTCCATGATGTTATCTATATTTCTGAAGAACAATCACCATGCTTAGACAACTTTGCTTCTTTGCATGACTGGAATCAGAGTGTTATGTCCCGAAAGGACGGCAGTCGGTGTAGCCTGAAGGAAGAAAACAAGAGATTAAAAGATGATTTGGAGCATATGGGAGCTAGGCTCGAGTCAGAAACTCTCAAGAGTGAGGCCTTGAAGATGCAACTTCATGAATTAGAAGAAAGCATTGGAAGCTTACAAACAGAACTTAAGATGTTAAAAGAATCGAACGAAATGATTGAAGATGAGGTTGAAAATCAGACCGAACTCACAGTTGTCAAAGCTAAACTGAATGAAATCTTCCAGAAATGTTCTTCTTTGGAAGTTGAGTTGGAGTACAAAAATAACTGTTGTGAAGAGCTAGAAGCCACATGTCTTGACCTTCAACTCCAATTAGAGAGGTGAAGTTTTTGTTTCTTAGTTGTACTTCCTGTGATTACTTACATGTCCATATAGTTCTGATTTCTGAAACCTGAAACACACAGTTTCGCGAAGAAAGAAACACCGAAATACATCATGAATCGAGAGGGGAAGCAATCTCAAAATGTAAGTCATTCACAAAGTTTCATATTTTCAAACAGTACTCTACATGCACGAATTACCATGTTACCACTTGATACAATAAATGCAATTGAAGATGGAAAACAGATATCAAATACTGATGTTATGTCTGTTTTTTTGTACGACATACAGGGTTGGGAAATTACAGCAGCTTCAGTCAAGTTAGCAGAGTGCCAGGAAACAATCATGAACATAGGTAAGCAATTAAAGGTGTTGGCATCATCACAAGACGCAGCTCTCATTGAAAGGGTACTCTCCAACAATGGTGATGCTGCTACCCCCACTGTAACAAATAATAGAAAGGTGAAGAAACACCTCTCCTTGCGTGATCGAATGCTAGCAGACAATGGGGATAAAGAAGAAAGGCCCAAGTCTCCCAATATTCAAGGAACTTTATGCGTCGATGAAGCAGCAAGTTCACTTCTTCCTCAATCCAATAACAGCCAGAACTCGCAAGTTTCAGGTTTACTGTTACAGACATCAGAAGCAGATCTTGGTTCCAAGAATGAAAGTGAAAATGTTGGAGCTATGGCTTTGGTAAGAACAGCGAGCAAGAAGCAAGGAGTTGGTTTTCTAAGGAGGCTGTTCTTGAGAAGGAAGAAAGGTTACAAAAAGAAAACTTGACACCAAATGACTGAAGAGTGACCGGGAAAAATGAAGGCTGGGACAAATCATGGTCCCTGAAGGCAATTGCACCAGTAGTTTTCAACTTTTCATAGAGTGGAGATTGTTTCTTTGTTTCAATTTTTTCCACCTTAATTACTGAGTATGAGCTCTTGTAGTCTTGTAGTTCTAAGCAAAACTCAAGCCAGAGAGACATACTGCTTCCTAATATGGCTCATTTATATTGGAGAGCCTTGAAAAAACTGCAGTTTGAGTTGGTGGTTTTAACCGGATAGTTGTCCTTTGCGAGATTTGATTGTAAATTTTCTTGACCAAAATACTGATTTCTGCTTTTGCAAGTTAATATGACTGTACAGTAAAATTTTTATCCAAATTAAACAGGAATGAAGGATAAGAAGCTGCTCTCAAATGAGCTACTCATAAATAAATTTATTCCTCTCATAGTCTGTATTGATGATTTCCCAATCTCTCTCTATACAATAATCATTTGTCGAAAAAATAAATAAATTTATTCCTCTATCAGAATGAAGTCATTCAAAATTTGGCAACATGTCAACCATTGGTTTCTTTTTACTCAAGCTTGAACCTAATCTCTATACAAGATAAAATTTGCAATTTCATTGAGACCAGCCTCTTTGTAACACTCTGCGACACGATCCAGATAGTCGCCCCAGGTTCCATCAATGGAAGCTAAATCCAATAGAAAAGCAGCCTCGTCTAATGCAACCTGCAGAGGGGGGACAGAATTAAAATATCAACAAAAGAGGTTAACCTATACAAGTGTTGTTTTTTTCCTTGGATCAATGGTTAAAATGTTGTATAACATTATTGTTACCACAATATTACCTGAGCAGGAGCCTTCCCTTTCTTCAAGTCTTCTTGTCTACCTTCTTCCGTCACCTTCTCTTTGATGTATTCAATTTGCTCATCCTCCCATTGTGCGATACCGGCAACATCCTGAATCAGAACACATCCATGGAAGAGAATGTCAATTGTCAAAAGAAGGGTAACATACTAACAGAGATCAAATCTCGAAGGAAGATGTCAATTATCAAAAGAAGTTCCTTGCCTGATATGTGCAGCCTAAAGTCCACCATGGTGATTTCAAAGCTACCCTTGCAGAATCTTTTGCCTCCGAGGTACGCCCTACTCTACATAAGTATTTACAACATCCTCTTTAGAAATTAGAACCAGAGAAGAACCTTGAATTAATATTCAACAATGAATTATAAAATCTTTCGACTAACTTAAGCATAATCTCGGCATTAAATACAAAAGGCCTTCCAAATCCGGGAAAGAGATCCTTCTTTGTATAAAACTCCCCTGTCACCAAAGCAGAAACCTTCCAACACCATAGATTTCAAAAAGAAAAAAAAAGTTTAGCACAACCACAAATATAAAATATGATAATAGTGAATGGAACCAAACAATTCTTACTTGATCCCCTTCCTCAAAATGTCGCATAACCTTACGCTCTAACAAATCTGGAAATAGTCCAACCTGATTGCAGAACAATGATTTGCCACCATTAACAATCCTACTGCAAACACTGAACTTAGAGAATTGAATTTTTTTTCACTTTGGACTATTTCATTATCTGTCTACTGTACCTTTTTTAAGAGATAAATATCGAGATTAGAGATTTGCGATTCAGCAAAATCACCCCTAGTATAGAGTTTCTTGCCAGCGTCAGATGAAGCATGAAACAATTCATCATTACTTCCATGTGATCCGTTGGCATCTTCTTCAACTAGGATTCGATGGATATATTGGTCTACCTGGGTTACAAATGCCAGAAATAGTGAACTACTTTTTCCATGTAAAACTTTTGAGAGAAAAAATGCTGTGTTTTTCAATTTCAACAAGGAGGGCATGTTCATTCAGTATCAATTATAATACCCCTTTTAATTATAATGCATTCTTTCAGCTTAATGTATTACATTGTTGGCTAAAAGCCAGACCCCATGCTTGCGAACTTCCACAACTGGCATCTCCATTCTGTGTGAATAGCAACAATTGCATGAACATAAATCAAGGCAATCAAATCTTAGCCAATATATACAGATGTGTTTAAGAAAAATGTTGAAATAGAAAAAGAATATGAGTCTCTTACCCAGGTGGAGCTGTTGGCCACCGCAGCAAAGCAGTCATAGAACCTATTCTCAAGGAATAGCAGTTATATATGTATGCCTAAATCCATTCCCACAATAGAAAATTCTGGGAATTCACAAATATTCTACGTAAAAGTGTGCAATATCTTATCTAACCTGACATATTTTCTGATAGAGGAATGGCAAGGGGCATTAACCCATGCCTTGATCCCGGAGAAACTATGGTTTCACCTGTTTAAGATGCAAATGAAAGATAGAGTTCAAGTGTCATACATGTGGAAGTACGAAGAAACTTTCTATTTTTTTGAGATGTATGTTCCATCTCCTTGTAACTGAATTCAGAGATGCAATGATTGGCAAAGACAAGATCAAGTCCATCGATAAAGTTTGAGAGAAGAAACCAAAGATATTGTCACCAAGCATTGTTTTAACAGATTACAATGAAATAAACATTTTTATAGAAATGTGAAGAATTCAGGATCAGAATGGAAGGGCAAGCAATAAGCGATCAACTCATTCAGATGAATATGATCAGATTATCAATCTGCAGGAAATGCATATGTTTAAATCAACTTTGCCCATTTTCATACAAGAAGCGTTTGACAAGAAATGTTTATACCCATTGCCTTCACATATATCGATGAAGCATCGGCCAAGACAAAATGTCAAGATTAATCACAGATTCATGATTTCAACCAATATGGGTAAAGATTCTCTATGAAAAAAATCACAAATAAAAGCCCCAAGGACCAAAAATTTTGATTACCAGCCAATCATTGTGACCAACACCAATATTATCCTAGAATGATCCATGTTAAATTTTAGCAACAACACGAAAATCAAGCGAATTACATAAGAAATTCTTGAGCCAGTAGATTAACTGCTGCATACCTCTAGTCTGGAGCATTTTAAGCAAGTGGTGAAGATTCTCTGGTGGTTGAGTGGCAGCTACATCTTTAATGAATGATATATGCCCTGCATTTGATTGACTAAACCTTTTTAAGTCATCAAACTCAACTTCACCAAGAACAATTTGAAAGCAGAAGAAAAGTGAACCACTTGCTGAATCAAGGTTCACAACAAACCAGCTAATTACAAATTGTGTTCTGACCCTTCGACGGCATTCGACATCCATTTTACCCAATTCATTTTAAAATATCCAAAGATCCTACTGGTTTGTAATTGACAATGTGAAACATAAACTATATCCAATAAAGAGAATTCTTGAAACTAAATTCAAGCAAAGAGATTCTCAAAATAAACAGCCAACCCAAATTGATTTGCATATACCCAGAAATTAGTCATTACAATAAAGTAAAACGAACCCATTTTCTAAACAAATAAGCCGACTAAACAACATCAGATACTTTTAGCATTATCATGTCAGAATGGCTAAAAAGGAAGGGAAATAAAAACAAGGAAAGCAGAGAAACAATGATTGAAAGTACGATTTTACCAGAGGATGCAGAACAAGTAACCTTGGATCTCAGATGTCGGAGAGGGAATGAGGTAGCACAAGGAGTTGAGTGCATCATTCCCAGCAGCCCCGCCTTCATGTTGCTGTTCCTATCTGTGTACTGTGATGGTGTAGAGGCTACTACACGGCTTAGTTTTGTTTGTAGAGAATAAGATAAGGCGCCCAACCAAACCAAATCAAACGTGACATAACCACGGCCATACATATATACTTTGTCGAAAAATTATTGGATAAATTATATTATCACGTCCTTTATTAATCATATTCGTTTATATTAATTTTTAAGTTGATCTATAAATTTTCATGCTTTATATTTTTTTGATAATAATATTTTTGTTTTAAAATATTTCCAAATTTATATTTTTAAACTCATTAATGTATTATTGTTTTTATATTTCTATCGATTATCAATTAATTTTATAAAAAATTATAATAAAAATAAATAAATGAATATACGGTATATTTTTCGTCATTAAAGAATGAAGATCAAAGAACCTTCTAACATTATAATATATTACTTGTAACTCACCAAATTTTATAATATCTCATTTTTTCGTGAATTTAAGATTGTTCTTAGGTTGATAACTAGAATGTTTAAACGATAGAGACTAGAATCACATACATTTTTATTTTTTTATGCGATAACTTTAAAAAATATAATTATACAATTGAGCAAAAGATGATGTCACCTTCGTATAACGTCATTTTCCATATAAGATATCACACGCCTGCATATAAGATTCCTCAGATTAAAAAAAAAACTATCGACTCAGTTAACTAAGTTTATCAAAATCCTAACATAATTTACACGTAACATCTTCCCATCAGACCCCAAAATATTAAAAATACAAGTAACACCACTCTCTAAATCAGGGATGGAGCTAGGATCGAATAGTGGGAGGGGCAAAGGTCTATTAAGCCTTTAAATCTAAAAATTGGGAGGGACAAAAGCCTTATTTTATTACTAACTAAATTATGAAGGACCTTAAATATTATTATACCAAAAAAATTTGGGAGGGGCTCATATACAAATGGCTCCATCCCTGCTCTAAATACCATAAAAATATCATAGATCTTCAAATTTTCCTAATCTCCCTTGTATTCCAAATATTCTAATCTATTTAATTTATTTTTCAAAATTTTCCATTAATATGAGCAATATTTTTTCAGTGACAAAGGAGACCTAAATCCTTTAATAATATTTGTAAAGGAAGAGGGAACAAATGAGTTTGGGTGATTCTATATAAAGACAACCTTAAAAAAAGGCTAAAAAACGGCGGTATTATTTTTCTTACAAAAGTTGTAAGAAATTCGGTACACACTTTTCGGTATATACCAAAACTCTTACAATTTTTGTAAGAAAAACGGTATATACCGAATTTCTTACAAAAACTGTAAGAATTTCGGTTTATAAACCGAATTTCTTTCAAAAAGTATAAGGATTTCGGTATATACCGTTTTTCTTATAAAAATTGTAAGAATTTTGGTATATACCAAAAAGTGTGTACCGAATTTCTTACAACTTTTGTAAGAAAAACGGTACCGTCATTTTTTAGTCTTTTTTTAAGGTTGTCGTTTCTTAGAACTTCCCTCGTCTGTTTCATTGTTTGTCATGCATTGTACAATCACTTTAATATTTTAGTTAGATTTCACTTTTGAGTGTTGTTTGACTTGAAAGCACATTCACAAATAGTGTTGCTGGAGATACGGCTTTTTTACCCTTTCAAAAGCCATACAAGAGACGTGATTCCATTTATTATAATCCAAAATTCGGGTCTATTAACGTAAATTTTAGCTTACAAATTATCAATTGATTTAACGAAGACATTAAATCTCTTGAATAACATATTAAGAAACCTAAATATCGGATAAGAGGAGGTATTGTCTTGTCTGTAATGGTGATCAGTAGGCCTAACAAGCCCATATATCAAGCACTAATAATGGGATTTGGAAGTTGTGTCTAGTTAGCAACACCAGTTTCAGTTGCCCTAACTGGGGACATAAGAACATGAAAATGTTCCATATATACTACGTTCACATGATTTCAGAAACTTGTACAATCGACACTCAGTCAGGGACGGACACAATATATGTTACAGGTGCGAACTTTTATACTCAATGCGACTGGTAGTTCGGGTTTTCTCGTAGTATCGGCATTTGCACTGTTTATGACGGTCTTCGCCATGCTTGGCAGCTTGGATATCGGTGTCTTGAGGTCGAATCTGACTCAATTAAGGTGGTGTGAAGTTTGAATCAATCTGGTTCGGATGGAGCTCCCAATCCCCTAGTTCACGTGACTGGTGCGATGCTTAAACGATAACTCATGGTCATTATGGATGGGGTTTACCATGGATAATGGCTTATCTTTTATCATTTTTAATAATAGAGTGACTTCCATATTACATGCGTTAAAGGTTCATCCATTGTTAAATGGCAAGCTGACATGGAAGATTCTGACAAATGTATTTGAGTTTGAGACAGCGCATGGCCGACATATAGCTTTATTACCAAAAGGAAAAAGAAATCACAACAACACCGCACCTACTCATACAATGCTACATAAAAGAAAAAAAAAATCTGCTGCGATCATTGAATCAGAAGAACATGTAGGTGTTTTCGAGTTCGTGCTTACGGTTGTAAGAGAATTGTTAATAAACTTATGCCCAGGAACAACTGTGATGAAATCGGCTGACTGACTAAATGAGCAAAGCTTGATGTAAGTGCCGCTGGTCCTGGTGAAGGGACGGTACCTGCTTCAGGTGTGGGTGCGGCACATACTCCGGCTGTCATGTTTGCCTACAGAGTAAAACGACAGTTGAGTTGAATAACGAAACTATTTGAACAATGAGGGTGATGAGTAGGAGAATGTTGTTTCCAGACCTTGCAATTGGCAATGTTATCACATCCGCAAACTAGACGGCCGTTAGTAAAGTCTACAGCTTGTGGAGCACCTCCACCGTCGCTTCTCTGAAAGATTCATGGGAGAATTCGTTTTTTAGGTTGTTCATGCTTTGGTAGTACCACTACCAAATGACAGTGATGCAACATTCGTACCTCGTAAAAATCTACTGCGATGAAGTTCGCCCACCGGTTGCCGGCTGCAGTGTAACATGTTTTGGTCATGTTAATCAACGGAGCTGAATTGTGTTTGCAGGCTTGTGTCATGTCAGGGTTATCGGGGAAGTAGTTGACTAAGACCAGTGACCTCGATGCCGCATTCATTGCAGGTGATTCCGCTCGGTTCGGACACGAACCGCCTACCATCCCGTCATCTCCATCTGTTATTTCCAAATGTATCAATGTCAATTCTGTTTTCTTTAGTCAACCGATTAAAAAGATCATGGTAAAAGGACTTACATTGGTTTTCCACCATGTATCTCCATTGATAAGCTATACCTTCAGAGGCCTCTTTAGCCGATTTCGAGGTGAAAACCAGCAGGCGCTGATTCTTTTGGATCATATCATCAACCGTTGGCCAATTCCCACCGTTTTTTGGCATTCGAGATACCGGAAACCAGAACTTCCTTAGGCCGGCAGCATCGAATACATTACTCAATCCCCTTGGAGAGGTCACATAATCTTCAATGATAATGGTAACAATTTCTGATGGATTTGCTTGAAGAAATGCTTCAACCTCTTTTAAAACATTAATCGCAGGTTGCTGATCGGAAAAAAAAAAACAAAAAAACTCATCCATTAATGACATGGTAAAGATAATGTCAAATTCTCATTTTTGCAAAATCAAAGTCCCATGAAAAATATATATATTGGCTTTAGATGTTCATGGAGACTTACAAAAGCTGTGTAGTTGTAGCAATTTCCTCCAAAAGAATGACACAACCAGATGTCATTCTGGAAATCATACATATCCAGCATCAAACCTCTGACCCCATTCTGCAAAAGTATGATTATTGATATCAAACCAGATCATCTTTCGAACATGCAGCCGGAAGCCGGCAGAGTACGATTCTCTGCTCATTAAGCTTATCATAAGTGTCGGATATAAGCATGCATCGAGTACGGATGCTCGAAGACACATATGAGTCGAAACAACACAGCTATGAAGCAAATAACACATTAACCATAGGTAAACATAAGCTAGGGTTCAACAAATCCTACCCACGTTCCATGTGGGTTTCAAAGGAGAATAAAGTATACATGTTTGATTTAGTCCAGAAAATAAAGATGCTTAACTAATAGAAAGTTTAACTACCCATGTGATTAAGCAATTCATTAAGGAGAATCATTAGAGACATAAACATATCAAAAACACCATTTTTTATCATAAAGAGAAAATCGATAAAAAGGTTTCGCACTATAATGTAAAAAGACGTACAAAAATCTTTTATCCCTTTTTGGTGTCTCTTTTCATGTTCCAACACTAAAAACATTGAATTTTAAGTCTTAACCCTGAACTCTAAATCGTAAATCTTAAAAAATATATCATACACCTAATTTTTTAAAGACGGACCCTAACTTTAAACTGGCATAACAAAAGGCGTACCAAGAGGGCAAACGATTTCCACCTAAAAGGTCTTTGCCATCAAATGAGAAACATTCAACAAATATAAGTTAAAAAGTCTACCATCAAAGTTTGATTTTGCTTTAAGCAAGAAAATGCTTGGAAGCAACATGGTGCCCAACAACCATAGTTCCAAAGCATCTATCCAAACCACACAGGAACAGACCACACGGCAACAAGGCTAATAGTTCTGTCTGTACAACATAATCACATATTCCCATCTAAACATGGAACAATTATAAGCTAATTCTGCTAACATTGAACAAGGAGATAAAAGAAGGCATACATTAAGCTGGCTGGTGATGGAATCCTGTTGGTTCGTTGGAGCCAGAAGCAAAGACCCAGTTGCAGATCTGGCTCCTAGCCTCGCAAACGAGTTGTGGGTAGTCAGCCACGAGTATTGGTTAAACGGAAGTCCCCGGACCTGTTTCAGAGTTCATATCAATAACCTTGCTTCTTCTCTTGTTGAAACGTGTACACAGAAATGGATGGAACTGTACTGACATTAGCAATGGGGCTTAGAGGTCGGATTCTGGTGCATCGAGACCGTGCGTTTCCGTTTGCTGTACAGGTTTGACAGTGCAACCCTGAGTCACAATTCCGATCTGCTACACATGTTTGTCCCTCCTGTGTCAAACATATACATGGTATTACAATTTACAAACAAAACTGGAACTGAAATTCCAAGGGCGGTGTGCAGGTAGTACCTTGAGAGCAGAGCAGAAACCAAAACACAGGCTAGATATGATCAAAATGGAAATAAACTGCAAACGAAACATTCAACTCTGTAAGTTCAGTACAGAGGAGAAAATAAGAGAAAGAAGAAGATATATGAAAATAGAAAACATGCCTGCATCTGCATGGTTTTGTTTTGGGGTCTGCTTTTTCAAAATCTTCCTTTTCTCTGCTTCGGTTTCGCTTCATATACAAGTGCCTCAAAGCTGGAAATGGGGGAAATACTTACCCACTGTGGGTTTTAAAAGACATGATCTGGTAGATGGAAATCACCTGCCCCCTTTAGTGTCTCTTTAAAAAAAATTAGGGTTAAAAGTTTTATGAGTAAAGAATTAGGATTTAAAGGAATAGGATTAAAGTATATTTTTAGAGTTGATTTATGATTTAAAATTTAATTTTTTTAATGTTAAAGAAAAAAAGACAGAAAAAAGATATGGTTTTTGTTATGTTCTTGTCAGCCAGTTAATGATGAACAGTTGTTGCTTTAAAGTCTTCCTCTTGGGCTTGCTTGTACTGATAATAAATGAGTTTTACAGATTTCCAAGTTGCATATCCAATTACAGACAGATTCCCTAATTTTTCGAATAAAATACATGGCAATAATTATGGCCCCTGGAATCTGAATCTCTGTTTTACTGAGAAACATGCAGGTGTTTTCGAGTTCGATTTTACGGTTGTAAGAGAATTGTTGCTAAACATATGCCGAGGAACAACTGTGATGGAATCGGCCGACTGTCTAAATGAGCAAAGCTTGATTTACGTGCTGCTGGTCCTGGTGCAGGGACGGTACCTGCTTCGGGTACGTCGCATACTCCGAATGTCATATTGGCCTACAGAGTGAAGCAACAGTTGAATACAGAAACTATTTGAACAATGGAACGGAGGGTGATGAATAGAAGAATATCGTTTCAGACCTTGCAATTGGCAATGTTTTCACATCCGCAAACTAGACGGCCGTTTGTAACGTCTACGGCTTCCGGAGCACCTCCGCCGTCGCTTCTCTGAAAGATTCATGGGAGAATTCGGTTTTTTAAGTTCATGCTTTGGTAGTAACACTAGCAAATGACATGGATGCGACATTGGTACCTTGTAAAAATCTACGGCGATGAAGTTTGCCCATCTGTTGCCGGCTGCTGTGTAACATGTTTTAGTCATGTTAATCAATGGAGCTGAATTGTGTCTGCAGGCTTGAGTTATGTCAGGGTTATCGGGGAAGTAGTTGACTAAGACCAGTGACCTCGATGTCGCATTCATCGCAGGTGATTCCGCTCGGTTCCGACACGAACCGCGTACCATCCCGCCATCTCCATCTGTTATTTCCAAATGCATCAATGCCAACTCTGTTTTCTTTAGTCAACCGGTTAAAAAGATTATGTTAAAAGGACTTACATTGGTTTTCCACCATGTATCTCCATTGATAAGCTATACCTTCAGAGGCCTCTTTAGCCGATTTCGAGGTGAAAACCACCAGGCGCTGATTCTTTTGGATCATATCATCAACCGTTGGCCAATTCCCACCATTTTTTGGCATTCGAGACACCGGAAACCAGAACTTCCGTAGGCCGGCAGCATCGAATATTTTACTCAATCCCCTTGGAGAGGTCACATAATCTTCAATGATAATAGTAACAATTTCTGATGGATTTGCTTCAAGAAATGCTCCAACCACTTTTAAAACATTAACCGCAGGTTGCTGGTTGAAGAAAAAAACACAACCCCTCATCCATAAATCACATGGTAAAGATAATGTCAAATAAATTCCCATGAAAAATATATATGTCTTGGCTTTAGATGTTCATGGAGACATACAAAAGCTGTGTAGTTGTAGCATTTTCCTCCAAAAGAGTGACACAACCAGATGTCATTCAAGAAATCATACATGTCCAGCATCAAACCTCGTACTCCATTCTGCAAGAGAGAACAAATATGTACTAATTTGCAGAAAAAAGGCAATTGAACTATCAGTTTGTTAGTCTAACCAAACCAGGTCATCTTTCCTACATGCAACCGAGAGCTGGGAAGAGTATGATTCTATGCTAATTAGACTTAGTCATAAGTGTCGGATATAAGTATGCATCGAGTATGGACACTAGAAGAAACGTAAGAGTCGAAACTCGAAACAACACAATCTATGAAGCAAATGACATTAGCCATTGCTCAACTGCAGCATTGGCGATACCTTTCTCAGAAGGGTTCAACTAACCCTACTCTGGTTACATGTGGGCTTCAAAGGAGAATGAAGTATAGATGTTGCTTGGTTTAGTTTAGTCCAGAAAATAAAGATGCTTAATTAATATAAAGTTTAACTACCCATGTGAGTAAGGACAGTCATTAGAGTCATAGCCATACCAAACACACCATTTTTTAATGATAAGAGAAAGAATTGGTAAAAAGGTTTGGCAATATAATTAAAAAAAGTCTGCCATCAACTGAAAAACATTCAACAAAAGTGTACGCTAGGACAATACACCTGGGAAAACATGGTTTGTATTGTTTTATTTTGCTTTAAGCAAGAGAAATGTCGGAAGCAACATGGTGCCCAACAACCATGTTTCGAAAGCATCCAAACCACAAACGAACAAACCACAGGACAAATCACATATTCCCATCTGAACATAGAACAGTTATAGCTAATTCTGCTAACAATGAACAAGGAGATAAAAGAAGGCATACATTAAGTTGGTCAGTGATGGAATCCTGCTGGTTCGTCGGAGACAGAAGCAAAGATCCAGTTGCAGACCTCGCTCCTAGCCTCGCAAACGAGTTATGTGTCGTCAACCACGAATATCGGTTAAACGGAAGTCCCCGGACCTGTTTTAAAATCATCAAGAGGCACAGGCACAGCCCCAGAGTTCATATCAATAACTTACTTCTTTTGTTGAAACGTGTACACAGAAATGGATGAAACTGTACTGACATTAGCAATGGGGCTTAGAGGTCGGATTCTGGTGCATCGGGGCCGTATGTTTCCATTTGCTATACAGGTTTCACAGTGCAGCCCTGAGTCACAATTCCGATCTGCTACACATGTTTGTCCCTCCTGTTTCAAACATATACATCATATTACCATTCACAAACAAAACTGGAACCGACAATCCAAGGGCCATGTGCATGTAGTACCTTGAGAGCAGAGCAGAAACCAAAACACAGACTAGAAATGATCAAAATGGAAATAAACTGCAAACGAAACATCCAACTCTGTCAGTTCAGTACATAGGAGAAAATAAGAGAAAGAAGAAGATACATGGAAACAGAAACTTGCCTGCATCTGCATGATTTTGTCTGGGGTCTGCTTTTTTCAAATCTTCCTTTTCTTTGCTTCGGTTTCTCATCAAAGCTGGCAATGGGGGAAATACTTACCCACTGTGGGTTTTAAAAGGCATGTTCTGGTCAGCTAGTTCATGATGATTACCAAAGATTTTGCAGAAAAGAAAAAAAGGGAATTCACTGCAACAATTTGTTAAGTGAATATAATATTTCGTAATGGCGTGAAATTCCAAAAGAACACGGCTCAGCATGAGAATGGGTTGCTTAAAGTCTTCTTCTTGTGCTTGCTTGTAATCATACTCAATAAGTTTTACAGATTTCCAAGTCTTTTTTTAACATATTTTTGTGTCCAATTACAGACGTATATAGGTGTTGTCATACTCATGTTTTGTCATCTTAAACCGTTTTTAGTTTAAAAGGTAATCTTCTCAAACTCTTCCACGGTTCCACCATCAAAACGCAGCAATGTCGCTTGAACGTACTGCAATTCACCAGGCAGCTCTTAGAACAACACATTGGTGATCCCTTCTGTTATTTAGAACCCGGGGACAGATTCCCAGAATTCCATAACATGGAGAAAAACACAACTTTGGAGGTGCAAAACAAGAGCAAAACTATAGCTTTAACAGGTTCTGTCGGCATGACAAATACGACTGTGTCCATGATTCCCACGGCAGTCTGGAACAGTCCTGCTTTAGAACCTAGAAAGTTAAATCTCCATCTCCATGGGCAAGAAAGGTTCAAAGATTTAAGGTGTCTTGACTAAATTATTAAAATAAGACTTTAATGGTATGAAAGTGGCATAAATCTATTTTTTTCCAAATAAAGTTTGTTTAATAAAAAAAAAGGTAAATCAATCTTTTAGTAATCTAAAAACGACTTAAAAATATCTAAAAATATAATATTTTACCTAAAAATGTTAAAATCGTCTAATACGCTTTTAATATCAGCTTTCTTTAAAGATTTATAATATATATTCAATAATTTATTTTAAATTTTTTTCGTAAATCATATACAGTCATATTTACTTTTTAGTGGATTATAATTTGGCCCCAAAAATTATCATTTTTTAATAAATTTTGAGGATTTTTATAATTTAATTTAAGTATATTTTGAAACTTTTTCTATCATTATTTACATTTTAAGGGTAAATTGATTATTAACATTTTATAATTTAATTTATTACAATTTGGGCACAATTTGTAGTTAAGACTTTAATCTAGTATAATTTGTTTTTTATTATTTTTATTAACTTTTTTTAGTTCAAATTATTAATATATTGAAAAAGTCCAGCAGTGGGTTGTTGCGGAATTTTTAAAACCAAGTTTAAATCATAAGCTTGAGTTGGAATTTTTTATTGAATAATAAATTAATAAAAATAACTATAATATTTAAATATTAATTTAGTTGACATAATAATAACCACTCCAATATTTTTTGACTAATAACTACTACAATATTAAAAGACATGAAATTGAATCAACCTTGTATAACAAAAAAACAAAGGTCAACATATTAATCGTTTTTCTCTAAGAAAACTCTAGCTGCTCTCTCCTTTCTCTAAAATTTTTTTGTTCTTAATTGTTTTTCTCTTTGATTTATCCCTTTGATCGGTGGTCGACAATCAATCCTAGTATTAGTTGTCGACCACCGGATCTATAAATCTATTACTTTTATTTTTAATTTTAATAAGAATCTCTGCTTTATAGCACGCTTTCTCTGTCATTGTGACACGTTTTTTTTTCTGTCTTTATGACATGTTTTTGTTTTGTGGTTTGATTCTTCTGCTCTTGTGGCACGTTGCTGCATACCCTAGCGATCGATTATTGTTTGCCAGTGGTTTGATTTATCTGCACTTGTGGTTTGATTTAATCGATACTAGTTTCTGATTTATTTCTTTGTCGGTGGTCTTTCAAAAAGTTATATCCCCACTCCGGTTGATGGTTGTTTGCCAATGGAATCAGTCTTGGGTAGCGATGCTTTACATGACAGTTTGGATCGTCTACAACTCCTTCCTTCTTTATGCGTCTTGTTTGGACAGAGACAAGGAGATTCAAGAAGCTTCTGAATTTTATTGGTATGCTTAATTCCATAAGAATTTTTATTTTCTCTGTTTTTTAGGTTGTAAAATGTTTGGATTATTTAATCCATTTTTTTACCTTTTGAAAACGATGTAAATGTAATTTTTATGGATCTAATAAAAATTCAGTAGTATTTGTCAAAAAAAAAAACAAGGATGATTCATTATCCCACGTTTATCTAAAGAAAAAAAATTAACACATAATGTTAATTTATAAAAGTCTATATTTTAAAAGGGATATGTTACAAGTCAGTTTAGTAGAGTTACTCACCTATTTTTATTCCTTTTTCTTAGATCTCGGGTTTATGACCCAACAAGAGCATTTCTTCCTTTAGAGTTTTTCCTTCTCTCTTTGAGTAGAAGTAAAAATAGACACACGAATCATCTAGCTTCATCGATTAAAGGAATGGTTGTTGTTTTTAGAGGTTACGGGTTCAAGCATCGATATTATCAGCACAGTGATTAAGCTATCAATGCCCAATGGTTGAGAGTATATACTCTAAAACAGATATTAGTATAATTATTGTAGCTAAATAAAAAAAAAGACTTTATCAAATATATATATCACATTTTAGTCTTTGAATTAATTTATTTTTTATAGTAGTATTTGACTTTTTGATTAATTTTATTACTTAAATTTGTTTATATTTTCAAATAATACCTAAATCTTTTTGGTTTATACGAATACTTAAGTCTGATAATAAAATTAAGTGATGATTTATATAATTTATAAAAAAATTAAAATGTTATAAGAAATTCTAGAAACACATAACAATTAAAAATATATAAATTAAAACCATTATATAAATATCAATCTAGGAAAGTTGTTGGTTTAGGTACCATGTCAACTAAAAAAAAGACAAATTCAAATATCCATGTGAATAAAAAAAATTAAGTACTAATTTTAATAAAATTAAACAAAATTAGGGGGCAATGAGAAACACGTGCAACATGAAAACAAAAACACTGACCCCAGACCAGACAGACATGTGGGGGGTAGGTACATAAAAATCAACGGTCTTTTTAAACGGTCTTTGTTATATTTTAGTTAAATCATTAATTTTTGTTAGTTTGATAATATGATACGTTAATGAAATGATTTAATTTTTAATTTAATTTATAAATTTTAGATAAACTTTTAATTTGACCCTTAACTCTTAAATATTTAAAGAAATATTAATTTAATTATTAAATTCGATCAAAGTCTCTCACCGTGATAATCACTCACCATCATCATCGGTTAACACTGCTCGTCTACAATAAAACCCTAAAAAAATTATATTTCTAAATCATAAACACTAATCCTTAAATTATATATATATATATATATATATATATAACATAAACATACTTATGTATTAAAATTTTTATCGTAATTAAATTATTTTTTAATCATAAATTAAAATATTTCATTCACTTATAAGATGAACAAGATTATTACATATAATAATTAAAATTATATTTAAGTGTATCGTAGCATGAGAATATAATATTTAATTGTCTAAATTTATTATAACGAAATGATTTATGAATGTTAAGAAGTTATAGTTAATACCATAATCGTAGCAAAACATGATAACATAACAATATTATAAAAGAATTATAAATTTGATTATATACAGAATTAGTTTTTTCGTGTCATTAATTTTTTTAAAATATTAATGATAAATTTATTATTATAATTTAATTTTAAATTTTAAATATTTTAAATAATATTTATTGAGTTCGAAACATTTTTCACTATCAACAATAATAACTGATGGCGATCGATAGTAATCAACAATAATGATTATCGCTTGTCACAATAATAGAATTTAGTTGAACTTAAGGGTCATATTGATATTTTACCTAAAATATAACCTCTTTTTAGTAATTGATAATATAAGTGATTAAAATATAATAAATTGACAATATAAGTGATTAAAATATAACTTTTTGAAATCAATGATTAAATGTGAACCTTTACAAAACAAATGTGACCATTATAGTAATTTACCCTTGATTTATTGCATCGAATTGATTTTATCTTTCTTTAATTTCGAAAACTGAAATACCTAAAATTGAAAAATTAGGATTAAAATGTAGTTCGTCTAAGATTAAAAGTAATATGGATCCAATAAGTATTTAAATTAAAATATTTAAGGATAAAGATCAAAAAATATAAATATTAAAAGATAGAAAATAAATTTAATTACCTAAAATCTCGAGTATTAAATCCCGTGTTTTGATCCATTTTAATCGAGTATCTGATATTTAGATATTCATAAAATTCAGGTATTTGAAAATACAGGTAACAAGTACATGTACTTTTTTTCTTTCAAATCATATAGTTTTATTAAAAATTGATATTAATAAAAATTTAAATTATATATTATTATCATAAAATTTAGTATTTAAAATATCAAACTCAAACAATTTTAAAATATAATTATATACATAAAATATGAATGTCGATGACTATGATTAAAGAAAAAATTAAACTCCAAATTCAAATTAATTGATTCAATTCTACGGACAATTCTCGTATAATACCTAAAAGTTACGTACATAATTCTTAAAAATTACATAGGTTGTTTGATTTGAAAATACAATAAATATAAAATATTTTATTTAAATAATAAATTATATTTAAAAAAAAAAAAAACTGAGTCATTGAATAGTCAAGTACCTTATTAAGATTAATTTTACAGTTTGGGTCTAACTCAAAAATATAATATCTATTTTAGTTGATCATGTCTAGGGGTAGACAAAAAACCCGATTACCCGGTCCTGGTAAGATTCGATGAATTTTTATCTGGTATTGATTTCGGTGGGATCGGGACTGGATCCAAAATTTAGGTCCCAGTCATAACCGGGACCGGGACTGAATCTTGATTTTTTGGATCCGGTACCCGGTGGGTACCTAGTAGTACCGAGAAAAATACCAAATATCGTGTATTGATTTTCTTTTGTTTATTTTTTTATCAAACTTTCTCTTTATGTATGAATATCATGAGTATGATTAACTTTAAAACTTTAATTTTAAGTCTACAATATTCTAATTTTATTATTTAATATTATTATTGGTGGTTAAAATTTTTTTGCTCCAATTACTCAATTTTTTTTAAGAATAAATTAATTGATTGGGTACCCGGTATTAGAACCGGTACCCACCAGTAACGAGACTAGTTCTTAAAATTTAAGACCCGGTAAGACCGGGACCAAGACTGATTCTAATTTTTAAAAACCGGTGGTTACTGGGACAGGGACCAATACTGTTTAAATTGACCGGGTACCTGGTCTTACCCACCCCTAATTGTATCCAAATAAATATTCAATTATTTAAGTAATAAGTCGAATTATCCAAATCGAATATTTTTAAATACCTTTAACAAACTCAATGGACTGAGACAACGGCTCCATTGTACCTTCAACATTTTCATTTTTAATTAAAATAACTATTTGATTATATTATTACTTGACTAACGGTCTATTTTTATTGCTGACATAATTATTTGGACCCAGTTTTTTTTTTTCTTCTTCAATTTTTCCCATTTCAATAATCAAAAGTATAATAAATTACTATATCTTTTTACTTCGATAATCAAATTAATTTACTAATGGTGCCTGAAATTTACTGAAGAGACTGAGAACAAACACTACTAGTAGTACTACGCTGTTTAAAGACAGAAAAGAGAGAGAAAGAAAGAAGAGGGTCACAACTCAAAAACCTGCTTCTCTCTCTGTTGCTTAGTTGTTTAGGTTCCCGTATGTGCCGACATTGCTCACATTTCTTTGTTCCTTTCCCACATTGTTTCTCTGAAAAGAAAAAAAGCTTCTTTCTTGGTCTAACATGGTGGTCTATACAAAGGCAATGTTGGGTTTCCTGGTCTTTACTGGTTTGCTGCTTCCTTTGGTACTTGCAGGTTAAGTTCCTTTAACTTCATGCTTTTACAAGCTGAGCTTTAATTGTTGTTACCACCTGCTTTTCCTTATTGTAAAAGATGACATTTTGGGTCATTTATGAAGGGCCGGGGGAGGGGGGGGGGGGGGTATCTAAGGAGCCCTGAAAATGGGTTTGGGTTTTAAAGCAGAAAGCTTTCATTTATGATTTGCATTCTTTTCAAAGTTTGTCACTTGTCCTGTTTTGATAATAATTGTTGTTAAAGACTGTCTGAGACTCTGAGCTACCTGCACTTTGTAAGCAGTTATGCGGTTTAGATGATTTTTGGCTAGTTTTGGTTCACTGTTTAATGAATTTGAGCACAATATCTTGTTTAATCAAGCAACTATGCAATTTCTGAAGTCACTCATGGCCAAATTGGTGTCATTACAACTAGATTTTTCTTACATGGGTAAAAATGGTACGGATGCTTGTTTCCTGTAGTATTGGCCTGCATTTAGCACCCATAAGTAGTGGTAGATTTTCGAATAATAGCAGTCAATGTGAGTTTGAGGTGATAAGACCAAGGTACCTTTAGCTGGATTATGCATTCTAGGTTTGAAGTTGATTTTTATTCATGTTGCTGTTGGAGACTATGCTGCTGTTGCTTACTCGATTGATGGTGCTACTACTTTTGCAGATTGCCCCTTAGATATGAGTGCATCAAATTTTACTCTTGTTGCTTCTTTATGCTCGAACAAAAACGAAAGAGGAAAGTGTTGTCGATATATGAATGCTTTCGTTGCATTTTCCGTTGCTCGTTATGCAAATGTGACAGGCAACCTAGGAGTTACCTCAGATTTGTCTGACATCTGTATCAACTCCATATTGCAAACCATGCATCTGTATGGAGTCCCACGAAATGCCACAAATTTCTGTGGGTTCGGTATGAAGATTCCCGTTAGTTATAACTGTAGGGATCAAACAACTGTAGCACAGATGCTCGAATCTCCAGAATTTATGGATGTCACTAATAACTGCAAACTGCCACTATTACATGAAAAAAAATGCAGAAAGTGTTTAAATGCTGGAATCAACTATGTTCATCATCTAGTTGGATCTCAAGATAACATGACATTGAGTACTTGCCGAGATGCGACCTTTGCTGCACTTGCGAGCCGAGTTGACAACACTTCAGCTGTTGAAATTGCAAGTTGCTTTTTTCAAGTTGAGGGATTTAACATCCCCTCAGGTATTATAATTTGTAAGTAATCAAACTTTTATGTATCTCTCCAATCAGTTAATACTTTGTTCCAACTATGATGCTAGTTTCAGAGTCATCTCCTTCTCCACCTGCCCCTAAGGTTTCTCCTAGTCCATTGGTTGCTGCTACACCAAGTCAACTCATATTGGGAGTACCTCCAAACCAAAAGCACCATGAATACCGCCTAACGTCTATTCTCGGCATTGGCATAGCAGTTACGGTAGCTGCTGTGATAGTGCTTACAGTTTTGGTAATCTTGATTCATAAGAAAAGCAGAGAGTTGGAGGATTCTGATAATACAGACAAGAATTCTTCAAAACTCTTTCCTACCCGTAGGCCCATGCAGAGATTCCAGGAAGGTTTGTTTTGATATCACCTACTCGACTTTGATAATGGCAAGTTTTGAAAATCATTTTCTCACTGACGGGTATTAAATTGCAGGTACTTTGTCAATGTTTCGGAAATATAGCTACAAGGAAACAAAAAGGGCAACGTGCAGTTTCAGCACCATAATTGGACATGGAGGATTCGGGACGGTGTACAAAGCTCAATATAGTGATGGATCGATGGTAGCCGTGAAACGGATGAACAAAGTCTCGGAGCAGGGAGAAGATGAATTTTGCCGAGAGATAGAACTTCTTGCTAGGTTACACCATCGGCATCTAGTTGCTCTAAGAGGATTTTGCATTAAAAACCGTGAGAGGTAGTCCATTCTTGTATGTACGTCCCAGTGATTTCTTCATCTACTAGCAAATTAAATGCTTTTACTTTCTGGCAGGTTTCTAATGTATGAGTATATGTCAAATGGAAGCCTAAAAGATCATCTTCATTGTATCCTTCTCCATTCCTTCACTTCATTAACAGCTTCTTTCTCTTGTTATTTTGTTGTGTTCATTTCATGTTCTAAATGGATAATGTCTCGTATTCATGCAGGCCGCGGAAAAACCCTACTGAGTTGGGAAACCAGAATACAGATTGCCATTGATGTAGCTAATGCATTGGTAATAGCTGTTTTCCAAATTTGCAGTTTGTTTATACGAAATTATCATCTCATTAAATCACTTGTCATTCCTCATTCGTGGTTCGTGCATGCAGGAGTATCTTCATTTTTATTGTGATCCACCTCTTTGCCACAGGGACATCAAATCAAGCAACATTTTGTTGGATGAGAATTTTGTGGCAAAGGTATCGTATCTGTCGAGTTCTCGAGCATTTTGTTTTTCTTTCTCGGTATACATATGATCGGATAACAAAAGCATCAAATTACATCGCTTTTAAGCAATTTATGCTTTCTTCTTTTCTATACCCTCTAGGTTGCAGATTTTGGCCTTGCACATGCTTCAAAAAACGGTTCTATTTGCTTCGAACCAGTAAATACTGAGATCCGTGGAACTCCAGGTTATATTGATCCCGAGTATGTGGTTACTCAAGAGCTCACTGATAAAAGCGACGTGTATAGCTATGGAGTGCTACTGTTGGAAATGGTGACTGCAAGACGAGCTGTACAAGATGGTGTGAATCTGGTAGACTCAACCCAGATACTGTTGGCATCAGAGTCTAGGCTAATCGAGCTTGTGGATCCCAATATCAAGGACTCCTTCGACTTAGACCAACTTCAGACGGTTGTGACCATTGTGAGATGGTGCACAGAGAGAGAAGGTCGGGCTAGACCTTCAATTAAACAGGTCCTTCAGCTCTTGTATGAGAGTTCGGATCCTATGCAAAGTGGGTTTATACAAGCCGTTGAAGATGAAGATTATGAAGGCAGTGATGGAAGAGGACGGATAGGCGGAGGGAACATTCCTAAGAGTGAACCAATTTATCACAGCGGGGATGGAAGGTATCTCGCTTCATCTTCGAGTACATCAAGGTCATATTGTAGTAAAAACTTTTTACTAGAAACCGATTCACCTCGGTCTCCTCAGAACATACTCTCCCTTTGATGCCTATCCATGAACTGAGACAAATGCAAATTTTGCTTGTTATCAATGATAGAGAGATGATATTGCTGCAATTAATTCCAAGGAAAAGTAAATCATTTATGTTTTTTTGCCATATAAATCAAGTATAGCCAGCACTAAAGCACAAAAAAGAATGGAGCAATGTATATATAAGAATTTATAGCTGGAGAATATAATTTACAGGAGTTGTATATTAATAGTTGATCAGTTACAGATGGTAAGGCATGGGAATTACATGGAAATTTTAACCCCAAAATCCCTGCATGAATGCACAACAATAATAAAAGTGCTCCCAGCCTATCCTATCTTGACTTGTGAAACATTGGCAAAAAAAATCAGGAAGAAAAAGGGGAGAAAACAGACTTATGAGAGACCAAACATCAATCAACATAGCTGAACTGTTTTGACGTATTCTAGTATTTTTGTTTTTTTAATGAATCAAAGGTTTTGTCAGATTCTTCTAGCAACCTACTGCATAGAGAAATTTCCTCTTGCTTATTGGTTCTTCATGCAAGATCACAACATCCCTCACCTTGTCAAACAACTCCTCCAGCTTCTCCACGCCAAACTTTCGATAGTCCAACATTTTCTTGTATCGTTGTTGGTAAATTTCTTCAAAGCAACCCAAGAAAATTCGGCAAGAGTAACTCACAAGAATATCCTGCAATTCGTATTTAAATTGCTCGAGATTACGGTCGTCAACTTCACATCCTGCTTCCACGAAGTTAGTTTTTCCTTCATTTATTCTCTCATAATGTTCTTCAACTACCACTCTTTCCTCATCAGAGAACTCATCGGAAGAGCCAACACCTGCTGCAGCATCTATAGTTTCCTCCTGATTCCCCTTACCCTTCTTATCTTTCCTTGCCAGGACTAAAGGAGGTGCACTTGGACTGGCTTTCCAGTTTCTAAGGTAGACAAGTTTCTTATGACCTTTGCCATCAATTGCCAGAGTGTCACTCATCTTTTTGAAAAGATGAACAAGTTTGAATGCCCCGTACTCCGCCACGTAAAGTGGCCTCCCGAAAAACTTTTGATACTCAGCAGGAACACGGATAAGCGGCATGCATCCTCCTGAAAGCTCAAGCAATTTCACCAGTTGTCCCTTTAAACCATTTATGTCTCCAGGTTGTACCCACATAGTGTCATTTTGATCATAACAGCCGGAACATCCCAATGTTTCATTCAAACCCAATGGGAGACTTTGTGACCTCAAAGTTGTAGGGAAAGAAGGTATGGCTATTGAAGAGTTACTTGTATATTCAGATAAAGACTGCGACACAATTGAGAAATCTCTAGAGTTGTAATAGCTTTTTGAAATGCCTCGATAAACTATTGCCTCTTCCTCGTTTTGGCCATCTGAATTATCACTAATATGGCAACCCATGAAATACCCAGCAATATCAGCTGGTCCTCCTTGAGGCGACATTATAGCCTTTGACGGAGGTACAAAGCCTTCCCCACGAGCAACACTAGGCCAATCCCAAACAAAATTACCAGCATTGCTCAGTGCAGATGAAACACCGACTCCAGGAATAACAAGAATGACAGTATAGCCACGTTGACCAAGTATGTGAAGAGCCGGAGCAAAATCAACATCCCCTGAAATCAGCATGATAGACGAAGGTGGAGGATTATCGAGGGCAAATAAAAACATGTCAACCAAGATAGCCTTGTCAGCAGCATCCTTCCTTCCATTTGGGACATCTATGAGTTTGACACCAGTTCTCTGACAGCCCTCCCTCAGTCTCCTCGGGAAGGCATTGAAATCCCCATATGCAGAGAACATCACAACGACACCTTTAATTACAGGATGCACTCGCAAAGCCATTCTTATGTTCCCTGCTATGTCTTCAGGACGTATATCACTCGGGACAGGGCAATTCTCTATATCCCAAAAGATAGACACGGGACCATCATGGAATGTTCGATTTTGATGGTTCATAGGAGGTTGAAGCACATTCAGATTTAAGTCCACCATAAGAGTATGCCTTTGGTCCGAGGATTCTGAATGAACTAAGGATGTTGATGTGTTTAGATTGGCCATTACCTTCTTTTATCAGAAAATCAGCGAGCAGAAAGTTTATGGAAAAGAGTAACAAAAGCCAAGACAGACAGTGGCGTCTATGAAACGTAACCTTCAGGCCGAACAAAGCAAATTTGTATATGTCCCAGAACAACCCAATATCTGAAGAATAAATGTTCACAAGTCAATTACTAGAATTAAACACAATTACAAGCAACAAGTGTCGATACAACTGAAAATCAAGAACTCGATTGACAATTGTTTCATCACAGAGCCAGCAGCCGAGTAGCAAGTCAAATAAACTACGAATAAACAGGTATAGTAAAGCAGAATTGATTCATCAAGTAAAAGAAAAACGTTAGTAGGAATATAACACAACAAAGCAAAAAACAAATATCATTAAGAAGGTTTACTTCCATGCAAGAAATTGAATCAAAAAACGAAAGGAAGAATTCCCAATACCAAATCAAAAAACAAAGCATGGCCCTACGTTCTAAGATCCACACATTAAAATCGATAAATATTACTCTATTATAAAGTATTGAAGCTGAGAATCCTGCAGACAACACACTCCAAGCCCTAAATTCAATCACTAAAATCCAATAGTTCATAGCTAGAATGAAGTTAAAAACATTAAAAAACCCTCAAATATCATGATACAATCTTAGAATCAACACGCATACGAATAGAAAAATACCCTATGATCGATCAATCAAATAAAATATACATATACAATAATTAACTCAAAGGATAGAGGGGGAGAGGTACCTTATGTCAGGGCCATAACACCGTAGCCCCCCCTGTCCCCAGAAAACCAATAACCCAGATCCTGAAACCAAAAACAAACACAAAAGATCCCAAATTTACTTAAAAAAAGATCTTTATCTAAACCCAGAAAAAGTTTTAACAAAATATTAGGTTCGGTTCGAGAGAGAAACAAAGGTCTTTTCCATGATGAGTTGATCCAAATTCTTTAAAAAGAAGAAGACAAAACATAAAATCAACAAAGATCGAGAATTACAAGATCATTGTTGCGGAGGAACTGGCTGCTTTATTAGTTCAGCTAAATAGATTTGGTTTTCTTTTTCCCCAGAACCGAGTGTTTTGGTTTTCTAGGAAAGACAATAGAATTTTTCAGGAACTAAAAACATAAGCCTCATAGCCTCATAGGTACGCATTTCTTTGTCTCGCTTTATGGACGGCTACATTTCGTCTTTGTCGTTGTAAGTTAAATTAATATTTTTTATAGTGTCCTATTAGATCCATCGAGTACTTAGATGAGTATTTAATTAAATTAAATTAAATTTATGTTTAATGCTTTTTAATAATGTATCAATTGAATTTTGTTAAAAATTAAAATACAAAATAATCATAGTAAAATTTAAAAATATAATAAATTTAAATTAAAAAATAATTTATGATTTAGAGTTTAAGTTTAAGTTTAAGATTTAGGGTTTAGATTTAGAGTTATGGTTTAAATTTTGGGTTTAGGATTTAGAGTTTAATAGTTAAGATTTAGGGTTTAAGATTTAGTAATTAATGTTTAGGTTTAGGGTTTGTGATTTAAGGTTTAAAATTTAGGTTTAGGTTTAGAGTTTATATTTAAGATTTAGCAGTTAAGAGTTAAGGATTAAGAGTCAGGGTCTAAGGTTTATAATTATGGTTATGGTTACGTTTTTGTGGTTTAGTAATTTAGATTTAAAGTTTAATGTTTAATGTTTAAAGATTGGATATTAATATTTACGATTTAAAATTTAAAAAATATAATTAATAAATTATAACTTTTTAAAAATTTAATTAATTATATTTTTTGACAAATGTTACTGAATTTTTATTAAATCCATAGAAAATTATAATTACAATATAATTAAGAAGCAAAATAATTGGATTAAAAAATCCAAAAATTCTTACAACCCAAAAACAAAGAAAAATAAAATTCCTATAAAAATAAGTATACCAATAAAATTCAACAGCTTACTGAATCTCCTTGTCCACACGAGACGCATAGTGAAGGAAGAAGGAGTTGTAGGCGATTCAAACTGTCGTGCAAAAAGTACCGCTACCCAAGACTGATTTTATCAGCAAACAACCATCAACCGAGTGGGGATAAGTCTTTTCAAGTGACCACCGACAAGACAATAAATCAGAAAACTAACATCGATTGAATCTTTGTGCGAACAACAACCTATCGCTAGGGTATGCTGCAACATGCCATAAAGATAGACGAATCAAATCCCAAAACAAAAATAAAAACATGTCACAAGGACAGAAAAAAGAGATCCTTATTAAAATAAAACAAGAAAAAAAAATCCGGTGATCGACAATCAACACTAAAATTAATTATAGACCACTGATTACAGAGAACGATCAAGAAAAATTAAAAAATAAAATTTGGGAAGAAGAACACCAGAACCAAGGTTGAGAGAGAATTAGGTTTTTAAATTTTATTAATTATATTCTATTTAAAACCAAACAAACTATGTATAATGTCTCGTTTAAAATTCTTATATCAATGGGGTGTTGCCTGTTGGTTATAGACTACTCTATTGATTATCCCTAGACGCTACAGTTCTGATCCTACCCCATTATCGGTATAATGTCTCATTTAGTTGGCAATTGGCAAGGTATAAAACGACGCAGTTACGTTGTGGATATGATAAAACCATAAAAATGATGTTCGTTTTCAAGTTTCGCTAGCTGCTGGAGAAATAATTCGGTTTACCCAATCCAAGGTTGCAAGAAATGGAGAGTTTGTCGTGTCTGGTTTTGCGACCAGCGGCTCCGACGAGGTTATTTGCTCATAGGATTCCTCAAATGGAAGCTTATAGCTCTGCTTCGTTTCTTTCTAGCTTTGCATTTCTTTCTTCAGTGGACTATCACTTTCCAAGAACAACTGCAAAACTGGCCTTAAAACCCACAAAGGCATCGTCTTCAACAGTTTCGACAACTGTTAGAAGCACAGACACCGCCTGTACCAAAAAGGTGTCTCCTTTCTTAAACCCCACCTTTCTTTTATTCAAATGCTTCATTTTATGTTCGCAATTTATTTGTATCTCAAAATATGGAAAGCCCTTTTCACTAGAGATTCATAGAGTGGAAAAGGGTTTGTTTTCTTACGTTGTTGAGCACTTAGTTTAATGAGGTTTAATTGGTTTTTACTTTTATAGTTTTGATGTAAGAGTCTAAATTTTGATTTTTGTTGTTTATGTGGATGGTTAGGTTTTGGTTCCGATTGGATTTGGTACTGAGGAAATGGAAGCTGTTATATTGGTTGATGTTCTTCGCCGAGCTGGGGCAGAGGTGACGTGGCCTCAGTGGAACCGCAGCTTGAGATTCAAGCATCGGGAGGCACCAGATTGGTTGCTGATACCGCAATCTCCATCTGTTCTGATCAAGTTTTTGATCTCGTGGCATTGCCGGTTAGTTCTTCAAACCTTTGGTTTTCATATTAGCTTAAGATATAATGTCACTATGACTGCATATTCCTACATTTATGTTCTGGAATTCGACTCTCCCAGAGGAAACAACCCACGGGACTTGTGGGATTCATCCAGCACATTCTCTTTCGGAGAATAAGGCTACAATGTGTTGATTTGGTAAAGTGTTTGTACTATATAGTTCATGTAGTGATTAACATTTGCGTACTGTTTGAAGGGAGGAATGCCTGGATCAGCATGATTAAGAGATTGTGAAATTCTCAAGAAAATTACTAGCAAACAAGCGGAGGAAAAAGAGGCTTTATGGAGGTATATCTACTGCTCCGGCAGTTGCACTTCTCCCTTGGGGACTCTTGAAGAGGAAGCGGGTGAGTACCGGTTTATATTAGAATTGTTGTTTCATATCTATGTGTTTTGATTGCTAATTTGATGTAGTTTTCCATGCAAGACAACTTGCCACCCTGCATTCTTTGACAAGCTTCCAACCTTCTATGCTGTCAAATCAAATCTTGAAGTTTCCGGAGAGCTTATTACAAGCCAGGGACCTGGAACTTCTTTTATGTTTGCTCTGGCATTAGTAGAACAGCTTTTCGGGGAGTCTGTGGCCAAGGAGATTGGAGAATTATTGGTAAGTCACTCTACTTTGTTGTTTTCAAAAGTCTCTTTATGGTAGTTTGCAGTTTCTTGTTCGGTCCATGTATCCATGATAGACCATCACAAAAAATTGTCAACAGCAACTTTGCAAGCATGTATTTAACTCTATATGACTACTGTTTTCCAGTTCATGCATTCTGACGATGATAAACTGAGAACTGAAGAGTTCAACAAAGTTGACTGGGCTGTTAGTCATACTCCTCACGTGAGTTATTACTTGCTTTAGTTGGATACTTTCTATGTCAATACTCCAGTTTTGCTTGTGACAATTTCTTGTGTGTTTTTATTACAAGTTGCAGAAACTTTCGTTTTAGCCATTTTTTCTTCATCTGCACACTTCTTATTGTTGAAATGTTTTTGCCAGGTTCTAGTTCCTGTTGCAAATGGTTCAGAGGAGATTGAAGTAGTTACCACTGTAGACATTCTACGCCGTGCAAAGGTGGATGTTGTGGTTGCTTCAGTTGAAAAATCCGTTACGGTTTTGGCATCTCAGGGTGTAAAAATCGTAGCTGACAAGCTAATTGCTGATGCTGCAGAGTCAACATATGATTTAATCATACTTCCAGTAAGACAAAACAAAGCTTCTAATACAAATAGTTTTAGATGCATTCTGTCTCAGTATGAAGTAATAGTGGTTAAAGGCTTCTCATATTTAGTATCATTTTGGTATCGTATCAATATTTGCCTTGGTTGAGTTGAACAGATATTGTATCTTTTCTTTAAAGAGCTTGTAATGATTTCTATATTGTGTGGTTTCTGGAGAAGTTCTTTGAAGTTTTTTATCTTGTGTTATTAACCTGCTGGGAGGAGTTGCTGGCACCGAACAGCTACGGAAGTCCAGGATTCTCAAGAAGTTGCTGAAAGAACAAGACGTGGCTGGAAGAATATACAGAGCAGTTTGCTCTTCTCCCACAGTCCTGAATAAGCATGGACTGCTGAAGGTAGTCTCAGGACTTGGAATAAAATTATTGGACATTTATATTAATTACCATTTGGCAACACTGAACCTCGGATGAATGCAGGAAAAAAAAGCTACTGCTCATCCTCATGCCATTACGGAACTCGCCAATGCATTAGATGGTCCCAAAGTAGTTATCGATGGTAAACTGATTACAAGCAGGGGACTTGCTACTGTTTTGGATTTCGCACTGGCTACTGTGAGCAAGTTTTTTGGCCATGCAAGGGCTAGAAGTGTTGCAGAAGGTCTTGTTTTTTGAGTACCCCAGGAATTTAAAGATCTAATTTAGATGAATGGCAATTTTTCCAGATGTCATTAAGATATACTCACAAGGTTATATAATCCCTCGACATGATTATCTAGTGGAAGGAGAAAACCGTCACAGAAACATGCTCGGCCATAAACAGCGGTTACACCTGCCTGTGAGGCCCAAAGCAGTGAAATGACAATGTTATAAACCAAGCTACAGGTATGTTAGAAAGGGGATGAGGTGTACAATTCTGCTGATTCTCCATTGTTATATATTGTTTGATCCTCTACTAAAAGATGATATATGTTGAGGGTCTAATCGATTCTAGAGTTCAAAACCATGACTGCAATGAATCAACTAGATTTAAATTCATATTCTTGAAAGTTAAATTGTTTATTCTTAAGGATGTTCTACAAACGAGAAACCCAGAATCAAAACCAATAGCTTATTTCTTACAACATACAAGCACATATAGGACGACACAAAACCCTTTGTTCCTATTTTTACAGCTATGTAATCTAACCTACCTAGTGAAACTAATATTGTTAAGTTCATAACTTGCAAATCAAAACCTTTTGTTCCTATATTTACAGCTATCTAGTCCCTATACAGTATTATCAAGATATGGACGACACATACAGGCAGCAACTGCTAGACCAGAGCAGCAGCCAAGATTGTGTATCGAAGCATCGATTCTACCAAGGACCTGTCAGTGTTCTTCTCAAGCATTGTCTTCTACCTCCCCATGAATGATTCAGTGTTTCTAGCATCTGTTCAAACAACACAGAGGGCGGACTAAAATCAGCATAATAAGGCAAACAGAAAGATAAACCTCCCCACTGGACTTTATGAAACTTTTAACAGTATGCTTACAACTCAACTCGGACTCTTTGATCCAGCAATGGCTCAGGAAAAATGTACTTTGTTTCAAGTTAAACACATTCTTTATAAGGAATAAAACGTCTATCTTTTTAATCTTGATAAGATAAAATACATAGTGTGGGATTCTTCACCATGTGAAATGCAGTGCATAAAAGGAACATCTTAAAACAGGGAACAATCTCAATGAAAATCCATAACAAAACACGTGTTTGTAAAATTTGTTAGGCTTTGGAGCCCATGTAAAAGCTAGTTTGCTGCATTTTATAGGAATCCATTAATAAATGCAATGTAGAAGAGGTGAATTGTGCATTACCTGATTTTTCTGCATTTCCATAATTTCTTCCTGCACCAAACCAAAGTACAGTCAAAAAGGGTCATTCAGCCAACCTTATAAAATATAAAGAATCTTTAGTTAGGATACAGTACATACCTGTTTCCTCTGCAATTCGTGGTTCATTTCTTTCAGTTTTTCAACTTCAGCCTCAAGTACCAATGTATAAGCCTGCGAGAAACTCAGAACAGTTGATCATCAGGTGTTTTTATGCTCCGAGTGAAAGGAATTGACTTAGATCTTAGTCTGTAATTTAGTTTTTGAAGTTACAAACATCATCTTAACCGGACATTGCTCATCTTGTCAGTAAACAGGGTTTGGTTAGATTTTATTACACATCTCAGGTATCTCACCATCACATGGTGTAATCTCTATAGGAATATCAAGTAGAAAAGAACTCAGGCAACAACATTTCATACTAACACAAACCGAAAACCCTCAACAAAAATGATGCATTGGACTAGAAAAACTAAAGAACAGATGACTAATTCACACAATCAATGCAAGGGCACCGTCCTAAACATTATATAAGTAGCATGTTATAAACAAGTAACAAATCTTAAAACCAAAGAACTTTTTAATAAGGTAATCTACATGAATAAGATGGAAATCTATAGGTGAAACAAAATACAATCTGATAACTGAGCAGGAAAGATAACAGTGTTGGCTCAGTCACCCGACTAACCTGCTTGCGAGCTCGTGATCTAGCAGCTGACTCTCTGTTCTTAATCATTCTCCTTTGCCTTCTCTCAACTACTTTCTCCAAAGCTGCACTGCGTTTTCTTCCCCGGCCAAGCACATAAGGAACTAGTGATAAAGAAGAAGTATCTATGCTGTTGTTTGAAATCACATCTGAAGATATATGGTTTCCAGGAGATGCTAAACCAACTACTCCCATCCCATGACTCTGCAGCCCGGTAGATTGAACTAGATTAATATTCAATGCTACTGAACCCCGAGCTCCAGGAGTAGCAAACTGTGTAGTGTGTCTCAAGTGCATAGATGGACCACATGCAACTGTTTGTTGTTTAGGGAAGATCGGTTGTTGTTGTTGTTGCTGCTGCTGCTGCTGTGGTTGTGATGATTTGGCTCCATTCATGTTTAATGGTAGCCTTGGAGGGTGATTAAGAACTGAGCTATTGTTACTCAAAAAAGCATTATTTCCAATATTCTGTTGAAACCGAAGTGCTAAACCAGAGTTGTTATCAAAGAATCCAGTGTTATTTGACATTCCAAACTTTTGGGTATCTTCTCTTACTACACCTGCCCTCGCCAAGAACTCCTCCAATGTTACCTCTCCCAATGTCTGTTGCCTTTGCGGCAAATTCGCTCCATTGCCACCACAGCCGCCATTACTTACAATTTTTGCACCATCATTCTCCTTAAATAAGTCTTTCCATACTTCTTCAACCGTTTTCTGACTCAGAGTCCTCGGCAATGTCAATGAAGCTTGCCTCTGCAAATTACCACCAGAAACACCACCTTCTCCTCCTCCTGGAACTGAAGTTGTCGCCACAGCCTGAGTCTCTCCAGCAGTAGAAATGTTTCTCAAGAGCTCATCCATGTTCATCGATCCGAAGTCCTTGCCGAGTCCACTAAATGTGTTCTGCAGCTCACCGAAGGTCAACGAGTATATCGATGACTGCCTAGCCAATGAGAAATGGTCCATTGTCTTTGATTCATTCCCTTCCATACTTGGAGCTTCACCAAAGTTCTTGAAATTCAGATTAGATCCCATTTCTTGTACAGAACAGCAGCAAACAGCCAAGAAAAGTATAAGCTAATCATACGCTCAAACCAATAAAGATAACAACTTTCATGTCAAGTCTCGAATTTAAAGATTCTCCAACAACAAGTACAAAACATACAATCATACACGTAACCAAACAAATTATCCCGCAAATCCATCAAATTTATGCAGATAATAAGGAATAAGCTGAAACTACTCTTTGTAACATTATTTCATTATACAAAACCCAGATCAAAAAAACTAAAAAGAAAAAGAAATTCCAGCTAGAAATCAATTAATAGCTGACTAACAAGCATCAAACTGCCATTTTTAAACCAGTAAACAACAAAACAATAGAAGCTTCAACAAAATCTAAAACCAACCCATTAATCCTAATCATAAAACCTAACAACACCATGTAAATACCAAGAAAAAAAATCAACTAAAAATAAGAAAACGACAAAAATAGAATAAAATAAAACAGTAAGACATAAGAAGTGAAGCAAAGAAAGAGACGCTACCTCTTCTTTTACCTGCCAAAATCGTATTTTTAATTTTTGATTAAAAAACCAAAAATTAAAATTAAAAATTGCTGGAAATTGAGAGGGAATTGTATTTTCTCTGAATCGAAACGGGATGGTTTTCGCTGTATGGAGGCGACAAGTGTCTACTTTGGTCTCGACATGGATCGATATTTAAGGAGCTTCCTAGATTTTGGTGGATATAATTGTAATTTTGCTTTTGTTGTTGTTTCTTATTCTGATCGTGGAGGTTGCGCAAAGTGGACCAATAAACATGAAGCTTGGAATTTTGATGTGACATCTGGCCAATGGTTAATAGACACATGGGAGGTTTGCAACCGTTGATTACCTGTCGTACAAGCTGATCGTATGGTCAATGTTTGGAGTTGTACTGCTTGAGAACTTTTTTTCCATTTATATTTCAATTTTCCATGCCTTTTAAAATATTGGGTACAAAACGAAAATATTGTTGAGATTATCTTCTAGAACAGATACTACAGTCTACAGTAATCACTATTAGCTAAATAAAAAAAAAGATACAAAATAAACAAATACCGAGTTGATAGGAGAATTTAAGTGAATAATACAGTTGAAAAAAAAATTAGGAGAATAAGTCAATAGGAAGAGTGTAGATTTTAGCTTATTTCTTTAAAATATCCTAAGTTTACCTATTTTCCTAAATCTAACCCTAAATATTATTATTCTCCTAAATTCTCTGGGTCGGTAAGATACATTAAATTTAAAATAAAGTAATATTAATTTAAATTTTTAAGATAATATCATTAAAAGAATATGTAGAAGGTGAGCAAAACTCGAAATTTTTAGCGAGATTAGTGATTAAAAAAACTCAATTTGTTTTGAATTAGCTCAAAATTTTATAAATTTGTTTTGATTCAGAAATAAAGTGAAATTTGAGTTATAAAATAAAAATTCAAATAACTCGTAATTTTTGATAATTAGTGGATTGATTTTTAAGTTCGAGGATTTATTTATTATTTTGATATATATGGTATCTTATATAATTAAATAAAGTTGTTTAAATTATAATAAAATCGTACTATAATATGATAAATAATTATAATTAAGTTTGACTAAAACTCAAGTTAAATTAAATTTTTTTAAATAAAATTATAGTCATAAAATATAACGTGTCAACTTGAATACTTTAAAACTTTTTAATGTGACTGACTCGATCGAACTATAACTCCGAAAAACATGCATACTGATGTGGGATACCGTTGGTAACAATGCCTGAAACAAGACAACCTTGGATTTGAGTACTTTATGGTCCCAGGCCGTTGAGGTTGAGAGTTTGGATGGACGATGATGAGTGAAGTCGGGGCATAGTACGAGAATGAGCTGGACTAAAGCTCACCAAAAAAAATTAAGGCTTTCCAAATTGTATTTAAATTTTGACACAAAAACATAATTATTTTATGTTTAGACACCGAATAAAAACATAGATGAGTGTTGTTTTGGTGGGTTTATACGATATACGATTATATATCGAGATTTTTAAATAAAAAAAAATATTTTTTGTTTATGTTAATAATGAACACCTCTAATACTGACTAGTGTCAATTAAATTTTTTTAAAAAAGTTAATAATGATTACAAGTAGTATCTGTTCTAGAATATAATCTTCACTATTTGACATTGATCGCCCAATCACTCTGTTGACATCGCTGGTGCTCGAACCTGTGACCTCTAGGAATGTCAATTAAATTTTTATTTCTACTCTTATGTGTCTTTTTAGGGCTTTCTCGTATAGTTTAGCTGAGTTTGAGACAGTATAAATCATATGTTATTTTTTAATTTCTTTATTTATGTTTTATTGTTAAAAAATTTATTTTAAGATTAAAGTTAAAATTTAAATTATTAGGTGTAAAGTATATTTTTAAGATTTAAAATTTAAAATTAAGATATAAAATTTAGTTTTTTTAATGTTAAAAAAATACAAAACAAATAATTTTTCTATCTGAAAAGTGTAACGTACTTTTTTTTAAAATATTTCTTTGTCTATAAAAATATACATAAATTTACTTAATAATTTAATATGTATATGTAATATATTAAATAAATTAATATGAAATACAACGTATAAAAACTCTAAATTTAAATACAAATTAAATTAAATCGAAATGGTCATAAAAGAATTGATAAATAATATTGTTTCATACTATAAATTAAATAAAAAAAGATATGATTGATATGTTTTTGAGCCTGAGCTGTTAATCTTCCGCCAACCTGCATTTGTCTGCATCCCATCTGTAAACGAAGGTTGCGCTGACGTGAGGGACAGGAATAGGATTAAAAATGCCAGACTCAGCAGCTCCGTCAGGGGAATCACCACGTAATTTCATTCTACAAACCACGACAGACACAGTAATTTCATGGGGATGCTACTTGGGTATACCAAATTATACACAAATATATATCAATATATTTTAGGTAAACTATATAAATGATTTCTTGATTATATTTTAATTATTTTTTATATTCTTTAACTAACAAATGTTATAAATTGGTCTATTGATTAATTTTTTTTGATACAAACTGGTCTTATACCATTATAAATTTGACGGAAAACAAATATGGACGTTAACATGTTGACTTGGATTATAGAGATTGGGGACATCACATGGTTATCCAAGTCAGCATGTTAAAGTCCACATCAGTTTTCCGTCAAATTTTTAATGACATAAGACCATTTTATATCAATGAACAAATTTTTAATATTTAATAGTGATATAAAAGATAATTGGGGTATAATCAAGAGACTATTTATGCAGTTTACCCTATATTTTAAAATAAATTTTCCATTTTATAATTTTTTTATTTTACTTTTATTTATATGGATTTATAAAATATGAAATGTTTGAGATTTTATGACACATGTTTTAAAAAAAAATTAATAAATCAATTTTAGGTAATCCAGATGTGATACTTCTGATCCAGATTGGGATCGAGATATTACATAGTTTGTATCTAAATATAGTTCGAAGGTTTAATAATAGAAAGAATAATATGATAATCAAATAAACATCATTTTGATTAATCGTGACGATGTTATATTTAATCTTAATAAAAAAAAACAATCAAACAACTGATTCAAAAATAAAAGCGTGTCGGTAGATAAAAAATACATACTAATAAATTAAAAAAAAAAGTGTATTATAAAACCCGACCGAGTAGGATCAGGATCGGGTATTTTTGCTATGCTAGAGACGTGAGAGAGGGAGAATATATCTAGGTTCTTTAAAAAGATAAATATTCCAAAAAAATATTTTACAAGTTAATGTATTAAAGATTACAAACACGTAAGACAAGTTAACAACATTAAAAAAGAATTTGATTTCGCATAAAAAGCAAGGAAAGAATATTCGTTTCTATCCATATAAATATAATTAAAATGTCTTAAATTGATTTTTAGTCATTAAATTTTTTAGGTTATAAAATAATCATTAAATTTATTAAATTATTATAAAATATATTAAAATTTATATATTACAAAATAATCAATTAAATTTAATGATTTATTATAAGATAATCTTAAATTTATTATAATTTTATAAGATTTAATGACTAATTTATAATAAATTAATAAATATAATGAGTTTTTTATAACTTCAATGTATAAGCAAATTATTTTAATATAATTTAATAATTATTATCTTATCCAAATAAAAGTTTCTTCATTAGATTCGATAAACTTGATCTGAGATTTAAGAATTAAATCGATTTACTTAAATTGAGGCGCAAAATTAATTCAAATATGACGATCTAAATTTGATCTAAAATCCGAACTGAATTAAAATCAATATGAATTCTAAACCCTAAACCCATAAACTCAAGCTAATTTTTAACCGAATCGAATAGTTTCGAATCGATTTTCAATTGAACCAAAGACAACTCAAAATAGAGAAAATACATTAAAATAAAAAAAGAAAGTTAGGTTGTGAGTTGTCGCACAATTAAAAAAAATATATACATAATATACAAAGTGATATATAGGGTGAAAAATCTTAGTCAACCTAAAACTCGATTAAAACCGATCAATCCTTGTTAACCCAATATTGATCAGATCCGAAATCAACCTATCTAAAAATAACTAAACTAATATAAATCGAGTCAAAAATCAAATAATTTAACCCGGTATTTAAACTTAAATCAATATAGACTCAAATTAAAATAAAAAAATTAAATTAAACTCAAATTAATTTAAATTAAATTTAAACAGATTATAAATAGAACTAAAATAAATAAAATCGAAATAAACCAAAATCTGAACCAAAAGATCCGTTTGCATCTCTCCTTGCGAAACAAGATTTCTTTAACTATTTACCTTAAAAAAGAAATCTTAAACGAATCGAACTCTTTATTAACTCTTAAGTATTAATTTACAACTCTGCCCTTGATTATTAGCTGGAGTTCTCAATAATTGAGAATGGGACCCACAAAACATCCAACAATTTAATAATTCTGCAAACATAAGTCCCTTGATGAATAAAGTATTTCAAAAATACCCCTTTAAAGAATACCATAATTACTCCCAAGTCCTAATTCGAGAATAATTCTTCTCCTCCTTTTTGAAGGTATTTTGCCTATAAATATATTCTTTACGTACATTACATGAGTCTCTCCCTCTTCTCTCTCTTGCTGACCTCGAAAACCCCCACCGGCACCAGAGACAGCGTTTCACGGCGACACTGAATCCAATGTCGAGACGTTACGCGCCTTCGCTACCTGCTCCTTTGTCGCAACGAAGCGCTTTATACAAGCAGCGGTCATGGTCTCCGGACACGGAGCGAGACGAAGCGTGGCTCAGGCGGAAGGAGCTTTATGGCCGCCGTACTCAGAGCTTCACTTCCGATGATATAGAGGATCTCAAAGGCTGTATAGATTTAGGTTTCGGCTTCGAACCAGATTCACCTGAATTGGATCCGAAACTATCCCGAACTCTACCCGCTTTGGAGTTTTACTGTGCCGTTAATCGTCAATTTAACGGTGGAATGTCGAGGAGTTCGTCCGCGTCATCGATTGACTCTTTAAGTGGCACTGGTAGCCCTACATCGATAATTGATCAAGGTAAATTTTGGTATCGAAGTAGCTTTCTTCTTAAGTTCAATCAAACTACTCTCACATCGTGTTTCTTAATTGTTTAATTTTGATTTTTTGTATTACAGGCGACGATCCGGAGATGGTTAAAACTAGGTTGCGTCAATGGGCGCAGGTGGTGGCATGTTCGGTGCGGCAGATTTCAGGGGGCCCATAAGTGATTCCCCGTGGAAGTTCTCTTCTCTCGGTTATTTTTTGTATAGAGGCGATAACAATATTTGAGTTAGTAATTAGTTTTCCTTTAGATTCTAGGCGATAACAATATTTGAGTTACTAATTAGTTTTCCTTCAGAAGTAACAATATTTGAGAGGGTTTAGGATTTGGATTTATCATATATTACAAAAACTAGAAAATTTTCAAGGTGCTGGATTGGATTGCTGGTTCAATTTTAAATTTCTACTGAAAATCTTTGAGATTATTTTATGTTTTTCCATTGCTTACTTCTTTTATCTGTTCATGAAGTATGTGACTTATGATTGCGCGTATATTTCCTAGAACATGGATCTTGGGGAGCATAGCAACCCTTAGTCCTATCTAATATCGGCTAGAAATATGATGATATGGATAATCAAGGCAAATTACTTATTTTATTTGGATTCCTCCTTTTACAGCTTCCTCTAGTTTCCCCTATTTAAATATAAAGCTACTATTTGTTACAAGATGGTTGCTGCTAGAACATAAGCTATAAGAGCAGTGACCCTTTGTTGGCAAAAGAAGGTCTGCAACATTCCCTTTGCTGTTTTTGCATAAATTTATTATCTGTTGGCAAAAGAATGTCAGCACCATTTGTTACAAGATGGCTGCTGATTTCTTGTGATATCTAGGGAAGATTGTTTTTACACAAGTTTATAATTTGCCGGCAAAAGGTCAATAACATTCCCTGTTCCAAGAGAAACCAACGATGAAATCTACTTAGGAAGTAGTAAGATCTTATCTTGTAGGTTAGCAAGAAGTACAGAGCTGGACCCTTTAGGTGGTTGCACAAGTGTTAGATCTAATTGAGCCTCAATATGCTAACATGTTTTTGTTTTCATATTTTCCTTATTCACGTTTGTTATGAGTTTCCATGTTCCGTGCCAATAATGCATTGTTTTCCTGCACCTACAAGTAAACAAACTTGTTTTCTTCCCCCAACACCCACAAGCCTTTTCAGGTAAGTTACTGGTTTGAACCAGTGAAGGCCTGTCATGGTGGTCTCTCTCTCTCTCTCTCTCTCTCTCAATGCAAGCAACTTCATCTTACAGATATGAAGTCTCATGATTTAGTTGTCATCGTGGTCCCAAAATTTGAACTAACTTCCTTGACGACCGTTGCTCATAAATTCCTTCATCCTTTGCCTTAAGTCACGTGAGTCTCTTTTCACTGCAATCTCAATTCATTGTTCGGAATATATAAATCTTTGAACTTTTAATCTCTGAGGGGCATGCTCAAGCGCCCATTCTTCAACAATTTCAGTAAAACTTCATTTAACCACTTCAGAAACTACAACCACAGCCAAACTCACCAAAATCAAAGGCAACCCAATAGTCAAAACCTTTGATCTTTTCCTTGGTCCGATCCGATGAAGCTTAGGAAGTTGAAACATGTTAATAGTATTAAATTACGGTTGGTGTGATTTTTCTCTAAAAAATTTCCATTGACCGCTTATCAAAATCATGTTCTAAAAACTCCTAGCGTTTGTCGTCATAATAACCAACTGTGGACGATTTATTTCCATCCCAACATGTTTGTCATTGATATAATCAAACTTTTTTACGTTGTATTGTATCGAGCATGGAAGAGATCCGGGAGGCCTCTGGTGAGTGCACTGACGAAAGGCGAAAGCTATTCTATGTCCGCTGAGCGTTGGAAAAAAGCTAAAGTTGCATTCCTTGTCATCGTGTTTCATTGGAAACTAATCTGTCAACAATTTTTTTCTTTCATAATTTTGATTATAATTTTTTTTTGGGATAAATAAGATTTTATTTATCCAAGAAAACCATCATAAACAAAGAATGGAGAAATACACACTTAACTACCCTGTACAAACAACATCGATAGATTTACCTTTACCGTTTCCTTGGATCCAAATAAAGAGGTCCCTCCAACAACCATAAGGTAGATAGACATTGCAAGCTTGCATAACCATAGCCCATAGATTTCTTGAAAAAAAAAAAAAACTCTTCAAATAAATGATCTTGAGACTCATCATCCAAACAATAAAATAAACACAAATGGTTTCCATGGTATCTTCATCTCACCATCTTACTTTTTGTTGACAACCTGTCCATGGAATTACTAATCATGATATAAAGGAACAACGTGGCATAAATAGAGCCCCAACAACTTTGCCTAACTTCCAAGCTCTCCTTGCTTTGTATTCTCCTTGAATGTTGTCCACCATAGCAAAATCATCCTTCAACCCCAACAGCTTCTTTCATGCCAACTATGGTGCATCTTTACTGATGCATTCCAAATCGAAATAACTTAAAAAATGATAAATAAAATTATAATTATTATTGAGGGGTCAAACAGGATATTTCTCATTGTCAACTCATTTTTAATGACATCCAACGAAACAATAATATTTTATTGATGGGTCTTCGCTCAAACCTAAGAGTGTCAAGAACCCAAGAAAGCGTTCCCTTATCCTACGAGTTGCCATCTTCTTCATCCGTTTCCAACAAGAGAAAATGGTCCAGTTTGGTGCCCTTAGTTGTGGCCCTCGTGGTCATTGCTGAAATCTCGTTTCTTGGTCGCCTTGACATCGCTAAAAACGCCGCCTTTTCCGATTCATGGTCCGACATGTTTTATAAGTCACACTCTTCCGATGGAGTAGCGGTAGCCGGCGATCGGAATTCGGCTACAGAGGGCTGTGAGGAATGGCTTGAGAGAGAAGATGCCGTGGTTTATTCAAGGGATTTTCACAAAGATCCCATCTTGGTCTCTCCCCTTGTGATGTTTGTTGATTGTATCTGGAGTTATGTTTTGGTTTCTTTATGTAGAGTCTTGTTGAGAATGAGATGTACATGATTAGGTGGAAGTATGAAGGCCCATCTGATTCTTTCAAGGCCCTTTTGGGTATGGCTGTGGTTCATTCATCATGCCGTCTGTGCATTCACTTGGCAACCGTCATCCGGGAGAAAGAAGAAAGGAGCTTGGACTTTAAGAAACGCCCCTGCAAGTGTATGCGAGGATCAGAAATTGTGTATCATTTATATGTACGAGAACGAGGGAGATTTGAGATGCATTCCATTTTCTTGGAGAAATTATTACATGAACTCGTTCCTCCACTTAGGATATGATCCCTAACCAATTAAATTAAGATATATCATATATATTTTCTATATCATATTTACACATAAGTATTGTCCAAAGCATCCAATTTAATGTCTTTGATTTAAAAAAAGAAAATAAATATTATCAAAGATTTCTTGTGCCATATTTCTCTTTGTTCTTTAAAATCTTTCTTAATTAATTTTTTATAGGTTTGGGGTTTAGGGTTAGAGGTTAGGGTTTATGATTTAGAGTTAGGGTTATGGTTTAGGGTTAGGGGTGATGGTTTAGTGTTAAGGTTAGAGGTAGGGTTTAGGGCTTAGGGTTAGGGGTGATGGTTAGGTTTAGGGTTTATGTTTAGGGTTGAGGATTTAGAGTTATGGTTTATGGTTAAGGTTAGAGGTAGGGTTTAGGGTTTAGGGTTTGAGGTTTAGGGTTTAGAGTTTAGGGTTTGGGTTAGAGGCAGGGTTTAGGGTTTATGTTTAGTGTTGATGATTTAGTGTTGAGGATTTAGAGTTAGGGGTTATGGTCAAGGTTTAGGGTTAAAGGTAGGGTTTAACTTTTAAGGTTAATGCTAGGGTTTAGGGTTAGAGGTAAGGTTTAGGGTTTAAGGTTAGGGTTAAGGTTTAGTGTTTAGGTTTAGGGTTAGAGGTAGGGTTTAGGGTTTAGATTTAGGGTTAGAGGTAGGGTTTATGTTTAGGGTTGATGATTTAGAGTTAGGGTTCAGTGTTTAGGGTTAAAGTTAAGGTTTAGTGTTTAGGGTTAGAGGTAGAGGTAGAGGTTAGAGTTAGGGTTAGGTTTAGGTTTAGGGTTTAGAGTTTTGGGTTAGGGTGATGGTTTAGGTTTAGGGTTAGAGGTAGGGTTTATGGTTTATGGTTAGGCTTTAGGGTTTATGGTTTATGGTTGGGGTTAAGGTAAGAGGTAGGGTTTAAAGTTTAAGGTTAGGGTTAGGGGTGATGGTTTAGCGTTAGAGGTAGGGTTTAGGGTTTAATGTTTAATGTTTAGGGTTTAGGTTTTGGGTTAGAGGTAGGGTTTAAGGTTTAGTGTTAGGGTTTAGGTTTTGGGTTAGAGGTAGGGTTTAGGATTTAGGGTTAGGGTTTAGATTCAAGGTTTTGGGTTAGAGTTTAGGGTTTGGGGTTTATAGTTAGGGTTTATGGTTGGAGTTAAGGTTTAATGTTTAGGGTTGAGTTAGGGTTTAAGGTTTAGAGGTAGGGTTTAGTGTTTAAGGTTAGGGTTAGAGGTAGGGTTTAGGGTTAGGGTTAAAGGTAGGGTTTAGGGTTAGGGTTAGAGTTAGGGTTTAGGGTTAGGGTGTGCTGGGATTGGAGGGCTCGATAAATAACCAATCAAAAAAACTTGCAAAGTGGTGGAGAAATGGCAATTTGGGTGTTGGTTGAGGAAGCAATGAAAATAGACAATGAACATAATGATTTAGAGCGGTTCGGCCTTCGAACAAGCACCTACATCCTCTACCTTAGCTTCCCACTAAGGATTTCCCAAATTCACTAAGAATCTCTTCCTTTTGAGGGCAAAGGGATAACCTTACGAATCTTGATTCAAACCCTAATGAAACATCCAAAGTTCACAACCCGAACTTTGAGAATCCTCTCAAACAAAAAGATAAACAAAACAAACTTTGATAATCCTTCTAATAAGGCTAATTGTTTGCAACTAAGCACTCACCCAATCCTAATATACTTGAGCATACATTGAGAATTAAGCTCACAAGTGTTTTGTCAACCCAAAGATTAGAATTTATGCACTAAGACAATTTCTTGATCATAATGTTTTTACAAGTGAAACATTAGTTTTCTCTTAATGCTTGAGGCTACCTTTTATCATCCCAAATCATGATCTAGCCGTTTATAGCCGTTGGAGATGTTTTGGAGCCGTTTGGAGCTGATTTCAAGGCATATTTCTTCTTCTGGTATAGACAGTATAGAAACTTGTATCGAACCTGGTACCGAAACTGGTATCGAAACGGCTGCTTTGGAAAATAGTCGTTGAACATGCATTTATGAACGTAGGTTTAGGGTTAGAGGTAGGATTTAGGGATTAGGGTTTATGTTTATGGTTGTGGGTTATGGTTTAGGGTTTAGGTTTTAGGGTTAGAGTTAGAGGTAGGGTTTAAAGTTTAGGATTTAGAGTTATGGTTTATGGTTTAGGTTTATGGTTAGAGGTAGGGTTTAGGGTTAGGGTTCAGGGTGATGGTTTAGGTTTAGGGTTAGCGGTAGGGTTTAGGTTTAATGTTAGGGTTAGGTTTAGGGTTAATATTTAGGGTTAGAGGTAGGGTTTAAGGTTTAGGGTTAATGTTTAGGGTTAGGGTTAAAGGTAGGGTTTAGGGTTAGGGTTTAAGTTTAGGGTTAAAGGTAAGGTTTAGGGTTTAGGGTTAGAGGTAGGGTTTAGAGTTTAGTGTTTAGGTTTAGGGTTATAGGTTGGGTTTAAGGTTTAGGGTTAGAGGTAGGGTTTAGGGTTTAAAGTTTAGGGTTTAGAGATAGTGGTAGGGTTTAGGGTTTAGATTTAGGGTTTATGTTTTAGGGTTAGGGTTTATGGTTTAAATTTAGGGTTAGATGTAGAGTTTAGGGTTTAGGATTTAGAGTTAGGGTTTAGGTTTAGGGTTAGTGCTTTGGGTTAGGGTTTAGGGTTAGTGCTTTGGGTTAGGGTTTAGGGTTTAGGGTTAGAGGTATGGTTTAGGGTTTAAGGTTAAAGTTAGGGTTTAGGGTTTAGAATTAGAGGTAGGGTTTAGATTTAAGGTTTAGGGTCTAGGGTTAGTGTTTAGGGTTATAGGTAAGGTTTAGGTTAGGGTTTGAGTTTAGGGTTTATGTAGGGTTTAGGGTTAGGTGTAGGGTTTAGGTTTTAGGGTTATGGTTAGGGTTTAAGGTTTAGGGTTTAGGGTTAGGGTTAGAGGTAGTGTTTAGGGTTTAGGATTAGGGTTAGGGTTAGAGGTAATGTTTAGGGTTTATAGTTAGAGGTAGGTTTAGGGTTTAGATTTAGGGTATAGGGTTTATGGTTTAGGGTTAGAGGTAGGGTTTAGGGTTAGGGGTGATGGTTTAGGCTTAGGGTTAGAGGTAGGGTTTAGGGTTAAGGTTAGGGTTTAGGGTTTAGGTTAGAGTTAAGATATAGGGTTTAGGGTTAGGGTTAGGGTTGGAGTTAGAGGTAAGGTTTAGGGTTTATGTTTAGGGTTGAGGATTTAGAGATAGGTTTTAGTGTTTAGTGTTTAGGGTGAGGGTTTGAGGTGATGGTTTATGGTTTGTGTTTAGGGTTTAAGGTTTAAGGTTAGGGTTAGAGGTATGGTTTAGGGTTAGGGTTAGGGGTAATGGTTTAGGTTTAGGGTTAGAGACATGGTTTAAGGTTTAGGGTCTAGGGTTATGGTGATAGTTTAGGGTTTAGGGTTAGAGATAAGGTTTAGGGTTAGAGGTAGGGTTTAGGGTTTATGTTTATGGTTGAAGGTTATGGTTTAGGTTTTAGGGTTAGAGTTAGAGGTAGAGGTAGGGTTTAGGATTAGGGTTAGGGTTAGGGTTTAGGGTTAAAGGTAAGGTTTAGGATTAGGGTTTAGGGTTAGATGTATGGTTTAGGGTTTAGGGTTAGAGGTAGGGTTTATGGTTAGGGTTAGGGTTTTTAGTGATGGTTTAGGTTTAGGGTTAGGGTTAGAGGTAAGGTTTAGGTTTAATGTTAGGGTTATGGTTTAGGGTTAGGGTTAGAGAGGTAAGGTTTAAGGTTTAGGGTTAGGGTTTAGGTTTATGGTTAAAGGTAGGGTTTAGGGGTTAGGGTTTAAGTTTAGGGTTAGAGATAGGGTTTAGGGTTAGGGTTAGGGGTGATGGTTTAGGGTTAGGGTTAGAGTTTAGGGTTTAGGTTTAAGGTTAGGTTTAGGGTTTAGGTTTAGTGTTATAGGTAGGGTTAATGGTTTATGGTTAGAGGTAGGTTTAGGGTTTAGAGATAGAGGTAGGGTTTAGGGTTTAGATTTAGAGTTTAGGGTTAGGGTTTACGGTTAGAGTTTATGGTTTAGGTTTAAGGTTAGAGGTAGGGTTTAGGCTTAGGGTTTAGGGTTTAGTGTTAGAGGTATGGTTTAGGGTTTAAGGTTAGAGGTAGGGTTTATGGTTAGGGTTTAGGGTTTAGAGTTAGAGGTAGGGTTTAGGGTTTAGATTTAGGGTTTAGGGTTAGAGGTAAGGTTTAGGTTTTATGGTTTAGGGTTTAAAGTTTATGGTTAGGGTTAGAGGTGGGGTTTAGGGTGTAGATTTAGGGTTAAGGATTAAGAGTTAGGGTTTAGGGTTTAGGTTTATGGTTAGGTTTAAGGTTTAGGGTTAGAGGTAGGTTTTAGGGTTAGGGTTAGAGGTAGGTTTTAGGTTTTAGGGTTATGGTTAGGTTTTAGGGTTAGAGGTAGGGTTTAGGTTTTAGGGTTAGAGGTAGGGTTTAGGTTTTAGGGTTTAGATTTAGGGTTTAGGGTTTAAATTTAGGGTTAGAGTCAGGGTATATGATTTATTGATTAGATTTAGGGTTGACAATTTAGAGTTGGATTTAGGGTTTAGGGTTTAGGGTTAGGGTTAGAGGTAGGGTTTATGGTTAAGGTTATGGTTTAGGGTTAGAGGTAGGGTTTAGGGTTTAGGGTTAAGGTTAGGGTTAAAGGTAGGGTTTAGGGTTTAGGGTTAGAGGTAGGGTTTAGGGTTTAGATTTAAGGTTTAGGTTTTAGGGTTAGGGCTTAGGGTTTAGATTTAGGGTTAGAGGTAGGGTTTAAGGTTTAGTGTAACACCCTCAACCCGATGCCATATCGGGCCTCCTGCCCAAAACCTGTATTTCAAAATTTCGTTCCAAAAGCCCATAAAGACGGGTCCAAATCCATTTCATCGCAATGTAATAAATTCGAAATCTATTTTAAAACATAAATCTGAATAACTAGCGGAGCTCCAAAATATTACAAATCGTTTAATAGCATTCGACAATATATAAAATAGAGTTACAAATTACACATATAGGGTCTTACAAGTACGAATGCCCACTATACCTAATAACAATACTCTGACAACAGATGTCGATGTTGAAGCCACCACGATGATGCTCCTCCGAAAGTCTCATTAACCTACGCACGAAAACACATTTTGAACGTTGAGCTACTAAAGCTCAGTGGGTACTCGACCAACGGGTCCACAACATGCATAGCATAAAATAAGCATAGCAACATGTATGATGACATGGCATGAATACGATGGCGCTACCATAACCGCCTAAACACATGATATCATGATGGCATATATCAGCACATAGCATATGCAAGCCAAGAGAAGACCACGCAGCAACTCAAGTTCTTAACTCGTATTTATATCTCATATATATATACTTATATATATATATATAGCGGTGTCCATATCACCTCATAGTAGTATAGATGTAAGGGGACCCATCAGCACTAAGCAAGGCCCGTGGCATGCCACTCCATAATATCCGCTAAGGAACCCATCAGCACTAAGAAAGGTCCTAGCTGGTCTTCCGCATAATATTATCGATAACCCATCAGCACTAAACAAGGTTATCAGTTTTACATCTCATATAATATTTAATCTAGTAACCCATCAGCACTAAGAAGGTTACCAGATTATCTCATAATCATATAATATATACTTTAGGCAACCCATCAACACTAAGCAAGGTTCCTAGTAAGCTACGTGACTCGAATAGGTCACACGAACCCTTAACGGTTCCATATACCGGTTTACACCACTAGACTCCAATTATTATTAAATTATCTCTTTAACAGGCTAGGTGTTTATTTCTCGGTCTAATATTCATTTTAAGGTTTAAACAAGTCTTTAGAACTTCTAAGATAACATTGTGAGACTTTACCATTTTTCCACAAGAATTTGGGTTAGATTGCTCTAGGGTATTGATACCCCTATTTGGAGTATCGAAACGCCAGGTATCGATACCCTCCCAAAGGGGTATTGAAACGACGGTATCGATACGAGTATCGAACCAAAAACCTCACTGGAGGACTCGGTATCGATACTCTTGACATCAACAAAAGAGGACCAACCCGCTTCGATACTGGTATCGAACCGGGAAGGTCACTGGACGACTCGATATCGAAACGCCCTGCCCGTGTTTCGATACCCCTGCACGAAATGTGCAGTTTTGCTTATTCAAACACTTAGGACTCTATCCAAACTTAATTCATTTAATACCAAATTGATCATAGATCTTAAGGGAGTGATCCTAAGCGTTTTTACATCATTTTCACAAGGGCTCATCAACATAAACACAAACCACCATTAATGACCATCCTAAGCTACTAACATTTCAAACCAATCAACAAACATGCATTTAAACTTAAAACATGATATGCATGATGATTATGAGTTGGAAGAGAACCAACCTTAAGCAAAACAACAACAAAAACACCAAACCCGAGCTCCAAGCTCAACCTCAAACTTTCTCCTTTCCAATGCTTGAAGATGGCTCTCTCACTTGTTTCTCTACAAAGGGAAAGATACACAACGATTTAGAACGGTTTGGGATGATTTCTAGAGCTTAAAAACACTAAAAAGCTGAGATTTAAGCTCCCTAAAATCAAGTCCCAATGTAACGACCCGGATTTCGGATCCAAGCGGCGGGTTAATCCGAGAGTTTGGGCTTCGATTTTGGGCCCCGAGTGGAGTGGTTTAGGCTTAGTTTGTTGGGTCTTTAGTAGTTGTGTTGGGCTTAAGTTATGGGCTGAGGGCATTTTGGTAAATGCTAAAATAAGTTGAATAAAGGGGTTTGGGGGTGTTGTTTCTGCAGAAGTGAGGTCATAAGTGCAGGAGGTTTTTCTTTTTTCTACCATCTTCTTCAATCAAAGTTTAAGGTGAAGAAAAAGGTAAGATCTTGGTGAGTTTGGTTTAAAATCTCGTTTTTAGGATGAAGAGAAAGTTGTAGAGCTAAAATGGATCTATAAAACAAAGTTTGGTCTGCCAAGTTTGGTGGAGGAAGAGGTTTTCGTGGAGGTTTAGGTTGAGTTCGGGAATAGGTTTTAGAGGGTGTAAACCTTAGTTTTTCTAGTGTTTTAGACTCTAAGAATTATCATCTTGGTGTCTAATTCACTTCTTATCTTCCCCTTTGTAGAGAAACAAGTGGGAGAATCTTCCAAGAGCTTGAGTAAGGAGAAAGCTTGAAGAAGGGAAGGAAGGTCGTTTTTGCTGTTGTGTTGCTTAAAGTTGGTACTCTCAACTCTTCTAATTATCTTGCATTTCATGGTAGAGTGCATAGCATATAAAAATCCATGTATGTATGCTTGATTTGCTTGGTTTGCTTGTAAGAGGTCTTTAATGGTGGAATTCGGATTTATGTGTTAAATGTCTTGAAAATGATGTTAAATTATCCTAAACACTCCTAATAATGTGTAGGGACACTTTAGGATTGATTCGATCAAGTTTGAGAATGAATCCTTGAAATTCTAAGTGCAGACCTGCATTTTTGTGCAGGGGTATCGATACACGGGCTACCGGTATCGATACCCATGAGTGGAAATAGGCTAAGTGGCCAGGTGTATCAAACTATAGTTCGATACCGGATCCTCCAGTAGCATAATGGCATCGATACCAGTATCGATGCTGGAGGGTCCCCTTTCGTTGACTTTGGAATTGGTCAAATGGTATCGATACTGGTATCGATACCCATGTTTGATGCCTTCTTTGGGTGGGTATCGAGGCAGGGTGGTTCGATACCTCACATAAGGGTATCGATACCCCTGCGAGAACTTAACAAGATAAGCTTTGTTTGAGGTTCGATAAGAGGATTGAGGGTCTTAATGAATCTTATAATTAATGAAATGAATTGTAGACACAAGATTGATGTTATAACCCCGAACGACTAAGTTATGTTAAGTCTTGATGTGTTTTGATGTGAGAATCCTAGGTGGATCATTTGTGTGTATCGAGTCCTTGTTTGATGGAAATCCGGATATCCATAAGTGTTGCAACACGTTGAAGACCATCCGATGTAACATGCCGAATGATGTCTAGAAGACTTTTATTCCGAGTGTTGGGCGACCTCACTCGAAGATGTTCGATGTAACATTCCGAGTATGGGGTTGGTTGGGCGGCCTCAATCCTGAGTGTAGGATCCCGATTCTGTGTGGACGCGGGCCTCACTCTTGTGTGTTATTTTGTGATGTGACATGTATATGCTGTGTGCGATATTATACATTGTTTATGCCATGTGGTAGGCAAGCATGCTAGATCATCATATCATGCTCGATATTTTATATGTTATGTTTTACTGCTTATGATATGCATGATGTTGGCCGAGTTCGGCGTACCCACTGAGCTTTCGTAGCTCAGCGTTCGAAATATGCTTTCGTGCATAGGTTAGGTGAAGATGGTTCGTGGAGCACCGTCAAGGTTTGGATTTCAGCATCGACCGTGTTGTCAGAGTACATGTATTAGATTTAATGGGCTTGTACTAAGTTGAACCCTGTGTAATGTAACTCTGTTTATTTAATTTGGGTCGAATGTTTTAATGGGTTATAATATTTTGGAGCTCCGATTACTTACTATCATTTTGGGTTATATTTTAACTTAATGGATTTTATGAATCGTATTTGGACTTGAATTTGATTTTATTTGATGGGCTTTGAAAAGAAATTTTGGAATACAAGTTTTGGGGCCTCCGGCCCAATGTGACATCCGGGTCGTGTGTTACACCCGAACTCAACCTTAAACCTTCAACTTCTCCCAAACCAACACTTTCTTACCTCTTGTGATAGATCCTTAACAGCTCTACAACTCTTGTTCTAACTCTAAAACGGGATTACAACATAAAACTCTAAAGATCTTACCTTTGCTCTTCCTTTCCTTTGCTACAAAGAAGATGGATGAAGGGAGAAAAAGAGAAAGGGTGAGATCATCCTGTGTAGAATAATAAAACCCCTTCCCCCATTTTCATCCCAATTAGACATTTACTGAAATGCCCCCATCTTAAAATCTTAAGGTCTAAGCCTCTCAAAGCCCAACAAGCCTAAAGCCCAACAAGGCCTAACTACATAAACCCGGGGCCCAAAACCGAAGCCCAAGCCCATCGGGTTAGCCCGACACTCAGATCCGAATTTGGGTCGTGACATTTAGGGTTTAGATTTAGGGTTTAAGGTTTAGGTTTAGGGTTAGGGTTTAGGGTTTATGGTTAAAGTTAGGGTTTATGGTTAGGGTTAGGGTTTAGGGTTAGGGTTTAGGGTTAGAGTTAGAGTTGGGTTTAGGGTTAGGGTTAGGGTTTTGTTTAGGGTTTAGGGTAGGGTAGGGTTAAGGGTTAAGGGTTAAGGTTAGGGTTAGGGTTAGGGTTAAGGGTTAAGGTTAGGGTTAGGTTTATGGTTAAGGGTTAAGGTTAGGGTTAGGTTTAGGGTTAAGGGTTAAGGGTTAAGGGTTAGGTTAGGGTTATAGTTTAGGGTTAGAGGTAGGGTTTAAGGTTAGGGTTTTAGTTTAGGGTTAGGGTTTAGGGTTAGAGGTAGGTTTTAAGGTTTAGGCTTTAGGGTTAGGGTTAGGTTTAGGGTTTAGGGTTAGAGTTGGGGTTTAGGGTTAGGGTTTAGGGTTTAGGGTTAGAGTTGGGGTTTAGGGTTAGGGTTTAGGGTTAGAGTTTAAGGTTAAAGGTAGGGTTTATGGTTTAGGTTTAGGGTTTAGGGTTAGAATTGGGGTTTAGGGTTTAAGTTTAGGGTTAGATGTAGGGTTTAGGGTTAGGGTTTAGGATTTAAGGTGTAGGGTTAGGGTTAGCGGTAAGGTTTAGGGTTTACGGTTAGGGTTAGGGTTAGGTGATGGTTTAGGTTTAAGGTTAGATGTAGGGTTTAGGGTTTAGTTTTAAGGTTAGAGTTTAAGGTTTAGGATTTAGGATTTAGGGTTTAGAAAAAAGTAATTAAAAATTGAATAATAAAGAGGTTGACAATATAAAAAATCTTTGATAATGGAAAAAATATATGATGTGTTTTAATTTAATTGGTTGGGACCATATCTTAGGTGGTGAAATGAGTTTATGTAATAATTTTTCATTTTCTTGAGTTATCCCGTCTACTCTTTAGCTGTTAGCACATTGTTTCCGAGCAATTTTATTGATCTTATTGTTCCAGCCTCGACTACACTTTCTTTAAATATAACAGAAAAGTAAATCGAAAAGTTTTTGAACTCATCTAGCATTGCAGGTATAGGTGGTGTAGTTTAATCTCCACTTGTTTGAAGCTAATTTTAACTGTATCTTGGATTATGAAACTGGATGCAATCCTTATTTCTGGCATCAACGGAACAGGTTGGACAATTTGAATGGCCTTGGAGGCTGTGGTGGTTATGAAGTTCAAGTCTCAGAAACATGTTCCCATTTGGAAACAGGAAAGACCCGAAAGCATAAGAAGAGGCGATGAACTAAAAGTACACAGAATATTTCCTGTTGGCTTGACACTGAGACAGACATACAATTCTTGAATGATAAATGATAAACTACCGACTTATGAAGATATTAGATGATAAAGAAGATATAATTTAAGAATGTGATCAGAAAAAAATAAAACTTTTGAGGTTTTAAAAAAATATTTTTTTAAATAATATATATAAATAAATTACATATCATGTTTTTTATTAAAATGAAAAAATTTATTAATGATAGTCTATAAAAAATATTTAAATAAATCTTAAATTAAAAAAAATATTTTTAACATAATATAATTTAAGTATCTATTTATAAAAAAATATAATTTAAATAGATATTCGACTGTTAAACTTATATTTTAACCTGCTTTTTATGGATAAATCTTAACGTCTTTGACTTGACCTTTTAATGTTTTTCACTACCCGATGATCATTAAATGCTCACGGCATTGGCGGAGCGTAAGAACTAAAATGAGTTTTGGCCAGGCAAGAAATTGAAATTTCATACATTTTTTATTATTTTTTATTTATAAAAAATTAATTCAATATTTAAAATTTTAAAAAATATATCGTTAAAATTTTAATTAAAAAACAATAATGTACATCAAACCATTTATTCAAAATTCTCCGTGATTAAAGAGTAATTAAATATAGATTTGATTGTTGATTTTTAAAAAATATTCTCTCAGTTTAAACCATTTAGTCAAAATTCACCGTGATTAAAGAGTAATCAAACCATTTAGTCAATAATGTGAAAATTATATTTTAAAAAACCTTCGAGTAATTAATTTTTAAAAAATATTCTCTCATTTTTAATATATTTCTTTGTCTCCGTGGTATAATTTTTCTACTTTTATAATACGTGTTAGTTTAGTGTGTTTTAGTATTTGTACGATGATCGTTACGATACCAGTTTATGGTTCATATTTTCTTGATAATTGTGTAGAGTTTCACCACTTTTAAATTGTTTTTCGATATAATATATATTGGTCAATAAATTATTATTTTTTAGAATAAATATGAGAAATAATTATTAATTTTGGATATGTTAAAAAAATTAATTTTTTAACTTTAATTATTTAGAAGCTTTAAAATAATTATAGTTAAATATTTAAGGAGTGATGAATAGTGACAAGTGTTGCTGTGGGGTGGTTCGACTGCGGCGAGTGAAGCTAAAAGTGTCTCTTGGCCGATTTTAAAGGTTAAATACAACTAAGGCAGCAACCACAGGTCGAGTGGAATCTAGCAGCTGAATGCGGAAACTAGGGGACGAGACAAAGACAATGGATCGTACGCTTCAACTAGGAAGCCAAAAGCCAATCAACCACCACACTTCAGAATATTTTAAAAACAAGTCAAAGACTAATAAAACAGTAGTAACATGGTGTACGAGCCCTTTAATTGAAGTGATTAAAAAAACAGTTATTGTTTTTAGAGGTCACGAGTTCGAGTACCAGCGATGACAACATAGTGATTAAGCGATCAATGTCAAATAGTGGAGATTATATTCTAGAACAAATACTATTGTAACCAATGTAACTAGGAGTGAGCAAAACTCAACTCGAGGCAAAAATATTCGACTCGAAATTTCATAGACTCGAAAAAATTTCAAATAAAGTTTGAGTTGTAAAATGGAAATTCGAATAACTTGAAATTTTTAGTAATTAAAAGATTAATTTTTAAGTTTGAGACGAATCTATCAATTTTTTATAATATATATACATTGATAAATAAAAATATAAAGAAATATAGCTACATATGAATATATATATATATACATGTCTTATATGATTAGAGAAAGTCGTTTAAATTAAAATCAAATCATACTCTAACATGATAAATAATTACAATTAAATATTTATAGGAACTCGAAAACTCGACTCGATTCGACTCGAATTTTTTAAACTCTACTTGAATCGAAAAAATTTCAAATAAAGTTTGAGTTATAAAATATGACTTGTCAACTCGAATAACTCAAAATTTTTTTATTCGACTCGATCGAATATTCACCCCTAAATATAACAACCTCAAACAAGATTCTTATATACTCTAGTAAACTAATTTAATATAAAAATTATAATTTGCGAATGTATTACGCAATTAACTCATATTAGATCGAAATTAAAGTAAAAAAACAAAAGCCACCGAGTACCATGTTTCTCAGTTCCTTCTTACAACGTGCTTAGGAGCTAAACTGACCCTTACCACCATCGAAAAGTCCACTGTCCCAAAAAAAACCTTCTCCTCTGCTCTTAAGGTCCTCTTGTTTCCATTACAAAAATGTCCAAAACTCTATTATCCAACCATTCACTTATCTTTCCGCCACCACCACCTTTGCAAACAACTAATCCCACCCCATGTCTTCTTTCTCAGTTCGTTTCTTTACGCCACAAGCGCTGCCGTCTACCACTTCTTCTGTGAGGCCAAAAACATGGGTTCTCGCCGCTCCCACGTCGGCTCCTGCGGTTTCGGTGGAGGTTGACACCGGGAGGTTGGAGCCTCGGGTGGAAGAAAGAGATGGGTACTTTGTGTTGAAAGAGAAGTTCAGAGAAGGTATCAACCCTCAAGAGAAAATCAAGATTGAGAAAGACCCTTTGAAGCTTTTCATGGAAGGAGGGATTGATGAGCTTGCTAAGATGTCGCTTGAGGAGATTGAGAAAGCTAAGCACACAAAGGATGATATTGATGTTAGACTCAAATGGCTCGGTTTGTTCCATCGCCGGAAGCATCAATGTAAAGCCTTTTTCTTTTTCATGAATCTGAATTTTCTTAGCTTTCCGTCGTTTTTTAAGCAATTTATTGTGTTGGGATTTGAAATTTGAAGTTTCCTTGTGTTGTTGATGGCAGATGGGAGATTTATGATGAGATTGAAGCTGCCAAATGGAGTAACCACAAGTGCTCAAACACGATATCTGGCTAGCGTGATAAGGAAATACGGGGAAGAAGGGTGTGCCGATGTTACAACCAGGCAAAACTGGCAAATCCGGGGGGTCGTGTTGCCTGATGTGCCGGAAATACTCAAGGGTCTCGATGATGTAGGCTTGACAAGCCTGCAAAGTGGCATGGACAATGTGAGGAACCCTGTCGGCAACCCTCTCGCCGGCATTGACCCTGAAGAGATCGTCGATACACGTCCTTACACTAACTTGTTATCGCAATTCATCACCGCCAATTCCCGTGGCAATCCTGCTTTTGCCAACTTGTAAGTTTTCCTCTGCACACATCCATGGTTCCTAGAAACACTATAATGTGTCTGGTTTTTTGATGTTATGTTTTTGTTCGAATAGGCCAAGGAAATGGAATGCTTGTGTGGTTGGGTCTCATGATCTTTACGAACATCCCCACATCAACGATCTTGCTTACATGCCAGCCACGAAAGACGGACGATTCGGGTTCAATTTGCTGGTTGGTGGGTTCTTTAGCGGCAAGAGATGTGATGAGGCCATTCCTCTTGATGCTTGGATCCCTGCTGATGATGTGGTCCCATTGTGCAAAGCTATGTTAGAAGCCTTTAGGGATCTTGGTTACAGAGGCAATAGACAGAAGACAAGAATGATGTGGCTGATTGATGAACTAGTGAGTCACACTTTGCTTTCATTGTTTGTTTTCGTATTAGGATTCGATTTTTTCCGAGATTGTAGGCTCAAAAGCATCACTTAATTGCAGGGTCTTGAAGTATTTAGATCGGAGGTGGCCCGTAGAATGCCTCAAAAAGAGTTAGAGAGAGCATCTCCTGAAGATTTAGTTCAAAAGCAATGGGAAAGGAGAGACTATCTTGGTGTCCATCCACAGAAACAAGAAGGTTTTAGCTACGTCGGTATTCACATTCCAGTCGGTCGAGTCCAAGCCGACGACATGGATGAACTAGCTCGGTTAGCCGACACATACGGCTCAGGCGAACTCAGACTCACCGTGGAGCAAAACATCATAATCCCGAACGTAGAGAACTCGAAACTACAAGCATTGCTTAACGAGCCAATATTGAAGAAACAGTTTTTACCCGAACCGAGCATTCTCATGAAAGGGCTAGTTGCTTGTACAGGGAACCAGTTCTGTGGACAAGCCATCATCGAGACAAAGGCTAGAGCCTTGAAGGTGACAGAAGAGGTGGAAAGGCTAGTGTCGGTCACCCAGCCGGTGAGAATGCATTGGACCGGTTGTCCCAATTCATGCGGTCAGGTTCAAGTTGCGGATATCGGTTTCATGGGTTGCATGACAAGGGATGAGAATGGGAAGCCATGTGAAGGAGCAGATATATTCTTGGGAGGTAGAATTGGAAGTGACTCCCATTTGGGGCAAATTTATAAGAAAGGTGTCCCTTGCAAGGACTTGGTCCCTATAGTTGCTGATATTTTGGTGGAACAGTTTGGAGCTGTCCCTAGAGAGAGGGAAGATGGGGAAGATTGAATCAAAATCAAGTTTCTTAACAGCTTGCTGTATGATGATGGACTCTGTGTGACAATGTATGAACATTTTCAGCATATGTATTGAAATAAAGTTATTTTAATATATTTTTTTAATATACTGGTGGCATTCTCATAATTATTTTTTATTAGTCACTAGTACCATAATGTATCTTAATAATATATAGTTCATATTCTTGTCACTTATGTGTTCGATCGTTATTGTTTTAGTCATTTGAACATTAATATTTTTAAATATTTATTAATGCGATGACGTGATATTTTTTTAGTGATCAAAATAAAATACGTGCTAAATATAAGGGATCTTGATAAAGTTTACCATTAGTTTTAAGCCATGTAATATAATAATATTATCTTTACATTATTGGATTTATATTTTTTGGAATTTAAAATTTTGAAAATATATAGATTAATAAAATGAACAAATTAAATTATGACTAAATTCATAATTTATGCATTTTGCAAGTATTAATCATAAAGTCAAGATATTAATTATTTGGTTTATTGGATATATTGAAACATGTATGGGCTTACAACCCAAACGTTCCTATCTTTGATAAAAGAAAAGGAAGAGCCTAGTATTCATGTCGAATAATATTAGACTCAAATATCATAACGTAACATATCTTTAAACTAGAATCAATTATACCATAACAAAAATATTTACAGTTAAATTTTAACAGAAACTCGAACAACATAACTCGAATATCATAAACTCAATTTTATAATAAACTCGTTGGTAAGAATCTTTTATGTTATGGTCTAATTTCAACAGAAACTCGAATATCATAATCCAAACAAATCTTTTATAAACCCGTTGGTAAGAATCTTTTAAGTGACAACCTGTTGGTTATTACTTACGTAGGTCTCGAGTTCGAGACGTTATGTTCGTGAAAAATCTCTACCGAGAGATTCATTCATCAAAATTAAGTATACAACGTGTATCGATCCGAATTAAATAAGATAAAGCTTTAAAAATCAAAAAATCAATATTCATCAAAATTAAATATACAACGTGTATCGATCTAAATTGAATAAGATGAAGTCTTAAAAATCAAAAAATCAATAAAAATATATATATGACAATAGATTAAGAATAGAAAATATTTTTCACCATATGTATATTAAATAATTATATAAAAAGTTATTATATCCATAAAATTTTCCACTTGTATTCATATTAAATAAGCCAGCAATAAAGTCTAATTATCTGAATATTTTAAAGTATCGAAACAATGAAAGCGACATTGAGTGGTGTGGGTTATCGAATTTTCCATTTTCAGATTTCAATGTCTTAAAATGGAAATATTGTATAAATGAATTAAAAGCATCGTAATTAAAGGTCAAATTACAATTTTGGTACTTCCATTGTTTTTATATTTCAGATCTCGTCTTTATATTTTAATTTCATATAATTTGATCCTATATTCCAGTAATGTCATTCCATTACAGGGACCAATTCAAATTAGTCTCTCTACAATTAAATGGATCATTTTGTCCCTTGTAATAATAAAAGTGTTTAAATATAATTAATCTTTTTTTATTATAATAGAACACTAGAATAGTTATGTATTCTCATCAAGCTGGTCCGAATAACCAACATTTTTTTTTATTTTTTTTTCATATTAGAATGATGAGTTAGAAGAAGTGTTTCTTCTTTTAAAATATAATACTTTCATCATGAAAAACAATAAATATAAATAAATTTAAATGAACATAAACAAACAGACTATCGAATGTTTATGAATATAAATGAACAAACGAGTTCTTTATTTGTATTTTTTTATTTAATTAAACGAACAGAAAATTTTATCTTATTTATTTTCATTCATTTGATAAAAAAATAAATAAATAAAATTTTCATCAAATAATTCATGAACCATTCACTAAAAAATTGTTTCATTTATAATCGTAATAATTATTATTTGCTTAAAATAAAATACTTTAGAAAAAAATAAAAATCACTATAACTGTTCCGCTAAAAATAGTTTGTCTGCATTATGCCATATTTGTACACTAAAGATTACTACCTGCTTCTCTATGCTTGTTTCGTGCATCAGCTTTGTGTCACGGCACTGTGGGGTGATTAAAGTGGAACAAATAGTGCAGATATTCGGACATGTTTTGGCAGTGACCATCCTTGGATAAGTAGGTTTGGGTCTCAGGTACCACAAATTTAAAGTGTTACTAAAAGATGATAAATTTTAAAGTTTTGAATTTATTTTTTTGATAAATTTCGATATTTGTTTTTAATAAAGTTTTAATTTTAGTTAATAAATTTAAAATTTTAGACAAATATCAAAATTTATCGTGTTTTAACTATACTCAAAATCTGTTATATATTAAATTCGCCTAAACAACATTGAGAAGAGTATTGTTGTTGTCAGGGACGGAGCTGTGGGTGGGTGGGGAGGGGCAATCGTCCTCCAAATCCAAAGAATTTTTTTTCACTTTTGTCCCTCTATTTAATTTTTTTAAAAATTATTTTTTATAAATTTATTCCCTACTTTTAAACATTTATATTTTACCCCTCAACCTCAAATCCTGACTTCGTCTCTAATTATTGTCTTTTTGTCTTTCTCCGATCTTGAATTGGAATAAAATCTGTCTGAAGATTTCTTCAATCTTTTTCAAGACCATCCTAGTGAACCTACATGTCCCAAAATGCTGTGGTCCATAGCTCCTTCTATAGTAAACATGGTCATGATTACAAGCATGTAGATAGGAACAAGCATTTGGAACCACCCCCATGCCTAGGATCTCCTGGTCCTGGATATGATTCCAAGTTATGAACAAGATCTTAAGAAACCAAAGATGATGAAGAAGTTGAATTCTGTGTTGTCCCAATCCTTAGCCGCAATGTTCTTGGGTAGCAATTCAAGAAAACAGGCATTGATTTAAGGATATATGCAAATCCTTGTAATGCATGGATACATATCCGAATTAAAAATTAAGATTAGATGATATTGTCACGTCTGAAAATAGGTAAGAAACATTAATCACACATCAGAAAAGAAAAGGGAGGTCTTAGGGTATATAAACGGTGGCAGTGTACATCCTATTAGACATGTCTTTTAGGAAGAGGGTAATAGTCCCGTGACAAATGGTAACAGAGTAACTCTTCAATTATCCGATTTCACGCCAAACGCCTATGAGAGGGATAGATAGAGTGAACAATTGTGACAAGAGGCCAATCACAAGAGTAGAAGCTCGTGACGAGGGCATCACGAGGTTGAGTGGGAGAGAATATCACGGCTAAAAATAAGCAATAAGCATTAATCTCACGTCGGAAAAAATATTATCTAGATAAAATCCCCAACATATTTATTAATTTATTTTTATGTCTCTTAAACATGTAGTTAAAGGTTGTACCAAATAGTTCGTAAACTTTGTCGACATGGGTTAGTTCACGTGGTACTATCGGTCACTAATATGTCATTTGGATTGTACAATTTTGAAACTACAATAGTCTGTTAGGTATTCCAATAAATCGTAAAGCCAAATCGACATGCGACATGCGACATGCACCAAATCGAAGCAATTATATAAAAATACAAGACAATATATGTCTGAATTATTGTTGATGTCCAAAGAGATTTTTTTTCCCTATAATTTTTTAGTCTGTTTTATAATTGATGTTTGAATTTAAATTAGGGTAAACTATATAAATGGTCTCTTTGATTATACCTCAATTATCTTTTACATCCTCAACTATCAAATGTTACAAATTGGTCTATTAACTAACTTTTTGATACAAAGTGGTCCTGTGCTGCTAAAAATTTGACGGGAAACTGATGTAGATGTTAACATGTTGATTTGGATTATAGAGATTAGGGATGCTACATGGTTATCCAAATCAGTATGTTAACGTCCACATCAGTTTTTCGTCAAATTTTTAACGACACAGGACCACTTTTGATCAAAAAGTTAATCAATGGATCAATTTGTAACATTTAATAGTCAGGAGATGTAAAAGATAATTGAGGTATAATCAAAGGACCATTTATATAGTTTACCCTTTAAATTATCCTTTTAAGAGTACTTTTTATAAAGAAACGTTGGAATGCATTTTGCATGGTTAAATTTGAAAAGTGAGGTTTGGGATTTTATTAATTAATATTTTAATTAGATTAGCTAATTAACAATTATAACGTGAAGAACATGTATAGGATAACGAGAGAAAGTATATACAAAAATGTGTAATTAGTTATTTGTATAGGATAACCTATTGTGGTTTAAAATCTCTCGTGTTAGTGTTTAATAAATAACGATTTAAATTAAGATTAAAAATTTAAGTTAATATTAAAAATTTAGTCGATCAAATCTGTTAATTTGAATGTTTGATAAATAACGGATTGGATTAAAATCTTTAATTTTAAGAAAACGGTTAATATATATCATTATCCTTAAAATTATCAAAAATCTTCGAATAACTTAAATTAATTTTTTTATTTTAATTTTTCACCTCACTTATTTATATAGTGATATTTGTAAGTTAATATTTTTCTTTTTTTCATTCTCATGCATTTATATTTAATAATTAATTAAATTATATTAAAATAATTATATAAATAATAAATTATAAGTCTTATAAATATGCTTAATAATATTATATTAAAAAATTATTTACCATAATATAATTAATATATAAAACATTAATAACTAATAAATTATTCAAACAAGTATTAGATATAATCATATTTTTATATATTATTTTATTTTTTTAAGTAATCAATCAACTACCTACTATCAATTAATTTTATAAAACATATTTATACAATCAATTAATATTATCTACTCATCAAATTAATTAATATAAATTATTTATTTATGAATATAATCTATTATTAATTATCAATTATACATTAATAATCAAATAGGAATATGATCATTTTAATCGGTTTTCTAGCAGGTAAGAAAATTCTGTGGCTAATAATTCCACATTTTCATAAAAGGAAATATTAATCAATTTGGATTCTGTTACTGCACACTCAGCAATAATATTTGGTAACCGACAGCCGTCCAATCGGACGGCTTAGAAGACGTCAATTGCTTTGATTTTGGCTTTCCTTACCAGAACTCTCTCGATCTCGTCCACCAGATTCAGGACACGTGCACGTTCAAGATATGCTTTGACCGTTACTCGCGAAAGATTATTAGGTGAATCATGTTCACAACGTCATTCATGGTCTAAATAATTAAGATCGTTTATCTTAAATTAACTATCTAATAACTGCTCACCCAGTAATATATGTAAAAAAGATGTGATGATTTACCTTAAAAAAAATTTAAGATGAACGATCTTAATTAATTGAGACCACGGATGACGTGAAAAACATGATTCACCTAATAATTTTTCTTCATTCACCCTACTTGATGATTCTATCCTACACCAACGATGGTCTTGATTTCCAGAAATTATATAATAAATTATTTTTATTATGTTATTCATAAAATTAATCAATTAAATATATATTTATTTTATTTTTTATTAAATAAATTTTTAAATATTTTAATCGATTAATCTTATAAATTACATAAAAAGAATGACTCGTAATACGATTTCTACATATAGAGGGGATGGTCCTTTGCCTTCCAAGTCGGCAATTTCATACTCGCAAGCTTCCACGTCATTGAAAAAATTACATCATGGGTCAGTCTCATCATGTGTCTATGGGATCAACCACTAAAAATTATTCACCTTATCAATTTTTCATGTCATATTTTTTTCCCAAGTGAATCTTCATTTGAAAATTAAAAAATAATGAGGTGGGTAGTTTTTACTGGTTAGTTCCATAAATAACATGGTGGGACTGACCCATTATATAATTTCTTCATCGGGTCCTCTCAGGAGCTTTGGTGCACCGTTTTATCACGAATGGGTCTCGCCTCCGTCTTTAATACGAGAAATAATATCATGGGCCCGACCTATCACGTCAGTCGTGGTCCCACTCAATAATAATCACCCACTTCACCACTAATCTCCACCTCATTTTTTTTTTCAACCAATGAATCTTCACTCAAAATTTTCATGTCATTTAAAAAATATGATTTCTGGAAATTACATTAATTACATGGCTGATTAGTGACGGAATTGGTAGTTTTAATTGGTTAGGGACTACGACTGACGTGGTAGGTCGGGCCTATGATATAAACTCTCCTTTAATACGGTAGAGCTCAGGGAGCTACTGTGGACTCTGGGTCTTTCAGGTTTATTTTACGATGTCTTTTGTATTTTTTAATGGAGTTTAATTATATTAAAATTTTAAATAGATTTTTTTCAGAATACGATTTATTCATAATTTGACTTAATTTTATCATTTTTTGTTTTTAGGTACGTAATTTTTTTCTTCTCATTTTAATACCAAATCTGTTTTGCTTAAAAAAATAGGTAAAGTACTAGAATAAAAAAAAATGGATACAAATAGGTAGTAAATATATAATTATCCTTATTTTTTAAACATAACAAATGAGAATGTATGGATAATTATTATTATAATCATGGTTACTCGATTTGTTTTAAAATAGTAGAGGCATTCAGAATTTTTTATTATTACAGATAAAATTTAAAAAAAACTTAAAATATATTTTTAATATTAGATCTTAGATATATAATAATTTCGAATGGAATCTTTTTAAAAAATATTTGATTCTCATGACATCATCAAATCATATAAATTTTAGATAATAATCTACAACGCACTAGAATACCCTTATCGAATATTTACCAATAAATTCCAAATCAGCAGATACTTACTGCCCCGTGCATCTACTCTATTGGATCAACTTTGGTCATGCATGGATACTACCAGTACCAAAGTCAATCATCTCATCAATGACTGTTGACTTTCTTCTCTACCAGGTAATTCAAAAAATATATTAATTCTACAAAATCTTCCTCTGATTTGCTAGCCAAACTCAAGCCTATGGTTCGAGAAATCATATTATGGGACATTTCCACTACGTCATCCATAGACCGGTTAATTAAAAATAATGAGGTGAAAAAATAATTAAATGGATATTTTTTATTGATCGGTCCTATAGATAACGTGGTGGGAATGTCCCATAATATAATTTCTCCTATGGTTCACTTATTCACGTGATTCGTTTCTATATTTTATTTATTTTTAGCATATTATATATTTGCAATTTCTATATTCGTTTTTATTGGATCACTTTGTTTATCATGTCATTTGTGATCTAATCAATTAGGTTTGTTCATTTCAAAATAATTACTTAATAGTTAATCATTTTCTAATTACATATAAAAAAGAGATGATGATTTATTTAAAAAATAAAATAGACGAATCTGATTAATTTAGATAATGACTAACAAATTACTATAGCTTGTTAGTTGATATTAACTTCTAGTGAAAGCCTAATTATATCGATAAATCCATCCAAAACCACTAATATTTCCTTCGTCCCTATCAAACTTTCTGCCATACATTCATTCCAACTCTATATAAACCCCCATACCCTATAACTTTCTCAACTTCAAACCAAAGTATATATCGTGTATATGTTTTCTCCTATAACCTATTGCCTGCTAGCTGAAACACCCAAATCTCAGTGTGTAATGGAAACTACAGTTCTTATTTTAATTTACATGATTCTCTTTCTCTCTACTCTTTTTTCATATCCATTTCTAAGGAAGAAGAAAAGAGGGTTTCGTATTGGAAGATCTAAGCTTCCACCAGGTTCAATGGGTTGGCCATATATTGGAGAAACTCTGCAGATGTACTCTCAAGACCCAAATAGATTCTTTCTTACAAAACAAAGAAGGTGTGTAACTGTTTATAGTTGAGTTCTTACCAGGCTTTGTTGGTGTATATATATTGTATTGTTACTTGTTCATTTTCTGTTTGTCTGGTCTGGTATACTGAACTCTGATGGTTTCTGCCATTGTTTGTTTTCCTTTTGTTTTTTCAGATATGGTGAAATATTCAAAACCCGAATACTTGGTTGTCCGTGTGTTATGTTGGCTAGCCCTGAAGCTGCAAGGTTCGTGCTGGTGACTCACGCCCACTTGTTCAAACCAACTTACCCCAGAAGCAAAGAGGAGATGATTGGCCCTTCTGCGCTCTTCTTTCACCAGGGTGAATACCACTCTCGGATAAGGAAGCTGGTTCAAAGCTCGTTATCCCCTGATTCCATCAGGAAGCTGATTCCTGATGTCGAACGCATAGCTCTCTCTGCCTTGGATTCATGGGCTGTCTCTGGACAAGTTGTAAACACCTTTTCCGAGATGAAGAAGGTAAGAAGATAAGCTTAGATCACATTTTTAAACATGTTTCTAATGTGTTTAAACGGACCCTTTAGAATTTGTAACATGTGGATCATGATTTTCTAACATGTGGATGGGATTTCCTGCAGTTCTCTTTCCATGTCGGCATTCTTTCCATTTTTGGACACTTGGATGGAGGCTACAAAGAGAAGTTAGAGGAGAACTACAGGATAGTGGATAAAGGTTACAACTGTTTTCCTACAAGAATTCCTGGGAGTGCATATCATAAAGCATTGCAGGTAAGAGGACTATCATGGAAAGACATGTGTATGTAAGTATATATGCAGACATGGCAATTCTGAGATACTAATTTCTTTTCTTTTCCTTCATTGAAAAGGCAAGGAAAAGGCTGAATCAGATTCTGGGTGAAATCATCTCTGAAAGAAAGGAGAAAAGGTTGGAGGAGAAGAATCTTTTGGGACACTTGTTAAACTTCAGGGATGACAAGGGACAAACTTTGTCTGAAGATCAAATTGCTGATAACATCATCGGAGTACTTTTTGCTGCACAGGACACCACAGCCAGTATCTTAACATGGATTCTTAAGTTCCTGCATGATGACCCCAAGCTCCTAGAAGTTGTTAAGGTATGTCATTCCACTTAAAGATGACTAAGCAGAACCGATTTGTCTCGATTTATGATTCTCGAGAATCATTGCAGACAGAGCAAAAGGCTATGCACCAGTCAAACAATGGAGGAGAGGGGCGTCTAACATGGGCACAAACAAGGAACATGACTGTTACACATAGGGTATGAACTGCTTAAAGTCATATATGTTGTTTCAGGGAAAACATCTAAGGTTTTTGAGTAATGTCAGGTTTTACTGGAGAGCTTGAGGATGGCAAGCATCATATCATTCACATTCAGGGAAGCAGTAGTTGATGTGGAATATAAGGGTAAGTAAATTAAAGACTTAACTGGAATATTCTTTTTCTATGTATTAGATTTAAGGGTCATTAATTAAATTAATTAATTACTGTTTAGGCTACCTAATACCCAAGGGTTGGAAAGTGGTGCCATTGTTCAGGAATATTCATCATAACCCAGATTTCTTTTCTGAACCTCAACACTTTGATCCATCCAGATTTGAGGTACCTACTGGTTTTTATAAAGATTCTAACAATTTTGTACCAGTAATAGATTGCTAAAGGCTTACAATTGTTGTTGTTTTCTGGATGTCTTCAAGCAGGCAGCTCCAAGACCCAATACCTTCATGCCATTTGGCAATGGCGTACATGCTTGTCCAGGCAATGAACTAGCCAAGCTGGAGACCCTCATTTTGATCCATCATCTAGTAACACAATTCAGGTATAATTCACTCGGATTACCTCATATTAAACTTCTGTAAAACTTAATCCGAATTAATCAAATAGTAACTCGATTTGGTCCAGTTTAATTGGAGGTGTGGGGATGTTTTATTTGCAGGTGGGAGGTGGTGGGGTCTGAAAGTGGGATCCAATATGGTCCATTTCCAGTACCTCAAGGAGGACTCCCAGCCAGATTTTGGAAAGAATCCAACTGTCCTTCCCAAAATATGTGCCCATAGGCCATAAGTTGCAGATTTGGGGAAGCATCTATCCAGCAGTGCAGCAACCAGAACTGTTCTGCTCCCTAACCAAACCCTGCTTTTTTTTATCCATGGGGTTTCTCAAATCATATCAGATTTCACCTGCATTTACTGCAATTATTTACTTATTGTAATTCATGCAGTTACCAACTGTTTAACTTTTTCTTTAGGATATGTATGTATATTTTGGACTATAATAAAAGAATATTAATGAGAAAAAAATTCCCTAACTTCCTCGCGCTCTTTTTTTTAGTATTTACTCAAATAGATATCTCGCTATTATTTTCTATTAATTTTCATCACTAACTTTTATTATTTGACACATGTTATCTTCTTAAAATTTTAAAATTATATTTATAAATAATAAAATAATTTCAATTTTCATAAAATAGTTTTAAGTTTTAAAATCTTTAACACCTTAAATCCAAATCTCAATTAAATATAATTTCGCTAGTTGTCACATTATCACTAAATAACATTTATCACTAGACATCACGATTATTTATCTTATTACTTATCATTAAAAATTGATTGATAATATACGAAACATTATATTTATTAATGATTTATTTGAATATTCACGAACAAAATTATAATTTACCCTATTTACCCTATCCTAGGTCAGAATTGTTGAAAAACAAAACCTCCTTACCTAGGAAGTAGGAACAACACGTACTAAACATCTAAATTAATAGAATATTTTGCAAGGTTGCAATGCACATTGGGTAGGCAAAGGCAATACGAGGAGGAATTATATCACGAATAAATTTCATTACGTCATTTATGAGTTTCATCATTTTTTTATGTCATATTTTTTTGAAGTGAATCTTCACTTATATTTACTGTTAATTTATTTTAAAAAAAAATTTCAAGTGAAGATTTATTTGAAAAAAAAAATATGACATAGAAAAATTGATGAAATGAGTGTTTTTTAGTGGTTGGTCTCATAGACACGTAATTGATTGACCCATAATATAATTTTTCGAGTAAAAGATTGACTCCACGTGTCAGTCTGCAGAAGTGGGTCAGAGTAAATCCCACGTGTCCATCCACCGGTTGGGGAAAAAAGATCATAGGTTCCTTGGTCAGGAGGGAACATTCTGTCCTAAAGGAGCATACTTTCTTCATGTCTATTGTCTAGTACTGGCAAATAGCAATTGGCATGCAAATACGCTTTGTCTAGTACTTGGGCGGTGGCCCCAACCCATGGCCTGAGTAGCACCGAATCTGCTTAAGAATGAAGGCACTCTTGAAAGAATGACCGAAGAAACAAGGGAAATCAAGTCGGGATTGGCAAAAGGAGCGAGGATACAAAACACCCAGGTCACGAAAAATTATATTATGGGTGAATCCTACTACGTGTTCATGGGATCGACCAATAAAAATTATCTATATTTCTATGTCATTTTTTTTCTAAGTGATTTTTCACTTGAAAAATTAAAAAATAATGAGATGAGTAGGTTTTATTGGTTGGTCCATAAATGACATGGTGGAACTCACCCATGATATAATTTCTCCTAGGTCACAGACTCACGTAGATGATTAGATGATAATTTTGTAAAATTCATGTATTTGATTTTAATTTTTATAAATTAATTTTTAATTTTATAATTTATATTTAACTTAAAATTTTAAGAATTTTATGACTTATATTTACACTCAAAAATATTTTAATTTATTCTTACTCTAAAAAATTATTCTAGATCGCTACTGCCCACTACCCAAATCTATCTTTTTATCATCAATTATCACAATTATTATTAATATCTTATTTGAAACGTGTAAAAAATAATCATTATCTTAAAACTTTATAAAAAAAAAAATACATGACATAGAAATTATCTAATTAATAAATAATTTGGTTTTATTTAAACATATCTTAGGTTTGAGATGTTGTCTAGGCAAAACTAAACCTTAAAAATTAAAAAAACAATAAAAAAAATGTTTTATAATGTTTTTTCTCGTCTTACTATTATAATATAAAATTTTCTTTTGTATATATTAGGTGGAAAATAATTATCATTTCTATTTTTTTTCACTTACTTTCCCTCTACACTTACCAACTCAAAATTCATTTCTTACTTTCCCGTCCACCTACGCTTCTTCTACCTACCAAAAACTTTATACTTTTGGTTTTGTTTGATAGGATACTTTAATAAAATAAAATTAGTATTTCTCGAAAAATTATATCATGGGTAAGTCTCATCACGTCATCCATAAGACCAACCACTAAAAATCATCTATCTCATTAATTTTTTTATGTCATATTTTTTCGGAAGTGAATTTTCACTCATATTTACTATTAATTTATTTTAAAAATTATTTTTTCAAATGAAGATTCACTTAAAAAATAGGACATGAAAAAATTGATGAGATAGATGGATTTTAGTGGTTGGTCTCATAGATGACGTGATAAGACTTACCTATGATATAATTTCTCAGTATTTCTCCAAGATAATTTCTATCTTATAATACTTTTATACGACACGTGTCATGCAACGTTAAACGAGGAGTCCACGTTATAGAAAATAGATGAATTTAAATGATTGAAATTGTAAATAACGAGATAAAAATGATTTACGATAAATTTCTCTACGGGAAAGTTCGTTGGCGACTATCGTGTCTGCTGTATTAAACATGCAAAAGAAATCGGAAGAAGAGTCAAAATGCCATTTTATATACTTAAGTCCTTTTATTATGTTTAAATTTAAATTTTAATTTAATAATATTTAATCCTATATTTTCATAACATCATCCATTACGTCAAATAATTTATATCAGTAACTATTTTAGTTGAAATAAAAATACTAAATTTTGTTAAAAATACACATCCCAACTCATTAAATAACATAAATTTTAATCAATATAGCGAAAAGACTCATAATATTATAAAAAGTTGAAAATCAAATTGAAACAAATCTATAATAAAAGGACCAAAACCATAATTTCCCCGAAAAAAGAAGGAATCGTCAAAATGTATCAAATTCCATCTAGCAATTAGCACCTCACAAGAAAAACATTCTGTTATTTGTTGAATACAGAACGCGAGATCTTAGCCGGTTGAACCCCCGACTATTTTTCCTTTCTTCTTCGTTCTTGTTTAGCTGGAAAACAAGAAAAGAAAGGGAAAAGAAAAGAAAAGAGAAAGAGAAAGAGAAAGAAATTAGGGCTAGAACCAGATCTCTCTCAATCGCATTCAATGGAAGCTCAAAGCCATGCGTTGTTGCAATAAGAATCGGATTCTTTGACAGATTTTAGAGCCTTTTTGATTGATTATTTTTTCTTCGGAACTGTTGTCTGATGGATTTGTCTATTTGGAGTCGCAATGCCAAGCCGGATGTGTTTCATTTCTTAGCGGCGGTTCACTTCGCTCTCGGTTTCGTTGTCGCCAGGTTCTTCCTTGACAAATTCATTTTCAGTGTAAGATTTGTGTTGCTTTTTTCTGTGTCTTTTCCGCGTTTAATATCGAATCCCGATTGTTTTTAATTCTCCATTGCTTCTTTTATTAGTTCATAATATTTCGTTTTGGTTGTATAAGTTATAGGAAAATAGGAAACTATCTAATTAGATTGAGATTCTTTATATCCTTACAAAGCGTTTCCAGTTTTGGTTGATTAGAGGAGTATTTTATTGATATATTAGGAAAGTAAGTTAACTTTAGTGGTTTAGCTTAATGAATAACCGGTTGACTTGAGTCTGGTTAAGATATGTTAAGTTGATGTCACATCTGAAAGAACAACAATATAAAAGAACGAAAGGATTGTAAGAATAAAGAAGATAAGGAAGGATAAGAGATGATTAACGGTAAGCGATTAACACCAGAAATTGAATGTTTTCAGGATAATATGGTCATATCCAAGGTGAACTTCAAGGAGATTTATATAAGGAAGAATTGTATTTCTATTAAATTGTTTGATTTGGAGAATTTGTGCTTAACTCTTGAAAGTTGACGGTGGAAGAAGAATATGCTTGTTAATTGAAGTGGTGTTAAGGTTGTTTTTAATGTATTGGATTATGATAGGATGACATGGGATAGGATATGAGTTATCCCTTTATTTTATTGCATATCTTTTGAATATGCATGGTTTTAGTGTTCGCAGCTTATGTTGCAACATCCTGTTTGTGTTGAATTACTCAAACCTATGGATAGGATTATTTTCCACTATAGGGTAATTGAAGTGAGAACATTTTGGTCATAATAAAAAGGATGGATGAAGACTATTTACATTTTTCTTATCCTATCATAACCATAATCTGTTATACCCAAATGCATCCGGAAATTTCAAAGAATGAAATGTTCTGTTATAGGGTTATTGCAAGGAACTTTCATCATCTCCTGGAAGTTGTTGTGCAATGTAAATACTCATTTTTTGCTTATCCTGAGAAATGTGTGGGGACGAGTTTTGCTACCATATGTTTATTTTCTAAAGTTTAACAAAAGCATATTGCCATATTTGTGGCATTGGTTGTTGCAAACAGTCGACTGATTTCTTCTTTTAATTGTTCCATTTCATATTTATATTACATCCTAGTTCAAGGCTTCAAGCACATATAAGTGGATACATGAAGCACTTCCTCTTTTGTTAATCCATTTTAATTTTTCTCCATGTCCTTTTAGAGGTTGGCCATCTGGATATTGAGTAACGGATCTGGTCCTTTGAAGATGAATGATGCTACTCGAGCAAAAGTTGCGAAATGCTCAGAATCTTTGTGGAAGCTAGCATACTATGCTACTGTTGAAACATTTGTTCTGAAAATAACCTACAATGAGCCATGGTTCACAGATACAAAAGAGTACTTCAGAGGCTGGCCAGATCAAGAGTTGAAGTGAGTAATCTATGTTTGTAGACTCATACACAATTGTTGTATTTTTTTCAATCTCTTATTTGTGCTTGTGCATTTATATGTACCTCTTTATGACGTGAATTGTCTTTATTTTTATTAACTGACAGGACGTTATTGTTCCTTTTGGATGTAAAGGATCTATGTTCCTCATCTCTAAATTTACATTGGATGAAGGCTCTTTTCCTGTTTGTGATTATTCCTTAAGAGAGATGGGACAAATCATTTTTTATTTTTGTCTTTAGTGTTTGGAAATACGTATCTATACTCAAGGAAAAGTAAAAAAGATTACTAGCTGTCTTATCCTTTTGCTTAATTCGGACCACAATTTTTTTATAAACATATATACTCTGCATTTTACTTTTCAGAAGTTTACCTTTGCTTATTTCCTTTGAAATTAATTGCAGACATGTTTGTAAAGAAAACATGGACTCATGTACCACTTTGTCAAGCTATGGTGAATGCTTAGTCATTCTTGTATTAATGTAGCTGAAAGCAAATCTGCATCCAATAGCTGATTGTTATTGTTAATTTCTTGTTGTTGTGGTCATTCTTGTCTAAACTTTAGCTCCTTTCTCCTCCTATATGATACTAATCTTAACCTTTTCTGTTTAGTATAGTAGGTAAACTATGTTAAACTTATTCTTATTATATGCAGACAAGTCTGTTCAAATGTTTTATTGTACTTTTGGTTGATTGTTTAGTTCTCATTGTGTTGGGTCTAAATGTTCCCATCTCCTCTTTCAAGTGAATGTATCAGTCTAGACTCCGGTGTATCACACTTCTTAAGAGAACACAATTTCTCATGGCATGTTATTCTACTTTCAACGAAAATATCTGCTTTATCAGTATTTTTGCTGAAACATGTGGCTTTCTTTATACTCCCCCCCACCCCACCCCACCCCCACCCACCCACATGTTCTTTCTCTTTAAATTTCTTTCTTCTTCAATTGCTGGGTCTTGAATAGTGGAAGGATTAGGTTTCATTATACCTTTTGGCAAACTATTTAAAAGTTAACTTCTATTTTTTGTTCCTTCTTTTTGTTCAGTCTTTCCCTAAGCCTTTTCTACATGTGCCAATGTGGGTTCTACATCTATAGCATTGCTGCACTACTTGCTTGGGAGACTCGAAGGAAGGATTTTGCTGTGATGATGTCTCATCATGTAATTACCGTAATGCTGATAGGATACTCATACATTACAAGGTAATTTGCCCATTTTTGGAAGGGCACCAAATTCCAAGTCAGATTTGCAGACAGGCAAATATTCATTTGGTAGTCATTGTTGCTTACCTCTTTGGTATTTTTTGGAATCACATCAGTGGATCTTTTATCTCCTAATTGCATAATACATGTACTCTAAAATATGTTTGCTTTGTGTATGCATATACCATACGTTCTGTAGCTGATTATCATATGGTCAAATTAATATCCCTAGTGTGCTATGCAATTTCTTTGAGTTTACTTTTAGCAATCCTCCATAAGCTGGTCATTTGTAATATATGCCACTGACTGTTATGGTTTCAAATATTGTGGTGTATTGTCATCCTTTGGTAATTAGTTAGTTTTTACAAAGGAAAACCTTTAAGCTTTGCTGTTTCATATAGGAAGAAAGTTTATGCCTTCTTTTAAATATTGTGCTACATGTAAATCTTTTCATAAACTCATGATGAAAATTTAGCTGTTTTTCACTCTGAAGTTTTTATGTCCGTCATTGCTTTTATGATGTCACATCCTCTCTCAGCATTTTATTTGCTGTTGCTAGTTAGGAAGTTGTCATTATCTAATTGTTGACTGAAGTCGAAGGGAGTTATTGCTAGCTAGCTGTTTATTGATAGATGCTGACATCAGAATTAAGGAGTATTTAACAGAGTTCTTCGAAGGAGAACATAGCCATTGAGAATTTTAATGTTTTCTTTGTTTTAGTTAGTTTTATAAATTAAATTTACTTGTTGATATCCAAGTAGGAAGAAGATTATAGTTTGCCTTGTTTACAGCTTTTTCCGCATCGGTTCAGTTATCCTTGCCCTACATGATGCAAGTGATGTGTTTTTAGAAGCGGCTAAAGTTTTCAAGTATTCAGAGAGGGAGCTTGGAGCAAGTGTGTGCTTCGGATTATTTGCCATCTCTTGGCTTTTGCTACGTCTGATATTCTTTCCATTTTGGGTCATTAAAAGCTCAAGGTTTGGTCGTTGTGGTTAATAACTTGGTTTTTCTACATTACTGTGCACTTGCTGATCATGTATCTACTCTTGTGGTTTATCTCTTACAGCTATGATATTCGGGAGTTTTTAGATCTTTCAAAGCCATATCCCACATCCCTGTACTATGTTTTCAACACCATGTTGCTGATGCTGCTTGTGTTCCATGTCTACTGGTGGGTTCTCATCTGCTCAATGATCACTAGACAATTGAAAAATAGAGGAAAAGTTGGAGAAGACATTAGATCTGGTAAGTCTTTTTCTATCCCCCATCCCCAAAACAACAACACTCAAAATAAACAATTTGCCTCTTGTTTTATGAGATTTTTGTTGTTTGGAGATTGTCTGCACCTTTATCTTTTTATTCTTCAGGACTTGTAGAAACTTCTTTTTCTGTTGTTACTTGTTATTTGTTACAATGAACTGTTAAAACTTCTCCATCACCCTGAAAAACGAGTCGTAGAAGAAAAACAAGATGTTATAAAAGTACATTAGGGATACTAATTGTTTGTTACAAGATAGAAAACCAGCTTTCGAAAGTATACCAACTATATTAAATGCATTTGGTGACATCATCTAAATTCAACTTAAAAGGAAAGAAAATTGATGAAGAACATTAGTTTGACTTGAATTAATAAGAAGAAATGTATCCCTTGTTGCCAGCTTGTCTAAACTGTATCAACTGTCTCCTGTCTTGAAGATGCTGAGTTTAGATAAGTAAGGAAAAATTGTGATATTGGTCTGAAATGTTTAGGCTTTCGAAATAACTGACTAAAATAGTCTCTCTTTGAATTAAGAAGGTAAAACTTTTATGTTAGTCTTATTTCAACTATTTCTCTCTCATTACCTAGCAATTGTAGTTATTTATTCTGGAAGTGTTTTTTCTTTGTTGAAATGCAGACTCCGAGGAGGAGGAGGATTAGATAGAAGATTTCATAATCCTTTTTTGTTTTTATGTTTGGTTTGTTTCGGTTCTTGCCCGCGATGTTACACCCTGAGATCACCTGTTTTAGGTTTGTCTCTGCACCGTGATTGGTCATGTTACATTTGGTAGAAATTCTGTATTAATTTCATTTTTTTTAATTGATTCTTCTCTGGGTCGGAGGGTAGAGATGAGGAAGTAGGGTGGACGGTGAATCCTTATGTCTTGATTTCTTTTATTTTGCTGTACAAGTAATAGGAAAATTACTGTATAAGTTTTCTTTGGATAAACTAATGGTTTGAGATTCTCAGTCATTCAGAAGGGGAAATAGATACAAGGGCAGAAATACCCATATTTTTGTTGAATTTTGGTACTTTTCACTAGGCTAGCATTACACCGGAAACAATACAGATTATATTTTGGGTAATGTAATTTGTTACGCCTAAAAAAAAAAAAAAGGTAAGGAACAATAATTCCACATCGAAAAAAAAAATGAAGGTCTTAAGATATATAAACGATGGTACAATTCACATTGTCCAAACACAGTTTTGTTCAAATTTTGCAAGTGTAAGTATAATAACAAGCACAATCTCAAATAATTCATGTTAAATGAGATTTAAACTTATAATTAAGATTTCACACGCAATAGTTATGTCTCGCATTAAAGTTAAGATCAAACATTAAAGGATTGTTTTGTCTAATATATAAATTTATAGAGATTTAAATTATCATCTAACAAGTAGACAACACAACAAAAGTTATATTCATACTAATTTAACCAATTAAAAGAACTTACATATTTACTTAACCATTTACCATTATAACTTGATTTGATTAAGTTCTTTAAAAGTTATAATGTTTAAAGTATTTGTAATCTCTTGATTCATATTTTCTTTATTGTCTTCTCTATTTTTAAAATTTTATTTTAATTAATTTAAATCGATTTATATTGTCTATCTAATTTTAATAGATCCCATGAGAGTTTTTTTTTTAACGTATATAAATTCTTAAACCGAATTTTTTTCACTGATTGTTGTCGGTTTCTTTGCTCCCAACCGACTGAGCTGTAATGACTTTGGTCCTTTGATGTGTTTCCCTGTTTGACTTTGTCAATGCCAGATATTTTCAGGCTCATCGTCTAGCTCAGGTCCTGATCCTTCGTACTTCTCGCCAATTCTCTGTCACGTTCCTTACTCATGAAATCACGAGCGGTCAAGAAAATGACATGAAACTGTCACAAACCGTACAAAACCAATCTCATTTATCCCCCCTGCATATTTTATGTTTATCAAAAAACGTAAAATTTTATTAAAATTGAAATCATACAAATTAAATTACCATCTCGTACCTCTTAGAAGAAAAAAAAAACTCTTTTAATTTATTTTGAAAGAAAAAATTTGAACGAATAGTAATAAAAGATAACAAAAACCAGCAACATATAGAATCCCCAAAGAGAGATTAATATTATTAGATAAATAATATTATTTGTGTCTGTGTGTTTCTTTCTGTTGACGTTGATTGATTTTGTGTTTGTATGTGTGTCCGCGTGTTTTCCCATTCCAAATTCCTTAGCACGTGCCAGCACTAACAAATCCTTTATTGCAACCCGCGTCCGTGTGTGACCAGTGTTACAGCTGGAATCACACCTCACAAGTCTTACAAATCTACGTATAAAACCGACTTCGCCTTCCTCCTTGTCTCCCCAAAACTCCACACTCACAGAAAACAGAAACAACTGAAAAAACAAAAACCAAAGTCTAAAAAGTCAAAAGGAATTACACAAACACTAAAATCAACTACAAATTCCATGCAGAAGACAGTGAAAAGGCAGAAACGAAGTACAGCTCCGTCGTCAACGCCGACGACGACGCAGATTCATCGACTTTCTCCTCAACATGAAGTCTCCATCATGGTCTCTGCCCTGAGAAACGTCATTACCGGCGGCTTCACCCCCACCTCCACGTCCGACGCTGCCTCCGTTGAGATTCCATCTGATTTGGGGTTCAGTTTCCCTATTGCTTTTACTGGCACTCCTGCTGTTCCTGTTGATAGTGGGTACGTGTTATTTCAAGCGAGTGAAGTTATGGATAAGTGCCACGTGTGCAAGTTTGACGGCTGTCTGGGATGTAATCTTTTCCCGCCAAGTCAGCAGGAAGAACAAAAGTGTTCCACAGCGACCACGACGACGACGGTGAAGAAAACAAAACGAGTAAAGAAAAACTACAGGGGAGTTAGGCAAAGACCGTGGGGGAAATGGGCGGCGGAGATTCGAGATCCGAAACGCGCAACCAGGGTCTGGCTAGGAACGTTCAACACGGCGGAGGAAGCGGCTCGAGCTTACGACAAAGCAGCCATTGATTTCCGTGGACCAAGAGCTAAACTTAACTTCCCATTCCCGGATACCTACGGCAATGACGAAGTAACAACAACAGCAGCAGCGACAGTAACAGAGACAGTAACAGCGACAAGTACAGTTGTCTCCGATCAAGAAAATAGCGGATCGGTGAATTTTAACACCGGGAGGGACACTGAAATGAGAATCGGAGCCGAGTTTTGGGATGGAATGGGTGAAGACGAAATTCAACAGTGGATGATGATGATGGCAGATTTTGATTGGGACAATCATTCCTCGGATTCTGCTACGACTCCCGGAAATGCTAATAGCATTTTATGAATGATTAGTCAAAATTTTCCTTCTTTCTTTCTTAAACTATTTTTCCTCGTCATAGCTTCCGTTTAATCTTGCAAATAAAATCTTCTGGTTTTTGAAGGAGAATAGTTAGAGTTTCGGCAGTATGAAAGGCTCTTGCTTGTTGTATTTGTTTCAAGAAAGGGTTGATTAATCCAGCAAGCTAGAGTTAGTGATGTGTACAAATATAATTATATTTTAAATTATTTAAATGATCTATTTTCCAGATTCTTTTTCTTCTTCTTTGATACTCAAAATCATGTTGTTGGGGATGACGCAGCAACTGCATATTCCAGGAGTACTTGGTACCAGATTCCATTTGGATGATTCCCTTGGAAAATACAGTATATTTTAAAACACAAATACGGACCCGCGATCTATGGCCGCAAATCGTCTGTCTCTTTTTATGTCTTTATTTATGCTGACTTCAAATTATTAGAGGCTTAGAGTTTAGGGTTTAAGGTTTTAGGTTAGGGGTGTTAGTTAGGGTTTAGGGAATTAGAGGTAGGGTGTATTTTTTAGGGTGTAGGGTTTAGAATTTAAGATATAGAAAAATAAGGGTTTAAGGTTTAAAATTCAATTTTTTAAGAAAATACAAAGGAGACACATAAAAGGAGCAGATGATTTTTGTTCCAATCTAGGATGAGCTAAATAAACGAAACAAATAGGGATGGGATGGTAAATTAACCCGACACCGACGGGTTTTAATCTAATTCGATACGGGAGGAGTAAATTTTCTATTTAAAAATTTATGTTTGATTCAGATCGAATTATTTAAAAAATTAAGTTTGATTAGGTTGAGTTTAAGTTTAGAGTAAAAATTTCTTGAACTAACTTAATATATTTATATATTTTTATATATAATATTTATATTTTTATTATTTTTTTATGTCAGATCGAATTTAATTAAATTTTTATTATACCAAATTGAATCAAGAAAAAATATATTAAAACCAAATCAAAATAAAGATAAATATTTTAATTTTCGGGTTAAAATTGAATCGATCAAAGTCACGGTATAGCAGAGAAAAGGAAGTTTCATCCGTCTCTGTTTGGGGGTTGGGACTTGGTTCCCCCGGCTCCAGGGCTCATGAATCAGGTTATAAACAGACAAGAACAAAGCAATGATGGGGAAATAAATCGAACCACTTCAACAAAAATAGATATGTAAGTATAAATTTTATAACACGATACGACATTAAATGAGTATTAATAAGATAATATTATTAATTTTTATATAAAATTAAAGATAAAAAACTGACGGATAGAATTGGTTTAAATAATTTAATATTTAGGGTTAAAGTTAAGATTTAAAGTTGGAGTAAATTTATAAATAAATTAAATTAAAAAAAATCAATATAAAGTTAGAAGTGAAAAAATTCTTTTTGTTGATATCGTTTAATAGATCTCGCGTTTGAAGCTTTTGTATGTAAAAATTCTTTTTATTGTTATTTAATTTAGACTAAACAAGATAAAATTCTAAAAAAAAATGAAACAACAATTATTTTTAAAAAAAATCAACTAATGAAATTCAATAACAATAATCAAAATTTAATTGTTGAAATTAATTAAAAGGCTGAAATTAGTATGAAACCAATCAACAAATATTGGTGAAATAAATACAAATTTATTGTTGAACTTGATTTAAAAAAATTTATTATGATAAGATTTAAAGGACATATGTTGAATTGAATTTACCACATTCAGCATGTGCTCAATTGAATTCAAAACGTGGTAAATAAAAATGTTTGTCATTATAAAAGCGATTAGGCTGATTGATGAACTGGAGTTTTAAAAAGTTTGGTGTGTAAGTGAGTGGAGTCTTATCCTGTCTGATACAAAGAACAACACGATTCATTGTCGTGTTAAAGACGGTCGACAAGCGTGTCTGATCAGCTCGTTTATAGGAATTACATGACGGGATTAGGATAATTAAGCACAATTTTAAGATGATTTAAATATATAACAGGATTAATTACCAGAATAGTTACTTAACGTTATTTTTTTCAGTATAACGTTAATTATTAATTTTAAAAAAGGATCGGTGAAATTATTTATGTTTTTGAGGTTTAAATTTTTGGTTAATCAATCGTTTATTATTGCTAAACCTTAAAGGTTGATTAGACACAAATAAAAAAAGAAATTAGTTAAATACTCTATAAATTATTAGTTCAATCTTATTTTAATCATTTAAATAAAAACAATTTGTATAATTTTAATTTATTAAATTTAATATAATTTAAGATCAAATTAATAGATTATATAAATAATAAATATATAATTAATTAAATTTTTATTAATCGTCAGATAACAATTACGAACTGAATCAACCCTTAAAAGATTATCAAACAAATACCACTCAAAAACATCATCAAAGAAACAAAAATGGAAGCAATCCTTAAAAATTACTCGAATGTTACCTCCGAACCCTAACCGGGGCCGAGTTAAGTTTAGTCGAGTTTTGAATTAAAATATCAGAGTTAGGTCAAAATCATATTATAATTTTATTATGTCAAGTTGGTATAAAAATATATTAAAGTCTAATCGAGGTATGATATACTCTTGTATTTTAATTTTCGGATCAAGATTGAAACGGTCAAAAATTTATTCCGTCGACTCGATTTATTATTTATTATCCATAAACTCAATTTAAAATCTTAATAAATCAAATCAAATTTAACGTCATTCGAACTCCGCTTATTCGGAAAAGCACTTGAAATTTATGATGTTTTACGATAAAAGAAAAGGTGGGTCCGTCGAAGCAAATCGTCTTTGTAAAGTCCATAGCCAAAACTGCAGAGAGAGTAGCTGCGAGAGCTTTGCCAAAAAACTCCAACTCTTTGTTTTTCTTCAATCTCCAATACCAATTTTCACTTTGTCAGTTCCTTCTCAGTTTTCACTAGAATGTTACCTCCAAACCCTAGCCTTTTCCACGCGAAGCCCGCCCCGCTCCTCCCCGTCCTTCCTAGAACCTCCATCCTCTGCTTCGCTTCCGCTGGAGACATTCCCGCTGGCCCGACATACCGTAAATGGTTCCATTTCCCGACCACCACGACAGCTCCCGACAGTTACGGAGGTGGTGTAAGAATTGGACAAGGAAACTTCGAAGGTCCACCTGGGGCTGGGAGTAGCATCAAGGTTAAAAAATGGTCGAGGAATCGGGAGAGTTATTTGACTGATGCAGATGAACCTCTTCCCCTTCCCATGACGTACCCTGATTCTTCCCCCGTTACCCCGGAAGAAATCGACAAGCGACTCCAATGTGACCCCGAAATCAAGGTTGGTTGGTTTTAATGTTTATAGTTGGATTCAAGAGTAAAGTGTTAATTTTTTAGAGATTAGAATTGGTTGATCTGTGATGGGTTTTGTTTGTAGGATTGTAAGGAAGTGGTTTACGAATGGACTGGGGAGTGCAGGAGTTGCCAAGGGACTGGACTTGTTAGCTACTATAACAAAAGAGGGAAAGAGATTATTTGCAAATGTATACCTTGCCTTGGAATTGGTAATTTCTTCTCCTTATTTGCTCCGCGTTGTTGATGTTAAATTTCAATTTGGAGGAGAATCTGGCTATGTGCCTGTTCTTATGGCTGCAATGCATATTGTTGCTCAGATATGTGTTTACTGTGGAGTGTGGATATACTTGAAGAAAAATGAAGAGTCAAGCACATGGATTGTGTTATAACTGGATTAACTTACTAGGAAGCATAGTTCAACTTGTAAAGAGTAGCGAAATCTATTCAAAGTTTATATTGATTAAAAGAATATATGTAGGTTCCCTCATGTAAAAACCTATGGTTCATCATGGTTTGATGATTTCAACAATGAGTTGCCACTTGAGCTTTACTGGGTAGAAATTTGAATGTCAGATTCCTTCCTTTTTCTTTTTTTTTTGCATTGGTTGTGAAAATGAACATGTGTTGAGGCGCTATTTTAGAAGTTTAATCTCAATATCTCATGCATCTGATTTCTGAGATTTTGCTGCTGTCTTGATCTTGTGTTTAATAATTATGGAGTCAAGCTAACCACTTTTACACTTGTTTTTTCTATGGGAGATTATACTACTTGATAATATAGTAGCCATTGAAAATTTACTTTAGCTTATAAAGATGCTTTATATATAGGGTGCTTTGAAGGCTTTTGATCGAATGATCATCTGATTGGTTTTTTGATTCCAGAATTTTGTTCTGCAGCTCTGCATTCAGACAGATGTTTGTAGGCCCTGCCTTCCGAATTTCTAATTGTTTATTGCTTTTGGAAACACCTCGACTGGCTTGTGTTAAGATTTTCTGTTTCTTTAACTTTGGTTCTGTATGTAGATGCTGACGAAGGCGATGAATATGTCAATATGACGAGTTATGAGTCATTCTCTTTGATTGTTTGATGATTAAAGGAACTAGTGTTTGGCAGTTGTTCCATATAGCGATTGCAATGTCACATTCATCGTTCATTGCAGGTTACGTGCAGAAGATAACAGCTCGGAAGGATATTGAAGTTATGGAGGATGTGGATAATGGAAAGCCACCTTGAACCTGGAAAGTCTTTCTTTCCTTCTTTTGGTCTAGGATAATTTGTTAACAACTTTCCATAGTTGTATTTTTCGAACACCTTTCTTCAACATGTCATGTAGACTATTCCTTACATGTGTAGAGGGTGAAGGAGAGCCTCTTTGAGGGAAAAGGGGGAAAATGAAAAGAAAAATAAAGAGATTTGTTTGATTGAGACTTAAAAGAGGGAAAAAGGAATTGCTTATAGCTTTTTTAAGGAATGTATTCTTATGTTTATCTTCCTTGAGCCACATCTGTTCTAACCCTACTCTTGTCGCTTTAGATTCTTTTCTGTATTGGTGTCCTAGCTGATAAAGCATGAAACGATTGCCTTAAACGCAATTAATCTCTTGTTTTAGAATTGGAATAACTGTCTCATCTACCATGAACAACCTATATATTTGCAAGACACCCTAGTCGTGGAAATCGAACATTGGGACTTGAAACCTGCATCTACTTGCACAGTTTTTGTTTCTTGCCATCTTCAGGGCGACAATACCAGCAGATATGTTGAATGCCAGTTTGCTCGAATTCCAGTACAAGATTTCAAAAAGCAATTTCTTGCGTGCGCTTGTTTTCCAGTGACATGCAAAACTCTGGGTTGTTAACTGCTTGTCTGCTTTCCAACCCGACTTAAATAAGCTGAGGTAAGTTTTTTAATAAGTTTGTACAAGGCCATGTTTAGGGCTCTAGGGCAAGTAAACATGGCTAAAGATGTACCCAAGATCTTTTGGGTGGCCGATTTTGATGGAAGTGTACAAAAGGCGTGGTGGGGTAACAACGATGGACGTACATAATGCTTTCCACGCATTCAATCTCAAGTGTGATGGCAAAATAGTGTACAGGGAGTGATGGAGATGTAAGATGTTAAAGAGGATTGGAGAGAGTTGCAGCTTGGATGAACTTAGGAAAATGGTGATGGTTGACATGATGATTCGAACCATGGTTCCATGAAGCTTGAGTAAAAGGGGCATTTCATTTCAGTTTGGATCTTGACAGATTCTTCCCTTGATATAAAACATGACATCTTTTCTAACTAGTCACCACTTCTTCAAAGTTTCTAAAATTAGCTCGTAAACCAAACACAAGAAAACAGTCTGGTAGGTCTTATTCAGCGAAAGAGGATATGTGGAAGAGCAGATACCAAAGACTTGGTAATATTTTACTAGTTACGCATCAGAAGAAGCATAAACATAAACATATAGCCTAATAATGAACCGTTCACATGAAAACACAAGCAATGCATATTCCCTAAACTCTTGAACTTTACATATCAAAATCTAAATAGAAAGAATTCACGAAACCAATGTGATGCCTTTTACCAGTAATCACCGCAAGACTGTAAGCCATCCTTGAAATGATGGAAGCGTTTAATCTCTCTAGTAAGTCATCCTTGCAATGATGAGAGGCCTTTTACCAGTAATCACCGCAAGAACACAAGCCATCCTTGAAATGATGGAAGCGCTTGTTGTCTCTGATAATCAATTCCCTCCCAACAATCCTAGATATGATCTTGATGGCGTTGTGACAGTCACCACATACACGAAGGTTCTTGATGATCCTAAGAGTTTGCCTAGCTGGGGTACTGATTAGACCAAATGCAATTGCCAATCGCTCACTGTGGTACAGCAGTGCTTGTTCTTTAGCTTCTTGGTCGATGTCATGAAGAACATATCTTGTGTCAGGCACATAACTTGCTTCTTTCATTGCTTTCAAGGCCTTCAATTTCTCATCATCCTTGTAAAGGGTTGGGTTACGAAATTCACCAATTCTGTTCTTTCCATCAAGCATGCTTATTGCATTACGTTTCTTTGGTGGTGGCATGGGGATTTTATTAGCATCAACCTTTGACGGGTCAAGATCAACCATTAAGTCTTCAGCATAGTCTTCAAGATCAACATCTCCATGAATTCGAGCATAATTCCTCAATGCCTCCCAAATTTTCGCAGTTGGCTCAAACGGAAGTTTTTTCTCGATATACTCTTTAGCTTCATAAAGATGACCAGATTTTCCAAGCACACCTATAAGCCCCATATAGTGCTCCTCCCTAGGAGAAATTCCATACTCGCTCTCCATTGATTGAAAATGTAAAAACCCTTCTTCTATAGCTTCTGCGCTACCACAAGCCGAAAGAACGGCAAGGAAAGTCTGTTCATTCGGTTTCAATCCCAATTGTCTCATTTGCTCGAACAACTGCAACCCCTCATCTCCCAAGCCATTGTCTGCATACCCATTTATCATCAAATGCCATGTATCCATATTCCTATCAGGCATATGATCGAAAACTCTTCGTGCATCAGTCATGCTAGCACATTTTGCATACATTTCAATCACCTTATTGTTCAATCCAGGGTCTCCTCGACAGGTCGACTGCAAGAAGTAATCATGAACTTTCTTCGCATCCTCAAGTGATTTGGGATTTCCAATTAGATCAAACAAAGACAAAAAACAATCAGCATCAGCTTTAACTCCTTTACCCATCAATTCAATAGCTTCTTTAACTTTCCCCTCATTACATAACCGCGTTAAATCAATCAATGAAGGAACTGGCTCAGCCTGCAAATGTTCCACCATTTGCCCTTGATTCCCTCTCAAGTGCCCTGACTGATTAGGGTTTTGACTCTGCGGGATTCTTTCGTTAAAATTTCTACCTTGAGGGTACCCTTGGCCTTGATTCTGATTATTCCACTGATTTGGGCTTCTGGGAATTTGGGTATTCATCGGATTAGCATTCGGGTACTGAGGATAGCTCTGATTCTGTTGGGGATTCCACTGATTAGGCCTTTCTCGTTGAGAAAGACCCTGATCATGATTCTGCTGGGGATTCCATTGATTGTTACCAGAAACTCCGCCCTGTTGTTGCGGATGATGGTAACCCTGATTTTGATGGGCCCAATGGTTATTGAAATTAGGGTTTCGTTGGCCCTGAAAACCCCTGGGATCATATGAAGGTGGAGGTTGCTGGTTTTGGTTGTGGGGCGGCGGCGGTCTCTGGTAGTTGTTTGGGATTGCGCTCATGGATAAAATTTGGGTTCTATTAAAGTGGCGATCGAAAGTGGAGTCAAGGCATACCTTGTTGAAGAGAGAAGTGAAAGCTGGTGTTGGGCTCCGTCCACGACGCATCGCCATTAGAGACGCCATTTGCTTTCGTCCTTCTTTCGCAGCTTTCCGAAATGGAAACCTCTGATAAACCCTAGAAGGAAGAGAAGGGATAAACTCTAAAGCTGCCGGTTCAGGGTAAGAAACGAAGCAATCAGGATATGTTTTGGGTTTTCAAATGGGTAACGGGTCGGCAATGAGGATATGTTTTGGGAGAGCAAATATATCATTTTATCCAATTATAACTACCTACTTTATCATTAATTTCTAACTCATTTTTTTTAACCAATGAATCTTTATTCATAATTTTTATGTCATTTTAAAAATATAATTTCTAAAAATTATATCAATTACATGGTTAATTAGTGATGGAGTTAATAGTTTTCATTGGTTAAGAACCACATGACATGGTAAACTGGACTTATGATATAATCTCTCGTTTTGAAGTTCAAATAGGTAATATAGTTGATACATATTAAATTTTTATATGTATTTTTTAATTTTTGTTATACATATAATTATTGATATAATTATCGAGATACCAAATATAATACCACCAACATTATTTTATTTAACCAATAAAAGAACTGAAATTGCATCACGATTCGTAACTCGAAGAACCCTTATATACTTTCAAGGAAAAACAAAATTGAGTTTTTGAGGCACGAATCATCTTGCGGCGTAAATGATTAAGGAAATAATTATTATTTTTGAAGGAATATGAATTCGAGTATCAATAATATCAGTATAATGATTAAACGATGAATATAAAAAATAAGTTTTTGAATGAACCTATGTTTCTCATTACTCGATTTATATATTATATATTACAAATATCATACGGTTCATTAAACACACACCAAACATGAAGCAAAATATCAACATTATACACAACAGAAATAGAGAGAGTAACCAAAGCACACAAAACACAGGCAGAGACGGAGGATGCAGCAGAAATCAATTTCTTGCCATTCCAGGGATCACTATGGGAACCCTTGAAACCCCACGCTTTTGACGATCCATGTTGGCTTCCCAACCTGAATTCACAAAGAAAAACTCAGCAAAGAAGGTATAGATTGATTAATGAAGCAAAAGAAGAAGAAGAAGAAGAAAGATTGGTTTTGAAAAGGTCAAATTTTGTTCTTGACCCCTATACTATGCCTTAAATTGGAGATTTCGACCCTATAATTTACCAATCTCCATGTCAAAGCCACGATTTTTGAGCTCTCTGTATTCTTGACAAAGAGCAAACGGACTACAGAAGAAATGAACCAGGCAGTCATTACAAGGCTCCTCTTCTAAGTCGTATTGTCCCCTCAGTCTGGAGCGATAGAAGAATGAATATAAACAGGCACAACCGGTGAAACCCAATAGCAACGCATACAACAAACCCCTCGAAAAACAAGCTACCAAGAACAAAGAATCAGATGTCAGAGTTTTTAAACCCCAAAAAAGAACATTTCAAAATCATGTAATAAAACTTTACATGTGTGTCCTCTGTTGACGATCTCCGATATCTGTCCGAACGTTATGCAAGGACAACAACAAGTAATCAAACCTGAAGATTTTGGAAACCAAATCAAAGGGTTCATTTGAAAATGAAAAACCTGATAAACTTGGTTGATGTTGAACGAGCTTACAATTTGCAGGGTCGTCGAAGCAATGGCAAAGACCAGTGGTCCATTCTCCAGGCGGATAGTGCTGAAAACGTGTAGGGAAAGTGGTTGGAGTTGCCGGAGTTGGGATGGGATTTGGATTCCCGTAAGCCGATGTCTGGGTGTTTGTAGGATACATAGTTTTTTTTCTGAGTTGGTTTGATATTCTGAATACAAGAACACAGGATTGTTTGCAGGTTCTTCCATGTTTTTTAAATTCTGGAAAGTGGGAAGCTAATGGGTATCTCTTTGCTTGCAGTGTAAGCAGATAATAAGCAAAAGCATCAACAATGTTTTAAATTATGGAGATTGGAAAGAGGGGTTTTCCTTGATTCCATAAACGCCATTCATGCCTCTATCCGTATTTTCGCTCCAAATTAGAGGATTTATGGGGTAGAGTCTAAAGTTTAAAATTAAAGATTGTAGTTAGAGTTTGGAGAACTAAGAATAAGTATATTTTTAGGGTGTAAGATTTAAAGTTTAGGGTATAGAAAATAAGCATTAAGATTTAAAATTTAATTTTTTAGAAATTTTCGATAGGAGACGTGATCGAAAAGAGAGAAATTTTTTACCTATTCAACACATGTGACATGTTAGGAAAAATTATATCATGGGTAAGTTTTGTCACGTCATCTGTGGGATCAACCAATAAAATTCATCCATATCATTATTTTTTTCATGTCATATATTTTTAAAATGAAATTTCACTTAAAAAAACTGTTTTTAAAATGAATTAATAAAAAATATGAGTGAAGATTCAGTTTGAAAAATATATGACATAGAAAAAATGATGATATGAATGATTTTTAGTGGTTGGTTACACGAATGACGTAATAGAACTTACCCATATAATTTCTCGGCAGGTTAAGAATAGTATAAGATGAATCGATTGAAACCAAATTAAAATTATTAAATAAATTCGACTTACTGAAACTTCTTGTAACATTATTTCGAACCAATCGTAGCACCTTTGCAGTTGCAAAGTGTCAGTAATGGTCTAAGCCCAATGAGTTTATATTACAATAAGACTGAAAAATGACGTAATCTAAAATATTAAAAAATATATAATCTAAAATATTATCCGCAACTTAAAACATTATACTTTTTAATAAAAATTTAAGTTAATACTTTTTATAAGTATGAATACTTTATTTATAATCTTTTTTATGAATATTGAAAGAAATTGTAAAGACACTAAAATTTATAATCCTATAAAAAATATAACATTTTACTTATAAGATACTCTTTTAAATTATATATTAATTTTATTTATGGATAACTTGGCTCGGAAAACAAAGTCCTTAGCTGATCGCCCTGACACATCATCACATGACCACCATTCATCCACTCATCCCACAACAATTTTTCGCCCCAACCAAGAAATGTATTTTTTAACAAATATATATATATATTTGATTTAAGGTTTAATTTAATATTTAATTTTTTGTTTAATTAGACATTTAAATTTGACTTTAAAATTTAATTTAGTACTTAAATTTTGTTCGAATCGAATTAATTAAAATTGAATTAATCAAAAAATTTAAAACCTTAATCGTTAATTAAATTGAATTATCTTTAACCAAACCGAAATTATCCCGGTTAATTAGCCGAATTAACTAAATTAATCGAAATTTATTATAAATTTTGGTTAAATTATATATGTCACTAATTATGTTAAAATAATTTTTTAAGTCATTAAACTTTCATTTTATACCAATTTAATAAAAAAAATTAGTGATCATTTTATAGTATAAAAAATTTAATGAACATTTTATAATTTTTTAAAAGTTAAATGACTATAAATAAATATATATAATATATAATAATTCGGTTAATTCGATTAATTAACCGATTTCATATCGAATTAATCATTAATCAATTTTATCCAAATTTAATCGATTAAAATAATTTCGATTAAGTTAATTAATTCGGTTAAAACCGAATAATGTACACCCCTATTAACAACTCCCAAAAGCTATTTTGTAGATTTTATTTGCTATTTAATTATTTAAAAATATTATATCAATTAGTTTAAATCAATTTATGTCACATATTTTATTTTAAAAATAAGTTTTTTAATAGAATTATATATATAATATTTTAAAAATAATATTAATATAATTATTATTTGAACCACTCTCCATCCGCGGATAAGTCTTATCTCTTGCCCTAACGCAGTCAAAACTTTTAAACTATCAAAAGGAACGATTTCTGCTACGGCTTCTAGAGGGGGAGGAAACATACCTTTTATATCAGAGTTTTAACCAATAGTGGCGAAATAATTCTCGTCGTCAGAACATAGAGCAGTTTAACTTCTATTTTGCAGATCCTCAAACTTTTAATTTATTATCAAACTGGACAAATTATTGAAAAAATCAATGTATTCGTTAAGCATATATCAATTACTTTTGTCATTTTATTTAAGTGAATAAAATTTGATTCGATTTTAAAAGAATTTAAATAATTTGATTTGAGATAAAAATATTTAATTTGTTTAGATTTGATTTGAAATTTATAAATTTAATTCGATTAAAAAATTAAATAAAATTTAAGTTATAAATAAAAATTTAATTAATAATGAAAAGATTTATATTTAAGTTCGAGATGAATCTTTTAAAATTTTATGATATATATACTGATATATAAAAATATGAAGAAATATCGTCACATGATAAAATATAAAATACATATATATACATATTTTATAAAATTAGTAAAAATGATTTAAATTATAATTAAATCGTACTATAAGATGATAAATAATTATAATTATATTTTTATAAAAACTCAAAAACTCGACTGGACTCGAAATTTTTTTGAATGAAAGTTTGAATAATAAAATTAGACTCAACAACTTTAATAATTCAAAACTTTTTACTCGATTTAACCGAATGTTTATCCCTATTTTTATCCGACATTAATTATTTTTTATAAAAAATTTACCATATTTTAAAAACCTTATATGTAAACTTTTTAAATTATATTTATACCACACAGATAATTACGAAGTGGTGACTCGTCATCCAGCGAAGGTATCACATGGCCGGTAATTTCGTCGTCTTTTAAATGTGAATGAAATCTGGGTTTTTATCTCTTTACTGACGACACTGAAAGCCGTGACAAAAGATATATTATAGTACCAAAGTTCAACCTAATCAACAAAAATCCTGATAATTTGGAATCGGTATTCTCTTGTTAATTCAAACACAAAATCACTAACAGAGAAAAAAGAAGCAGTAAAGGATAAATGGAGCTTAAACCTGGCTTATCGGCTCTGGTCACCGGCGGTGGTTCCGGGATAGGTAAAACTTTCACAAGCTTTTGTTTCATTGAGTGTCGTATTTTGGATCAAGGATTGTTTATTTCAGTTTATTAGGTTTGATTTGATTTATTTATGAATCAATCGCATAAACTTAAGATTGTGAAACGGATTATGTAATTAAATCCAATGGTCATTTGAATTATGCGCAGGTAAAGCTTTGTGCTTAGCTTTGGCGGGGAAAGGGATATTTGTGACAATTGTTGACTTCTCGGAAGAGAGAGGGAAGGAAGTTGCTGCTTTAGTTGCAATAGAGAATTCTAAATTCCACCAAAATCTAGGGTTTCCTTCTTCTATTTCGGTTAAATGCGACGTTACTAACCTACGTAAGTTCCATTGGATTTTTCTTTTATGTAGTTGTCTCGGATGATTACAATATAATTTAAAAAAAAATGCTTCTTATTTTGAACAGGAGATCTGACTTTAGCATTTGAGAAGCATGTCGCGACGTATGGAGGATTGGATATATGTATTAACAGTGCTGGCATCGGTACTCCTGCATCTTTCTGGAAGGATCAAACTGACGGCTCCAAGACATGGAGACATGCCGTTAATGTCAACCTCGTTGGAGTTATTGATTGTACTCGCCTCGCGGTAATGCTTTGACTTTTAGTACTTGATGCAGTTTTGGTTTATGACAGTCCCTAGGTACAGCAATGAATGATTTGTACATTCTTTGAACAGATTAAACATATGCAAGCTCTGCAAAAGCCAGGGGTGATAGTTAATATGGGTTCCTCTGCAGGTCTTTACCCCATGAATAAAGACCCAATTTACTCTGCCTCAAAAGGTTTGCTTCATTGATGTGACTGTTGTAGTTGATGTTTTAAGTTGGCTTTTACAGATTGGATTGGTTATGTATTACCCAGAATTGAATTATTGATTAGTGTAAGAAGAGAAATAAATTATGAATGGGTTTAACTAAATAAAGAAATGAGAAAAGTTATTTATATAATTAATTCTTGCTTATAAGACATTTATGCAAATGATCATTTGCTTTAAATATTTGTTCTACAGCCGGGGTTGTCATGTTTACTAGATCATTAGCTCCCTACAAACGTCAAGGAATTCGTGTGAATGTCCTTTGCCCTGAGGTAAATCTCTAGCTAGAAGAATTTTGTATGTTCTCAATCACTACAGCCCCCCTCCCCCCCAGAATGTCGTAAATTCTTTTTGTAAGAATTTTGTGGTCTTTTTGGTCTGGGGCTGATATATTGCCTACAAACTGCTTCTGTATAACTTGCCATTGGACTTGGATGTAGTTTGTTAAAACAGAATTGGGAAAAAAAGCAGGCCACAATTATGTTAACATAACTGGTGGATATATGCAGATGGAAACAGTGGTGGAAGGTATATCATCTTTTATGGATTAGTCCTTGTTCATTAAATCTTCATTTAGAGCAATATTTAGCCCAATTCCTGTGTACTTTTTTTTTTTTTTTTTTTATAGTTGTGCACTTGTGCTTAACATTTCTTGAATTTGGACTCATGTCTGATATACTTTTGAGTTTTGAAAGTTTTTTCACATATAATGGATCATGCTTCATACTTATATCGGAATACCTGTTGGATGCAAGTATTTGAACACAATGATTAAGGGAGGATTTGATCCAAAAAAGGAGCTTTAATTAATTGAACAGGAGAGTAAACAGTAGTACTGTCTTCCCCACTGGATTTAAATACATTTATTTGAGACCCAATAAAAGATGAGCTCTATAGATAGTGAGAAAGACAATTGTTTTATAACTTGCTTGCTTATCATTTTCTTTTCAGAGGTATGCCATTGACAAACTTTCTGTTAGATGAACACTGAAATTAAAAATTAGTTTTTGCTTCTTTGACAACTTCTTGTTCAGCCTCAAAGGTCCACTTTTTTCTTCTGCTTTTGAAAATTTTTAATGTTCTTACTTTCTATGCACTTGCACATTTCTAGCTGCGTTGGAGCTTATCATGGATGACAACAGAGCTGGTTCTTGCCTATGGGTTACAAACCGCAGAGGGAAGGAGTACTGGCCCAGTCCTGAAGAAGAAGCAAAATACTTGATTCGTTCTTCTTCAAGTTCCGGGAAAAAAATGTCATTCCGAGCTCCCCAACTTCCTCAAAGTTTTGAGAAAGTGTAAGTAAAATTTCAAATACTGCTTCAATTTTGAGAAGTTTAAGTATATTATATGAGGGGGGGGGGGGGGGACGGGTAAAATTTCTGGGTTAGCCAGTATAAACTTTAGATTGAGTTCTTGCGTAGTTTCACAAAACTTCAATTTTGGGACATGTATGAATCTAAAAGTTTTTATTCTGCAGACATTTTTGAACTTGATGACTTTTGTTGGTATCAAGATTTGCTTCAATAGAGATAGCTATCGAAACCTTCCACTTTTAAGTAATCTGTTTTTTTAACACTTGTGAATTGGATGGATTGTTTATTTTGAAAAGTTCTTATAATAAAAGAAAAAAACTTATACAAAATTTTCAGTAATTCTCAAACTTTTAAGTAATCCAGTGCATTTTGGAAGTCTATCCTAAATCCCTAATCAATCTCAAGGCGGCAAAAAAAGATAAAATAAAATAAGTGGTAGAAAATAAGTAAGAAAGATATTGATAGTTGGATGGGTAAAGTGAAATAAATATAGGTGGGGTAGAAACAGTACAATGGGCAGGTGAAAATAATAAACATGTTCTGCATTCTTCAGAAATGTAGAAAGGAACTGTTAAATTGGCCTTTGCAGGCTGAAGGGCTTTTAAGCAATGTACCGTCAACTGCTCTTAAAGTATTTACGGCCTTGGCATTGGTCAATTAACTGATATAATACTTTTTTTATATCAATTTTCTTATTTGTTTATACTTTCTAGTTCCATATCTGCTGATTAATCTCATACTCTAAACTCATAGAAGCAAACATACACAATTTTTTTTTCAGTCAACTTTCTGTTTGTATTAGTTTCTGCAAATAACCGCCATAGAAGGTAGGATGTTTGTCGGTTTCTTATAGCTGCTGACTACTGCCTTTTTTTCTCTTCCTCTTCAGAGTTGTGCATAAATTGAGTCACAACTTCCGTGATGCCACTCGCATAGTACGTGCACCATTGAAACTACCAATTGAATCGGGCCACGTCCTTCTGAAAATCATTTATGCTGGTGTAAATGCGAGTGATGTACGTTTTCTATCATCCTTTAATGATTAATTTGATTTTGAGTATTTTTAATTAATTATTTTGTGTACTCAAACTTTTCCCTTTCATATGGGGATGTTTAAGATTTGCTTAAATGCCTAGGACATGCACACGAAAGGATGGGGAATTGTTAAGTAAGTTACTTAAGAGAGGTGCAAATGATTGCAGATCCATAGACTGCAGTTACCATTTATAAGGAGAAATTTTGGCATCTTAACATGTTATTGACTATTGAGAATAGGGTTGTGTGGAACAAATAAAAGGGTTAATTGAGCTTAAGAATGTATGGTAGGTATTGACAGGGAGAAATAGCAGCTGTAGATATTTGAAAGGAATTCCTTCATGCTTTAATTTCAGGACACCATCAATCCCAGGGGGGACAAGATGATCACTTGTATCTACTGGGTGTAGGTTCTTTGCTTTTGTAGGATGAAAAGCTTGGGAAAGTAGAAAAGCCTATTTATCATTTTGGGTTTATATTTCTTGTTTTGATATGCCATTTTCTGCCTTTTCTCAATGCATTTACATTTCAATAAATGCTCTGTTTGTAATTATAAACTTATGTCTATATTATTGAATAACATGGTACATACAGGTGAACTTTAGCTCAGGACGTTATTTCGTAGGAAACAAGAAAGACACCAGTTCCCTTCTTCCATTTGATGCTGGATTTGAGGTGCGGGAAAAATATTAACTAAATGCCAACATGTGTTAATATAGTTCAATTATGACGATATCTTATGGTTTTAGTTGTAAAATCATCACTGCATCCGATATTAGGCCTTTGGGGGGTCAAACATTTGATATGTCGCTAACTTCATGTTATTCTGCTGTTACAGGCTGTGGGAATAGTTGCCTCTGTTGGAGATTCCGTAAGTAATTTGGAAGTTGGAACTCCTGCTGCAATTATGGTTTATGGAGGTTATGCTGAATTCATGGCGGTATGCTATCTATTTGAATTATCATTATTTGTTTATAAACACCTTGTTTCATCTTCTATTTCAATTTTTTAAAATCATATTTAAGTAGATAAGTGAACAAATATTAAATGTTGAACAAAATTAGGTCCCTTCGAAGCACATACTTCCCATTGGAAGACCTGATCCAGAAGTTGTTGCTATGCTTACTTCAGGATTAACAGCATCAATCGCTTTGGAAAAGGTTCTTTATTCCAATTTTTTTCTTATTTAGAAGTGAACTTTTCAATTCTTCCCAATCCCTTGTCACTCATGATCATGAACATTTCACACATCATCCTAGGTCGTAGTTGCCTGAATTCTTCCTGCAACATATTGTGGCCATATCTCTTCTTTCTTTATATTTTTCGGTGTGCATAATCCCCATTCAAGCTGTGCTTTTTTTTTTTATAATTTTATCTGAACGTTTCTATCTCCCCCTTTTTTGACCTTACACTATAGGTTCGTCTGATGGAATCTGGGAAAGTCGTCCTTGTAACTGCTGCAGCTGGAGGAACCGGACAATTTGCTGTCCAGGTTTGTCCTAAAATTAGATATTTATTTTTTACCTGAACTTGAATAAGCTCTATATAATTGTGGCTTACTTTAATCTGGAGTTATCATTGTGGATATATATTTTCTATCTATTGTTTGATGAACAAGCTCAAGCTTGGTTAGTTCTATCATTACCTTTTTGTCTTTTGTATCATTCGTATCTTAGTTTTATACATAATGACTTTTGATATTTTTTTATTTACTCAAATAGCTTCAAAGATTATATTTATATATCCATCATAATATCTTACTCTACTGCAAGCAGATCTATTTTATGGTTGCATTTATTTTATGGCTTCAACGTTATCTATATCATTTTTGGATACTCCTAATCTATCTTTTTGTGGAATTAAACAAAATATTAATCAGAATGATATTGTGCAGCTTGCCAAACTGGCAGGAAATAAAGTTGTTGCCACTTGTGGAGGAAAAGATAAGGCAAAGCTTTTGAAAGATTTGGGGGTTGATCGAGTTATAGACTATAAAACTGAAGATATCAAAACTGTATGCCTGAAATTCTTGCTTACTTATTCCCTTTCACTTTTTTTGGGTGGTGCTTGGTTTTATAAATGGAATCTCAGACTTTGTGGTTTGTCAGGTTCTCAAAGAGGAGTTTCCTAAAGGAGTTGACATTGTCTATGAATCTGTTGGTGGCGACATGTTTGATTTGTGCTTGAATGCTTTGGCTATCCGTGGACGACTCATTGTTATAGGAATGATCTCTCAGGTTGTTTCTTTGAATGACCTTACAGTTTTTTAAATCAACTCTAATGCAAAGCTTTCAGTTTTCCACTTCTTCTATGTTTAGTAACTTGAGTTTTTACATCATTTTTTTTGGCTTCAATGTGATAATTTGGTATGCTTTCTCCATGCTATAGATGTAGTACTTGTTGATTGTGAGAGAATTGATCAAACAAATGTTCTCAATTTTACTGTTGCTACTGGTGAATTTGTACTTCACCAAAATCACATATAGTCCTTCTTCGTACTTGTTGGTGAATTTACATTTACGTTGTCTTTCTTATTTGATTAAACTATTTGTTTTATATATAGTATCAAGGGGAGCATGGGTGGATGCCGAAAAATTATCCTGGCCTTGTCGAGAAGCTTTTAACCAAAAGCCAAACTGTGGTATGTTGTATTGTTAAGTATACTTTATGCTGTTTAGAAGCAGTCCTTTAAATTTATGTTGCTCTCACTCGTCATTTTTCTTTGAAGTGTCTATTTTGGACACATTTTTGAACTTTGGTATGAGGATATGACCTTCTAAGAGACCAAGACCATCCAAATACAAGAAAATCTGTCGACAATCCCTAAAACAAGTGATTAAAAGCTCAGTTGACATTTCTCCCTCCCTTAGGTTGTGGGTTCTAGATCCATTATGAGCAAATTTTCCCTTCCCTAATTCGATTTGTTAAAAAAAATATACAAGGAAAAACTTCAAAAAAAGAGTGAATGTATTAATGTCATATGCTTACCCGTTCTGCTTTTGGAAGCAACTTACGTAGTGGGTCATCTTGTATTCTCGGCTGAGGAATTCTTGTGTTTTCATTACAGGCTGGCTTTTTCCTGCCACAGTATAGCTATTTGTGGAAGGAGCACCTGGATAAACTATTTAATCTTTACACTTCAGGAAAGCTTAAGGTGCAACATATATCCTTCTATCATATAATGCCTAGTTAAATTTATGTTCTGATAACATTTGAATTGAATATTGGTGACATTAATTCCTAACATGCTACGGTTCAATTGCAATAGGTTGCAATAGATCCAAAAAGATTTCTAGGCTTGCCTTCGGTTGCAGATGCTGTTGAACATCTCCATTCGGGTAAAAGTAGCGGCAAGGTGAGCACAAAATCTTTATTAAAGTACTTGCCTGCTTAATTCATTCACTTGGTCTGTCTTAATCCAACTTACATGTATTATACAGGTGGTGGTTTGCATCGATCCAACCTTTGAACCGCAGATGGCTAAGTTATAATGTGAAGATGGAGTTCCAAACACAAACATCCATGTTATATGAAGAATATGGTTAGTTTTAATAAAGGTTTAGCACATGTTTTGTCAGCAGACTAATTCGGCTAATAATGTAAGTGCTAAACCTAAGGTAGTAAGCACCTTACACAAAATCATCAGTTAAATGTCTGCATTCCCCCCACCCCACATCAACTTTAAACGAAAGACATAAGCTCTGTTTAATGGCTTGGTTCGTCTGAAGAAGATCTATTACTTTCCTGCAAAAAAAAAAACAGTTGGCAAGTGAGAGTTTGAATTTAGAAGGTCCATTGACACTGCAACACAATAAAATTCTTTTAATCGACGGATATTTGCAGGTATGTAAATTGGAAGTTTGGGAGTAGAATGTAGTTACTTGCACGAATTCGTTTAGATCTTCTGTTTTGGATATCTGGCTCCTTGTCATCTTCCCCTTCACCTTCTTTTTCTTCTCCATCTTCCCCACCACTTTCCTTGTCTTTATGTTCATCTTCATCTTCTTCACCTCTGCCGTCTTCCGAATCATATACCCTGATAATATACACCTATGGAACAAAAGTAGAAGAAGAGATTGGCACTGTTAACAACTTGTGCCAGAAATGACCTATATTAAGAACATAACAAGGATTGATTTAGTCTTAAAGTAGCCGGTCAACCTTAAATTCTGTGGGAGCTACAAGCTGGAATACTAGAGCATCCCCGTCAACTAAATTATGGTCTATAGAAAACCCTCTCCAACCACCGCTAAGACCTGTTTTTTCCGCAAGGTATTTGGCTTCAAACTCCTCTCCTTCCTCGTCCACCAAAGTCATCATCACATCACGCTGAGGCAGATTTTTCTTGCAGAACCTGTTTGGTAAACCCTGATTCAATATGCCACGTTCCAAAATATCATTCATTTTCTTGTTTTTAGCATGAAGGAGAACGAAAATCAAAAGATTAAGAAGAGTGGAAGAGTTTGATTGCAAACGTCAATCTTACTAGCCAAAATCCTCCAGTTACATGTGATTGGAGCATGGGTTTCACAAAACTCGGATATTTGGAATCTAAAGTAGATTGAAGATGTTCTGCTCTCTCAGTAGCATAAGTTCTTTCTTCATCCGAAGCATAAACTCGATTAAACAAATCTCTCCGGCTGTAACCTCGGCTGTGGCTCCTGCAATACTAAATTATGTAAAGACTGAAACAATCTGAGAAAGTAAGAAACTTCACACACAATATATGAATATCCAATTAGAGGTTTCACCTTCGCATTCTTTCCAAAGGTTCAATGGGGACCTGCCAAAGCCAACCATCAAGAAATTGTGTCATCACTCCAGGTACATTACTTTGTCAACAGATTAATATATTACATAAGCTAGTATGGTGATCAAGGATCAAATCACTCTAAAAAGAGCTATATAGGTTCTAATGTACTTCCATTCACCAAAACTTGATATGAGACAGTGGTTATATGCCTCATGTGTATCAACTTTAAGAGCACCGACATACAATCAGGGATGGAATCAAGGGTGTTGGGGTAATCGTGCTACAGAATTTCACTCATATATGTTAGATATTTTCTTTCTATTTTATATGTATGATCTAATCTCATACCCAGAATATCGGGGCCGTCACGCATCCTAAAAATTCTGTACCTCTAAACTTTTATAATTTTGCATACACCCCCTTACCTGAAACTCAGGGTACTACCTGCTTGCACCCCATTGAACTTTCAAGTTGCCATATAGTTGTTGGTCTGTGGCTCAATATCCTTCCCTTTTGTTTTTGAATTACAGTTTTTAATGAATAATCTCAGTTTCTATCATAATGTTATCGTAATAGTATTCCTTCCAGTTTCAACTTTCCACTGATATAAGCAGATTTGAAAGGCAAAAATATATAATTCAGCACATTGGCAAAAACATTGGATGTAATTCTGTAAATCACATCTCAGAGAGAGAGAGAGAGAGAGGTTACGTCTTTGTAGTTGGGTTTGGGAATGTCTGCAACGCGACTAGACCTTCTCACGGCTGATAGCTCCACCCGTTTCCGAGGCGTCCGTGGCTTCCCCTGCATTTCAGTTGAAAGAGATTTAGATAATATACGGATAAAATACTACTGACAAGCCGTATACTCACGGGAGATGACTTGGCTAAGTTGCTCTTCAAAGCCTGAGAGAGGTTCTTGAGATTCAGTTCTTCCATCCTCTTCTTGTTCTCTTCTAACCTCTTTCTCCGCATTTCTTCATAGCTTAACTCCGCTTCCGCCATTTCTACCAAACAAAACGGGAAATGGTAGCTGAAGGGGGAGGAGGGAGGTGATTTCGGGGTTTAGAGTTTTAAACCGGGAAACTCAACAAAGGAAGACAAGTGACTGAAAGCACAGTGGCGAAGAGAGAACGGAAGGGAAGAATTGAAGCCCACCTACTCTTATAGATGTTCGAGCGAGGTCAGACTTTTGAAATTCAAAATCTCAAATTATCAATTTTATTATTATAATAAAGATAAACTATAACAAAGGTTAATAATTATAAATATAGTTATATTTAGGTCACTTAATTATTAAAATTTTTATTTGGGTCACTTATTTATAGGTAAAATTATATTTGTTCACCTAATTATTAAAATTTATATTTGGGTACTCAATTATGGATAACTTTACGATTGAGTCACCTTCTATATTTAAAAAAAGTATATTAATTTAGTTTTTTTCTTCCAAACCATTTGTATACTCTCGTTAATATTAAAGTATTTTATTTAAAATCATTAATTAATCTAATACAAAAATTAATATTTTTTTTTAAATATGAAGGATGGCCTAAATATAATCTTACCTATAATTGAGTGATCCAAATATAACCTTTATTAATTGGACGACCTAAATATAATCTTACCCATAATTGAATGGCCCAAACATAACCTTACTTATTAAACTCCATTATAATTTACCCTAATAATTTGGAGAAAAATCTATTCCTCCTTGTATTTCCATTCGTGATTACAATAGTATCTGTTGTAAAAGTTAATCTCAACCATTTAAGATTGATCGTTCAATCACTTTGCTACAATTACTGGTGTTTGAATCCGTGCCCTCTAAAAATAACAACTGTTCTTTAAGCTAAGTTAAAGTTGAAATTAGTTACATTAATTATATAAAATATTGGTTTCTTTTATAAGTAATATGTTTTCACAATGTGTATAATTTATTTTTTTTCATTAATTGTTCTTCTAATTTATTAGTTTAATTACATGTGATACGATAATTATTAAATATTGATGGACCGTTATTCCAAATAGATAATATGAAGAAGAGATTTTCAAATTGCGTATTCAAACTATTTGTATATTTTATAATACGAAATTTCGTTTACACAATCATGAATGACCAAATTGAAAATAAAATATAATTATGGTGGCTCTTTTACAAGTTTTTTTTTTTTGTAACAAAAATAAAACTTTATACAATTATATTATCAATTGTGTAATTTACCCAAAATATATGGGACCATTTCCATTCCAAAGCCGAACAATGAAACAATAAATCAATCCAGAATTGAAACAGTTGTTTGCATCCTTTGTCACTCCAAAGCATTGAAGTCTAAAAACAAAGAGATTATGAAACCGAAGCAAGTTAAAAAAAAAAAAAAAAAACAATTTGAAGTTTAACATTAAAATGTGTACTTTTAGTTCTAATACAAAAAAAAAACACGGAAATTATCAAAATTGGTTTAAGTGATACGTAATTTACTATCGTTTAAGTAGATTTTGAGTTTGAGACTTTGTGTATATAGAAAAAATTATTAAAAAAATTACTCATCAAAATCAAATATAGAATACGAGTTAATCTAGATTAATCAGAATAAAACTCTAAAAAAATCGGAAAAATAAACATCGAAATGGAAAGAAATTCTTTTTTTATTAATAATCAACATTCCCAGGACCACTAGCATATTCAGTTTTGTACCCAAATTAAATCGCATCAGATCCGATGCAAATCACCCCTGCACGTGCAGTCCTCCGCTCCCCTTTTCCTGTACTGTTTCCATATTCATCATGAGATACTAAATTATTGCATTTTCTGTGGCTTAGATTTATATTACTTCACTGTTCAACCTTTGGTACTGAAATGGCAGGCTGAGGATATTATTATGACACGACTGTATCTTAAAAAAAAAACACTAAAGATTAGTTACAAATGTGTGTTCAGTGTACACCACTTGATTGTTTCAGACACGAACTTTCTCCCCCATACTTTGTGTTTTTTAATCATATGCGTTTCCATGGCTGATTGGATAAAGATTCAATGTTATGGAAGAGAGCAGGGGATTCTAAAGGAAAGAGTGAATGTTTATAATTTGTCACCCCCCAAAAAAAAAGTAAAAAATATTAATCCTATGTCGAAAAGAAGAAAAAAAAGAGATTTTGAGATATATAAACGATGCCGTTATACATCTTATCAGACATGTCTTTTAAGAAGAAAGTAATGATCATGTGACAAATGGTATCAAAAGAATCCTTTAACTATCTGATTTCACATCGAGTACTTATAAAGTAGATAGACAGAGTGAACAATCGTGACAAGAGACCAATCACGAGAGCGAAAACTCGTGACACTTATAACATAAAAGTAATAATATATTATATGATTTTATTATTGATGTTTTCCACCTATATGCATTCTTATTATAAAATATAAACCAAACCATTAATTATTATTATTATGTGACAATGTGATTGCAACTGCAACTGCAACTGCAGTATTTTTTTTTACAGTCAAAAATTATTATAAGTAGGAACGAAATTAAGATTTGGTATTGATGATAAAACGTAAATATTTAAAAGAAATTTTCGTAAAAAATTATTTTTTAAAAAATAAATAAAAAAATAAAAATAAAAATAAATCTTCGGAAGTTTGGGTTCAATTGCTTCTCCCATCCATGTACCTCCATCTTTAATTATAAGAATATGTTTATACTAGTTTTAACATTTAATAATGAACATATATTTTATGGACAAAGATTTAAATTTATATCTCATCATTTATTTTTTTACTGAGATACTTAATAGGTTGAACTGCTATCTTAATTAAGATTTATATTTAACTGCATTTGTATACAACTGATAAGAAAATCTGTAAGATTTTTCAAAATTCTCATTCTGATGTTCCCTTCATATGTTGTATATCAAATCACGTTAAATAAGAAAATCTGTAAGATTTGTATACAATTGGTTAAAGAAACGGTTGATGTTCTTAGAGGTCACGGGTTCGAGCATCAGTGATGTCAGTAAAGTGATTGAACGATTAATGTCAAATGATGGAGATTATATACTAGAACAGAATCATTATTAGCTTGTTAAAAAAATATATATTAAAATATAATTGAGTTTAAAATAAATAATTTAAATTTTAAGTTAGAGTCAAAACAATTAAAAACTCGTTTTGTTGTTATCCCTATTCCTGGTGATTTATTTTTTTCTGCTAGTCACCTCTTATTACATCCACGTGTTAGAATATATTCTCTGCACCAGTCTTCTTCCCTTTTTAACGGATGATATGATCAGTAGCAGCAAAAGGGAATATTTATCGACGGAATATGCAATCATGATACGCGTCGGCTTATCCTTTTATCCCCTAAAAAGAATCAACTTTCCTTACCCTTTTCCCTTTTGTCGCTGTTTTTTCTATAGACCATGAAGAACACCAAGGATATGGATATCCATCCAGAATTCAAAAAGGAAAACAAATTTTTATGGGATTTTTCGCATACAGTAACTGTAAATGATGGACGGAAAAGTTTGTGTATAACAGATTCTTAAAGTAGGAGTAGCATAAAGTTGAAATCTAAACAAAATATAAAACTTTCTCTTGGATTTTTATGGAATAGTATAGAAAGATTACCAGGACAGACATCGACACGTTATCGTCGTCCATTACCATCTTGTTTGTCAGATGTAATTTCCGTGTTGCCTTCTGTAACTTTAACATTCCCTCTCTTTTCTCTGTCTTCAGGGCTGTAGACGAATCCATCGGTATCGACCGTCCAGAGGCACATCCCTGACGATATCATAATTGTACCTGCAAAAATAACAAATAAGTAACGAAAATTTTTTGTTACCTAGTAGTTAGAGATCGGGATCCTTGTTGACAGTACTGATCCTACCTACGAACCCAACAAAAGAGAATGAGAGAACAAACGTACTTCTCTGAAAATCGTTTTTGCTCGTACTTTACGGCGACGGAGAAGAACTCGTCGATCTCGGCTTGAAACGGCATCTTCGGTGGCTTTGCTGGTGACGGCGAAGGATTCTTTCCTGGCGATTCCATTTCGTCCGAGTCTCCACAAAGCTCGCTACTGGAAAATAAGCAAATGTGGAAGACAGAAGGAGATTATAAAAACGGAGAGCGCGACGATTCGTTTTCTTTCTCTTCTTAATTTTGAAGGTTATAGTAATTAATAGTGGAAATTAACCTGAATTTGTAGATGTTAATGCACGTTGATATTTCAGTTTCGGAACTCTTCGCCTTCAAAAAAATGCATATTCATGAATTATAATCTCGTAATTATTTTCCAAATTAACGATTGTTTAAAACCGATCAATTGAAGCTCATGCGAAACGGCAATCTTTTCTCTCGTTTTTTATTTTCTCGGCAACCAAACGAGGAACAAGAAAAACAGAAGAAAAGAACCGACTATAAGTTCGAAACTCACCTCTAGATCTACAATTCTCAGGCTATCCTTGAGAATTTCACACGACTCATTTCTCGAACAATGAGAAGCCGATGAATCGCCGGAGAAGAGTCTGGAACACATATCTCCGGCCTGCACTCCACAATAATCCGAGAAAGTGGAGAAGTTAATAGACTGGTTCTGCGAGTTTGAAAGTGATTGAGGTTTTTCGAGCTCGATGTCCGGTGAAGTTAGCTCCAATTCTTTCAATTCAAGACGATCAACGGCTTTTCTTCGCTTTGATAATGAGAAGCTCGTGCTTGAAGCTTCCATTTCAGCTGTTTCTGCGCTTCGGTTACAGTAGTTCCTCATAGAATCATCCATTTTTTCTTTCCTTTCTTGATTTCGCAATTTCTGAGATTTAAGCGGAGGGAGTGTTAAAAAGACGTTCGAGTGAGAAGATGGAATATTCTGAGCCGTTGAAGTTTCCAACGGTGGAGATTTGATCCTATGCAATTTCACTGAATGCATTAGGCCACTTGATGTGTGAGTGACAAATGGCAATGAATAGAGTATATAACGATTTTATTTATAAAATATTAATTACTAGTAATTTCCTTTTCGCAGCTCTGAGCGAAAATTAAAAAAAAAAAGCCTTGTAGAACGAAAATATGAGGTATATTATTAAAATTTATAGAATACATTATTTCTATTGTTTTGTTTTTTAAAAGGACAATTAGATTTTATTAACAAAAATAATAAAAAATAGAATTACAACGTAAGGGTTTAAATTAAAATTTAAATATTAGAGAGGGGCTACCATGCATTTATTCCATTAATAAATTTCCATATTCGAATCCCATTCATTAATAAGGGGGTCAAGGCTCCTTCTGACCCTTCGGCTTCTCATTAATCGGGTTGAAAAGCTAATAGAACCAAACACGGGCCTGAGCTTGAAATTTTTATGGAACCGAGTTACGGGCTGTCGGACCAATAACTATCAGGCATTACAGTTTTGGGCTTGGTTCAAAAATTGTGATGTGTTTGGTCTTCAAACTTTTCAAAAAATTAAACAAAAATACCACTTAAATTTTTATAGTAGATTTCGTCCCTCAATTTATAATTACTTTTCAAATCGAACCGAATTATTAAAAAAAATAACAGAATTATTAAGGTAACGTCATCGATTGTCTCCCCCCTATTTTTTACCTTCTAAAATAAATTTTATTTTATTTTTATTATTCTTTTGATTTTTGGGTTCTATTTTTATTAATTCGGATCAACCTAACTCGTACATCTAATTTTGATAGATGAATCCCCTAATATTAATTTTTATATATACAATATCTCAAACTTAAGATCTACTTAAACAAGACCAAACTATTTATCGCTTAAATCAATCTCTATCGATAAAATTTATTTTTTAATATGCATATTTATTCTCTCTCTCTATATATACTATTTGTTTTTCATATTTCAATAACATAATTTTTTTTCTTAAACATCGGAAGATATTTTGTAACACAAATTTATCATTCTCTAACTTTTTTTTTTATATATATAAAAGTCTTAAGCCTCGTTTAGCAATGCTTTAAAATTAGTTTTTTTTCTAAAAATTAGTTTAAGGTCAAAAGCAATACTAAACAGATAGCTTTTGAAAAAAGCTGTTTTATTTATATTTTTTATAAAAATATAATTAATAAAATACTTTTAATTCAAAATTTATATATATTAATTAAAATATTTTAAATTTTTTATATTTTCATAGAATACGTACAATTATTAGAGAATTATATATTTATTAATAAAAATATTTTTTTATATTTTATATATTATATCATTATAAAAAATTAAGTATAGTTTATAAATACAACTTACAATATCATGTTTAAAATGATCATTTATCATATTAAAAAAAATTTGACAGCAATATTAAACACTTAAAATCTCAAATCCAAAAGTCTAAAAGCACTTGTGTAAAGAACTTTTAAAAATATTTTTTTTACCGTAACTTTTAAAAATAATGTTAAACTGACTCTAAATATCTCGGTCTAACTCAAATATTATATATTTACACAAAGTTTTTTTTATTAAAAATAGCTAAAAGTTAAAATAATTAAAAACGTAAAGTAAAAGGAAAGCGAACACGTGCGAGAGCTTTTCAAAATCAAAAACATTACTTAAAAAAACATTTTTAGAGCTTGATTATAGTTTAAGAATTTAGATGTATATATTTAAAATTTAAGGTTAAAAAAATTAGAATTTGATTTTAAAATAATATTTATATGATTAAAATTTTAAATTTTAATTCTATATTCTAAATTCATAACTCATTCATTAAAACTCATAAACATTTGGTTCAAAATAAATTTTTAAATCTTGAAATTAATATTTGGTTAAATAAAATTGACTCAATGTTTTTTTTAAGAATTTAACTAAAATACTTATTCTTTTGAATAATATTTAGAAAAAAATTTCTTTTAACTTACGTAGGTTAAACTCGTATTTAATTAAAAAATAATTTAAAATTTACCTTTCATTAAATACGAGTTTTAAGGATAAAAAATTCAATTGATCAGATTTTTATTATACAAAATTCGGTTAAGTACTAATTTAATATACATAAGTTTTTTTAAATATCATTAAAAATATAATTTTCAATTAAATTCTTAAAATAAAATATTGAGATAATTTTATACCAATAATAATTATAACTGTTAAGAAAAAACGGAAAAAAACAACAGAGGAACGGGGGTGTGCTCCATCAACGGCAACGGTCTGTAGGAAGAAAAGATAGCCTAATCATTTTGTTCTTCACGAGAATTAACCTCCTCCCCTCTCTCTCTCAATTCATTCATTTCCATTCATTGAGATTTCATTAACATCAAAAGAGATAGAGATAGAGCTCTAAGCGAGTTGAAAACCAAAAGAAAAAGGCGAAAAACCCATTGCCAATGCCTCTTGATTGCTTTACTTTTTGAGCTTTAGAGTTTAGAACCATGGCCGACGATCTGGATTTCTGCAGCAAGGTCAGTATCTTTTATCCCCCCCCCCCCCCCACCCTTTGGGTATTTTTAGCTCCTTTCATTCTCCTCTTCATATGGAGTGAGATTGAAGATTCTTTTATTATTTATTTATTTATTTATTTATTTTCTATATATTTTGGTGTCATTCGAAATTTGCTTTATTTGGTGTTCTGTATTAAAACATGCATGGTTTTAAGGGGGTTTCTTTCCTTTTTATCACTTCATTCAGATGGAAGCAACACCCAGATTTCATTTTCATGAAATATGTGTTCTATTATTGTAGTTTCAATGTCAATGTATTTCTATATGTTAAACGTGATTAATCTATTAATTAATGTTAAATTGTAGATTAAACTAATAAATGTAATGTCTTATTCAGCATGCAACTGTGTTTTTCTAGCTAGATTGGATCAGGGTTTAGTGCTACAGCAATACCCATACCGTATCAGTGAGGAAATGGTCTGATTATTTTGTTTTTAATATCCGTGTAATTCTTTAAATTCAGGATTCTTTCATCGTAAAGTTGCCCAAGAAGTCTCCACTCGTGTTGAGGATGGTTGTATTGTTGTTTGTAATGGTATGTGGTGTGTATATTTGTTCGATTTGTTTGAAGCAAATAAGCACAGGCAGCACGCATGAGTTTTTGAACATCGGAGTGATCCAAAAGCCGTGTCCAGAACCAAATATCGAGCCATGGGAAATTCCTTATGTGCATTATCCGATCCCCAAAACTTTTAGCCGGTATGAAACTGATTTTATTGCTCCCGAGTTCTGGTTTTAGTTTTATGACTTAATTATGGGCTTTCTTGTGTGTGGTTAGGGCCGAGTGTGCATGCAATCCTGTCCGGTATTTTGCCATTATGTCGATGCAGAGATCTGGGAGTGGATGGTTTGAAACGTTATTGAACAATCATACTAACATAAGCTCAAATGGGGAGATATTCTCTGTCAAAGTTAGGAGAAGTAACGTGTCAACAATTTTTGAGACTTTGGACACAGTTTATAACTTGGACTGGTTGAGCAGTGCCTCAAAAAATGAGTGCACAGCTGCAGTTGGCTTGAAATGGATGCTTAATCAGGTTAGCTGCTCTAGGCCATAGCTAAAATATAGCTTCTAAAGTTCAGTCACAATTTGCTAACATTATTATAGCAAAAATCTGTGACCTTTTTGAAATGCTTTTACACTCTTCACCTCACTAGTCTGTGAACAGGAATTGAGTAGCCTTTTCAACTAAAAAATGGTTCACTGTATCGGCTAGTTATACCAGTTAGATCCATATTAGGAATGTCTGATATAGTGGGTTGAAGCAAACTCTATTATCAGTTTATTTAGCATGAGGCAGAAGACACCCGAAACATGCTTATATTTATGGTTAGTTACACTTGTGTTTATAGTATTATAGTCCTTTGGTGACTGCAACTTTTGGATTCATTGATTTCTAGAGCATTGTCTTGAATTGATAATCTCTTTCTCTGTTTCATTTTCTCTTTCTTATTCAAATTTATTCACAATCTTTGTTTCTAGATTTAGATTTATGTATTCCCTTACCATTCAGATGTATTTTCCCTGCAATTAGAAACATATCCCCTGTTGCTCCCCAAAAGTATGACTATCCTTTTTGTTATTGTTCCCAAATACCACCAATCATGTGTTCTTAACTCAGCCAATGGCTTTCTGTAACTGTGACTAACTGGAGCCTTATTTGCATCTAGACACTCTTTTTACTCGGACATCATGTTCCAGCTCTTTAACACACGAAGTTGGGTGTGATTATAGGATACCATTTACGTTGATGGATAACAGCTATACATTTTCGTGACCTTGATGAATGAATGCAGTGGAGACTTCAGTAAAATCATGAAAGGAAAACAGGAGAAAAGTTCCTGTAACAAATAAACATAGGAGATTTCCCCTTTTTCGATTTTCTGGGGACTCGAGAAAATGTATTCAATGTTCTTAGTAAAGTCATATTTCTTTTTTGAGCCTTTGAGATAGCATCTTATTCATGATTTGAGAACAATGGCTCTGATGAAAATTTTCATTAACGAAAACAGCTTTCTTTATGTTCTAAACAATATAAAGGTAGTATTTTGTGAACAGACATAGCTGTTAGTGTTGAATTCGTGATACAGATTTGTGATTAAACTGGTCTCTGATGTGTTCATGATCATAATCCTTTACTGCAGGGACTGATGCAGCATCATAAGCAAATAGTGGAATACTTTAATACACGGGGTGTTTCAGCTATTTTTCTCTTTCGAAGGAATCTTTTGCGGAGGATGATTTCGATACTAGCAAATTCTTATGATCGGGATGCTAAGCTACTGAATGGAACCCACAAGTCTCATGTTCATTCACCTCATGAGGTTTTTCATTCCCTCCTCTCTCTCTCTCTCTCTCTCTCTCATATCTAGAAGTTTCAAATTTCATCTCTTACATTAATGATTCCAGGCTGAGATACTTGCTAGCTACAAACCTGTAATCAATGCAACATTACTCATTCCAAATATAAGGCAGGTTGAAGAGACAACAAAAAAGGCTTTGGAGTACTTTAAAAGCACTCGACATATCATACTTTACTACGAAGATGTAGTAAAGAATCGAACCGTAAGTAAATAAATGCTAGACAAAATTGATTTTTTTTTTCTTACTGAATCTTTCTATCTAATCTAGTGTTCTTAAGAGTCATTTGCTGTTGTGCTGTTTTTCAGAAGTTAGATGAGGTTCAAGAATTCCTAAAGGTTCCAAAGAGTGAGTTAAGGAGTCGTCAGGTAAAGATACACAAGGGATCATTATCGAATCACATTCAGAACTGGAACGACGTAGAAAAAGCACTCAACGGGACTCAGTATGAAAGTTACCTACATGGAGATTGCAGGAGGTAAAGCATTGACATGATGTACATTCTATTATCGACCATTTTTTTTCTTTTCTGTTTCAATCTCCAAATGACAGGAGTCAACAGGGGGGAACACACGAAGCCACCCTGTTGGTATTTTGGCTATAGAGTGCTTATTTTGCTTTCCACTTAGAAACTTCTTATGAGCTTCCTATTGACTATTCTATTCATTCTTTTACCCTCTCAACACATCAACTCTGCTGTATTTTTTCCCAATGAAAGGAGAAAGTTGCCTTTTTTTTCTTTCTTTCTTGCTGTATATGTTGGTAATGCCTATGGATGAGCAGAGTCCTGTTTCAGGATTGGATTATTCATAGATCCGATAAGTTCAAGGATGGATTTAAGGGTGCTGGGGCAGCTGCACTGCTAAAAATTTTAAGTTCCTCTATATTTCTAATATAACTTTTTGATAGTTTGTATCTTCTTACATAAAATTTTGGATCCGTCTCTAGATAAGTTTCGACTTGAATAGAATACAATCTGGTTTGTATTCTAATTCGAATTAATTAAATAATTTATCAAGTTTAGTATTTTTTTTAAAAAAAGTAAAGCTGATAATGGACTAAAATACTCTCTACTTTAAATGTATTATCCATAAAATTAAGAGATATTGATGTACTTCATGTGTGCATTGACTTGGCAATCTGTTTAAGAGATCTAAATTTAAAAATTAAATTGTTTAAATTAAGAATATAGTGAATATAATGTTATTTTATTTAAATAATAATTATATTTAAAAAAAATATAAAAATTTATAATAATCGGGTACCAGAAAGTAATCAGGTACCCGAAAATTTTTAATTTCATGATCCGGGCTCGACCGGGGAAATGATGGCTCGGGTATCTAATCCGGATAAAAAAATTTATGGATAAATATCCAATTTTTTAAGTTTCGATAGTCGAGTCGATCGAGTCGGATATTTTTAAACCCCCTAATCCCTATCACTTTATTTTTAGGGCAAAGAGCCCACCACTACCCAGCCCTCCTTTTTGACCCACCAACTCATCAACTTTAATTATTCCATTTCCCATAAGATGGAAAAATTATATCATGGGTCATTCCCACCACGTGTCCATGAGACCAACTAATAAAAACTACCCACCTCATCAATCCCAAGTGAATCTTCACTTTAAAAAATTAAAAATTGATGAAGTGGGTGATTTTTATTGGTTGGTCTCATAGATAACGTAGTGGGACTGACCCATAATATAATTTCTCCGTAAGATGGGACCAATCTTAATTAAATTAATTACTTCCGCAAATTCTGAGTATACCTTAAGCAACAGCGTGTAATGGTTTTGCTCGTTGCCTCGATCCATTTTAATTCTTATGTATATTATAGGGACTAATAATAAAATTATACCAAAAATGTCAAATGGAGGCTTTTATCATATCAAGGGAACTACATATTAGATTTCGCCAAACTCAAAGGGGGGAAATATACAATCCATCTTTTGTAAAATTCTTTCAACAATGATTCTTGTTGGAGTGGTAAAGTATATTATTATATAAAGACTATTAAACAAGGTTTAGAATTTTAAAACTGTCATCTTTATTGTTTATATAAAATTAGGAAGTGTCGTAAATTGAATTTTTCGTTGATTCGTATTTTATTTTAAAAAATTAATATATATATATTTGAATTTAATCGTCTCATTTTTTATGATGATCCGTTTGACCCATTTTTTATGATGATTCGCGTGACCCGTTAATTTTACTCTCAGTTTAAAAAAATTTGATCTAAACTCAATTTTTTTTTGAATCAGATCAAAACACGTTAAATATGAATTAAATCGAATTTCCTATCTAAAAGTATATAGATACATAAAAGGAATTAGTTGTAATTCAAAGTAGAAAATAATTTAATAATTTTAAATTAAATATTGATTAATATAACATTAAACTTAATCATAAGTTTAATATTAGAGTTTAAGATAGAATACACTTTATGTTATTATTGATTATGAATGGTAACAAGTAATTTTTCTTCTAAAAAAGTACACATCACTCAATTAGAATTAAATGAAAATAGCGATATAATGTTATATAGTAATTTTAATCTTATTAATTTAATTTTTTTAAAATAATTTAATAAATTTAACCATTTATATTTAAAATCTTCATATTTTTATCTATTTTCTTCGCTTTGCTTGTTTCTTCTCCCTAAAATATTATATTATTTTTTATATAATATCAATTTAACAATATCTTATTTTTTCTTTAGGGAAGAATGTAATTATTCAATAAACTCACTCACTTTGATAATATCACAAAAATTAAATTTATAAAAAAATATAAAAAATAATTTAATTTATTAATTTATTTTTAATTAAAAATAATAAAGTTTAAAAATTTATGATGAAATGATTTATTTATAACAATATTTTAATTTAAATAAATTATTTATATTTTTAAGAAATAATTTATTTATCATTAAACCCATAATTAAATAATATTCGACCTATTTCAATTACTCCGAAAGCTGGCTTTATTAAATATTGAAATTCAATGTTTTATTAAAAAATATGTTTATAAATATGTTAATATCAATTTAATAATTACAAGTGGTGCATACCTTTCTAAACTCTATTAACAGCTAATTAAATTAATTATTATTTTTATCATAAATAATAAATAAATAACATAAAAGTAAAATAGATCTAATTGGGCCGCCAGTCGCATCCACACCGTCCAGGTCAGCATGATAAGACCCCACAAGACAACCAAGTGGCCTCTCGCCTAAACTCACGGCACGGGACGGCAAAAAAACATGGGGTTAAATTATGGTTTTAGTCCCTTATAATATTTGAGTTTAATATCCGGTCCCTATCAAAAATTCATATGCACTAACATTAAACAAACATATACTTATACATGTTCTCTGAAAATTAAATATATATATATATATTAATAATAAACTAATTTTTTGAGACAAAATATTCAAACTTACATATTAATAATTATATTATAAATTAATAAATGTGAAATAGTTAGGTAAAGTACACCATTAACCACTGGATCTTAGATGTTGTCACATTTTGGTCCCTTAGCTATAAAAAGTTTCAATTAAATCACTAATTTTTTATATTAATTTTTATCATTAGACGATTAAATCATTAATAGAGCGATGACATACCATTTCTTTCATTTTTTTTTCCCAAAATTCCTAAACTTTTATTATCACCATTTTTGATCAATTCTCGTATATTATTTTATTCAAACTCATTCATTTAATGTATAAACATAATTTAATTTTGCATGTATCTAATTTTTTAGTTTAATAAATGAATAATATAATAAGTAATTTATCAAACACTATTGATTTACATTATGACAAAACTATATCAGATCAAAGTAAAAATTAATCATAATGAGGGGACTAAAATCATAATTTAACCAAAAGAGTAAAACGCAAACCACCACCAACGTTGTAACCGAGGCCCCTAACCCCATAAGCTCAGATCCACCGCCTCCCTTTATAAACTTACGTTTCTTCAGACAACAGTTTTCTCTCTTTCTTCTTCCTGTTTTTCTTTCTCTTCTTCGCCTCTTAACGGTGAAAGAGAGAAAAAAAGAAGACCCCAAGCGTTAGATCAGGTTGTGTTATCTATCTATACATCAAGATGCAGTCGACCAGCGGTACTGATCTGAACTCGAAACAGGAACAACAACAGCCGCAACCGCAGCAACAACGGCCGCAGTGGGTGGCGGGACAGTGGATGGGAGCCATGCAGTACCCGACGGCGGCTGCGATGGTAATGATGCAGCAGCAGATGATGATGTACCCGCACCATTATATGGCTTACAACAATCCTCATTTCCAGTACCAACAATATCAGCAGCAGCAGGGTAAGCGCCCATACCAGCAGCAAAGCTACTCGCAGAAGCAGCAACAACAAGGGTCTAACTCAGACGAGGTTAAAACGATCTGGGTTGGTGACCTTGCTCATTGGATGGATGAGACTTATCTTCATGGTTGCTTTTCTCAAACCGGAGAGGTAAACACTTAGAAAAGTAACAGTAATATTTATATGAAATGATAGATGTATGTGTTGTTATACGTGAATCTTACTTTTAGATCTCTTTGGTGGGTTGTGTAATCTTTATGTTACTCTTGTTTCCTGTGGTTTTAGTGTACTTAAGGATCAAGGTTTATGCTAGATTAGAGAAAGGGATGATTGATTGATTGATTACAGAGCTTTGTTTACTAGAATTAAGTTGGTCTTATCATTGCTATAGGGTAGAGGGCAATGCACCACAATTGATCATTGAAGTGAATTGTAGACAATCTGTGCTTTAGTTAATATTACAAGATATAATTTTTTTGAAGAATCATGTACAAGATATAAGAAATTATAAGTTTGTGGTTTATTTTCTATGTCTAATTAGGGTTATTTTTTCTAAGTTTGTGGTTTATTTAAAGAAAGTGTTTTCTGTTCAAGCTAAACAGATCCACAAACATATGTTACTTGCTATAATAATACTGAATAAATGCGAAAAAGAAATCGGGGTATGCTGTTGCTTCGAGAGTATTAGGTACTGGTTAAAGTCAGCTTGAAGTTCATTTAATAAACATGAATTAGAAGTGGCTTCATTGTTAAATAAACCCACGATTTGTATCTAAAACTGAAACCTGGATCGTTTCTTATCATTTTAAGCATTTTAAAATCGAGCTCTCGGTTTGAATAGTAGAAATACATTTACCTTTTACTATTCTTCACCTATTGCCTTTTGACCGTGCAATTCTTATTTAATCCTTCTTTCAGCTTGCACTTTCTTTCTATATCTGGATTCATGTGCAGACCTGTTAATCAATCATTGGACCTTTTTGTGAAGGGTGTGTTAGAACTATAAATGTAATGCGTTTTCATGTTGGGAGTTAATTTGGGAAGGGGGTGGAGGTTGACCATATGACAATCAATTTTTCTTGTGTTACCTTGCTATGCGGACTTCTTAATATAAGATATTTAATGTAGAGAACTCGTTCATAAACACTGGAAATAGTATCCTCTTGATTTGGATTCAAAGGTCACCGTGATGGTTATGTGGCAACTTGAGGACAGCATTTGAAGAAGGTGCTTAATCCATCTTGTAGAAAACTTTTTTCATTTCTTTGCTTGTATTACTTAAAATGTTTCACTGCAGAAATGAAGCAGTGAGAGAACACTAACAAGATTTTGTATATTTTACTGTTCTTTGGAATCTTAAAGTCTACGAAAGTTTGTATTGGTTTTATTTCTTTTGAAGATTAGCTGTGCTTATTGTGCATCTTATATTGATGTGTGACCAATACCTTTTTGAACATTTTACTTGATTATCCATTAGACTGTCTCTTGTAAGTAAAAGTACCTTGTTTCTGACATTTGGCATTTCAAAATCCAGGTTTCTTCCGTCAAGATTATACGCAATAAGCAAACTTCTCAGTCCGAAGGATATGGATTTGTCGAATTTCACACACGGGCAGCTGCAGAAAAGGTCTTGCAAAGCTATAATGGCTCTTTAATGCCAAATACAGAGCAGCCTTTTCGTCTCAATTGGGCTTCATTCAGTGTGAATGAAAGGCGACCTGAAACGAGTTCTGACCTATCTATTTTTGTAGGGGATTTGGCTGCAGATGTAACTGATACAATATTGCATGAAACCTTTTCTAATAGATTTCAGTCTGTCAAAGGAGCAAAAGTTGTTATTGATTCGAATACAGGTCGTTCAAAAGGTTATGGTTTTGTTAGGTTCGGTGATGAAAATGAAAGGTCAAGGGCTATGACTGAAATGAATGGTGTATATTGCTCAAGTAGACCTATGAGAATCGGTGTTGCTACTCCCAAGAAAGCATCTGGATATCAGCAACATTATTCTTCACAAGGTATGATTTCTGCCACAAGGGTGATTGATATGATTGGGTGGCCTTTGATGTAAATCTTCCTCTCTTCAACCTTGGTGCAACATCTTGATCTATTCATTAGTGAAATTGGCACTTAAGCGGAGCCGTATGTATTTTTTGTTCTTTCTATTTCTTTCTAAGAACAAAGTCTTTGTCTCAGGCTTGTTTCATATGTTGCTGTATGCTATTTCAAATATTCATCATCCGGTCTTTTTCGTTTTTTGAGCATGGAGATGCCAGGATTTTCCTCAATCCTTCCTATCATCATGTTGAATGTATTCTCTCTGTATCTTAAAGGTTGCTGTGAGTTTTAATTGAATCATTATATTTTCGTTTTCATTTTTGTTAGCTGTCGTATTGGCTGGTGGGCATGCATCAAATGGTGCAGTAGCACAAGGTTCTCAATACAACAATGATTCAAATAATGCTACCGTGAGTCCTTTTCCCTCCTTTTTGTGATCTTCTCCCCTATATCTACCATCGATCACGAAATTATGTTTCTTGCAGATATTCGTTGGAGGCCTAGACTCAGATGTTACTGATGATGATCTGAAACAACCTTTCTCACAGTTTGGTGAGATCATATCTGTCAAAATACCACCCGGAAAAGGATGTGGGTTTGTGCAATTTGTGAACAGGTGCCTCTCTTTATGTACTTAACTAGATATTCATTAAAGATTTGTATTTAGAGCTCCTAGTGATAATGCCATCAAAGTATCGGGACACATTTGTTATCTACTCATGGTGCATATAGTAATGTAATGCGTATATTTTGCAGGAAGGATGCTGAGGAAGCAATCCAGAGTTTGAACGGGACAACCATAGGCAAGCAGACTGTCCGTCTTTCTTGGGGTCGCAATGTAGGAAACAAACAGGTAAATTTATGCTAATGTCTTGTGGCCTATTTGTTGCCTTGCTTGTTGCAAAATGGCCAGGCATCCGACTAAGTAATAGTATAGTATAGCTCGAGTCATAGAGTCTCCTGAAGGTGTAGATGCACACCCTTCTGCTATCATTTGTCTTACTTCTCAAAACCGTTTTTTGACAGTGGAGAGGTGATTCCGGTAACCAATGGAATGGAGGATATTACCAAGGGCAAGGGTATGGTGGTTACGGTTACAGCTATGCTATGCCGTCGAATCAGGATCCGAGCACATATGCTGCAGCTGCTATTCCAGGTGCATCATGATGGAGGCATAACAGTAACAGATCCATGGAAGCATGTATGACAATCGCCACCAGTGGCTATGTAGTGTGAACTTTCAGGTGAATTTTCTAAGCTTATTTTCCAACAGATTTATAAAGTAGGATGTGGTTTTGCTTGCTGCTGTAGCTGGATCTTCAGGTTAAAGAATTTTGTTGCTGGATTTAATTTAATATTTTTTAAACCTTGGGGTTGTTTTAGAATTGTATTAATTTGCCACTTACAACCTTAAATTTTGTGTTTCCGAGTGTCCGTGTGGTTTTCTTTTCCTTGTTAAAACACTTTGGTGCATTTAATTATGATGATTTTATTATATTTGATACATTATTATTGTTTAAACTATTACATTAGTAATGAAGTATTAAAAATTCATACAAATATGAATCTAATAAATAATTTAAGTGAAAAATAGTACGATGATTTTTATTTTAAAACATTCGGTTTAAGTACTTATATATGCGGTGTGTATTATCAAAGAACTAAAAAACATAAATATTTATAAACATTCTAACCCTTTAATAAAATTTTAATTTTATGAGTTAATTTTTTTTTAATATTTATAATTTTGTACCCATTTTTAAATTTTATAATTTTATGTATATTTTTTTAAATATTTTTCTAAATTTATCACTGTTAAAAATAAAATTAAAATATTTAAAATATTAAAAACTAATTTAAAATATTTGATACAATTAATAAATAAAAATACTAACATTTTAAAGTATTAACATTATGTTTAATATGAAAAAAGTTATTAATTAACCCTAATTTAGTCAAAACTAATAAATATAAAGTTAATCGTAGGGTAGAAAATTAATTAAAACCAACAGAATCTTCAACACCTGGGCTAGAATATAATGATTCTCTGTCACACACGTAACACTAAAGTAAACTAGATAGGCGGCTATCTTGCACCGACGGAACCAAATAGACAAAGAGAGGCTGTGACACTATTCAAAATTTTTCATAAATTTTAAATTTATAAAATTAAATTTTATTGTTTAAAATTTTAAGATTAAATAATTGATTAATCTTGCTTATAAAATCCTCCAGTTCTACTTTCAACTTGGCTTTTAACCCCCCCAATCTTTGCCTCCTTCAAGAAGCCATGGAAGTGGTGGTGCCGGTGGCTGCAGTGGCAGTGGAATTCAACTTCGACAGCACATATTCGTCTCCGTACACGACTGCTCCTTCCAGTCCTCAACGCTTCGGCAGTAGCTTCATCTTCAGCGCTGCCACCAGTCCCACTCGTGCTTCTTCGTTTGCAGCGGTTCCTTTCGAATGGGAGGAAATGCCTGGTATCCATAATAGAAAAGGTTTCCATGGAAGTTTCGACAAAGAAGATGAGACCAACAATGACGGCGGTGGTGATCATCCTGAAGATTCCGATTCCGATTTCGAGTTTAGTGGACAGTTAGAGAGAACTTCTCTGTCAGCTGAGGAGCTCTTCGATGGCGGAAAGATTCGACCCTTGAAACCCCCGCCTGGGTTCTCGGAGTTCTCAAGCACTGTTCCTTGTCCGAAATCGAGTGATTTAAGAAAGGACGAGTTCGTTCCTTTCGAAACAGCCATGGAGAAGTCTCGTAAAGGATCGGTATTGGTAGAGCCAAAGAACATACAATCACAACCGAAAGAACGAGGGAGGGATCGATCCTCCGCTTGTTCTTCATCTTCAAGCTCCAGCTACGTTCATAAGAAGAGCAGATCGCTGTCTCCTTTCAGGGAATCCAACGGCACCATGTTCGAGCAAGAGACAAGCACCCCCAAATCCTATGTTTCTTCAATCCTGTCGGCTCTTTCGTTCTCCAAAGGTAACAGAAAATGGAAGTTGAAAGATCTTTTATTGTTCAGGAGTGCATCGGAAGGGAGGGCGACGAGTAATGATTCTTTCAGAAAATATGATGTTTTGTCCAAGAAAGACACCAAGGATGTTAACAATTTAAGCTTCCGGTCCACAGAGAGTGTCGGATCGAGTTCGAGACGGAGAGGCCGGGTTTCGGCTCACGAGTTACATTACACGGCGAACCGTGCGGTGTCGGAGGAGATGAGGAGGAAGACATTTTTACCATACAAGCAGGGACTCCTTGGATGCTTGGGGTTCAACCCTGGAATGCATGAGGTTTCCAGGGGTACTGTATATTCGACGCATGGATGATTTATTTTTTAATTTACTAATTTTTTAATATTACTCAATTTAAATATTTATTTTCAATAAATTATACTCTTAATAAAAATATTTCTTTTAAAAAATTAAATATAAATATTCGTTAACTAATAAAGTTATTAAAGATATTTATATTATATCGGATATTTTAGCTGAATTTAACTATATTAATTTTAGATTTTTTTTTTCAGTTTTGTTCTGATAAAATGAATTTATTTTATTTATGTGGATAAAGTTCGGATGTTTTTAATAAATATTTATAGAATAAGTAGAAAAAAATGTAATTAATAATTCATTTATAGTGTTTTAAAGTTATCTTCTTATTTGAAATATAACATATTTGTTTTTATTTATTTAATACAAAGTTAATTATAAATTAAAAAATGATTTAATTATGATAATCAAGTTTTTAGACTCGTGAATTATGAATGTTCAAATCACTATAATTTATTCGATTTTTTTTTTCATTTTAATTCTAAAGTTAATAACGTGGATAAAATGCCATTCACGTGCTCCAGCATCTATTCGATTTAAATTCTAAAGTTCACACCATTAATTTCTTTATTTTACCGTTATATGATCTAAATTACTCTCCATTAGGGATAAGTATTTGATTAGATCGAGTCGAGTTAAAATTTTTTGAGTTATTTGAATTAACGAATTATATTTTATAACTCAAATTTTATTTAAATTTTTTCGGTTTGAGTCAAGTCGAATATTTTTCATATGTATTAATATTTTATTTTACTATTTTCTCTGATCATATAAGATATGTATATATATAATATTTCTTTATAACTTTATATATCAATGTATATATATCATAAAAAATTGAGAGACTCGTCTCAAACTTAAAAAATAAATTCTTTAATTATTAAAAATTTTGAGTTGTTCGAATTTTTATTTTACAACTCGAACTTTATTTAAAAATTTTTTGAGTCGGATCTATAAAATTTTGAATCGAATTAAAACGAATCTAGTATTATCATCTCAAGTCGAGTTTTGCTCGTCCCTACTCTCTATATTTCAATTTACTTGAATTAAAGAAGTAATTTACAACCAATTTGAATGAATTGAATTCTCTAAACAAAGTTGAAATATGTTCACACAAAGCATGTAAAAATGGAATCATGCTTCTTCTTCTTTAACATAACCACTGAATTTTATTATAATCATAGAAAATTGTTAAAATTATAATGTATTCAAGAAATAAATAATGGATTTTTTATTTAAAAAAATATAATTTAAAAAATAAATATATTTTTACAGAGATAAGTATATTATTAAAATTCAAAATCTATCTAATTGATATACATAACGGATGAAAAAAGTAGTTAAATATTCAAACTATTATACAAAATTTTCCACTATTCAGGACTAATAATATCAATAAGTAACTCAGCCGGATGAGAATTTAATTTACATGACCACTGATAAAATCATAATTAAAATTAACACCGATTAATATTTTTATACAAGCAATAAACGGATACTTAGAATATACCGAATCATATTACAAAAACAAATAAAATAAACTATAAATAAAAAAATATCACAAATATTAAAAAAAATTGTGCCATAAAAACAAAAAAAATTGTATGTTACACCATAAAAAAATTTATTAAAAAATAAAAAATAATATTTTATAATTAATATTTAAATAATTATTGATAATAGGTGGAGAAGTTAAGATCACCCAAGGTAGTGGAGAAGTTATATTTCTATGATCTAATCATTATGGTGTGGAATAATGATTTTGCACAGTGACAAGTGGTGCGTTGTCACTGCTTTGATTTGGCCTATGCCGTTGTCTAGTCAATCACACTGCAATCATGTACGGAGTTAGAATTTAATATTAAAAGAGATAAATTTTATTAAATCTTTTAATTTAAAAATTTGAAAGGACAAAAACGCTATCTAATTAACATTTAAATTAAGAAGATTAAAAATATAATTATACTAAAAATTTTAGGAAGATTCTGCTCCTTACACAGTTCCGTCTCTTAATGTAATAATCTATTTGAAATGCTAAACACAAAGTAATTAAAATTTTAATATGTTACTGCAAAACTAGATTTTCTGATCAAACATTTCGTCAATATCTGCATTATGCAATGCTGGACTGTCGGCCAAAATGCGGCTTACCACAACCATGTGCATGTCTTCAAAATTCAAACAATTGTGCACTAAAAAGCTTAACCGATTCATTAATTACTAATAAATAAGATTATCTCAACCATTGTTTGGTCATTAAAGCAGGGCAGTGGAAGTGGTCTCAGCCTCAGGGTCATCCTCAATGTTCCCTTACTGGTGGTCAACTTCAACTAGTGTTTTGTCTTCTGTTTGTAATGCTTTCATGACAGAACACTTCCATGGTTTAAAATGTAAGAATTAAAATTAAACAATATAAAACCCTGTTTAGGAAATGATCAGTTCAAACATTTTCTTATCCTAATCGATGGTTCCAAGTGGATGTTTTGGATTTAATTGTAATAATGGATGCTTACAATCATTACAAGGCTAGGTTTAAAGGAAGCCTAGCCATGTGGAGTTTAAATGAAATCACACATCCTAAAATCATGGACACTATTTCACCATCTGTTGGAAAATTTAAAATAAAGTGGGGTTAGGATAAAGTTAAAATAATATAAATATATTATTATTTAAAATTATATAAATATTTATAAGTTATATAATTTTTATTTAAAAGACATATTTGATAGAATGTGTAACACTACCGTTTATATATCTTAATTTTTTTTCTAATGTTGGATTAATGTTTTTTTTATCTATTTTCAGGCATGATGACACATGTATCTCGCATGTACGATATATATATATTATTAAAAGATTAAAATATTTAACAAATATATCATATAATCAGTAATTAAACCTATATATTAAAAAAATTACCTTATAATTCTCATGACCAGTTAGTAAAAAAACTGGATGAGATTAACGTAGATGCTCAACAATAAGCTACACAATTAATCAAAATTATAAAATACTTAATACAAATTAAATATAATTAACAATCAAACAAGCCATATTTAACCCATTCAGGCAAATCTCAACTAAATACACATATTTTTACACAGTGATATCAATGATATCTTTCAGCATAAAATTGAAGCCTGGATTATAGTAAGGAAGCCTACTTACCAATCTAAAAGGACAGACCAATATCCAGTTTTACACTGCATTAATGCTATATCTTGTTCGATTGTATCCGATACTCGACTAACATGACGTTGTTAGTGCCTAGAATCATCAACATCTCTTACAATATATCATGGTGCCTTTGCAAGGGCTCGACCGGATGGACCACGCAACAATTTGACGAAACCGAGGAAGCTTAACTTCCCATCTATATGCCTTATCCAGTCATTAAGAACAGCATGAACTGGAATTGAGGGTCCAAGACCAAGCTCCTGAGTAGTTTTGAAGTATAGAATTGACATTTAGATTGCAAACTACAGACTGGAAATTATTTAGTATCTAAAAGAGTTCAAGACTTACAGAAGCGAGTTCTTCGATTACGATAGGCCTGTTTCCATCTTTCTCGAAAAGCTCATACGCACATCGTGCATGTTGTTCCCAATGATCAAGCGCCTCGAGCTGATGAACACTTAACGCAGCTGCACAAAATTCTTCAAAACCCATTCTTCTGTATTGAAGTGCATTAAGCTGTTGTGCAATGGAAATAAAAAGAATGGTACTTTAATGAGCTACTTCTCGATTACCATATAATCAACTATATAAATGAAAGAACTGTGTCCATACCGAGAAAAGAAAATCCGGAATGTGAGAATCCTTCATTGCGTCTGTTGCAGTTTTCATTAGGGCCTGTTTGCAGGAAAACAAATAATCAAAACAAGTGCATTATCTAACAATATCTCCGTGATGATGGAAGGGGACTCACAGTCTTAAGGTTCTCCAAGTTTATGCTACCATTTTTGGGCTCGAATAATGCAAATTGCGCTCTCATGTAAAAGAGCTCATCCGCAGTCAATGTCTTAGACAATGCCTGGAGGAATGAATTAATAAGAAAAATGATGCATTATCTAGTTTCCGTCACAATTGACCAAGAGAATGAAGTAAAAATGCAAAGGAAAATCGAAGTTGAATGGTGCGAGTATAGTGGTCTAGAGACCGGGTACTACACAGAGGTATAGGTAAAGTACAAGAAGAGAATTTCACCCCATTAGCATACACACCTTTAAAGCAGCCTTCCGCAAAGTTGACGATCGCATATATGCCTTCATAAGCCTTAAAACTAAAATATCGAGAGGGACCTTAACATCATTATGATTCTGGATCCAAGGATGACCTGTGAACAAAAGATAAAGGCTGTTACTCTAGCCCAAGGATGTCGTAACTCGTAACCTAATATTATGAGTTAAAATTATGTACGCACATAGGGCCTGAGCTGCTGTCATTCTTTTCCTGGGGTCCTTATTCAAAAGGCGCTTAACAAAGTCCTTAGCTTCTGAAGACAAGGAAGGCCAAGGTGCTTCGATAAAGTTTGGATCAGCTTTGAGGACCGCTCGAAAAATTCCAGACTCAGTCCTAGCCCAAAATGGACGGCTACCACATAAAAGAATATATGCTATCACGCCTATACTCCATACATCTGCTTCTGTACCATAAGATCTATGAAGAACTTCGGGGGCCACGTAGTACGCACTTCCTACAATGTCATTAAGTCTTTCATCTGGAAAAACATAAGCATTAGAGATTTAGAAGAATTCCCAAAGTCGACCTGGAAGAAGTGGAGCAAGAAGAGTAAAAACCTGGTCTGACAAAATCCGATAATCCAAAGTCTATGGCCTTAAGCATAGAGTTCTCCTCCTTAGAAGTATACAGAAAGTTCTGGTCCAGAAAAAAAAAAACTAAGTTTAGATCCTTCGACGGTAAGAGACACATAAAAGACATTCCCTCGAAACCCCTTATCATGTCAATTTTCAGTTAGGAAACCACCAAACCTTGCTCCGTTCAATTCAGTATCGGAAATCGTCAAACATAACTCCAGTGACATATCTATGTGTGTTTTCTGTTTATACTAAACTATTTGAGGATCACTACCTAGTCATGCGTTTTTCCCTTTAACTATTGAGGAAAAAAAGAGAGAGAATTTGCTCCACCTCTGGCTTAAGATCTCGATGTACCACGCCCTGAAGATGGCAAAAGGCAACAACATTTAGTATCTGTACCATTACAGTCTTTGCATCATCTTCCGCGTACTTTCCACCCCTACAAGCATAACAAGCCTTCAAGTTCGAGGTACAATAAAAAAATTCTCAAAATTGATCTATCCATCACAAGAATAATCACCTTGCAAGAATTCTATCCAAAAGCTCACCTCCTTCACAAAACCTGTAATTTCAATTATGTTACTCTAAATTTTAATTAACATAAGATCATATGGATGAAAGTGCATGTTTCAAGCTTACTCCATTGCTATATAGACATTATCATGATCTTCAAATGCATCATAGAATTTCACTAGATTATTATGTCCTGTCAAGGCTCGCAATATCTTCACCTCCCTTCTTACATCTTCAACTGCAATAGCCGTTGTCATCTGACAACATAAATAGTCATAAGAAAAACACATAAAGACACACCAAGGAGAAAAGCAACTTCAATCATGAATAACCGCATATTAGGTATAAATCAAAGCATAAGAAAGAAACAATAGTACAATGTTTCTCAGTCTCTACCTAGTAGAAGGTTCAAAGAAATGATTCAAGGTCAATTGATAACATAAAAATCATGGTCCAATAATGTATCAAATACAGACAATAGTGTGCAATCTAACTACAACTATTTTTTTTTTCAGCTTGGTTTCAAGTATAAGCCGGGAAAAGACAATAAGATACTAGTTGACTGGATCGACCAGATTCGATGTAAGTTACTGGTCCTTTCAAAGTTACGATCCCAAACTGAAACCATTGGATACAGGCGCTTTAGCCGCTATCAATTCGAAGTGTAGAAAAAATGATATGTCAACAGTTTCTTATCACAAAATATACCACTTCCACCAGCACCCAACCATACAACTCAATGATGCAATTTGCAAAGTTCAGTTCTGGGGCTAAGATATGATTTAGACCTAAAATATTAGTCAAGTGGTAAGCTTAATATACCAAATACTCCAGAGTTTAGACCTAAAAACACATCCCAATCAGATGTGGTAAGCTTAATACATCAGATAATCAGGATTTTTGTTGGATGGTAGCAATGAATTATGAAATTCCAACCATCAACACAATAAAAATCAATAAAACAAACAAGTTGGTCACTTTTTGAGTTGTTTTACACTAAAGAAATTGAAACATAAAAGATATGAATTTAACCCCCAATTTTTCTCCATCTAGAAGAATTCTGAAACAGTAAAGACCCCATGTTTTATTCTTTCCTGCAATATTCTCTTCATGTCCTATCACTTACCTTGAATGGGTACATAAATACAAGACTGAAACAGTTTTGTGCTTAGCAGAAATCACCATGAACAAAACACAAGGCCAATTTAAATGAACAAAAAGCAAAGTTTTAACATTTACAAGAACATAGATTTAAAATTTAAGTACACATTTAAAACAAAAAGAACCAACCTTGGATTTGGGGATGATTTTAACAGCAACCTGCTGGCCTTTGAACTCTCCTTTCTTGAACTTAGCAGAACAAGAATACCCAAAATGCCCTCTGCCAACTTCCTCTCCTATTTCCAACTTACTCATCAACTCCTTCGAAAACCCAAATCTTTTATCCAACTCAACTCCTCCTTCTCCCTCCTCCTCATCTCCTTCCACAATTTTGGTGCTATTTTGCGCTTCCTTGTCCGGCTTCCGCCACCTCAGCACAGCCCGAATGTGCTTTGCTGGAGACGGGGGAGGAAACGGGCGTCGGAGAAACCGGAGAGGAGTCAAAGGAGTCTTGGGCCTCCGTTGATGGGCGGGGCTTGGGGTGTACAAAGGAAGGAAAGGAGTGGTCGGAGGGAGAGAAGGAGGCGGAGGAGATTTGGGTAATTGTGTAGGCGCAGGACTGTCATTTTTCCGGTCCTCTCCGGTGGAAAATGGGTTTGGTTTTGAAGGCTTGGAAGTGCAAGCTCCCATTGTTGAAAAGGAAGAAGATCAATAAATCAATAAGAAACTTTGCATTTGAGATATTTTATTTGAAATTTCAGCTAAGCTGACTGTAAGAATCGCATAATAAAGATAGAATAGAAATACTAATTCAAAGAAGAAGAAGATAAAACTGTAACAACAGGATTTTGCTGTCGTTTGTTGCTGTGAGAAGAAGAAGAGGAAGAAGGAAACAAGCTAAAGTGATTAAAGATGTCACCTTTAGAAGCTTGGCAAGCCACGTGACATGAACATGACTGTGTTTTTTTTTCTCGGATATGTTCCTTGAGCAGTGTGTAAGAGATTTGGGAAGTTGATTGGCTGGCAATAACCCAAACTTCTGAGGAAGTTCTAGGTTAAAATAATAAGGTAAAATTAAAATTTTTATTGAAATTATAAAAAAATTTAATATTAATTATATATATATTAATTTTTTATAAAAAATATAAAATTTTAATATAAACCGATTTTTTTATATAAAAAAAATTAAAATATATTGAAAAATAATATTAAAATTCTTATTATTCTTACGATAATTTTGATTGCTTCTTATTTTAATACGTATTAGGTGAGGAAATCCAAAGTTCATTGACCTTCAACATCTGTAATCAATAAGCTAGTATAGAAGTTTGATTTCCTTTTTCTATTATTGATAATTTCCTTTTTTTTTCTTTTTAATAAAAGAATGGATAATTTTCAATAAATTATTTTTAAATACCTTGAGCTGAAAATTCATGATTTAATATTTAAAATTCAATTTTCTATTTTTCAGAGCCTTGAAAAAGAAAATACACCATAAATAAACTCACATGGAGTCCGTGGGCTACTTTTTTTCCGGAAGGCTGTCTATATTTTGGTCAAATTCTTCCATTAGTCCTTATACTATACATGAGTTGTAGCTTTAACATATATTTTGGTCAAATCGGAGTACAAACTTTTATATTAAATGAATTTAATATGGTTTATTTATACATTTAGTCCCTTAGATTTGTCCATGATATACCATATGGAGAACAAACTTTTTTTAATTAAAAACAAAAAGGGGGAAAAAGTTACAAGTGGGTCCCCACAAAAACATTTTGTTAGGGGAAAAGAGTCCTCTTTCTTGAGAAATTGCCAGATAAGGACCCCATTCTTTATTCTGGCCATTCAAAGGGAAAAGCATGGTGAATCTATTCCTTAATATCTTTGTTTCAAAGTAATCTCCTTGGAACTCTTACTTTCTCGGTATTTATTCTGCAATTTCTCCCGTTTTGATGTAATAAAAAAGTATATAATTAATAAGTACGCAAGATCTTAATCTATATTTTATTTTATATAATTCGAGTTTGTTAGTGTTTAGACAATTAATTTTATATAATCAATACTTTCCTATTACGTTACGCTCCCCATCAAAGTACAAGGATTAAAATGAAAAATGGATATAGTTTATGGATCAAATTACCCATTAAATCAATATGAAATTAATGTAGCAAATTACCAATCAAATGTGAGTGACTGATTGAAAGCTATGATTTTCATGGCCTACTCACTGGTGTAGTGCTAACTGCTAAATGTGGAAGATTGAACCCTTTTTGAAAACAACAAGCACCGGCACCATTGATGAGCCTGGTTAAGTATAATTCCATATCCGAGACTTTAGAGGACATGTATGATGGAGAATACATACGTGTGATGCATAATGTATAGTCGCTAACTCAATGACTTACTTCAGCTGTAATCTCATCTTGCATGCAGTGCCGGGGGGTTTATCATTGTAGTAGAATGGTTCGTTTTGGAATGCCCATTAATTCACTGTAGTTGAAGCCGAAGTGCCAATTGTCTGACTCTGGCACCCAACATTGGTCGTGTTGGGTCCTTGTGTTTTGTTAGGGGGGATGATAAGGACCCCAGCCCCAACCCCAGTCCTTATTAGCCAGGTTCATTCCCCACAACCTATCTACAGACTACAGTTATGAGTAGCATGAGTCTTGCCGAACCTGTAACCCCCCCTTTTTTTTTTTCGAAGAAAGTTCTGAAAAAAAAAACAGATTGTAAGCTTGAATACTGTTTTGTGGGATTGATTTGACGAGTGGACATGTCTATATAGAGATGGAACCATTTTAGGGGTGATAATGAGTCTAGCCGAGTTCGAGTCAAGTCAGGTTTGGTTCGGTTCGGCTCGAAGCTCGCCGAACTCATAATTTTAGGTTCGAGTTCGGCTCGAAAATAATATTATTGGGCTCAGTTCGGGCTCAAAGCTTGCCATGTTCGGTTCGGGCTCGGCTCGATTTAGCTCGAAATGGACAATTTTTTATATTATTGTGTTTTATTATTTATTTGTAGTTTATTTTTTTATTTATTATTTATAGTTTTGTAAATTTATTTTAGTCGATAATATTCAATTTATTTTATTATTTTTCTTTGCTAAAGAAATTATTTTTAATATATATATGTTTATATTATAATTATTCCGAATTTGTTCACGAGTTTTTCGAGCCGAGCTTGAGTAAGTTCGGTTCAACTTGTTTAGATCCCGAACCCGAATCGAACTCACTCAAAACAAATTTTGACCAAAATGAGCCCGAATAACTCGCGAGCCAAGCTCATTATCACTTATAGTAACCCTGGTGTTAGTTTTGCTAATGCCAATCGCCAAATTAGTCTACCCTTTTTCACTGTTTCCTTTAATCACAAGTCTTTGCTTGCTTTATTACCAGAAACCACGTTCTACACAAGTCAACCAGTACACGTTCCATTAGTTCGAATTGTCAGAGATTATACGAATCTCATGATTAACAATGTTCACAAACATAAAATAACGAATGAATTCTTTATTTATATTATTTTTTAATTAAATAAATAAAAAAATTATTTAATAAATAAAATTTTATGTTAGATTCATTTACGGACTAACATACCAATAAAAAATCGAAACAATGTATTAAAACATATTTACATGACGTAAATATATTTCAACCACCATATTCTTTGCTGCAAACAGACGTTTACATGACGTAACCATGACAATTTTTTGTTAACCTATTCTTAATTTATAACCAATTTTAGAATTAATTAAATAATTCAACCACCATATGTACTAAAACATATGTCAACCATGACAATTTATGTTAACTATTTTCATTAAAATGAACCGATATTATCATTATCATGTTAAAGAAAATATTATTTAATTTTATATAATTAATAGTATATTGTCACGAGATTATTACTTTTTTTTCAAAAGACATGTCTGATAAAATATGCAACGTTATCGTATATATATTTTAATATTTTTTTTTCTTTCTGATGTAAGATTAATGCTCCTTACTTCTTTTCAGGCGTGATATTCTCCCTCAATCAATATTGTGACGCCCTCATCACGAGCTTTTACTCTCGTGATTGACTTTTTATCACGGTTGTTTACTCTGTCTACCCTCTCATAGGCACTCGACGTGAAATCGAACAATCAAAATATCGCTCTGATACCACTTGTCACAAGACTATTACTCTCTTTTTAAAAACACATTTGATAGGTGTACAATGTCTCCGTATATATATCCCAAGATCTCCATTCTCCTTTTCAATGTGAGATCAATTCTCCTTACCTCTTTTCATGCATGAAAATATTCATAAAATATAATATACTTTACTAAAAATACAAATATTAATCAAATAATTAAAAGTTGGTGATAAACTTAAAACAATACGCTAAAATATATGATTTTCAATACATATCAGTACTAAAATCATCATATTGACAGTCTTGGTTGTTACGGTACATAAACTTTGAAAATCAAAACAGTAAATAAAATGAATGGTACTATTGGAGAATGGAAATGGCCAATTGAAGAAGCATGAACCAGTCGAACACAACGTGAAGTCGTGTTCTTTCCAATTCTCTCGCCTACCAAACGCGGAAAAAGGCTCAATTTGGCAGATTCCCACCATTTTTTTACCTTCTTTCTCCCAATATATAAACCCCATAACCTGCAAATGCCGAAAAGCACCAATTTCACCTACAATCTTCTTACCTGAGTTGAGTCAATTATTAGTCTTCAAATTCGACTACGAAAATGGATTCCAAAATAGCATATCGACTCATGCTAGTTGTGGCAGCTGCTTCCATGTTGGGACTGAGCCAGGCCAATAAGGTCTGGGGCTCCCCTAAATCTAACTTCAGCGGCTGGGGCAGGGGCAGGGGCTGGGGCTGGGGCTGGAACTCCACCGATAAGCATCCGTTGAACGAAACTGAAAGAGCCCAAAAGACCACTGTTGGTGGATCAGAGAACTGGCACTTCGGTTTCAACTACTCGGACTGGGCATTCCAAAATGCACCCTTCTACTTCAATGACACTCTAGGTCAGTTCACAACACTAAAAATGGAAACCTTAGTGATTTATATTTGTTGAAATTAGTATATAAAGGATGTTTGATTTGGTTTCTGCAGTGTTCAAGTATGATCCACCTAGCAACGGCACATTCCCTCACAGCGTGTACTTATTCCCTGACCGACGGAGCTACTTGAATTGCAACATGAAGAGAGCAAAGATGATTGCGAATGCAACCCAAGGCGGCGGAGACGGCTTCGAGTTCGTGCTCAACAAGTGGAGCCCTTATTACTTTGCTTGCGGTGAACATAATGGCATCCATTGTAAGATCGGCGGCATGAAGTTCATGGTGGTGCCACTCTTTCGTTGGCATTACTAAACTCTTGGGGATTATTAAAGAAGATAGACATCCAATATAGTGTTTTATTTGACTCTTGTTGACAACATTAACGTGTGATTGTTGCTTAATATGGTTGAAAAACTGCTAGATTTGGTTTATTTTGTGTTGTAATGAAACAAAATAAGACAATAAATAATTATAATAAAATTTTTATAAAAATTTAAAAACTCGATTTGATTTAAGTTTTTTAAACTTAACTTGATTTGAAAAAAATTTAAATAAGATTTGATTTGTAAAATATAACTCATAAATTTAAAATTTTTTATTTGACTCGATTGAACGTTCACTTCTAGTCAAGAATACTAATTACCTTGTCTAAATATTCTGTGTGGATTTCAGTATGTTTCATCCACCGTTAGAATTTAGAAATACACTTATATGGAATATTATTTATAATTTGTTCATTTTCCAATAAAGTTGAAACCTAATTAACCAACGACTTCAATTCAATCAAAACTATTTTAATAATTAAAAAATGTTTTTAAATAAATTAATTTATTATAAAAATTATTTAAAATTATTCTAAAAGTTTTTGGCGTGCTTTAAAATATTTGAAATAACCAAAACACTAAAATTAACACGTTTGTATAATAACTCGTGTATTAAAGTTTATCCCTTTCTTGTTTATACAAATTATTATATATAAATCTATTTTAATAAATAAATTTAAAATTTAAAAAATAATATCTAGCAATCAATCAGTTCAGTGAGATTAGTCAACAAATCAGTTGTATTTTGTTCTAACAGTAAATAATTTGTATTTTATAATATTAAACTTAAATATTATATTTTTAATACAAGTAATAGACAAAATTTTAAATAAAAGTTAATTTGTAATTATCATAAATAAGGTTGAATATGTAAAATTATTATACATATTTAAGATTTATAATTAAAAATTGTAGTTCTAATAATTAAAACTGATATATAATTATTTTATAGATAAAATAAAGTGTAAGGTTAAATGCAAAACTTAATATTACCAAAACAAACGTCATTGCTCCACTAGTAAAGGTGTATATTCGATCGAATAAAATTAAAATATTTTAAATTAATCGAGTTGATAATTTTATTTTATAATTTAATTTTGTTTGAGATTTATTAAAATATCTTATTTTTATTTTTAAACTATTTAAATTGAATTATTTTCGTGTGAAATTAAAGTATCTCATTTTTTGTCGTGTTTTGTTTATCCTTTTAAGTTTTAACACGATCTATGCGGCGCGCAAATTCGGCGAATATATATATACGGGAAAGGCGAGCATTTTACATTTTTACGCTCCGTGCATTTAGCTCGCCGCATTTTCCTGAGAAAGTGATGGAAAATATCTTTTGAGCAATCCGTTTTGAAGCGGGAAGAGAACAGAAAAAAAAAAAATAGAAAGAGAAAGAGAAAGAAAGGAAATGGAAACGGCGGTGAGCGAAAGAAATGCGGAGGAATCTAGAGGGAATAAGCGATTGAATGAAACTCCTCCCGATGATGATTGCTGCCCAATCTGTTTCGGTTCTTTCACTGTTCCTTGTCGTTCCAATTGTGGCCATTGGTATTGTGGTAATTTCTTTTAGTTTCCTTTTCGAAGTTTGATTATGTTTGGCTGGTGAGAGAAACGGGAAAGAACTAGGGTTTGTTATCTGAAAACTAGAAATCGAACGTTCAAACTTTAGATGCAAACATGAATTAAGATTTATGTGTAGATTGTTTCTATTGGAATTTTTATCGAAGTACTTGATATCTTGAATTCCTAGGTTCATTCGAGCTATGTTTTTAAATGTAAATTGAGTGTGTGTGTTTTCTGGTAAATGAAGTGGTACATTGCTTGAAGAAAAGAATCTGTTCTACGATGAAACAATTTTCTTGACTTATTTTGCTTCTCTTTATAAATTATAAAAAATGATAAAGAGGGTGCAGGCTTTTATGAGATTTTTGGCTTCATTTTTCTTCTTCATACATGATACAATCTTTGAGCGTTAAGCCATAGAACTTGTTTATTTCAATGTAATTGTGTTCCCTTTATTTGCCGGTAACTTACGATTTTAGAAAATTACCTCAAATTATGGATCCCTAACTGGAAAAATGTTCAAATATTAGTATAAAGAATGTTGTTGAGAGCCTCAAGCCCTTTCCCCACATAATGGGAGGATGGGGAGGCGTTGCGGGGATTGTTTTTTGCCCTGTTTGTATTTAAATTTAATGATTTACATATTTGGTTTTGAACAAGCTTTCGTTGAATTAGTTCATTTTTTGCTTCTCCTTTCTGGTGTTGACAGGCAGTTGTATTTTGCAATTCTGGAATTATTCTTCAGCACCTAAGCCATGCAAGTGCCCCATGTGTGCTTGCAAGATTATTAATTTGATGCCAGAGGGATCATTGCAACAACAACAGGACCAGGAAGTTACTCAGATACTTAAAAGTGTACAAACATATAACCTGCTCTTTGTAGGTGGTGCACGTGGATTTATTCAGGTATTTCTGTTAAAAGCTAAAAGTTAGCCTTCTTCTTGGCTTTAGTAAACACATATGCAGTGTGATTTTGTTGTTGTTGTTGTTGTGTTGTTTTCCCTCTTTCCTTTGACGTGTATGACTTTCAAAATATGGATCTATCATTGCCTTAGAAGTGAAGTAGTGAAGAGTTCCATTTTTTGTTATTCGTCCTAACAGTCATTATCCTTCTTGGTTACTATCTATTAATCATAGATTACAACTGTAATATATGAATCTTTTTATCTATTGCGAGTAGGCCATGAACATTTTCTTCCTTATCTTCTTGGCAGAAATTGTGTCAGTTACCATTCTTCATGAAGAGAATGTTTCTGGGGTTGATGGATCCTGATATTAATGCTACATATATTGCTGAGATGCGCCTTTTTGCAGTTAAGCTGATTCAATATTTAGCAGAAATTTCATTTTCTTCCGTAAATATGCCGGTCAGAAGTAACTTTATTTGAAAGAGGCATCATTAACTTACCACACGTATTTATGTTGAATGAGTTTCTCATGTCATTTGAAACTTGCTTCGTAACTCTTAACTGATGCTAAAGTCAGACTCTCTGTCATGTTTGCAGGTGGTGTTAAGTATCATCTACAGAGCTACACCGTATGATTTCCTTCCAACAGGTAATTTTTTCCCTGAGAACTACCCAGCATTCATAGGAGTTGATTGGATGATTATTGTAATAGTATCCATAGGGGTCAATTAGGAGAGGATGTATGCTAATCAGCTGACACAATCAGATAATTAGTGATTTTGTTTTTAATGTTTTGCAGGTGGCGTTAGAATTGGAAGAGTGTTTGATTTCTCCGCTATTATTCTGGTACTCATCCTGCGTTTGGTAGGCATCTATCGCAGAAGACGACTTACGCAGCGTGTGAGGCAGGTAGCAGCCCTGGAACTTTTACAAGAAGGAACGTAGTTTCTAGGTTTAGCGGTACGTGTTCATATCTTTCCCATTTCCCATCGGCTGAAAATAGCTGTAAATGTGAATCTTTTGTGAAGTTTCACTAGGTTTTGTATATAGAGAACTAATCAAAAAAGGGAGGGATGTGGTTTCCGACATCATGCTGTGGATGATTGTGTAATATGTAAATGGGACACTGTGTTGTGTTGTTGTCTGCACTGTAGACAGCTACTTATTATATCATGTGTATTCATTATATCATGACCTGAAAATTTTATCAATTTAAATTATTATTTTAATTGTTAGATTAAAATTTTAATTTTTTTAATCGAATGTGATTTATAATTTCCCCCCAAAACAGATTTTGGTAGCATGAAGTTAAGGCTGCTAGTATCTGTTATTGTATTGGTTCACATGTAAATTTATGCCTACTTGGTATTTTGAAATGGTCTTAGCAGTCGACAACCAATAAGGCCCAGTTCATCCCTTGTTATAGATATTGATGTGTTTGAAACATATTTGACAACAGTGTACATCCCCATGTCATGGCCCATTCAGTACATATTTGTACCTATGAATCTGTCCTGAGTCGTGTAAGAGACAGAGACTCTACCTTTCTTATCCTCCCAGTCCCATTGAGTTGATGGTTGACAATGGACACTGTCTCTCTCTGACCGAGACAAAAGCTGCCCAATTCATATGCCTTTTTTCCTTTTTGGTGACCCCAGAACCACGTGATGTCTGCTACTGGTAAATGGACTACTGCTATTGCTTGCCCATATTGCTCTCTTTCCTTTTCCCTTTTCTTTTTCTACTTTGTTTATGCAAAGGGAAATTGAGTATAAAGTGATGGCAATTGGCATGCAAAATTGTACAAGGAAGACAATTTATTGTCATCTGTATTTCCACTGTTTTGATCCTCTATGGGGGGTAAATGTGTGCCCATAGGCATGGCGGAGTCGCCTTGGATAAGGGTGATCAAATGACACCTTAAAATTTTTTAAATTAACTTTTTTTATATATAATTTTTAAAATATATAAATAATATCAATTTATAAATAATTGAGACCCCTTAAATATAACTAAAAGAATGACACCCTTAAATAATTTTTTAGCTCCACCCCTACATTTCCAGTTTTATGTTTACTAATAACCAACCCTAATAAGAGCATTTGCCCAAATGAAATATATTTAGTTTTAAAATTTTCTTGACCATCTTCAAGTGTTTGATGTTGAAAGCTTTGAAATAGAGACTGGTGTGTAATTTTATCACGTTTAAACTTCAAATTTGATCTAACTATTAAAATAAATATTATTATTTTTTGAATAATTTTTAATTGAGAGGATAATTTAGTTAAAAGTTAAAATATTACTATTTTAAAATACTAACATTTGATTTTTTATATAAAATAAATTATTAAATCTCCTAATTTACTCAAAAATTAACATGCATGATTTATATAAATAGAATATGAAATATGATAGTTAGGTTATTAGAATCTTATTCGCACTAAATTATTAGTTCCCTCACATTATATATAATTTTGTATGTTCAGATTATATTTGTGTAGTTAAATTTTATCAATTTCAATTTCATCATATTAATGATCTTAACAAATGGTTTTAGTGAAAAAATAATATTTATTCTAAGATATTCACATTATTTTATCTATAAAATATATATTTTTTTAAAAAAATCAAAGCTATTAAAGAGAAATAATTTCAAATTATACAAACTATTATTATTATTATTATTATTATTATTATTTTCTTGAGTTTCATTGGCAGCATCCTAATTCTGTATTCCCAGCACCACTCTTTTGTTACTTGGCAGTTGGCTCTAGATTGTCTTGGTTTTGGGGAACCCAAAATTCCTTAACAACAAACATGTTTGTTAACAAAGGAATGTAAATAATAAGACTATGACAGACAAACAGAAAGAGAATCCTAGGGGAAACGAACTATTAATTATATTACATAACCAATAAAATAAAAGGTAAATTATAAATTTAGTTAATTATTAATTATTTTATTAATATCGCTTGATATATCCATGTATCTATTTATTTATTTATAAAGAAATGAATTTATGTACATCCTAAATTTTTAAAATTTACATATTTAATTTTAAAATTTTAATTTTAAAATTATTTTTTTCTTAATTTAAATGATTTATATAATTTATTAATTTTTTAAAATATTATAATTTATATTTACTTTTATAAATATTTTTAAATTCGTCACTCATTGCTTATTTTTGTAAGAAAGAAAAAAATGTAACATTTTCCACCTCACAAATCTCGATTCAAGAAATCAAAATCAATTCTCAAAAGTCTAAAGAGGCAGAGAATCCATTTGTTTTTTTCCAAGTGCAATGAGAGTATTAGCTTGAAAGTAAAAATGAAAAAAAAATAAAAAATCAAGAATTACTGCTACTTCCATGTTGCTTTTGTCCTTGAACTTGATCTTCTACACGTTCTTCTTCTTCTTCTTTGATCTCTTGTTGCGTCTCCTCCGCAGGCACAGTTACCGGCTGCGACTCATCCGCCGTAGGCCGCGACGGAGGCGGGTCTACCGTACCATCGATGCAAGAAGAGCATTTCCTCTCGACCCAGCCTTCAAAATCGTAGTGACCATAGCCCATGACAGGTCTACCCGAACATAGTCTCCCAATCATGCCTTCTATGACTCCGAGGATAGTGACCACAGCCAGCACGGCGATGACGGGTCCAACAGACCCGTGACCCGTATGAGCAGTGTATGCTTGTTGGGTGGCTCCGCCTCCTACAGGTGGTGGTTGCAGCTGTTCTAATGGCGTAGACATCACCAAATACTAATAGTGGAAAAAGGAGGAGGAAATGGTGGTAAAATGTCGAAGGGGAAAAGGCAGAATGATGTGGAAGGGGTTCCGTTCCGTGTTGTTCGGTGCTAAATTGCTCATTGGGTTTCGGATTGTGCTTCGATTCTTTTTCTATAAGAATCAGTATATAGACCGGATAATTTATTATATTATTTATAATATCAATTAATAAAAATTATTTATTTTAATTTATTTTTTAAATAATTATTTATTTTTATTGATATATGAAAAATAAATATTCACATTAAAAAAATAAAATAATTTAATTTTATTAGTTGAAATTATGAATAACATAATGAGGTGAATCTATTTAACAATATATTTTTTAAAGACATATATAACCTTTCGATTTTTAAGTTTTACTCTGATTAATTAGGATTGACACACGTCGTATACTTATTTTTTAAAATAAATCTTATAATAAATATTTTTTTATATATATACAATGTCTTAAATTCGAGACATTCTTAAACGATATTAAATTATTTATCGTTTGAACTAAATTCGTTTTTGGTTAAAGAAATTTTTAATGATACATATAATAAATTTTATCGCAAAATAAATAATATTTATTTTAGGTAGTAAATGAGGTTACGGTAGAATTAATAAATACAGTAACGTTGTTCCCAATATAAATTATGTCTGGATTAGTGAGTTAATTATTGATTATTTAGTTTATTGTTAGTAAAGTTTTGAGTTAATTATTGAATTATTTTGATTATTTATTTTACTATTTGTAAAGTTTGATTCTCACCTACACTTGGCGTAATTATTGAAAAAATAAAAGTTATAAGATTGTCTCCGTAATAAAAATGGTCCAATATATCAATTGGTCATTAAATTTAACATATTTAATATAAAAACAATAAAAGATTAAAAATTTTAACTTTTAAAAATTAATAAAATATAATTTTTATGAATATATATTTTACTGTTTTAAATATTTATAAAAGCTACTTATTTATTAAAAAATATATAAAACCTTAAATGAAATTCAAGGGTGAATATTAAGATTTTTTTGGAGAGAACAATTCTGACTGTTTAAATTATAAATGACATGGTGAACAGGATTCACCTAATAATATCTCGAAAAAAAGAAACGTAACCTTTCAATTTCATTATTCGAATAGGTGGCAAACTAGAATCCCAAACAATAACATAATCCAGAAAAAAAAATGGTTTGCCAGGAAAAAAATTGCTATAAAAATAACTAGGAAAAGAAAACAGTACTAAACTATACAACTTTGAGTTATTGATAGCATAATAAAGGCTAGACCTTTCATATGGGCTAGTAAATCATAATTTCCTACTGCTGTCTTCAAATGCAGAACCATTCCAATAGTTAAATTATAGGCACAGGAGACTATGTGCCACTGCCATCTATCAGCCCACTGGTGAACTTATCGGCTTGCCTCGCCCCATGGTGAAACCCCTGGTTCCATCCGGCATTCTTGGACCCTTGATCATCTGTTTCACAGATGTTTCGCATTGAAATGCATTGCTCGGTTGGGAAGTCGAAGGAAGGAAGCTGCGTCCGATATGGTTTTGAATGCATCCTCGTCCTTTGCCACGACCTTTACCCCATCCTCTTTTCGATCCCACACCATTGTGGTCAAACTAACAGAGAAGATAATTTTCCATGTAACAGAACAGTCTGATATGGGATCATAGTGGGAATAGTTAAATAAAATTGAAGCTTACATTGTTCTCAATTGGTTCAGCATTTTTTGACAGAGAGGAATCTTCATAGTAATCGATGAGCAGCGAATCATCATCATCATCATCATCGAATATGCTATCGAATTCTGATTTTCTGGTTTTCAGAACAGACTTTGGCTGTGCATGTTCATTTCAAGATAATAGTTGTAGCTAAAGTGTTTCATTCAAGTATAAGCATGTAGTATCATGAATATCTTAGTCCTTAGTCCTTAGACATACCGAGAGTCTAAGCAGCGACCTTACTCGAAGCCCTTTTCGCCAATTCCTTTGGTCGTTTAACATCTCGACCTGCGCAGCCAATAAGTCAGCCATGAATGGCGTTGCAAAGTATGTGAAAACTACAATTGCAGCAGCATTACTGCATTGGCATACCGCTTTCTCTGCAATCTCTTTTGATTCGTACTCCACAAGAGCATGTAGCTTCAAGAAAAAAATAATTATCAGCAAAGTTGTATAAGGAAACCGGTTTCGAATCTAACATATGTACCTTGTTAGACATGATAAAATCGCCTCTCGAGCGGGAAGAATTGGATTCCTGGGGATGACATATTCGGATGTTCTTCACACTGTATTAAGAACACCATTAGTATGTGCTGCAAACAGAAGACATTAACATAAACATACCATAAATTGAAACAGAATTGGTAATAAATTAACCTCCCAACAACATCGAAAATCTTGTCAAGGTTCTGATGAGAGTGATCATCAGGCAAATTCTCCACAACAACGATACGAGACTGCACGAGAATCGGAACAAATGTTGCATCATACACAAGTGACCAAAACACACGCCTAAGAAATTTCTCATCACAACATTACCTGCACTTCCTCTCTGTCTTTTTCGGTGAAAGGGTGTTTCCGTCGAACCATCTTACCGTCGACACTCACAACCTTTCAGGCACATAAACAACAAAGATAAGTGACCAAACTGAAGAAGCTATTGCTGATTCAAAAAGGGTCATTCAACTAAAGAACTTACAAGATTTGAAGAGAACCTAAGTGTTTGAGCCAATAGCTGTTGGTTGGCGATGAGGGACTTGATTTTCTTTGTAGAAGCAACAAAAGATATGGGCACTAAAGCATAGCCATTTTCATTTATGTGTTAAAAAAACATCTTTGATTGAAAACAAGTTCAATTCTTCTTACCAAAACCTTCAGGATCTTTACTTATTTGCTTGGAGAAGGATTCATTTGCTATAAGACTCATGTCACTGAACTGATATTCCACCTGTTTTATACACAGTATGTAAAGAAAAATCAGATGATGCCAGAAAAAACACACCATACATTCAAAATGGTAATCAAAATATGACCTGTTTGATTATCTTTTGACGTAGATCATTGTTCATAAGATTCGAAGGGAAATTAGGGATTGATAGATTATGATTAGTGACCATATAAGTAACAGGTTCTTGGTCACAAAACCAGTCAGATACAGCTGGAGCAAAGGCAGCAGCATCTCCACAATGGTAATGGAACCAAGGGTAATAATACCCCGAGACTGGGACTTGGTTCTGCAATCTTGGCACGAATTCTGGCGCTTGTGCATTGAATCTGAACGTCACCCTATTGCTTCCTGTGCTTGTTTTGGCTGAAGGTGCTGCTGCTGCTGCCATGGGGTCTTTCATTTTTGAATCCTTGCTGTAGTTTTCCTCAGGTTGTGCTTGAGCCATATTGTTTTTTTCTTTTTCTTTTCTTTTTTCTTTTTCTATATGAACTTTATTGGTTTGAAAGTTGAGATTTGTTGAAATCTCTCCTGAAGTTTAGCAACTGCATGCAGGTTTTGATAAGTATGAATCCACGATTGGCGCCAAACTATGGAGAGAGAAGATTTCTACGCACAGGACTTTGCCTTTGGTTTGACCATTTCTTGCTTGTATTTTACCTCTAATTTTTTTCCCATTAAAATCAATGATTGACTTCAGTTTCATACAAAATTTGTCAAACAGTTTGCAAATTTCAGACTTGCTTAGCCTAGGGAAACTTAAGAAATATGAGTTTCTTATTATTTTATTAAGATTTAAAATTTATCAATATATATAGTCATTATTTTATAATTAATTTTAAAGTGAAAAATTATAAATAATTTGCAATAAAATTAAAAAAAATAATAAAATATTATATTTTATTATTTCAAGAAAGATATAGTTTAACAACTTGGTTTTAAAATTTTAGACCATCATTTTTACTATTTCAAGAAAGATAAAAAATTTCAACAAGCTTTAAAATTTTAAACAGTTAAATGAATGTAGATAAATGATTAAAATTAATAGTAAATAATAATAATAATAATTTTATATAAAAATATAATTTTAATAATCTATTTATTCTTATTCAGCAATTAAATAATATAGCCATGGAGATTCAAACACGTGTATAAGATTTCATTTCCATATTTGTTTTTCCCATTACTTTTAAAAGGGATATTTACAATCACCAGTGTTGAACTTGAGAGTCTCTGTTTTTCTCATCACTTTCGAATTTTATCTAATAATAATAATTTTATTTTTTAAAATAATTTTTTACTTTTTTACGTAATATAATAAATAAAAATCATATAATAATTTCTCATAAAAAATAATTATAAAAAAAACAACTTATCTAAAATGTTGGCAAAACAAGTTTTCTAATCCATCTGAGACACAATTACTGATCCATTTGAAAGAAAAAAAGATGGTAAATCTGGCCTTCCATGGATACAACATCATCTTTATTTTTTTACTTGTTTTCATTTTAGAATATAACAATCATTTCCCAACAAAACTTAGCTGGAGACCTTCAACACACATTGGAAGATTTTTAAAACCACCTGTAAAAACTATGAAGTTGGTGCTCAAATTTTATGATTATAGCTTTACCACAGGCAATATATATATATATATATATATATATATATAATGAAATTGATAGCAATGAACTTACTTTAGAATGGTGGAAAAGATGGTATGTGTCATGGAAACAAGGGCTGGTAGAGATGCCCTGTATTCTCTGGATAACCAAGCATTATATTAAGATTTTGTAGTGCTTGACCTGAAGCTCCCTTCACCAGATTATCGATCTGCAGAAGGTTTTTTTTAAAGGGCTTAGTAAACAATTAGAGGAGAGCACAGTACAATGTTTTGTATTGAAACATCGTGCATTTACTACTTACAACTGATATGATTATTGCTCTTCCAGGTATTCGATCGGGAAAGACGTTCATTAAACAATAGTTGGAACCTCGAACATTATGAGTGCGGGGCACAACTCCCTTGTCTAACAGCTTCACAAATTCTTCACCCTTATGGGAAATGAAAGAAAAGTAAAACAGGTATTCAGGCATATGGAAAGTACAGTCATTGAGAAATGAGACGACGTATCCTGACTAATAGAACAAAGAATAAAACCAATCATGACATATAAGATTATACCTCGTAAAATTTTCTTAGTTGCTGGTATAAATCCTCGATCATAACTCCTTGAGACATTTCTACATATATTGTTGATTGCATTCCACGGATCTGACATGGCAATTAAAGAATAGAGTCTTGCGATCTAAATCCTTTCGAAAGGAACACACACGGATATTAACACTGAAATATAGTTGTTTACAGGTCTCACCATTGGCATTAGGTGAGGTGTGAAACTAACGGTTATTCTTGATTGTGCAGCATCAGATAATCCCTGTTCAATTTCCGGAGCTGAAACGGAAAACGGAAAAAATATCACAGACTCAGGTCTATCCGAAGCAGAACTTAGGCCTCAAAAGTTGTAGCAAAGCTTAACATTCCATTTCCATAACTATCACAGTTCCATATAAAATGAAGTAGAACTAACAGTTCTAAATTTGACATAAAGAATACCAACACTCATTTTACAGGATGTAGACAACGAAGAAGACCCCAAAGTCAAGTTGCATTTAGGTCTACATACTCACCATGGCGATGTCTTGTAACACCATAAGAATATATGCCTTCAGCTATTTCAGAATATAAATTTGCTTCTTTGGCTCCACGTCCTGAAAAAGCAACCCAGATCAGGAAAAAAATGCAGCAAGAAACAGAAAATGTTTTCAAAATGTGCACATATATACAGAAGACAATGAATAAAGGCAACCTGCTCCGCTAACACCAGATTTTGAGTCGATAATGATATTTCCATGTTCAATGAGTTTAGCCTGCAAGTCAAATGCAAGTAAACATAGGATGTCCATACCATTAGCTAATGATAGGTTCAAAAGGGTTGTACCAATAAAACAACAGTCGTGCAAGTAGACAATATTAAAAGCACCATTAGTATAGCATCTATATGAATAAAGATTGGCTCCTCAATCGAATAAAATGCAAAAAATGAAACAACTTAAGAAACAGGACAAGGGAGCAAACCTTTATCAAGGGAACAAGTGGAAGCTGAATTGAGGTAGGATAACAACCAGGATTAGCAACCAGACGTGCACTTTTTACTTCCTCTCTTAGAATCTCTGTCAAGCCATATACAGCTTCTTTCTGGAATATGGTGAAAACAACTAGTTAACATAAAGAATAACATAGCGGAAAGAAAAAACATAAGAAAGTTTTGAGAATGAAAGTGGCAAAGACCTTATGGAACCCTTTTCTAAAGAAAAAAAGAATATAAAACTATCAAAAAAAGAAAATTACAAACTGAGTAAAGGATAGAAAAACTAGTGGAAAAAATGGTTGGTAGTTGGTACAGCAACCTTTAACCACAGAATATACATTCAGGTCAACAAGCTCCGGTGAATTATAGGAAAACACAGGTTCTACAGAGAACTCTTTCAACTAGAACTTGCAGTCATGTAGGTGTAACTTCCTTAATACCACAAAAAGTAAAGGATTTATATTTTATTTATTAAATAATGATTAATGATAGAAAATAAGAACCTGCAAGTCCGGGGCGCTATGGGGTTGACCATACCATTCCTCATACTCAGTAATATCTCTCAGTCGAAAGTCCTGAAAATATTTCATATTACATTGCATAATCAAACACTTTACACTAGGCATGTAAAAATATCTTTAGAAGAATAGAAACATAAGTGAATTAAAGCATACTGCAGAAAGATCAACAATCTTCAAATGGCGGGGAAGGCCTTTGATGATTTCCTATAAGATATTAAAATAAACAAAATTTGTCATGATAATTGATAAAAACGACTTGATTTTAAAGAAAAAAAAACGGACAGGCAATAAAATTACAGAGCACCTGAGTAGTTCCATGAGGCAAACAACAGAACACAGCATCCACATGGGAAAAGTCTGCATCCTTAACCGAAACAAGAGTCGGCAGATCCTGCGAAAAACCAAGGGGACTCAATAATCATCCTAAAGAAACACAACAATGGTATGCTTCCGCACATACAATCAATTATTATGATGATAATAGAACACATTCAAGCCCTAAAAGAGTATTTGCTTACTTGTGTTGCCAAATGAGTAAACACCGCGCCCATAGATTGACCAGCTTTTCTATCAGCAGTCATCAATGTAATACCGAAGTAAGGATGGTTATCTAGGAGCCGAACAATCTGTAAGAAAAATAACATAGAATCAACCTAATTTTTACCAGTTAACAATTAACATACATATGCATAATACCTACTGACATACCTCAGCTCCAGTATAACCACTAGCACCAAGAATACCAATGCGGACTTCCTTTTTGTTCCTTTCTGAAGATTGCATACATTGTGTTGATAATGCTGAGGCTCCTCCTGCAGTAGGCTTTACTCTTTGATTTCTATTCTTCACTTCGCCCTAAAATTTTGAGCACCCAAAGTTAGATTTTTTGGGGGGAGGGGGAACGAAAGAATATATCTTGAAATTAAAAACTTTGATTTTGCTTCATTTCCAATATTTTCTAGGGAAACAAACAGAAAGATTTAAGTTGAACACAAACATACCTTTCGTAAAAAAGCTTGATTGAAACAAATTGAACTGAAAGTAACAGTGCTCATTTTTTTCCAACAAAATTCTGCCACACAAATCCCAAAAATTAAAAAGGCCTAAGATTGATGGTGTTTGAATGAAGTGAGGAACTCTAGTCAAGACTCATAGAAAAAACTGTAAAAAGAATCATTAGGGTTTACTTTTAGTTTTGTTAGACATTTTTTTTCTTTTCATGTGGGTTAGAAATTGAGTCCTAAAATTATAATGGTCTGGACTTAGCATCTGTAATATATTTAATATTGAACAACATAAAAACGACTCGACTCAAAAATAAATAAATTATTTGATTTAAGAATCGAGCAACTTTTAATAAAAAATTTAAATTTTAGTTTTTTAATAGAAAAATTTCAAAAAACTTTAAAGGGTTATAAAATTCAAACAAGGTGGCACTAAATAAGCAATGATTAGGTATTGAAATATCGTCAAGACTCCACCTTCCAAACATGTGAGCAAATTAATTTGATTTTGAGATCATCGAAATTTCCAAGAAACGATTATCAACCAATCACAACAAACGACCTTTGGGTGTTCCAAAGGTCGTATTTATCTACAACACACTCGCGGAAACAATCAGTTTCTTCCCCGTCAGCCACGATGATGCTTCCGGATATAAATACAGACGCGGAAAAAGTAAGATTAAAACCAGAGCTGTACAACCATGCCGATGCAGAGATTGGAGATATGCGTGGGGATGCTGAAATTAGCGGTAGAGTTCGTGGTGATCGTCGCTGAATCTGTCGGGATTGTCATTCAACAAAACAACAGTAACCGCCCCGTCGTAACGATGATGTCTGGCCGATATAATTCCGCCGCTACTTCGGTTCCCCTTGTTGGTTTTTTCCCTTAATTTCAGCTCTCGTTTTTTTGTTTGTAGATTTGTTTTGTTTTTCTTTGCTTTCGAGGGTTTAGAATAGGATGTATTGTAAGAAGATTTTGGGCCGAGTCCTGAGGTTAGTAAAATAAAATTATAATATATAAATTTATGATGTTACAAAATTTTTATTTAAAATAAAATTTAAATAAATAGTTTTAATATTCAATACTCAATTTCTTTCTAAATATATAGTTGTTGTTGTTGTTTTGTATTTTTTTTAATTAAATATATTAAGAAAATTGTTTACTTATGTGAAATTGAATCAATGGAACCGAGAACATTAACTATTTTTTTATTAATAATTGTTGATAGTTTGATTAATGGAATTAAAATTTAACTTAATATTATTATTCTTTATGTTAACTTTAATTATTTATAATTTTATTTTAAATATTTTCGGTCCGTTAATTTTGAAATTCTACTTTATCCTTATATATAAAAATACGAAAAAGGTACACGATCTCTATTTTATTTATAACATAAAAGAGTAAAAAAAGTAGTTTATCCTCTCTACGCCAACACTAAAAAATTAAATTTTAAATTTTAATAAAAAAATAAAATTATAAACATAAAAATATATTTTACTCTTAATTCGCTAAATTTTAATTATAAATCTTAACATTAAACTATAATCATATTTGGATATAAACAATAAAAAGGAGAGAATTTCAATTCTGTTTAAAATCGTGTGAAGGGAGCAGATGATGATGTTAATAATGGAGTTTCATATATATATATAAGAGTTTTTTGTTGTTCATGCTACAAATAAATGGAAATTGCATATCCACCAAGAAAAAACAAGGTAACAACGGTAAGTCTATTGTACTAATTAGTAGCCTGGAAAAATGGGTGGAGGTGGCGACGAGTAATCGAATCCAATGTTGGGTGGGAGCACAGCATCCTCTGTGGGAGGTGGTGCAGGTTTGACAACCGGTGGAGGTGGGGAGTAGACTGGTGGTGGTGGTGAGAAGACCGGTGGGGGAGGAGAGTACACTGGAGGTGGGGGTGAGAGGACTGGTGAGGGTGGAGAGAGAACTGGTGGTGGTGGTGGAGGCGATTGAACTGGGACCGGAGGAGGTTGAACGGGAATCGTAGGTGAAGACCCTGCAGAACACGGATCCTTGCTACAATCAACCGGTTTACTCACCACCGGTTGACATTCATTTTCTAACTTCTGCTTTATCCGGCCAGCCAGACAGTTACCCGTATCATCCAACACGATGTCCTTCTTCTCCGGCGATATACAAGCATTCGGCTCCTCACTGAAATAATTGTTAGAAAACGTGAAATTCGACAAGCTTGGCAACTTGCAAACATCTTCAAGCACAGATCCCGTCAACTTGTTGTTAGAAATATCCAAAATCTCAAGTTTCTTCAAGTTCGATAAACTCTGCGGCAAACTGCCCGTAAATGAATTGTAGCTAACATCCAAAATAGTAAGATTCTCCATCGACCCGATCTCTTCCGGGAAACAACCACCCAGACCATTGTTCAAGAAAATAATCTCATTCAATCTCTTCATGCCCCCAATGCTGCGCGGAATACACCCAGTAAACTTATTGTTGGCAAATGTCACGACCGAGACGTTGGATTTGCCGATTGTTTCAGGGATGGAGCCAGTGAACCGGTTATTGTTTAGGAACAATGCATCCAGATCTTTCTCGAAGATCCCCGGTGGTAAACAACCTTCAAAATTATTGAACCGTAAATCAACAAACTTAGCTTCTGACCATAACATTACAACTTCAGGGAAAGGGCCAACGAACCGGTTGCTGCTGATATCAAATTCGTACATTATCTTCAGCCTTGAAAAGCTCTTGGGGACAATCCCGCAAAACCTGTTTGAATTTAAATGGAGCAATGCAAGGTCGGTCAACAACCCCATCTCTACCGGAAAGTAACCGGCGATGTCGGCATGGTTAAGGTCGACACCGGCTACGACCTTCAATTTTGGGTCGTCCAATGCCTGAGCACAAAACACACCTTTATAGCTACACACATTGGAGCCAAACCAGTTGTCCGTGGTGTTCAATGGGTCGGAGTGTATAGCCTTTTTCCATGCCTGAAGAGCGATGTAAGCCCTTTTAAGCCTTTCGTTTTCGAAAGTTTCGGTTGTTTGCACCGTAAAGTCGTACCCGTCGGGAATGTCACCATCTCCGGGGAGATTTAAGAGCTGACGATTAGCGATATAAAACACTTCGTCGTCGGATAATGAGGAAGTGGTTGCTGCTTTATATAAGAAAAAATCCGAGAATAAAAGAAAGCAGCTGAAGGCCGACAGAAGTTGATGAGTCTCCATACTTGACCACCTTGGCCTGCCCAAGGTTTCTCATGCAATGAAGATGGAATTGGAACCGTAGGAAGGGGATTATATTAAGGGGATTTGTCTAATTTTAGCTACCGAAAAGATTGCTGGGTGGTTCTATTTGGTAGGCTTTGAAATAAAAGAATATACAACTCAGGTTTACTTAATGGAATTTGATCATGTTCTTATTTATTTTTAGTACATTTATTTTAGACAAATATTTAACGTTTTTTAACCCTAAAAAATATATCATAATTTTATATTATAAATCTTAAATTCTCCGTCCAACTGTTTTATTTATCCCCAAAATATATTTTTTTGTACTGTCTTTATACTTGTTCCAACTGCATAACTGTCTCTACAGACATCATAGGTGTACAAGGAGCTTGGGAAACATTTACAATTTACAGACATGGTCACAACGGCAGGTACTAGTATGATATCATTCGACTGTATCGACTAATCAATTTGTTGGCAAGAACTAAAGATTTAAAAAATGTCCGTAATCGTTATAAATATTATTATTTTATAATAATAATAATTTCGGTTAAAACAATTAATAATATAAATAGTAGAATTTAAAATCATATTATAATAAAGATTGATGAGGGTCATAGTTTAACGATTAACAGTTAATAACGATAATAATTGTACATTATCCTTGTTATTTTAAAAACTTTTCAAAAAATAGGAACTATACATCAAATTTCATCTTTAAAATTAAAAAATTAAAAAAACTTATAAATAAATTTATTATAATTTATAATTATAATAAGTCGTGTGAATTTCAAAAAATATGTCGCGGAAATCACAATAATCGTAATAATAATTATTATTTTTGTAATTGTGATAAAATAACACGACTAAAAATATATATTATAAAATAGTATTTAAATTAGAATTGAATGTTTGATCAAGTAAAAATTGTGTTAATCAAATTTATAATATATATTTTTTTTATTTAAGCTGAGTTTTTGAGTTTATGGGTAATTTCTTCTTGCACAAACCATAGCATGACCTAAATCTAAAATTATAAGAGTTAATAAAAATTTACGAATAAGACCCTATACTTTTGAAAATTTTACAATTTAAAACTTTATAATATAATCCTAAACGATTATTCAGATATCAACTATTCTTTCATCCATTATTAATGTAATTACTGTACGATGTGTTATTGATTTATTGTCGTTTTGATTTATTTTTTTTTAGTTTTAAAGACATTTTTCATTCGATTCTCTTTAAATCGAGTAAAAGTATTATAAAAGAATTAATTTCATTTATACATTTTTAAATATTCAATAATTCCCTAATTATAAAATCTTAACTCATATACATAGTATAGTATGCATAATTAAAAGGAAATTACAAAGCTATTTAGAAAGAAAAAAAAAATTAAGGTCTTCTGTGCCCATATTCATCTTCACCCGAGAGGGAAAAAATACAATAGAAATACATTAAGACAATAGTACTATTTAGTAGCCTGGAAATATTGGTGGAGGTGGTGACGAGTATTCAAATCCAATGTTTGGAGGAAGAACAATATCTACTTTGGGAGGTGGTGCAAGCTTGACGACAGGTGGAGGTGGTAACGGCGATGGAGAAAGAGCTGGTGGTGGTGGAGAATGAACTGGTACCGGAGGTGGAGAAGGAACTGGTAGTGGAGGGGAATGTACCGGTACCGGAGGTGGAGAAAGAACTGGTGGTGGTGGGGAATAGACTGGTACCGGTGGTGGTGGGGAATGGACTGGTACCTGTGGTGGAGATTGAACTGGTATCGGAGGAGGAGAAAGAACTAATGGTGGAGATTGAATTGGTACGGGAGATGGAGAAGGAACCATAGGTGTCGGTGGCGTAGGAGGTGACGGTTTTGGTTCTGGCTTCGGCGTTGAAGGAACTTGAACCGGTGGTTTTGGTGGGTTAGGCTTAGGAGGTGACGGCCCTGCAGAACACTGATCCTTGCTACAATCAACCGGTTTACTCACCACCGGTTGACATTCATTCTCTAACTTCTGCTTCATCCGGCCAGCCACACAATTACCCGTATCATCCAACACGACGTCCTTCTTCTCCGGCGATATACAAGCATTCGGCTCCTCACTGAAATAATTGTAAGAAAACGTGAAATTCGACAAGCTTGGCAACTTGCAAACATCTTCAAGCACAGATCCCGTAAATTTGTTGTTAGAAATATCCAAAATCTCAAGTTTCTTCAAGTTCGATAAACTCTGCGGCAAACTGCCCGTAAATGAATTGTAGCTAACATCCAAAATAGTAAGATTCTCCATCGACCCGATTTCTTCCGGGAGACAACCACCCAGACCATTGTTCAAGAAAATAATCTCATTCAATCTCTTCATGCCCCCAATGCTGTGTGGAATACACCCTGTAAACTTATTGTTGGCAAATGTCACGACCGAGACGTTAGATTTGCCGATTGTTTCAGGGATGGAGCCAGTGAACCGGTTATCGTTTAAAAACAATGCATCCAAATCATTCTCGAAGATCTCCGGTGGTAAACAACCTTCAAAATTGTTGAATCGTATATCAATGTACTTAGCTCCCGGCCATGTCATTACAACTTCAGGGAAAGGACCAACGAACCGGTTGTTGCTGATATCAAATTCGTACATTATCTTCAGCCTAGAAAAGCTCTTGGGGACAATCCCGCAAAACCTGTTTGAATTTAAATGGATCAACGCAACGTCAGTCAACAGCCCCATCTCTACCGGAAAGTAACCGGCGATATCTGCATGGTTAAGGTCAACACCAGCGACGACCTTCAATTTTGGGTCATCCAATGCCTGAGCACAAAACACACCTTTATAGCTACACACATCGTTCCCAAACCAGTTCCTGGTGATGTTCAAAGGGTCTGAGTACATAGCCTTTTTCCATGCTTGAAGAGCGATGAAAGCCTTCCTAAGCCTTTCATTTTCGAAAGTTCCTGTTGTTTTCACTGTATTTTCAAATCCCTCTGGGAGATCACCATTTTCTGGGAGAGTTAGGAGCTGACGACGAGCGATATAAGACGCTTCGTTGTTGGTTAAAACGGCAGTGCATGGAGCTTTATATAATAAAAAAGAAGATAGAAAAAGAAAGCAGCCCAAGGCCGGAAGAGGTTGACGAATATCCATTGTTGACCACCTTGGGCTTGGCCAAGGCTGCTTATGCTATGAAGATGGAAGTGTTGGAGGGAGGATTATATTGAGGGAGAAATGCCTAATTTTAGGTAGGGGCTAGGGCGGGTGGTTCACATATTTCTAGAGACAAGTTATTGGCTTTGCGAGATGTAAGGTTCATCCATCAATGGAACGATAGAAAATACAGCTAAAAGGACAAGTAATTATTGATTAATATTTTTATCTATTTAAATATAATTGACCAAATGACAGAAATATTATAAAAAATTTATTTTCTAATACGTTGTCTTTTCTAAATTATTTCTTAAACTATAGATATTTCTATAATAAAAGTAAAATCGGATTCATTTGAATTTAACTTTAAATAGTGATTTATTTTTTTAGATTAGAAAATTAAAGTCGGGAGCATGAGGTTCCGACTCTGAATAGTAAAAAAAATTCAAAAAAACATTAAAGTCAATGACAAGAGGCTCCGATTTGAATAGTAATTTTATTTTTTTAATTCGGTTACTATTTATAGTCGGATTCTAATAAATCCGACTTCACTAGTATTGTACATTACTTTGACAAATAATTTTGCAAGTGCAATATTATAGGAAAAAATATTTAAACAACAATATTATGAGATTTAATCGATATAATTGTTATATTATCTCTTTTATATATAATTTTTATTATTTTTTATTTTATCTAATAAAAATAAAATAATTATTATAATAATTTTTTTTGTACTTTTTAGTTAACTTTTTATTTTATTAAATTTAAATAAAAATAATAATTTTTATTTATGTCAGTTGAATTCGAATTTTTATTTTAAAAGAGTGGAAGTACTATATTTTTAAGTCGGGTGAGGATCAACTAAAAATCAGACTTATAACTATCCTTGTTCAAATAAATAAACGATTATCCATTATCAATTAATTTTATAAAATATTTTTATAAAATTAATAAATATAATTAAATAAATTAACTACTATAATATATTATCAATTAATATAATTCATAATTAATTATTAATTTTTAAATATTACTAAATATAAATTAATTAATTAGAATTGAATCTTACGTTGCGATCAGATTTTGATAATAAAGTCAGGCGGTTGAAGCCTAGATTTCTTGAATTTCAAAGTTCGAGATCTATTTTGTATAAATCATTGGGTAATAATTTAATTAAAAATAATTATTATGTATAAATTTTTAATTTTAAATAATGTATATTTTTATAAATAAAATAATTAAATTTAAATATTATTTTTTAATACTATCATTTTTTATTAAAAATTATTAATATTTAATGATATATTATATTAATAATATTTAGTGATATACTATATTGGTTTTAAAATTTTTCTATTCTATTATATAGTCTCCCGCTAATAATATTCAAAGTTTTTACATTTGGCATGCCATGGACCTCACCTAAGTCTTATTATAACCACTTGGAACCGTAATTTGTTTTGTATGACCAACTAAACTTACCTTATCCATAGAAAAAGAGTCACGTCGACAAATAAATATGAATATTTAAGGGGGAAACACCTGTATTATTTACTACGTGGCGGGATCCTACAGGCCGGTTGATATTCAGGAGAAAATACTCAAACGCCTTAGATCCGCACCCGATCATAATCTCCCAAACACGTTAGTTCTATTTTCTTTTTCCTTTTTTCAAATTTATTTAGTAAAAGAATAACAAATTCCAGATTCTCGTTTTCCCCTCCTCTGTTATTTTATTTCTTTGTCGTTACGCCTAATTCCAAATTAAACCCTGCTGGAAGCTGATCGAAGAGAAAAGGTTCAATCATTTTCCGGTTCCTTTTCCGGCGATTAGTTTGTTTTCTCTTCCATGTGAAGGAAAAGATTTGAAAATTCTGGAAAATCAAGAAATTGAATTCCGCGAATTGGAAAATAAAACACAATCGGAGGGAGGGAGGGGAAAAAAGAAAAGCGGGAAAAATGAAGCCGATGGAGACGATACAGGATCTGATTGAAGAAGCCAAAGTACGGACGGTTTGGTGGGCGTTGGCTACCTTTACCGTAACTTACTTCTTGACACGTAAGTTAATTAATTTGGTTCTAAGAATAATTGTTTGCTCTTATTAGTTTTTTTCTTTTTTAGATGTTTATTTTTTATCTGCAATATGTGTTTTTGGCGAATTCTTTGATTTTACTTTGCATGGATTCTTTGTTTCCGTTGAATTGTTTTTTTTTCTTTGAGTTCTTTAGGTTATTCCATTTTAATCGGAATAAATTGAATGTTAGATTTTAAATTTATATTAATTGATAAATTGAAGTTCTTAGAATTGATTATAAGTAATTTTCTTGCTTTTGTTAATGGTTGTAGATACGAGTACATCAATGTGGATGAATTTACCTATAGCAATTCTTTTTGTGTCCGGATTGCGATTTATTGTTAATGAGGTTGAGTTCAAATGGAAAGTTAAATCAGTTCGCCATCCATCTTATTTGTCTCATTTGGAGAAGAAACAGTTGTCCGTGAATGATTCTCGTCTTTCCGTCTCACGTTCTCCGACCAAGTGGAAGCGGAAAATAGATTCTCCTATGGTGGAAGCTTCTCTAAATGAGCTTATCGATAAAATACTGAGGGATTTTGTTATTGATTTATGGTATTCGGAGATTACTCCAGATAGGGAGGCCCCTGAGTTGATCCGCGATGTGATTTTGGATGCTATCGGTGAAATATCAGGAAGGGCGAAAGAGATAAACCTTGTTGATTTGCTGACAAGGTAGGTTTTTCAGTTTAAGAAGGTTTTTCAATCGTAAAGTATTGGTTGACATTTCGTTAAAGTTAAAGGATTTTAAACAGTTGTCTAATGTTTCAGGGATATAGTTGATTTGATAGGAAATCACTTGGATCTCTTTAGAAGAAACCAAGCTGCAATTGGTGTTGATGTTATGGTAACATTGTCATCTGAAGAAAGGGATGGAAGATTGAAACACCATCTTATGGATTCCGAAGAGCTTCATCCTGCACTAATTTCACCAGAGAGTGAGTACAAGGTGTGAGTTGAGTGTTCCAATGAAAACATATTTTGCCTTTAAATTTTATGGTTTGCTTTTGTTTGATTCCTTGTACTTTCATTTTTCAGGTTATTCAACGGCTTATTGGTGGAGTTTTAGCAGTAGTATTAAGACCACGAGAAGCTCAATGTCCTTTGGTTCGCACTATTGCTCGTGAGATTGTGACTTGCTTGGTTGTGCAACCTCTTTTGAATTTGGCAAGCCCTGGGTAGGTTATTGAGCTATGGATTTTTGTTTGTTTAATTTTAAGGTAGCAGAAAATGCTATTGATACTTGATACAAAACTACAGTTCTGTTCAGTGAGTGCCTAAACTTTTGGGTTAAGAATATTGACAGTTGATTTTTAAGTGCACTCTTATTTAGTGTTTATTTGTTTTTTAGAAAGAGTGGAACAATTAGGATACAAGCCACTCAGCATAGAATGACATTGTACTACTATAGTGGTTTTTTGGTTAGAATCTTACTCTTGCTCATTGTAGGCAAAAGAAGGGAGTGTTTAAAAGGTTATTCATGATGGTATATTCTTCCTTGGTTTAAGATATGGTGCTTGCCTTAACAAATATGCCTTATTCTCTCACTTTTCCCCTACTTACCTTTTCTTTTTCAGGTATATCAATGAAGTAATTGAATTTGTTCTACTTGCCATTAAAGATGATATGACTAAGGTGATGGATGGTTTCGATCAGTCTTCAGTTGAAGTACGTGCTGATGACTCTACCTCGTGCAAAATTGCATCCTTAAATAGTCAGGGAACAGATTTGATGTTGGCTAGAATTAACGATCAGAAAGAAATGTATTCAGATTGTAACAGATGTGAAGAAGAATCTATGCAGCCTCGACCGGCTGATTGGGCTCGAAAATTAGAGGTGGCAACACAGAGAAGAACTGAAGTTCTTGCCCCTGAAAATCTTGAAAACATGTGGACGAAAGGAAGAAACTACAAAAAGAACGAGAAAAAATATTTAAAAGCAAGATCTCATGAATCTATTCCTAAGGATGCTGTGTTGACGGGGAACCTTGGAAGTGAAATCTATACCAACAAGATTGGAACTTCTACAGGAAGTGAAGAGAAAACTGTGATGCAGCTAATGCCAGTTTTAAACCTTGATGCTCAATCATGTGATAGTAACACGGCTTGCACAAAGTTAGCTTCTGAATTTAACAGTTCAATGTTATTTGGTGGAGATCATCATGTTAACAATTTTAATGATGCTAGTGAACAATCTGCTGATGGAAATAAAAGTAGGCTTAAGAGATGCAGTAGTTCCTCCAATTTTATTGTTGAACCTGATACAAAGAAGGCATTTACAAAAGATATTCGAGAGCCAATTATTTCCGAGTTCTACAGCCCTGATTTTGGTAAGCCTAATGAAGAATCTAGGAGTAAGATTACCTCAAATGCAGTACTTCGCAATGAGGAACCTCATATACCCAAGCTTAGGTGTCGGGTGAGCATTCCTGTCTATACTGCTGCAAGTTTTGAGAATTTGAAATTTGAACTGCCAGTTGAATCCATAAGTGACATGGGATCTAATTAAAACAGCTTCTTATGCTTTGTGGTGTTGAATTGTAGTCATAGACATTTATGTGATCTGTAATTATATTTGCTATTCCTGCCTGTCTGTGCAGGTTATGGGAGCATACGTTGAGAAACTTGGATCAAAATCGTTTGCAGTTTATTCAATTGCTGTGACAGATGCAGAAAACAGAACTTGGTTTGTTAAGAGAAGGTTTTATCTCACCCAACTGCTTTTATAAATATATGTATGTATATATATTAAACGAAAAGGTCAGTTATTTAAGGGCCTTCTACTCACAATGGGATAATGGAAAGCTATAATAATTTGATTTTTCTTCTTCACTAATTGCCATTTTGTTTTTTATCTTCAGATACAGAAATTTTGAACGGTTGCATCGACATCTTAAAGAAATTCCTAATTATACATTACACTTGCCTCCCAAAAGGATATTTTCATCAAGCACTGAGGACACTTTTGTTCACCAACGCTGCATTCAGCTTGACAAATATCTGGAAGTATTTTACTTCCTAACCTTTTTTTATTATTATTTTTACTTTCAACATGTGCTTCAATTAAGCTGTCTATTTGCAGGATCTGTTGTCTATAGCTAATGTGGCTGAACAACATGAAGTGTGGGACTTTTTAAGTGTTTCCTCAAAGGTGTGTATCTTCTTCACATCACATTGGATGCGATTTTGTTTTTTGTTTGTGGGAATTAGGATGATTGACATCTCATTGTAATTGTCGTTGTCATTTGCTTTTGAAGAACTACTCTTTTGGAAAATCTTCATCGGTGATGAGAACCCTTGCGGGTAGGTTGTTTCTGTTTCTGGTTATCATGCTATTTTTGCATACATTTCCAATTCTCTTGTTTATGAACAGTCAATGTGGATGATGCTACGGATGATGTTGTACGTCAATATAGAGGAGCATCAGATGGCGGAATGAGCAAAGTTGTCGGTTCATCTTCCCCCACTAGTGAAGCTTCTTCTTCGGTCACTGGCAGGTCCTTGTCATGGACCGCAGATGAGATTGGTAAAGACATTTCAAGGCAAAGTAACTTGGAGGCAGTGAATAGCGTTTCTGATAATGAAGAAGGTGGTATTAAACATGGTAACCATGGTTGTGAGGATGATAGATCTGGTTCCCCATGTCATGCTCGGCATCCAGACTGTGAGTTAAACTCAACGAGTTTGCCTCCAAGAGTGATAGAGCATGGTGGAGGGTCTGGTAATTTAGTCTCCGAGAAACATAATTTAGGTGTTAAACCTGAATTGTCTGGCCAGGGTGGGTCTCCAATAAAATTTTCAGGAACCTCAAACCATTTGGAGGATCCAGTTGGAGTGCCCCCTGAGGTATCATGATTTATCTCTGTTGTTTTCTTTGGAGAGCACTCTTGTAAACTGAAAACTTTGTCAATAAAATTTTGGATTGCTTTCATAAGAATCTCAAGCAAAAGTATGATTTTTAGGAAATCAAATTCCTTTGTTGGTTGCTCCTATTCTTTAGTTGCCGCAACCCTTCTCTTTGGTGTCTATCTGGCTTTGTCCCATTGCTATTATCTTTTGGTTGAATAGGTTCAGCTTTTTAAGCTTACGCTATTTTACAAGAGCTTTTTTTCACTTTTGGATTTTTTTTTAATGTTTACCAATTGTTTTTTGTGCAGTGGACACCGCCTAAGGTGAGTGTACCTTTGCTGAATCTAGTTGATAATGTGTTTCAGCTTAAGAGAAGAGGCTGGCTACGGTGAGCTAATTTTTCCTTTTTTTCCATAATTGTGGATAAATTAATTGCTAAATGCCATTTTCTACCATTTGGAAATTATAATGATTATCCTAAAAATAATATTACAACTTGTATATTTTATATTTCTGTTGTTTGTTTACATGCCATCTTAATTAATTATTAACTTGTGTGGTTACTTTAGTCTAGGTTGACTATTAAAGGGAATGGTACATTCAAGCAGTAGACATTGCTATTTCCTAGCATAGGATTGGTTGATGTGGTGAGTTTGAATACCTATCTCGAAACCAACAAATATGACAACATCTTGAGCTTTCTGTTCAATCTTGTATGATAGGTACTATTAGGTAGTCTTGAGTCTGGTGGCTACTTTGCCTGTTTAAGTTCTGAAATTGGTTTGCATAATGAAACACTAGCATAGCCTGGGTTTAGAGGCTTTAGTTTACTGCCATTGATTAGTTATGCTTCAAGCCTTTCTCTTGTTTCCTTTTAGCCACTGACAACTGTCTAATCTTTCAGACAATGTGATCCTGTTTAACTTTAATGGTGGGCTTTGATGTTCCAAAATTAATTGTTTTCAGAATAATTTGGCATAAACATGTACATTTTTTTTTGTTGTTGTTGATGCAGAAGACAGGTCTTTTGGATATCGAGGCAAATATTACACTTGGTGATGGATGATGCCATTGATGACTGGCTTTTGAGGCAGATTTATTGGCTTCGTAGGGAGGACACTATTTCCCAAGGGATTCGATGGATTCAAGATGTAAGTAGCTCAGCATTTGTTGCTGTAAAAGCATGGGTTTTTCTATTAAGAGCTGGTTCTACTTGCATATAAACTTTTCCATGGCTTTCTGTTTTGTAAAGCCCCCTGTACTCTGTTTATTTTTAATATCCCTTTTTTCTCCCAGATTCTGTGGCCAGGTGGTATATTCTTTACAAAAACTCCAAACAGTCGGGGAAATTTTGATAATACTCAGCCTACCCAGACACCTTCGCACAAGGTCAGCCAATTTGGTGGGAGTAATTTCAATAAACCCGGGTCCTTTGAGGAACAACTTGAGGCTTCTCGTAGAGCAAACAACATTAAAAAAATGCTTTTTGGTAAGTTTTTTTTGTGTTCAAATCATAGTGAAGATCTGCCCTGAATTTTGGATTTGTGTTTTTACATGCTTGCACAATGTTGTTTTTACATGATATAATTCCTTGGTCCGGAGTTCAATGGTTATATTTTGTGACTAAAATTTTCTTAAATCCTTAGTGTATAGGTTACCATAAAATGCGTATCGTGATGGTTTATGTTGTGAAGTTCATTAAACATGTCTCATACGTATATTTTACCGGGAGCTAAACCCTAATTAATTGCGAAAACCACTGAAAGAGTCATAACCTTCTTGTCAGATGGAGCTCCGACAGCCTTAGTTAGCTTGATCGGGCATAAGCAATACCGACGGTGTGCAAGAGACATTTATTTTTTCACTCAGGTTGAGTTTTTACCCTTCTGCGATTTTGTTCTATGCACATCGATATTTTCCCCTAGTTTCTTTTTTACCTTCCGGTCACATTATCCATTGCAGTCAACTACATGCATTAAGCAACTTGCTTATGCGATATTAGAACTTGTAATCATATCAATCTTCCCCGAGCTGCGAGATCTTGTGATGGATCTTCACGGCAAGAAACATATTGAAGTTGCAGTTTCTGGTTTCGCCGAGAAAGCTTAGAAAATGAAGAACAATATAGTCCACTGGCACCGTTGCATTACCTGTGATATTCAGTACCATACCAAATTACTAGTAAGCAGTACTCTATATATATTGTTTTAGGAAATTAGTGTTTTCCTTCTTATCTCGCATTCTAAATGTACATGGATGTAGATTTAGTTTGTACATAATGTTTTGTCCTTGTGGGTCTTTCCTCGGTCATCAGTCAAGTCTGGAATTTTGGTTTGATCTGTATTTGGGACATTTAAGAAACACAGTGAATGGTATTCGTTATTCTTTCTTCACTCGTGACCAGTGATTCTGGAAGTTGGGAAGTCTTTACGTTAGTATTTACACAAAATTAACATAAGTTTTGATTTAAGATGTAATGTGATATTAAAATTTTTATTCAGTATAGCTATATACATAAGTTTGAATTTGGCGTTCTCTTTCTTTGCAATATTCTGAAATAATTTTACCAATAAATACATTTAGAGTTTAGGGATTTTATTTAGGTTTAGTATTTAAGAGTTTTAGTGTATAAATTTTAAATTTAAAGAATATTATTAGAGTTCAGATTTTATAATTAAAATTTAGGGTTTATATGTTCAAATTTAAATTTTAATAATATTACTTTAAACGTAAACGATTTTAAACGTTATATCTTTTTGAACTATATTGAGCCAATTTTATCAAGGTAAGCTGTCGAATCCTCACATTTACTGTAGGCTAGAAAACTTCAAAAATAATGCAGTTAATTATTTTGGGTTGGATACTTATGTATCGAGATGATATAGTTATAAAAATGTACAAGGAAAATAAAAAATATTTTTATAAAAATATATCTTTTAAATAATTAAAAATTAGATATGTGTCATGCTGTCTTTTTCGGTGTTCATAACTTTAAATTCTAAATCTTGAATCATAGACCCTAAATCTTAAAAATATATTTTACTCTTAATTTTTTAAACTTTAATCTTAAACTCTAAATATTAAATTTATTTTTTATTATTAAAGTATAAATAAAATTACCGAAAAGGATATAAAATTTTTATTCATCGAGATGATTTTTTGTTGGATTAATTCAAATTTTTAAATTTTCTGATATTTTATATTTGTGTTATTTAGGGTACAAATTATTTAGATTCATTAGTAATTATTAGAGGTGTTCAAAATCAGCCTAAGATACTCATCAATCCAATAAACTCATAATGCAAGTCAAAAAATGAAAATAATATTAAAATATAGTAATAATATAATATTGATATTGAATTTATTAGGTCGTTGAATACCCATTAGGCCGGTTTTGAATACCCCTAAAAATTACTAGTCAGGTTTTTTGGATTATCTTTATTCCAATTTTTATATTACTTGAGTTATTTGAGGTTTGAATATTTTAGATTTTATTTTATTTTTTTTTATTTCAAAAATATAGTATTTTTTTTTAAATCTATAATATTTGTTATAGTAAAACTAAAATAGGTAGAAATGTAATGTGATTTTATTGTTTATCCTTTTTAATTGAAAAATGTTGAAGGCTGTAAATATAAAATCTAACTTTAATATAAAATATTGTTTAAAATCGAAATCTTTTTAATATAATTTTAATTTTTTAATAAATAATACAGATAATATTTAAAGTTGAAACCATTCGATTTAACTTTATTTTTATTTTAAAATATATTTTATAAATAATTTGAGAGTTACTATACTTTTATAAAAAAGTGGGTGTTATATTTTAATAAAATTGCTGTTGGTGTCTGTCATTTATCTGTTGTTGGTAAGTTAGTGAAAAAGAAGAGGGGGGGAAACCTTTTACTACTAAAAACAAAGGGGAATGAGTTGGACACACGAGAGTGCCTGAGTTGTAAGCAGGCGAATTATATGACTCGGGAAGTGAGTGAGTGGGTGAGTGAGTCCACAATGTGATGAAACTGGGTTAACTTTTAGGTGAAGTCGAGTTTTTTAATGTTCTTTTTTTTCAATTTTAAAGCTTTAAAGGCAGTATTTGACTAGGAGAAAAACCAGTGGGAAGCAGAAGAGAAAGGGAAGACCCAGATCTGAAAGTTTTCTCCTTTTTTCTCTCCCTGTGTTAATTTTTTTGGTTCATTTGTATCTGAGAGAGATATGAAAGAGTAGAATTATGTTACATATGTATATGTGTGTATGTATTATATTCACTTTGAATTTTCAAAAAGGAAAACCCAAGGCTCACTCAAACTGAAACTGAAACTCAACATCATTATATGATCTGACCCTTTATCCAAAATGCCACGCCCTTTTTTCCATAAGCTTATTCTGCCCACCACTCTTCAAGAAAAGAAGCTGGTAAAATACTAAAAACTATTTTTTTCTACGTCTCTTACTGTAATCTTCTTGTTGTTCTTTAATCTTTGTTTTTGTTATGCTTCTTTATCTGGTTGCTCATATATTGTTATTGAAAAGAATTAGGTAGATAAGTCCCTCCCCCCTTTGGGGGGTAATTTAATTTTTGAGGAAGAAGTTCTTCAGTGGGACAAAGTTTAGTCTTGGAAAATTAGAGGATGATGGAGATTGATTACTTTGTTATATTTTATTTGCCTTCTAGTTCTTGGTTTGTGGGGGGTTTTGTTTGATGATTTGAACTTTGAAGTGTGCTTTTGAGAGTTGAAGGTTAAGACATGGTGGAATTATTCAAAAACTAGGGGGACTTGAAGAAATTAGTTTAAGTTTCGATAACTGGTGTGATATGATTTTGATCAAATAATTCTAGTAGTTTGCTTGCCTACTGGATGAACTAGGTAAAGTAAACCCAAGATCTCAATTTTTACTTAAAGTTCTTGTTTATCAGGCAAGTTCTATTATTGAAGCCGTGGAGATGTTTTCTGAGATCAATTGTTGATGAATGATATGTGTGCATGTTCATTTTACTATATATATACCTATTCACTACATATGTATCTGAGTGTGATAGAATTGTACTTGAAGAAACAAATGATTTTTTTCAGGTTCAATTTTCCAGGAAAGATCCTGTCTTTAGAGAGTTGTTATTAAAATGATGTGTAATGTTGGTTGCTGAACTCAATTTGCCCTAACTTTTCACTTATTTGAAATGGTGTAATGTAATTTTCATTAATTTTCTATGTATCATTTCAGTTTACCTCCTATTATCTTGCCTGCGTGTGAGTGAAAAGCTTATTAGTTTTTATACTGGACTTTTCCGCACGGTTTAACGCTGGTAATTTTTATGCATTTGCTTTGATCTTCTTGTATGCATTGTGGGGAGTAAGGAAGACAAAGCAGGTCTATATAATAGAGTACCTCTGGCCGATTCACTTTTGTTTGTTTTTCTCGGGTAAAATACACTTGCTTGTAAGACTATTGAAATCTATTGGAACCAGAAAGGTAGAAGTGCAAGAAGATCTATATAGATTAGTACATATTCTAGGAAGGATCTCGTACGATGTGACACTATTACCTAGGTATCTTTCAGATAAAAAAATGAACTTTATATAAGGTAATTTGTGCTAAATTTGAAAATTGGTGATACTTCAAGCTGTGTTATTTATTTCAATCTTCATCCTTGGTGTATATTACTTAGACAAGGAATCTTTTGACTGTTATCTATTTGTTTGGCATCTCTCTTTGGGTTACTTCTAGCAAGTTTCATCAAATAGGCATCAAATGTTGACATGTTGTAGCTATTTCGTAACAGTGTTTATGAGCAAGAGAAGAAAGTTCATCTACATCTTACTTTAAGATTTTTTCCTTTTCTTGATGTTTAGTCATTTGAAAAAAAGTATTTATGGATTCATTTTTAATTATGATTATGCTTATCATATTTGTGCTATGATGCATATTCTTTCTCTTTGAAATGATCCAAACTTCTCATGTTGATTCTAGTACTACTTTAGGTACGAGGATGGATTAGTAGTTTTCTTCACCCAGCATGAGGTTTAAACTCACAAATGTTAAGAAAGTTCATCTGCGAATTATTCACTAAAAGTATCTGAATCCCGGTTCTAGTATTCATCAGATAAATATGCCTAACTTGATTTGGGGTGTCTGCAGAGAATCCCTGATAACTTTGTTAAAAAATTCAGGGATGAACTTTCAGTTGCTGCCGCTCTCACTGTTCCTGATGGTCATGTTTGGCGTGTAGGAATAAAGAAAGCTGACAACAAGGTTTGGTTTCAGGAAGGTTGGCAGGAATTCCTAGAGCGTTACTATATTCGTGTTGGATACGTTTTGGTTTTCAGATACGAAGGAAATTCTGCTTTCAGTGTTAGTATATTTAATTTGTACAACTCAGAAATAAACTATCAGACTAACTCCCTTGTTGGTGCTCAATACAAACACGGAAAACAATATCCATTTGAACAACTAGAAGATGATGAATGCGTCTCTCCAGCACTGCAGAATTTTCTTGGTGGGTCTAAACTTAACAACTGCATAAACTGGGGTGGTGAGGTTAACCCTCAAACTTCAAAGGGTGTGAATAATCAAGCTATTCGAGGTATGGCTTTTCATTTAGTGCTTTTGAGCTTAAAGATTCTGCTAATGAAGTGAAACTTCATACTTCAGGTGCAATGCCACCAGAACCTAAAAAGCGTGGGAGGAAGCGGAAGGTTGATCCTAGTAAGTCCTCTTAACTAAGGTTTATTTTTTTTAATTATTTGAAGGAACCAGAATCTCTGATTGGTTGTCAAATGAAATGCAGACTTACAGGAGTCATCTGCCGGAAACGTAGATGATGTTGATATGCGCTTTCGATGTTATGAAAGTGCTTCAGCCCGAAAGAGAACCGTGACAGCTGAAGAAAGAGAGAGAGCAATTAATGCAGCCAAAGCATTTGAACCAGTTAACCCTTTCTGCAGGGTCGTCCTGCGTCCGTCATATTTATACAGGGGATGTATCATGGTGAGAGTTGAATACGATGTTGTTCATGTCTTTTTCGACTTCATCCTATACCATGCCTTAACATGCATGTGGAATTTTTATCTTGTAGTACTTACCATCGTTCTTTGCTGAGAAACATCTAAGTGGGGTTTCCGGATCCATTAAACTTCAGCTTCCTGATGGGAGACAGTGGTCAGTACGATGTCTATATAAAGGAGGCAAGGCTAAGTTCAGTCGGGGATGGTATGAATTCACACTGGAGAATAATTTGGGAGAAGGGGATGTTTGTGTCTTTGAATTGCTCAGAGCTAGGGAATTTGTGCTCAAAGTTACTGTATTTCGTGTAATGGAAAGCGCTGGACTAATGCATCGGTCTCACTAAAATGCCATCCGAGTTTTAAACCAGCCTAGATTATAGAGAGATTGAAAACTCTGAAATGTCAAAACTCTGTTAAGTTCTTCTCAGATGACGGTGTAACCGATCTGGTACCATAAGAAAGAAAATAGCTGATGTGTGTCATTTTGATGTCCATAAGCTTTATTGAGACGTTTAGCTGCCTAAGATAAATGGATGCAAGAATTTTCTGACTTGACTAGGTTTGTAAATAAATTTCTCCAATGAAGTTGACTTTGAACCGTGTTCGAAAACGGGTCCTTAGACTTGATTTTTATGGTCTGCTTGATTGGTTTGAAATCGAATTTTTCCTGCACTACTTGGCTTCAATTCCTCTTGTTTCTTTCATCCTGAAAATTTGTGGCTCTGCTTTTAGTTATTGATTTGCATTTGTCTGTTTAAAGATGCCACTTCATTTCTTATTAGACATGACAAGTCATGTATTCTAATTGACGATGTCTGTATTAAGGGCATCATGTTAGTCGTATTTGAAATGATTTATGATGTATTTTAATATGTGTCCAAATTTTGTGTGCTGATTAGGAACAAATTTCAACCCATTTTACCTTTCAGGTTTACTCTGCAACTGATATTGAAATGAAACAGGTTATGGAAAATCATTGTTGAGTTTAAGAGCATTTAATAAAAGCATTTCATCATTTTGGTTAGAATAGACTAGCCTTTGAAAGTTGGTAAACTTGAAAGGAAAACATGTAAATATGTAAAAGGGTACCACAAAGATTTAATGTAAAGTAAGCAAATTCCACCAGATATTAATGTAAATTGATTGTGGCTTCAATTATGGCTGGACCCCACAAAAGAGATGGTCCAAGAAAAAGAGAGAATTTTACTGCCCAGTGGCCTCAATCAAAGGTATGTAAAATTTCTTCATCAATGTTCTTTTGAGTGTCTGATGGTCAAACAACAACTTGAAGAAGCCAACTCCATAAGAAAAACAATGTCACAGCCAGTGGGTCCATCTTTGCTTGAGAAGAAATCCTGCATCTTCTACAAATTAATGGTAGCCTCCAATCTTCAAGACAAGAAGCTGGTTAAGTTTTCTTTCCACCTACTTTCTCTCTCTCTGTTTGGCCTCTGGGAAAGTTGTAAACTTCACTGCAAATTTATCTCCTTTCCTCTTTATTTTCCCTTGTCTCTTTCTCTGCTTAAGATATTAACTCTTTTGCATGAAGGGTACTTTTTTGTTTGTTTGATTAGTTGATATGAAAGTTAAAAAAATGAAGATAAATTTGAGGGTTTTGCATCAAAATTGAACCCATTTTGTTCCATAAAACTGTAATTACAGTTTGAAAGTTTAAGCTTTATTTGATTTTATAGAAGGCTGAATCGAAAAGATTGAACTGTTTACATTTCTACTTTACCTTTTGGATCATCAAACCCTTTTTTCTTGCTTCTTTGTCTTATTATATTGTGTGTTTTCTTTCCCTTTTGTCCATAATGTGTGTTTTTCTTACTGTTTTTCATGTTTTAGCCTTGGATCTCGACATGGCAGGGGGATTCTTTTCCTATTATTATTATTTTTCTACAGAAACCTGTTCTTTAGTTACTATCCATGAATTGCTAGTTGTAATTATTGTAATGCCCTATTGCTATCATCAATGGCTGTTACAAGCTAGCAAGTTAGCCTTTGGACTTTCGTTTTTCTGCTGCAATGTTCCAAACAGTTAAAACATGATTCCACTTCGTGGCAAACACCTTGTCTTTCTAGCATAGTTGGTTTCGAAACAGATGCTAACTTGGTTTTTTGTACTTACAGAAGATCCCAAATAAGTTTGTTAAGAAATTTGGGGATGAACTCTCTTCGATTGCTATGCTTACCGTTCCTGGTGGTCGTCTCTGGCTAGTGGAATTGAGGAAAGAAAACAAGAGAGCGTGGCTTGACAGTGGTTGGACTGTTTTTCTGGAATACTATTCTATCTGCATTGGGTATTTCTTGGTCTTCAGATATGAAGGGAATTCGCGTTTCAATGTTCATATATATAATCTGAAAGCTTCAGAGATAAACTATCAGCCTAATAGTCTAAATAACTCACATGAACCTTGCCATGATAAGTGTTTGAAAGATTTAGAAGGTGGTGACTTTGATGGGAATACAGATTCTCAGCCTGCATCTTCTAGTTCGTACTTTTTGATAGACGATGATTTTGATGAATGTCTAGATCATGATAGGAAGAAATATAAGAACTGTACATGTCCGGATCAGAAAAACAATGAGGATGATTTACGAGCAACATTTCAATCCACTCGAGACAAAGGAATTCAGTTTAACGGGGTTGAGGTTACAAGTGCTGCAGATGGAGGTGGACCATATTTCTTTAGCGGAACACAAACGAACACAAAAGAAATAAAACAAGAATTTGAACCCGGTTAGCTTCTTGAACTTGAATGCTTTCTTAATAGGATGTTCCTAATTGCCTTTTTCTCATCTCTAACGCGTTCAAAGATATACATGAATACGAGTCGTTAGGAAAATTGAACGTGAAAGAAGAGCTTCCGACCTTGAACTCTCCAGGAATTGTTCACAGGAGGCGAGGAGATGTGACGGCAGAAGGAAAACAGGTTGCTTTACGTGCAGCTGCAATGTTCAAACCTGATAATCCTTTCTGCAGGATCATCTTGCGGCCATCCTACGTATATAAGGGAATATTTCTAGTAAGCCTTGAACTAATGCTTCGATATAATCTGTTCTATACTTTGAAATATTTTTCGACTAAGTTCATCACTCCTTTTTGCTTCTGCAGCATGTCCCTCGCTGTTTTGCACTTAGATACCTGAATGGTGTTGATGGGATTATCACACTTCAGGCACCCAATGGGAAAAAGTGGCCGGTTCGATGTATCTATGGACAGAGCAGTTGGAAGTTTAGCAAAGGATGGGCTGAGTTCGTGTTGGACAATAATTTAGACGAAGGAGACGTTTGTGTATTCGAGCTGATTAGCACAAATGAGATCGTGCTGAAAGTTACCATATTCCGTGTTCTTGAAGATAACATAGCAGGGAACCAACTATAACCCCGTAATTCGTTCGCCGACCAGCATAAACTGTCAGGTACATCTTTTTCTATCCTGCTACACAGCATTTAGAACATTATGCTGAAGTATTAGCTTGGTAAAGATTTCAAGTATATAAAGAACAAGACCGAAGATTATAATACTTCTCATATGATATGTATCGTCTACTCTGTCGTATTTGGTTGGAGTGTTAGTTTATAAATATACGTATATTTTAGTATACGAGTTAGTAGCAAACTACCTTCATTGGGTAATAAGAATATAGCAACCAATCTGCCTGTACACCTGGTTTTAGTAGGTACACGCTCTACTAACGCCTGGTTTCTAAATTCAATCTAATCCATGGATTGAGCATCATTTCATTTAGCATCTGTTGCAATATTGAAGAGGTTATATGTTCGAATTCGTTTAAATATAATTATCTTTGATTTAAGCGAAGATTAATTCTCAAAATAGCATTGAAATAACATTATTTCTCGAAATAGACTTCAAATAATTTTTTTTTTCTAATAATTGCTTTATTTATAATCAAAAACTATACAAATTTACTAAAAGACAATGTAGTCATGATTTATGAAAGAAAAGTGAAATGCTGGTCATTGATTTTATTTTCATTTACACAAATTATATATCTATATTTCTACCTACTAGCATCAAGCACCAGTGGTCTAGTGGTAGAATAGTACCCTGCCACGGTACAGACCCGGGTTCGATTCCCGGCTGGTGCATCAACGAAGTGATGACGATAACCGGCGCAACAGTGGAGATTAGGGTTCTTCACGATTAGATGATCTACTAATGAGAATATTGCGCTTTCCGAGCTTCGTTTTTTTGTTGTTTTCCTCTTTTTTTTCTCCAAAAACAATCAATTTCGTTTCCAAAAATTTAATCTTCAATGGCTTCTGCCACCCATAAACCTGAAAATCCATGGAGCAAATTCACCGCCGAAGCATAACATTAGTCCTATCGAGAACATCCATATTCCATAACGAAGTAATTTCCCTTCGGTGTAAGGTTAAAATATGGTGAAATGAACCATGCACTGAAGTTGTTCGGTCAAATTCCTGAAACAAAAAAATGTATTCATGTCCTCTTTTAATGCCACATCGTTCTCGGCTCTGTATTGAGCATGGAATATAAATGATAACGAAATAAATATTAGATATCTATTTTTATTAAAAAAAATAAATATATTTTAGTAAATAATTTTATTTAAAAATAATAATTTGAAACTTTTAAGAGATAGAATTGAAAGTCAATTTTAACTTAAAAATAAATGATGATTTGATAAAAAAAAAAACATAAATATTGAAAGCTAAAATTATCATTATTACTCAATGATAGTGTTTTTTTTTTCAAAATTATTTTTTAAAATTTTATCTATATTTATCTTAAATAATATAAAACGTTATTAATACTACTAAAGTCATAAAACAAGTAATTTTAAAACTTAAGATTTATAGTTATAAAAATATAATTACATTCATGTTAATTTGTACTAAAATATATAAAATATTTTATAACACAATAAAATCGAATACTAAAAATTCAATACTCGATTTTCTAGTACCTCATTTTATAATTTATCAAACGTAATACTGAAGCTTTAATGTCTCATTCAATTTCAGTAATTAATTTTTTTATAAAATTAATTATTATTTTTCTCAGATTATGGTGTAAAATTTAGATTAAATATTTTATAACCAACAAAATGATGCGTTAAATTAAAATAATTTTTTATGTGTGTCCAAATCATTAAAAAAATCAATTAACTTAAAACGTATTGATTAATATTTTTTTCATTCAGCCACAGTGATTACAATAAACTGTTTTTTACCATAAACCTTTAATTAAACCCATAAATTTTAGTGGTCTACTAATGAGAATATTGCGCTTCCGAACTTCGTTTTTTTTCTTCGTTAAGAAAAAGAGTAAATTAATAAAAATTTAAATAAAAATAAAGATATAACTAATTCGTTTATATTCACGAATAAATTTACGATTAAATCGAAAAGATTCTTACTTTGTTAATCAAAATAGAACTGCCTGTATAATTCAATGAATATGGAAGGAATACTATGTTTTTAAAGGCAAACGTTGAACAAATCAGCACTTACAACTGTTACCCGTTCTTTTCACCCCAAATTTGGCAAAACCAACAAAACTCACCTCACGGCACTAATCACAATTTATTTACCTAATTTGTTCTTAAAACCCAAGAAATATTAAATCCTACATCACTAAAACAGTCAAGCATCCTATGAAAACCATTTCTAGAAGTCATTTTTTGTTTGTTTTATTGAGAACAGAGTCATGAAAATGAATTGTTTTTCCTTTGCTGTTAAAAGATCACTAGGTGTTGTCTTGTCCTTGATATTATTCTTTCTTTTCAGCTCAATTCAACATTCATGTAAGTATATATATTTATTCGATGGCTCGAATCCGTAATCAATCTTATTTTTTTGGTTGTTTGGGATTAAGAAGTTGATTTTTTTATTAAAAATGCAGTAGGATATGATCCTTTGGATCCCTTTGGAAACATAACAATCAAATGGGATTTGTTGCAGGCAGATTCAGGCTCAAATTTTGTAAGTTTATCATTCTAAATCTCACAAATTAATTCATTTTTTTAATTCAGATTTTATTTCCAATCTGGGGTTTTGAATGAAACAGTGAAACAAGATCATATCCATTTTAACTGTGCTTAGACTTTTTTTTTCTTCTGTTGTTTCTGAGTTGTAAAGAATATCCCTTTGTCTCTTGGCTTGTGTTTCCGGGGAAAATTGGGTCCACAAACTGTAGGATTGTCTAACCAGTTGCTGTCTCCCACGTCATCCCTCCAAAGGGTAATTTTGTCTTTGTGAAGAGGAGAATCATGTTTCTTGCTGCTCAGAAACATAAAAGATCAGAACAAAAAATATATAACCAAAGATAGTCCTTATACTATGCATAAGTTTTAGATCTAGTCCATGGGGTTTAGGGTTTAGGGTTAATCAGTCTTAAACAAAAATATAAACAGCTCACTCTGTTTGATTGGTGTTTAACTTGCAGGTGAAGGTATCGATACTTAATTTCCAAAAATATCGCCATATAGAGCAGCCTGGGTGGAGACTAGGGTGGGACTGGAAAGGTAAGGAGGCAATTTGGAGCATGCAAGGAGCTGAGGCAACCGAGCAAGGAAACTGCTCCCGGTTCAAAGGTGGCCAATTGCCTCATTGTTGTGAAAAAACACCTTCCATTATTGATCTTCTACCTAGAACACCTTATAACATGCAAACCGCGAATTGTTGCAAAGGAGGTGTCCTATCATCCATGACACAAGACCCCTCTATGTACGGTTCCATTTTTCAGATGAGTGTCTCGGCTTCCGATAAAGCAGACTTCAATATGCCTGAAAATTTTACTTTCGGAGTTCAAGGCTATACCTGTGGGGCTGCGGTTGAGGTTGCACCGAGTAAGTACAGTTCGGATGGAGGTCGTCGGTGGACACAAGCTCTTGGTAAGTACAGATATAGTTCAGAGACCTGTTTTTCTCTTGGATTCAACTGAAACTCACCATGCATGTATGTATGCATGTTGCAGGGACATGGAATGTGACATGTATGTACTCCCAGTTTCTGGCATCAACTACTCCAAAGTGTTGTGTATCATTGTCTGCATTCTACAATAGCACCATAGTTCCTTGTCCCATGTGCAGCTGCAGTTGCCAGGGATTACCAGGAGCAAAATGTTTGAAGTAAATCCTCCTCCTTTAATACATACATACATATTTATCAATTCCATATGTTCTGACTATTTCTTTCGAACAGTGACGGTGAAACACCGTCGTTGTTGCGGCAAATAAAAGATGCAAACGGGGAGCCTCCGTCTCTAGTGAGATGCTCCAAACATATGTGTCCGATATGGATTCATTGGCATGTGAAACAAAGTTACACACAATATTGGAGGGTGAAGATAACCGTGCATAACCAGAACATTGTGAAGAATTACAGTGAATGGAATTTGGTCGTATTGCACCCCAACCTGAAAAACGTTGAAAAAGTTTTCAGCTTCAACTATGAGCCACTTAACCCATACAAGTTCATCAGTAAGTTTTGTGGATTGAAAAGATTCATGCATAAATTACCCGTATATGTTCGAATAAGAATTTTTATTAACCCGAAACATTATATGTCCGCCGCCAGACGATACAGGTATGTTTTGGGGGGTTAAGTTCTACAACGACGTGCTGCTTCAGGAAGGTGACAATGGAAATGTTCAAAGTGAAATTTTACTGCACAAAGATGCTGATATGTTCACTTTCAAAGCAGGATGGGGTTTTCCAAGAAGGATTCTTTTCAATGGCGATGAATGTGTGATGCCCCCACCTGATCAGTACCCAAGGTTGCCTAACATGGGGCAACATGATGCTGAATTGAGCATTATTGTGTTCCTTTCCTCTTTGTTGCTGGTAATATTATGTGTTTGAAAATGAGAGTTGTGTAAGCATTGTAGGCTTGATGTTTTTAATTGTACAGACCCATTTTCTTTACTCGGTTGGAAGTTGTGACAAACTGATGGGGAAAAGAATTTGAGTCTCCTACTCGATTTGGGATTCTAGAATTTTTAAATATGAGTGATTTTATTTATTGAATTATTTCGAACTAAAATCAAACTAAAGGATAAATTATTATTATTATTATTATTATTATTATTATATCACTTCAATATTTAATGATATTGTTAGTAACAAGTTTTTAATTAAAACTAAGTATCCATGTACTATATTGAAGAAGATAAAAAGACCAACCATCCAAACCCCATAGAAAGAACACTGAAAAGATTCCAAACCACCACTACCGAGTTGTCCAATAATAATCTTAACTGAATTTGACAAGTAGCAAATGCAAGGCAAATTGCAGAAGGCCTTGACCGTGGGTTAACATCCTTACAGCTCAATAATGGCTGTGGGGCAAGGGGTGACCACTTGCCCACCCTGGATGCACTAGTAACCCCCTACCCTCCAAAAGTAACTCAATTAGTCACATTGGGACACATGAAGATATGAGCATGAGCTGTCCAAGGATTCACTCTTCTTTTTCATAACAAAACTAATAAAAGTAGTTGGATTTCAACTATGTCCACACTAGTTCTAGAGTTCAAAGTTCGAACCTGTGTGTGCCAAGTAGTTCAGAATTAGTGATGCTCTGGCTTCGATTGAAAAGTAAAAAATAAATGTAACCCTTGATAATGTCAAGGGGGGAAGAGGGAAGCTCCTTGATTGCAAACCTGCAAACACCAAACTATCTTCAAGCAGGCAAAACCGTGCAAATAGTTATAACCAACAGAAACCAGAAATATGACATACATTTGATTCAAAGCATTCTACAATAAATATTTTTCCTGCCGTTGAGCATTATATATAATGCACATCTAAGCAGCCTAAAGATATCCGGACTATAAGGTGGGATCCACTGGGTGGATACTCAAAATGGAAGACAAATAAAATCAGTCATGATAACCACTGATGAACAGACCAGGGGGGTGTTCTTATTTTTACCACCTCAGGTGAATCATGTGACAGAAATCGAATTTTCTGGCATTGACTACCAGGTGCACATCAAGATTTAATTGGCCGAAAGGAAAGTAATAAGAGTAAGTTATGACGGAACATAACAAGAAGATCAGGCAGAGGGAAGGCAACAAGACTGGATGAATTTGGCTTTTATCCCGTGCAAAGGGAATGTGGAAACAACAAATTTGGTCAGCATGGCAACGCCCATTGAAGTAGTGGCACAAAAAGCTCTGACTAGATTAGAGATTTAAATACGGAGTTGACCAGTGATAGTGTCATGACCAGAACCAGTATCCTTCTCTTTCAGAGATAGGTTTGCAAATTGGGAATCAATATCTCTACTGCGAGAGCGTCGATGGCTTGATGATGGATGTTTCTGTTGTTGTTGCTGTTGCTGCTGCTGGTACAAGCCTCGTAGCCTACCAAGCTGCCTCTCCAATACTTCCTGCTCAACTGAGCACAGTAATTGCATGATTTAGTTTTCCTTCTATAAAATTTTGTTTTAACCAAATAAAATAACTAATGTTTGTCACAGGCTCACAGCCACACGGAACAGATCAATGATGGCCTATTAGACACATTGGTGTTCTCTCCATAATAATTCATGCTTTTGAAAGACCCAATGCATTGTTTTGAGGGAGGCTGTGCCCCCCAAGGAAACCAGAAAATCACTTTTCCCAATCAAAAGAATAAGACAGGACCATGTACATCCTGTTTTCCCTCCTAACATGAAGGTAAAACAAGTGAAATCGGCTCGTTGATGAGTCAGTACATACCTTAAATCCTTCCATACACACCACAGGTCCACAACAAGACATTTATATCCTTTATTAGCATATTGTAGCCTTAGTCATGAGTTAGACACTTACGATATTTGATAGCCTGCTCCTGGGCTAAACTCTCTAAACGTTGCGTAAGAGCTTTGTTCTCCATGCTAAGAATAAGATTCTGTTGATTGAGAAACTCAAGCTCAGCTGAAACTTCAGATCCTTCAGCCTGTTAAGTAAAACACTTCATTATAAGGCATATACTCACTCATAACTTCAAGCCAAATTCAAATGTAAGTACATGTTAAAAAATTTCATTTCAGACTAACTCTTGCCTGCAAAGCTTGTACATTTCTTTCCAGCTCAGCTATGTACTGAAGTTTACGCACTCTTGAGCGTTGAGCAAACTGCCTGCAATAGACAATAACAAAGTACTGTAATCAAACATTTTCTACCAATGCAGGCGTTAGTACAAGTGGGAAAAAAATTATAAAGGTTTTAAGAATCACACAGCAAAAGTAAATCAAAGTTTACTCACTAACAAAATATATATCAACATAAACAACAGACAAAAAATGAGCAGAGAGAACGAAAGGGATATGGCATTCTACTGAGAATAAAGAAAACATAATAAAATGTGTTTATGTTATCATTTGGTGAGCGTAAAAAATTCCACTCAGAACAAAAGAAATTTCGGCCAAAGAACCAAGGTAAAAAGCCAAGAAATGCAAAACAACTAGAAAGTGAATGCAAATCCAAGAAATATCTAATCATACAATCATTCTTAGGGAACCTGCAGATCCATAACCTAGAATCATCTATGAATCCCATTGGGAATTAACTTAAACTCCTTGTCAAACTGATCAGTACAAGCAAAAGGCAATTATTAACAACATTAGCAACATTATAAGCAACTAGACATATTCCCTGAGCTCATAAACTGTAACTTTTAAAAGATATTGATGAGTGTGAGATTTTGCTCAATGCAAGGATGAGCAAAAAAAGCAACAACAACAACAATAGCAGGCCTTGCAACTAGAAAAACATAATATATCACTAATGTATTACTATACCCAATTGTGGAACAAAAAAAGACCACTCACTGCTTGGCTCTTTTTGCGTCACTGTCAGATGCAGAGGACTTGGCGGGAGAATTATCTTTTTTATCAGAAGAAGCTTTTGCATCAAGAGAGACAGATTTAGCAGAATCTTGTTTCCCATTTCCTGACGTTGGTGCACCATCTACTTCTCGTGGTGCACATGATCCTAAACCCTGAACAAATGTGTTTTCTCTAAGTGAAGGAAGCCCACTTGGATGAGACACAGCATTCAAAGATGAATCCCAAGCCCTATTCTTTTGCTTTACCAAGTTCACATCAGTATAGAAAGAGTTAAGCCGAGAATCTTTGCGACTGTGATGATCAAAGTCAGGAGATGCCCAAGAATGTCCAGCATTCATATTTTTATAACCATAATCATCCTGAGCTGCATAATCTAGGTTAGGAGCATTAGATACATCGATGTATGCAAAAGAGTCGCTTGATGATCGTCGATGACCTCCTCTGCGCACAGGAGTCTCTGGCTCATTAAGGAGATCATCAAGCCAAGAAGGTTGTTCCTCTATCAGAAAACTTTCAGAGGATGTGCGCTGATGGTATGTACTTCCCTCTCTAGGCTTTTGTACCACTTTTGATCCAATTACATTAGTGAGAGCATTATCATTATATGTTGAGGAGACAGTAGGAAATGGACATTTAGGAGGAAGTAAGGGATGCTTTCCAGCAAACATCAAATTTCTTAGATTTGTTGACCCCTTGGAATTCGCCATGGCTAAGATCAACCAGTTCCTGTACAGGGAACAGGAGAGACTGATAATGGAACAGATAATTAAGGATAAGAACAAAGTCAAGCATAAAAGACCTAACAAAAAAGGGTTGTGACATCAATTTCAGTTCAGAAACCAAGAGACAATAAGCCCTCCATTAAACAAAGGGAATCATAAAAACAATAGACCGTACTATGCATCAAAACCATCGTTATAAGGCGAACAGTGATCTTAACATAAAAAGGTTGGTACGGTACACAGAATTGCATAACAAGTAGACATTCTATCACAGATTTTTTTTTTCCCTTTAAAAAAACCACTCACAAAAACGATATCTTTCAACATGACTTAACATCTTACATTACATCAAAATCAATTTTGTCCCTAGTTCCAATTGCTATATCTTCATATGCAGGTAAAACAAAAAAAGGGTCAAACAAACACTACAGATACAAGAACTTTGTACTTTTATTCTGTAGGTACAGGATTGTGTTTTAATTGAAACTGTGCATTAAAAAACGAATAGCATGCTACTCAAAACACCATGTAACAAAAAAAGTTTCCCAAACTCTGTCAAACAAGAAGACTTATCCAATCTTTAAAAAAAAAAAAAAAAAGACTTATCCAATGAAAAAATATGCACATTGTGTTCAAAAAGTGATCACTTTTGCATATGTAGCAAAGCAGGTAGTCCAAAAAGAAACAGCAGCACATTCCTCACAAACAGGGAAAAATAGATCAAGAGTTCATGACATTCCTCATAGCAAAATCTAAGTAATCTAATTCATTAACTCAAATGAGACAATTCAATTTCATCCAACAAAACAGGAAGAATGCAAAGCAAAGTCTGTTAAAATTAACAGATTTAATTAACTTAGAAGTTAGAACAATGATTCTGGCATTTTTTTTAGTTCCTCTACATAAACAGGAAAAAAATAAAAAGCAACGTTAAAAAATACTAAATTAAATTTTAGACTAAATAATAAACAGATGAAACAGCGACTAAGCTAAATAAAGCATATAATAGCATTGAAGATTAGGTTATCTGTATTCAGTATACAAAGGAAACTTTACACAATGTGTGAGATGAAAATAAATTCAAATTGACTTGAAAAATAAATAAATATACACGAAGATTCAAAAACAGATTGAAAATAAATGGAATTTTTATTTTGCTAAAGTTGTAATTTATAAAAAAAAAAAAATAAGGCTTACCTTTGGATTCTTGAAGAAATAAGATCTCGAAATGTAAATCTGCAATGTTTCAAAATCGGAAGCTAAGAATTTCCTAGGGTTTGATTCTTCCCCTTTTTGTTTCAAGATTCTCGGTTCCTTTATTATTAGCCCTCTGGCATGCTCTCTTTCTCTTTCTCTTTCTATTTCTCTCTCTGCGTGAAAGCTGGAAGTGGGAATCACGAATCAGGGACTAGATTGAATAACATTTTTTTAGTTTAAAATACTTTTTTTCACTTTTTAATCCCTATAAATTTCTCATTTTACACACTACCCCCAACAAATCGCCCATTTCTGTTGAGATTTTTGTCACTATTTTGTGTTGACATGATTTGATGTGGTTAGTTGAGATTAAGAAAAATATTTAATTATGTGTCGGTACCACCGATTATCAATTGAATAATACGATGTACGAGATTTCTAAAATAATATTTAAGATTTAATTAAAATTTTACGGATAAAAAAATTTATGTTAAAGATCGTAATATATTTCAATGATATATAAATTTAAATTAATAAATTAATATTAATGTATAAATTTGCATTATTAATAACTTAAATTTTATATTTTGTATAAATATGTTTGTTTATATAACTGAGATATATCGTTATATATAATATAAATGCAAATATTTTTAAAGTAAATTATATTTTAATATATAAATTATGTAAAAAAAAGTATACGATTTTTTTATTTTTAAGTTATAAAATCTAAAACTTACATCTCTAACCATAATATCTTAAAAATTAAATTTTAAACACTAAATTATAATCATAAACTTAAATTTTTTAAATATATATAAACTAAAATTTAAACTTAAATAAAATATTTTATTTAAAAAATATACAAATAAATTCAAGTCAAGTCAATGTATAAAAAGAACATGAAAGCCAAGAATATGACATAATTATATAGGTATTTGAACATTAAATGCAAAATAAATGGGTGAAAACATTATAAAAATAATAATAATAATTTGGACCGTCTTTGTGATATGGTCCACCTACCATTACCAGTCCATTTTCTTGCATTGCCCCCATGCCTTTGTTTCTTTCACTGATATTTCCATAAAACTTTTTATTTTATATATTTTATAAAATAAAACCTTTTTTTATTGCAAGTTGCAAAGGCCAGACATGTTTTATTCATGTAATAAGATAGGAAGAGATCTGGCTTCTCCAATAATCTTGTATTACTCTTACTTTTCTATATTTTATCCGAAACTACTTCTTAGTACACATTAATATTTTTTTTAGTAAAAAAAAACAAATCTGATTTGAAAAGGTTAAAGTAAGGTAAATTACAATAGAAAATATTTATAATAAATATTTTGAAATATTTTTTAATATATTAATATGATTACGAATTAAAATTTGTTCAATTTTTTTAGCCTTTAATAATATATATATATATATATATATATATATATATATATATATATATATATATATCGTGCACACATGGTGTTTATATAGGTTATCTAGATAAATTATATAATCTTTTACTATTGAGACCACTTCACATGTTCGAAAATAAATTTTTAAATATTGTACAATTACTTGTAATAGTTTTTTTTAGTATAATTCATGCTCATTTTATAATCTATATTTATAATTATTATTTTTAAGATTTGAATATAATTATTTTTTAAAGAAAATATTAAATTTTATCATTACACCTAATACTTGTTAATTTTTAGCTAGTACATAATATCAATATCAACATTAATCCTTAGTAATATAAAAATAAAATAATCTATTTTATATTAGGAAATATGATTAAAATTATTAAATCAAACTCTTAATCTTACTTTTTTTTGTTATATTATAGATTTATCAAGATTTTATCCTGCTTATTTCAAAACAATATCAAATTATTTATCATACATTTTAAATATATTTATTAATTAAATTTTATTATAATTACTATATTAACCATTCAAATCAACATGAAGAGAGAAAATTTAATAAACCCAATCAACAATATCATATTATCATACATCATAAATATAATCAAGTCAAACTAATGTATCCAGTCTTTAGCTTAGTTCATACATTTTATGTATTGTGTTGTCTTTTTCACCCTATTTTCATAAGTATTTTACATACTCCTAGCAGTAACTAACAACTTAGATATGCACTCAAACTCATGTACATTAAAAGATGAACCAGTGAACCAGAAGCTACTAAAACTATGATGCCGAGGGAGGGATTGGTTTTACTGCATTCTGAATTCGTCGAAAAGCCGTCTTTACTCTCTCCTTTAAACCTTCGTTTTCGCTCTCGACTTCCCCACTCTGTTTATCGAGATGAACCACATTCCCATCAACAGTTATCACAAGCTTTCCATTGTCTCCTAATTTGACATCCCCAAAGAGTGAAACCAGGAGAGCATGAATCACCTTTTCTGCCTTCTTCCTATTTTCTTCTTTTGTTTTTACAGCCTCGGACTCGACTACTAACTTAGGGATCTCCCGGCTAATGTTCAGAACCAATGCCACGATGGAATCCGACACCATGTCACTTATGGGATCTGATGTCCAATGCAATGAGATGTGTTTATCTGAATCCTGCTTCATGGTCACTCTATCGTGTACTCGCAATGTTGGAACCCCAGATTCTTCATCTGTTGAAGATTCCACACTCTCGTATATCTGCTCAAGCCGATGCTTTATCACACCGAATGCACCAGTGAATGGAATAGTAATCCTCTGACTGATGTTCGCAGTTGAAAGCTGCGAGAAGATATGAAGATCATCGGGAGCCATTATCTGGTATGTGAAACCTTTCTTTACCAGAACACCACTAACAGTTTCACCAACTTCTGGGGTATTTTCAGCCAATCTTCCGATGGTCTTAGCCATTTTTTCGGAGCTAAAATACATCTCAACAGACTGGCAATTCTTAGGGGTAATGATTTTGGTGTTGCCATCAGTAAACTCGGTGATAAGCTTCTGTTTGAGTCTTCCCATCTCATTTGCTTCTCCGTGAACAAGAATTATGTTGGGAGGCATAAGCTCTTTCAAGAATGTACTTGTCTGAGCATAGTCTGCGTGAGCAGAGAAGGAAATGTAATGAACCTGCATGTTTAAAGGAGCGCTGAGACCATTCATGAGTGTCACTTCCTTTGGTTCATTAATAATCGTTTTAGCAGGCGTCCCTTCGACAACATAACCAGGTAGAACACAAGCATTTTTCTTATCAGAACACCACTTGTCAAAGAGTTGGCGTGACAACCCACTCTGAAGACTACCTGGACTTGCCATTACAACAGATGGACCTACATCATTAAATTCCTCGATGCTATTTAAGGGAGAAATGTGCTTGAACTTGAAGGGGTTTGAGTTTGCAAACTGATTTCAAATTCTCTCATTCATGGAAAGTATGTATGTCTGATAAACAGCCATACACTTTTTTGCAAGTGGGGAAGCATAATATATTGGAACGTTATGAAGCTCAGGATGGTTTGACCAATACTCATCAAGGATCAAGAGAAGTTCCTGAGCACGACCAAGGGCAAACGCTGGGATTAGAACACGACCACCTTGAGAAAGAGTAGAATGGATAGCATCAGTGAATCGCTTCTCCCGAATATGTCGTGGTTGATGGAGCTGAACACCATAAGTGGCTTCAATTACACATATATCAGGAGTGAACTGTGGCAACTCAGCTGCATGGAGATGACGATCTTCTTCACGAGAATAATCTCCAGTGTAGAGAACTCGAACACCAGCAATGTCAACCATAAACATAGCGGCACCAAGAACATGCCCAGCGGTATAACACCAGAACTTAATACCATTTACTTCCACAGTTTGATGGAAATCAATAACCTGCAGTCAAGCACAAAACACATCACATAATTTTCGAATCTAACAACACCGGAGCAGGAGGGTACTAAACATTATAAGAAACGGAAAACCAAGAATATATACATACCTCGATTTTATCCATGGAATGATTAATGTCTTGTTCATCAAATAACATGTCATCAACTGAAACTTTGCTCACTTTAACATAATCAGTCAGAAGAAGCTTATAAATTGCTTTTGTTGCATGAGTCATAAAAACTCGACCCTTGAACGTGGTCTGGTTACACATATCAACACATTAGTTCTTAAACAAGATCACATGATTAAAACTTGGACGATAATTTTACTCTAAAGGAAACAAACCTTTTCTAGAAAATATGGTAGGGAAGCAGCATGATCCAAGTGAAAGCTGAAGAAACGGCGAAAGCAAATGAAATGTACAACAACTAAACTCTACCCAGCACCAAATTGGAGCGATAAAAGAAGAGAAAATAACGGAGGGAAAGGCATAGTGGCATACTGGGTGATAAGAAGGACATCTATTGTTGAAGGATCAATCTCATCGAAATACGGCAAAGCAGCCATACCCGAGTAACCAGGATGAATTCCACAATCAAACTAGCATTTAAAATGAGAAAGAAAAAGAAACTCAAATAAGATTAGAAACAAATCCGGTAGTAAGAGAAAAAATATATATATATTAATAAAAGGAATTCTTAGGAAGCATACCAGTACAGTTTTGCTTTTGTAAGTCATGTAAACGCAAGAACGACCGACTTCATTGCCAGCACCTAAAGGGGTCAGAGTAAGCTGATCTCCTTCTCTCGTCGATGGCACATCTCTTCTTTTAAGTGACGGTGGCTGCCCCGTTGAAGCCATTTCCGTTTCGAGCGGAATTTTAACAGTAAAATAGATTGGGGAAGCTAAAAAAATTCTTTAATTTAGCAACAGAGGGAACGACAGTTGTTAATTTCGCAATAGATTGCAAAGTTACAGATCTCTAAAACACAGTGGGAATCGAACCCACGACCTTCTGATCCGAAGTCAGACGCGCTAATCCACTGCGCTATGCGGTCCTTAGATGTTAGCGTATTTCAAATTAACTTCAAATTAAAATACTAAATTCATTAAATTTTGATTCATAAAAAATATAATTTTTTTTAACATAAAACTATTAATATTATTAAATAATGATATATCCGAAAACACAATAAAAGTTTACATCTTGATAAATAAAACTAACAACACATGATTTTTACGATCTAAAGACTCAAAAAGAAAATAAAAAGATACAAACATCATCAAAATCTACAGTGACTTTTACGATCTTCCAAACACATGACAACCGTGCATGAGTAGGGAAGAGTATCAATGCCCATCTTCTCCGCCCTGTCCAAAACGTACTCGTTATCTGGACACTCGATCTCCTGTGTTCCAGATGGAGTGATCAGCGTTACTCTATATACCGTCATCGTTGTAAGGTGGCCTCGTTCCTGGGGTTTTATCCCGAAAAAAAACTAGTTGAAGTTAAGGGAGTTTAGGCTCGTCGTCGGACGAATGAGGTACTGACCATGACGGTGAAGACGGAGGCGGTCGAACCGTGAAAGCCATTTTTTTCAGTTATTTCAGACTAGGAGAGTGTTTGGTAATAACTGTGTTCAGGTTAGAGAGAGGTTGGGAGTGAAGCTGTGTTATATAAAAGGAGAGGAAATGTCGACGGAGAATGGGGTGAAAATCTCTTTCTTTCTTTTAAGTTTTCATTTCCTCACTTTGAAAAGTTTAGAGTTTAATGTTAAAGATTATAATTAAAATTTAAGAAATTTAAGATATTATATATTTTTTAAGATTTAGTATATAAAAATAAAAATAAAAATTAGAATTTTAATTTTAATTTTAATTTTATTTTTATTTTTATTTTTTAAAAAATTTTAATAAAAAACATAGATAAAAGCATAATAAAGTGACAAAATTTTTTACGAAAGAGAATAAGTGGTGAATACAACGAGAGGAGGATGTTGTGTGGAGACTTGTCTACCACAAACCATTGTAACTCTCGTTATCCTTTTAGAGAGATTATTAGATAAAATCTTGTTCACCTAATAATTTTTTCTTCTTCGACATTTTGTTGATGAGAAACCGAAACCGTGGAATACTACAGATTTTGGAGGAACTTATAATTTTGGCACTTTATTAATGTTTAAATTTAAAATTTTGTCTGATATAATTTATTTTTAGCTTTAAAGTATATGATTTTTTAAATTTTTTTTACACTTAATTAAATATTTAAATCTTTATACTTAAAATTTATTAATTCACTCTTGACGGTTAAATTTAACATTTATTTTTAGACCACTTAATATAATATGTCATATTATAATATTGTCATTTAAGCTTTTCAATATCTATTGTTTTATTTAAAAATTCTTTTAAAAAATTTATTTTTTCAAAAAATTAAAGAAATTTTAAAAAACAAAATTTTAAAATATCTATAAATATTACATCATGTGACAACATTCTCTCAAGAAAATGAATTATTAAAAAAATAACAGTAAATTAAAAATGTTATGAAAATGATGTAATTAGCTAAGTTGCTAATCAAAATGATGTAATTGTTTCTTACAAAAATACTCCTACAACAACATAGAACATACATCTCCACTCGTTTTCTCGAGGTTTTAACTTTGGGTAAAATTTTGATACACATCCCTCATATTTACATTATAAATCCAAATTCTAAGTCCTTAACTTCAACTCTAAAAAACTAAACCCTAAACCTTAAATTTTATACTATAAATTCTAAATATTAACCTTAAATCTTAAATCATATAATCTAAACCCCTAAACTTTAAACCCTAAACTATACCTCTGCTGTTATACTTGGAAAAATCTGAGATAGGAAATTTTTTGCAATATGCATATAATTAAAAAAAAAGGGAAAAAAAGAAAAAGAAAAGACAGACAGATAGATGGTGCAAATAGGACAGCAAGTCCAAAAGGAATTTAAGCACCAGTTCTTACACAGGACAAGACATCTATATGGCAAAAGGATAAAGAGAGAATCTATAACAAAGTAAAAAAGACACTAATTCGTTAGCTAGCTTCTGAATTATAAAACAATATCTGAAATCTAAATCAGGGCTTCAACAGGAATTAAAAAAAAATAGTAGATGTCATACAAAATTCTGGGGCTTCCCCTGTTCCGTAGTACCAAGAATACATGCTTACCGTGAAACTCTGCGACTTCATCTATAGGATTTGTTTCCTTCCCCGTACCTTACCAGAAACTTTCCTATCAGCGCTTATTGCCACAATGACAACTAGAAAGCACTGATGGTACAACTTCATGACAGTGTAAAGTTCTAGTCACACTTGATGTTTCTATAGATTCTCCGTACGAACAAATTGGAACCAAGATAACCTACGGCGCCTGAACACAGAAAGGGAAAGAATTAGAGTATCGGAAGATGCCATGGGCTAAACAGCAACAGAGAAACTAAACAAGCAAATATGCATTCTTTAGAATCTATAATGAAACCAGCCACTCAAACTCCTTCAATAGAAAACAAGAGAAAAATGCTTGATGCGTTAGCAAAATCCTGTATGATAAACGGACATTTTTAATACATAAAAAAGTTATAAAAAATAACCAAGGAAAACAATCCAGAACCTTTTGGGCAAAATTTCAAGTAGACAGACATTAGAAGATTAAGGATATATACCCATTTCCATTGAAAATATCATGTGAGAAAATAGTTATTTGGAATGCTCATATAACAAAAGGGAGAATAACCTTTATTCATAAAGATGAATTATTTTATATTATTTCAGAACTCACCGCAGAGAATTCCCAAACCAAGACAGAACATCAAAGTGTATCCAAAGTAGAAGCTGGTTTGAAAGAAGCCCGACATCTTGGTTTTCATGTGGTAATAGTATATGGAGTACAAATACACATAGACTGCTGTTGAGGCAGCAGAGAAGAATGATGTCCACTGCCAGTGATAATTCTCAGCATTTAGCAAGAAATATGTTCCCACAATTGTCACACAAACAGTTACAATGATGAGAATCAGGAAGACCAGCAGCATAAAGCCATACACATAATATACCTGCAGAACACATACATATCTATATCATTTACAACTCACAAAACTAAGCAAACAATCAACCAAAAACATTTGGTACAAAGAACAGCAAATGTGATTTTAGTGCATCATACACGACTAAAAACTAGGAGAAAGAAGTTCACCTTGTAATTCCAGAAGGATGTGAAAATAAAATACATTTCAATGAATATGCTGCCAAACGGTAGAAGTCCCCCCATCAAAGACACCACTGAGGGGGTCAGGTACCATTTCTTCTCTGGAATTGGGCGAGGAATGGTCTTTACACGACATGGATTATTTGGAGCACCACTCCAGTTTCTTCCAACAACTGTACCAAGAAGTGCCAGGGGAAATGAAATGAAAGCCCAAATTACGAAGACGACCACCATTGTACCAAAAGGAATAGCTGCTAAAGATCCATAAAAGATGGCGATTGTGTTCAATATGAAACCAATTCCAAAGCACATAAATGGGAACAGACACGCTGTAAGGATCATTGACTTTATCCAACTTTTACCTGAAACAAAAGAACGCAAACTTCATGATCCATAAGTACAGGAGAACACATTCAAACAAGAATAGCCAAGGGAAAAAGTGCATACCCCCATTGCGTGAGTACATCCCACCACTCACATAACCAGAAATAAATGATGTAAAAGCATAACACAGTATAAAAGTAGTGACAATTGCTCCTCTCCTGCAAAACAAAATCAGTATAAAAGGTTATTAATAGTCAAAAAGCTGAAAGCTGAAATGGAAAAACCAAATAGCGATGTGAATCATAGTATGTACTAAAAAAAACACTATGATCAATATTAACTATGCTATAGAAAAGAAAGGCTCATAAATACAAAGGCTCCCATGAAGAGCTCCATGCATTCATGCTTGAATTTGTATGCATAAAAGCGATGTCCAAGAGGGACAAATGTGCATGTTCAATTGTTTACAACTCTCAACATACCCGACATACAGCGTTCCCACAATTGCCAATAAGATGACAAGGAGAACAAGCAATGCTAGCTGGGCTCCTGTGCCAACAACAGCAGAAAGCAGAGCCAAACTATAAGGAGGCCGGAAAACATCACCATGAACAAGTTTCCAACCAGACTCTTCACTCACATCCCTTTCCTGAGAACATAGGTGAAATAGCAAGGAAACCATGATTGTTCAGATAACAGAACCTTCCTTGTAGAAAAGGAAAAAGGAAAAAAAGAAAGGGTCCAGGTTTATCACCAAACTTTCCAGATCATCATCTTCCCGAGCATACTTAGCATAGTCATTTCTCAGAGTTCGCATCAAGATCATTGACACCAACCCAGTGAGGAAGATAACCATCATGAACGAATTGAAAACAGAGAACCAGTGGATCTGCATATTGCAACAAGTGTTTAGAACTCTCAGGAAATTACAAGAAAACAGAATAACCCAATGCAAAACTTAAGAAATATAAATGAAAATGTTGATGCAGAGAGGAAAAAAAACAATCATCAATAACAGTACTTACTTGATGCTCAAAGAAAGGATAGTCTAAATAGATATCAAAGCGACGAGCAAAAGTGATATTAGTTGGAATCAATTTGATAGAATATGTCAAGTCTAATACTCTCCCTGCTTCCAGTGGCTTTGGACTCTCCTGAGTGAGATTGACATGAATAATCTACAAGAATGAACTGTGGTCAATAACAACAGCAGATCCAAAAACACAAAATGGGAATCGTACATATATAAGAAATCACAAACCTGATCCTTATTGTATTTGATAACAATATGCTTATGTGTGTAGAGGACATGCTTGCCATTATCACTGTTCTTATCAGGATGCAGCTCACCAACAAAGCCTAAATGTTAAAGATAAACTCTTCAGTATCAAGCTATATAAGGATTAGTAAACTGAAGAAAAGGAACAAAAAGGGGGGCAATGCTTACCCCATAAAGGCAGGTCATCTGAACTTTCGACATTGTGAAGAGCAGAAACATGGCATCAACAAAAAGGCAAGGAATAGTGTAAGTGCTTGGAAAAACAAGTCATCTCAACAAAATTATCCCTTAAACCCTGCAACTGCAATCAAGCATACCAAGAGAACGCACCTATGGATCCTTGCTTTTAAGATCTAATTACAGGATTTCAAATGTATTTCTAGCTTGCATTATGCAACAATCCATAACCATGCAACCAACAAAGGTCCATAAGATTTTTGTAGTGCAAATAAGAATCTTTTGTTTTCTTTGCATAATGAAAAAAAAAAAGCCTCTGTGATTAGGTGATTGGCATAAGAGTTGGATGGCTTACGATGAAAGGAACTTTTTTAGAAATGGATTAGAGGGAGGAGAAACCTTGTAGACAAATTTACTGAACACAAGTGTGCATAAAAATCATTTTCATCTATTACTGGAGTCAATGCATGGAATGTGGCAGTAACTTATCCTTATCCACATCCAGCATATATCTATATCTCTATAAATTTACTTGTAATCCTCAACAAGCATTGAACATGTTAGAAATTTTAGTTGGTTCAAAATGTAAAACGTGCTGCCAAAGGCATGCATGGAATCAGATTTTTCATTGCCTACCACAACTCCCACCCTACAAACAGTACAACAACCTTCCGAAGCTTTCAAATCCTGTGGTTTTCAGTTTCAGTACTCATCTGTACTGCCAAGCATCAATATCTTTCTAGCTCTTTTTCTGTACAGTTACTAGCTTTATGTAAAACAATGAAAAGCACATACCCATGAAGAATTCAAACCAATAACTGTTCTCAATTGCATCCTTGAACAATTTGACCTTTCCTTCATCAAGTTCCAGTTTGCAAATGGTACCTTTGTCCACATTCTCTATTGAAGAACAGAACAGAACAGGAGCATAAGAAGAAAATATAAAAGTCAATGTCATGGAAAAAAGTTATTAAAGAAATTACAGCAATCAACTTAAGAGTCTTAACAGTGAAAAATAGGCGTACTTTGGAACTTCACATCAATTTGGCTATCAATCAGTTCATTTCCACCAAGGACCTCACCAAGACCACCCCATTTGTGGGCCGGGTTCGTGCCTGGTTGGCAGAAAGGAAGGCTGTAATAGTTATATGTTTCTTGTGGATTGTTATACGGACCAACTTTATTTACCCATAGAGTAACTGCTTCATCAGGTTGATACTGCAAGGAGTAGCAAGAGGAGAGTTGATAAAGTTTACACAAAACTATTTCAGTAGAGAAACACAACACAAAATCATTACAGAAATCTAACACATTATAACAACAATAAAAATCTAAGTATAGAACACACTTGACTTGAGGGGGGTAGTATAATCTTAAGTTCTTACTGAGAAAAAAAAAAGATTTTATTTTCAATACAAGAAAATACACAGGATTTGATGATGAAATTAATCATGCAAATACAAAGATATCCGATAGTTCCCACAAGTATTCCACAATGAAACCTGTCTAGCTCTTTCAAGTAGATCTGATTGAAAACCAACTAAAAATAATGTTAATTAATTCAACAAACAAAGAGCTGGAAAATGCTAAGAACTACTTTTAAAAATGAACGAATGAAATTGATAAAAACATCTCCATTGCCAACTTAGCTACAATCTAAGTTAACTCAACTGACTTAAACACTTATCCTCAACATGGAACTGATACAATTCAAGCGTGCATAACAATCTTTACAGTACATATTTCGAACATTTCGTAGATAACTTAGACTAAGAAATCATACATCAGAGATCAACATTTTACACCTGATAATGGCAACATAGTAACAATTTGTTTGCATAACAAATTCCCCAAATAACACGTAAATAACTAATTTGTTCAAATCAATGATAACACTTAAATCTAACAACAAAAATGTGCGCAGATCTGAATTAAAATAGACAAAGGGAATTACAATAAATAAAAATATCTAAAATTCCACTGTTAGAGGTAAGAAGATAACAAGCGAGGTTACCTTGTGATCTGACTCAGAAGCGAAAACCGGAGAAAGGAATAGGAAAATGAAAGCCAAAAGAGAGAATGATGATCGGACGGCGGAGAATACGGAAGATGGTGACATGACGATCGCCCAACGATGCTCGGATCTGAAGCTAAACCGAACGCCGAATCGAAAACACTATGCTGCTTAGTTCTAAGTATTATCTTTTTAAAAATTGGAGAAAAAAATTTTTAAATACTTTTTTTTTTTAATTTTACATCAACCAGCTCTCTCTTCTTTCTAAGATTGGTGGCCTACGGGTAACGCGCTCTTCTCAAATGATTGTTTTTTGTTTTTATTTTTCTTTAAATTTGAGGGTCGTACCTAAAAGGGTAAACTATATTTTGGTCACTTTACTTTGCCTATGTTTTTGTTTTGATCAGTTAACTTTAATACTATTCAATTTCATCACTAAACTTTTTGAAATATTTTTGTTTTAATCCCTCAACCATTAAATGTCTAAAGACTAGCAAACCATTTCTTTCTAAAGCTTTTTGCTTTTAAAATTTTAACCTTTCTTTTTAATGTTCAAAGTCGTTTTCTCATTGACACTTAACGGTTGACTATTAATATTTTACAATATAATTGGTATAAAAAAAAATATTTCTTCTCAATTTGATTTTTTTCAAAATTGATAAAATTCAAATTAAAGATTTAATTTATCTTGGTCTAATATATAATGTTCGCTATTCGATCAATATAGAATTAAAATGTATTATTTTTTTTCTTATATTCGAATTTTGAGAAAAAAAATATATTAACATTAGTGAAAACAAATGGAGTTAAAAAAACATATTAAAGAACACGAACCCTCTATCCCAAGTGGTTAAAGGAACGGTTGCTCTTTTTAAAGATCACAGGTTCGAACACTAAAAAAAATAGACACGATACTCCTGTAATTACTATTAGCTAATTTTAAAAAAAAAAATAGAGAGAGACAAGCTTGGGCAAGCTTTTTTTATAAAGTTATCAATAAAAGAAATAATCAATACCTCACACTTAAATTGATCAAAACATAAATAATTTAAAAGTTTAATGAATTTTAAAATTAAGTGATCAGAAAATAAATATAGGAAACGTTGCGTGATCGAAAACGTAGTTTACACTTTCTAAAATAATAGTTTTAATTTAATCGTTTATTTAGAATAACGTTGACACGATGGAGATTTGAGGTTGAATATATCAATAAAATGGGCTCGTCTAACAGATCTGGTTTTTGGGCCCTAAACCATCACCTTTTGGTTTAACTACCTGAATAGGGATGTGTATTTGACCGATTCGATCTAATTTAATTTTATACGATTTAGAATTTAAAAAAATAAATAAATTTAGGTTGAGTTTAAATTGAATAATTTTGAAGATATTAGCGGATTAAGTTAGTTTTGGATTTGGATTTGAATGCAAAAATATTTCATCCGATTCGAAATTATAATTTAAATTTATTCTAAATATTTAAATATTGTAATGGATATTAAGACCCTAATAATAAAATATATTAAATTCTCGTTTAGTATATGAATATTCAATATAAATAAAAATATTCATACCACCTATTGGATATCTATAAATATAATGTGTCTTATTAAAATCTTACTAAAATAAAAATCTTATGAGAAAGAACTCTTAACGGGAAAAAAATACATTAAGATTTCATTTAGTATATAAATATTTATTGTAAACAAAGATATTTATAACATGTATGATTGTTATAATGTATATATATATATATATATTTAATTTGTTTACTTTTAATAAAAATAAAAGAATTATTATAATATCCTCTACATTTTTAATTTTAATTAACCCTCTATTTTATCGAACAAAATAAAAAACAAAATTTATTTATGTTAGGTCGGGTTTGGGTTTAAATTTTTACTCTAACATTAGAAGGACAAAGGTTTATTAAGTTTCTAAGTCTAAAAATTAAGAGAAATAAAAACAGTATTTTACTATTATTTAAGAGAGATCTCAAGTATAATTATATTAAAAAATAAAATAAAAAAAAAACAATAACCTTTTTACTTTAAATATAGTTTCACCCCTGATCTATTTTATATGTATGCCTTATTTTTTAATTATTATATACCCTATTAAAAGTCTTTCTAAATCGAATATATATAATATTAAATATAAGAGATTACGATATCATCTTAACTCGGACCAAACCTGGCATAGATAATTAGTTTATGATTTTGTTTAACACGTGTCCTGATTTAATTTTGATATAAATCATAATTAAAAAATCATTTAATTAATAAAACAAATTACCACATTAAATTATGCTTTGGGGGGGTACAACTTCCAATCAACTATATAAAAAAACAACAATGAAAATGAAATGGGTACAGTTTGTATCCATATTGGGTTTTACATCCATTTCTTTGGTCGGGACTTGTAGTGGACACGTTGCTAAAATGGGTTATTATCGGAGAAAAGGAAACCATTGCCACGCGCGGATGTGGACTTTGGCATCACTCTCTTGGTGGAGACACAATCAAGTAGGTTGTGGACCCATAGTTAATGGTGTGGACCCTTCCGGCGATTTATTATCTAATTTCAGACAACGGTGAGGTTCATCAAATGAGTTGTAAACAACAAAAAGGGGAAACGTACGATAATGAAAATGTTATCTTTTATAGTATACTAATACAAAAGTAATACACACGAATCATCTAACATTAGTGGTTAAGGGAACGATTATTGTTCTTAAAAATTATGGGTTCGAACATCAGTAATATCAACACAATAATTAAACGATCAATATCAAATGATTGATAATATACTCTAAAACAAATATTACTATAACACTGTAGTTGTTTAAAAAAAATAATACAAAAGTAACACTGATATTAAGGTTGAAGTTACATAGGATAAAGAGCTATAATCTTTTTTTTTAATAATTTTTTTTCTTCATATTCTCACATTTTAATCTATATACTATACTAAAGTTTTAAATTAATTATTTTATTTTTTTATTAATAAAAGAAATGTTTTTTTTTAAGAAAATTGTATCATTAAAAATATGGGTTTAGAGAATCAAGAAGAGCTCATTGCCAACCCGATACACCCTTTTCTGCCGAGAGCAATGGAGGCTTAGTTGATACGAGTCATTTAGTCTCAGTAGTTAAAGAAACGATTATCGTTTTTAAAGGTCATGGATTTGAACACCAATAATATCAATATAATAAATGAGCGTTCAATGTCTAATGATTGAGAGTACACTTTAAAACAGATACTAATGTAATCATTGTAGCTGATTTTAAAAAATGAAGGCTTAGTTGGCATTGACGTGGCATGCAACAAAACGCTAGGAGGAAAATTGCTAATCCACGGGACGAATAAAAACACACGGTGGATCTCATATTTAAATTTTATTTTTAAAAGTGTGTGAGAATTAATTATTGAAATTAATAATTCTTTTAACTTGATTTAAAAAATCATTCTACATTAATTATTAAATCTAAACATGTTAAGTATTATTATTTATTTAAGTATTGATATCTGGTTTATTTTTTTTATTATTTTGAATATGATTTTATGGAGGTACATATTTAAAATTAAATTTTATTTTTAAGAGTGTATAAGAATTAGTTTTTGAAATTCATAATTTTTCAACTTATTTTAAAAATAATAATTAATTATTAAATTTAAATATTTTAAGTATTATTATTTGTTTAAGCACCCCTGTTTGATTTATTGTTGATTAATCTGAATCTAATTTTATAGAGGTATAACATGAGGAGAAATTATATTATGAGTTATTCTTATCACGTCATCCATGAAATCAATCAATCAAAATCACCCATTTAATTATTTTTTTTACATCATCATTTATATAAAATGAATCTTCATTTGGTAAAAACTGTTTTTAAATTTAATTTACAGTAAACATTAGTGAAGATTTACTTGATAAAAATGATGAGGTAAAAAAAAACAATTAAATAAATGAATTTAATTGATTGGTCTCATAGATGTCGTGGTGAGAATGACACATAATATCATTTCTCCAACGGGCAATACTTCTTAACCTATTTTTTTATTATATAAGAATTCGAACTCTTAATCTTATTTAAAATATTTAAAATGATTTTTAAACATATTTTACTTCAAAAACTATTAATTAAATATTATAAAGGAAAAAATCATGTAAGGCGTGGGAGGAGTCCCTATCAAATTTTTGGATACAATTCTATTTTAATATTTTTAATTTAAGTTTTAGTTAAGTAATATTTTATTCTTTTAATATTAAATATTGTTCACAACTTTAAAAATATTTTTTTAAAATTATTTTTAAAACGTATTTTTAAACAAAACAACTTTATTATACGATAGATTTACAATTTATTCTGCTAGTTGAGTAAGTCTAGATTACAACAATTTAATTTAAGACTAAAAATAGTGCAACTTAAATGTTAAAAAAATATATACATAATTTAAAACATTATATTTTTCAATAACATTTATGTCCGTGTTTTTTTTTATAAAATTCGTTACAAATTTTAAAATTTATCGTAAAAACATACGACCTAAAATATTATTGAAAGGTATAATATTTCAATTACGTGATAATATTTTAGGTTGCATGATTTCTAACATTTTAAATTATACTATTTTTTAATCTTAAATTAATCTGTGTTATTTATTTAGACTCTGTTTAGAGTCGGTTTGTTATTACTTTTAAAAATACGATAAAATACTTTTAACTTAAGAATTATTTATTACTTTTGATTCTGAAATCCTTTTTAATTTCAAAGAACTTTTTTCAAAAATATTACGGACGAAGCCTAATGAGATTAAACTTAATTAGATTGACCAATGTTTAAATCGTTAAACGGTTATGATTTAAATTTTTCCATCATAGCCGTAACAAGGGGAGATCTTATGATAAGCTCAGGAGGGTCCCTCCGCATAGAACCCAACCACCTTCATAAAAAGAGAGGAAAGGGAACAGTAGTAGGGGATTATTCTTTCTAAATTAGTGGCCCCACACTCTCTTTCCAAAATAAATAATCCATAGACATCCCTCCATTCATAAAAGCACTGATTTTGTTGCTGTCTTTCATTCTAGACTAATTTTTTTCCCATATTCTTTACTTTTCCTTCAAACCTCTCCAAATCTCCCACCTACACTTCCACCACCGTCACCTCCGCCGCCCGCCACCGCTATCAGTTTCGATTTGTAACGTGTTGCGTATAAATTGATACCTGCTTCGATTTGTGGATAATTGAGTTAGGGTTTTGATTAATCTGATTTATTTGTTATATATATGTAAAAGAGAAAAAGATGGAGAAGTACGAGCTTGTGAAAGACATAGGATCTGGGAACTTTGGTGTAGCCAGGCTGATGCGTAACAAGGAAACCAAAGAACTCGTCGCCATGAAGTATATCGATCGTGGCCAAAAGGTTCCCTTCTCCTCGATTTTTTAATGTGTTTTTTTTTTTATTTGATGCATTTGCATATATGTATCCATATATTTTGCATGCATGTATGGTGTGTACTTCGGATTTTTTTTTCATTGGGAAAATTAGTATTTACTGTAACGAAACCGTTGTCGGTAGTTTCATAGATATTGAAATTTGCAGCTGAATTTAATGTTTTTCTTGTTATTTTTTTATTATCGTTGTTGTATTTGAAGAAAATTGGGAATTTCGTACATTTTTATCTTTTGTGATAGATTGATGAGAATGTGGCAAGAGAGATAATAAATCATAGATCGCTTCGTCATCCAAACATAATTCGGTTCAAAGAGGTATTTCAATGTTATGTTCTTCCTTTTTGTTGCTTTTACGTTAGTGTTCTGAATTTAACGTTACTTTTTTTTCTTTCTCAATTTTAATTTGCAGCTTGTTTTGACACCTACACATCTTGCAATTGTGATGGAGTATGCAGCTGGTGGTGAACTCTTTGAGCGAATTTGCAACGCTGGAAGGTTCAGTGAAGATGAGGTTAGCATCGATCTTGAAACTGTTGCCTCTTCTGCAAAAAAGAAAAGGAAAGGGGTGGGGGGATTGACGATGTTCACTTTAGTTTGAATTTTTGTTAACTTGTTGCTGGCTGCATTTGTTATGTTCCCTTTTTCCCTGTCAATTGATATAGAAACTAGTATGAGATGAAATGTCTCATCATTGAATAATCCTGCATTGCTGTCCAAGTAAGAGGTGGGTTGCTTGGTGTTTTTGAGTTTTTCACTAACAATGATCTGTCTAATGTCATGTTTTCAGGCCAGATATTTTTTCCAGCAGCTGATCTCAGGAGTTAGCTACTGCCATTCCATGGTAACTAAGATTCAACATTCTATCTATTACAAGATGTTACAATTTTCAAGCTTCTCATGTTTTACCTGTTTTGACTTTCAGCAAATATGTCACCGGGATTTGAAGTTAGAGAATACCTTGTTGGATGGGAGCCCTGCTCCTCGTCTGAAAATCTGTGATTTTGGTTACTCAAAGGTAATACTGAAAATAGGATTCTTACAGTATGCATTTTGAAATTGTTGTTATTTAAGATGCTTCCTTCCATCACTTTTAGTCATCTCTGCTGCACTCAAGACCCAAGTCAACGGTTGGTACTCCAGCTTATATTGCACCAGAGGTTCTTTCTCGGAGAGAATACGATGGCAAGGTAATTTAGTCTTTTTTGTTCAAATATTGTTGATAGTGGCTCGTTTACTGAACTACGTTTTTTTCAGTTATGATTACGTGCTTATGCGAATTTTTTTGTGATGGAGTGGTTTATGCCTCAACATACTTGTTCAAAAGATCGACCAATGCTACTTGATAATATTTTAAGAATTGTCGAGGGTGACTATAAACTAGGTCAAAGATCAACTGCCCAGAATATTTATCAATTGGTTTGATATCTTCTAGTAGTGCCACTTTATGATGAAGTTCTCATTTTAATGATCATGAAAGCAATAGCATCTGAGATATTTGGCAAAGAGAAACCGTGGTCTGGATTTTAGTAAGTCTTTCCAAACTAGAGATGGATAGCCTTTTGATTAATTTTAGGACTGCTTTCTTTTTTCAGATGGCAGATGTATGGTCATGTGGAGTGACTCTTTACGTTATGTTGGTTGGTGCTTACCCATTTGAGGACCAGGAGGATCCAAAGAATTTTAGGAAAACTATTAGTGTAAGCTACATCCTTTTGACCATCCATTTTTTGGACTATCCTCGATCATCTAATTTCTTTATGATTTCTTATGTTCTTTAATCTGTTGCAGAGAATTATGTCAGTTCAATACAAAATCCCAGACTACGTTCACATATCTCAAGATTGCAAACACCTCCTTTCTCGCATATTTGTTGCTAGCCCCTCCAGGGTATGAACTGTTACACAACTTGTGCAACATATGGACAGATGTTTCTCCTATAATTTCTCTTTCTACACTAGTGGTTATTGGCATGATAAGAGTCTTGATATACATGTATGTGTGCATATGTTTTTTCCACCATTTCTTTCATGTACTAAAGCACATAACGAATGTTTACTGTCTTCTAATCGTGCATGGAAAGATAACTTTCAGAGGCAGAGTTGGTCATATCCAAACTGAAATGTTGCTTGTCCATAGCTAAATAACGATGAAGTACGATAGGCAGAGGTTCTTTTCCATTAAATGAAGTGAAGGGGCATGTAAAACAAGTCATCCTCGTTTCTAAATTTCCATCCTTGGAGTGGTTGCCTATAATTATCTGTCACCCATCCTCCATCTTTGACAAGCTTGCTTTCTCCCTCTGTGTCTCACCATTTTAGTGTGTGTTTTTACAGAGAATCAGCATCAAAGATATCAAGAGCCATCCATGGTTTTTGAAAAACTTGCCCAGGGAACTGACAGAGGCAGCTCAAGCTGCCTATTACAGGAAAGAAAACCCAACTTTCTCCCTTCAAAGTGTTGAGGAAATCATGAAAATAGTTGAAGACGCTAAAGTAGCTCCTCCAATATCGCGGTCTATTGGAGGCTTTGGCTGGGGTGGAGAAGAAGATGAGGATGCCAGGGAAGAAGATGCAGAGCAGGATGACGATGAAGAAGAAGAAGATGAATACGACAAGACCGTAAAGGAGGTACATGCTAGTGGAGAAGTTCATGTCTCTTGAACATTGGCTGTATATGCGACTAGTCTCGTATATGATGTTGGTTTCTACCTAAGAGCTGGTGCTGAATGATCAATCTGTAAATTAGTGTCTTGGACAAGAAGTTTGTGCAGTCTTTACTATGTCTAGGGTGTGTTGCTACTTGGAAGTTGGAACTATTGGGTTTTGAAGCCTACCCGAATCAAAACAGGCATCATTATTGTGGGTTATTAATGGTCTATACTTTTAGAGTGTGATGGAATATATGCGAGCTTATAAGTTTTTCTTTTCATAAAATGTTATGTCAGCCTCAGGAGGTTTGACTTGTTTTCCTTGAAATAATACTAAATTTTATTGAAGATTGAAGATACAGAAGAATATACATGATTGTCAATAAAACCCTTTTCTCTCTATCTAATTAGATGGGTTTTAGATAATAAAGGAATCACAAGCGAAAGTAAAGTAAATTTACATGTTCTTTTGCATATATATATATATATATATATATATATATATATATATATATATATATATATATTGGTAAACAATCATAAAAAGATTTAATTTTTTAAATATCACTGATAATCATAAATTATATACGAATTTCTAATATATGATCGTAGATTTATTCAGAGATAAATGAATAACGTATCATAAATATAAAAATGTTTTATAAAAACAGAACGAAAACGTGTCATAAAGGTATATAAACATGTATAAATATTTGAAAAAAAAACAATTTTTTTCATCAAAATATAGGAGATGAAACAAAAAAAATAACAAATTAAAACAAGATAAAAATATAAAACGACACTGATAAACAATCAACACTAAATTTAATACCGTCATCGATAAAACAATACGAAAGAACAAACGACGCTTGGCTTTGAGAAAAGATCGGTGCAAGGAACACGACAGGTAGGAGTGAGTATTCGATCGAGTCGAGTCAAAAAATTTCGAGTTATTCGAGTTGACGAGTCATATTTTACAACTCAAACTTTATTTAAAATTTTTTCGGTTTGAGTCGAGTTTAAGAAATTCAAGTCGAGTCGAGTTTTCGAGTTCCTATAAATATTTAATTGTAATTATTTATCATGTTATAATATGTTTTGATTCCAATTTAAACGATTTTTTTTAATCATATAATATATGCTTATATATATTTTTTCATATGTAGCAATATTTCTTTATATTTTTATATATCAATGTATATATATCATAAAAAATTGAGAGATTCAATCTCAAACTTAAAAATTAATCCTTTAATTACTAAAAATTTCGAGTTATTCGAATTTTCATTTTACAACTCAAACTTTATTTGAAATTTTTTTGAGTCGAGTCTATAAAATTTTGAGTCGAATCAAAACGAGTAGTGTATTTTTACCTCTAGTCAAATCGAATTATTCGGTTTTTTCTAATTGAATCGAGTTTTGCTCACCCCAGGAGGTTTGACTTACTAAAATGTTAAACCAGCATTTATATAGAATACTGATATACTCGCCTTGTTCCTCTTCTCTTCCCACAGCTATGTTATTTAAATTTTACTGTATAAGTGTGGATACGAATATTCGAACTATCATATTTTTGTATGAATATTGAATTAGTGACGAAAATAAAAACAAAAATATATGTAGATTTCAGCGCAATCAAATACAAGAACCTGTCCTATGTCATCCTAGCATAATTGTCTGCAAAATAAACACATAATTACTTTCTTTTATGATGATTACAATATTTCGTTTTGAATAAACACATAATCAACATTCAGTTTTATGCTAACTCATATTGGGAAAATTATCCTATCAGAATCAAATCATAAAACATGTAGCATACCACCAACATTTGATCCTAACTTCATCCCAATAACAATGAATGCAACTTCCTTGTTTCAGTCACTACGCTTTCCCGATCGAAAAGAGCTGAAACTACAGCAATACCTTTCAGATTTGGTACACCGATTTCCATTACTGCACGCGCATTTGACATGCCAATGCCGCCGATGGCCACTACAGGTAACTTCGAAGACATACAAACCGTTTTTAGCCCATCCAAACCAACTGTGGTATTGTTTTCCTTGGTGTTGGTTGGATATACACCACCACACCCAATGTAATCAGCACCGTCAACCCATGCTTGTTGAGCTTGCTCCGGGGTCTTGCAAGAGACGCCGATAATCTTTTCTGGACCAAGAAGAGTGCGAGCGACATGAGCAGGCATGTCGGACTGGCCGACATGCACCCCGTCAGCATCACAAGCAATGGCAACATCAACACGGTCGTTAATCAGTAGAGGAACTCCATGCGAACGGCAAATTCTAAGACATGCTTTTGCAGATTCCAGAAAGTCCTTTGTTTCAGCATCCTTCTCTCTGCAAAAACAAGTTAACTATTTCATCATAAGCAAACAAATCCACAAACCACACTTCTGTAGAACCAGTTCCTATATTCAAGTCATGCTAAGTGATAATTCATAGTGTAGCTCGTGATAAATGGAAAAAAATAATACGGCATAAACCGACCTTAACTGGACAATGGTAGCACCTCCATCTATGGCAGCTTTAACGGCATCGGCAATAGATCGACCCCATCTTTTGTTCATTCTTGAGTCTGTAACAGCATACAGAAACAAGTCACTTGGACTAAATGGCCGTTGCCTATGACAATCTTGGGAATGACTCTTAAGCCTCAATAGATGATCAAAGGGGCCTTGAGGTCCATTTCCGATGGCAATTTCTTTGCTGTAATCCAAGGCAGTTTCAACGTAGCGTTTTGCTACCTGCCAAAACAAGTGAATAAGAATGGGAGGGGGCTGGAAAATAATAAGTCCATATCCCCACAAGATAAGGGATAATAAACCACAGTAGAGTGAGTAATTACCTTAACAGCTGAGAGCACTGGATAGCCTTTTGCTAACTCTGCTGCTATACATGATGCCAAACTACAACCAGTACCATGACTGTTACGAGTTCTTATACGCGGTGAACGCAGCTCATAGAAGTTAAGACCTACAAAAGCCAGATTTAAAAGGTTGGTCAGCCATCAGAACCCTTCATAAAAGGGCCCCTTTGGTGCAACCATATCAAAGGGAGGAAACAGTTAGCTTGAGAACCATAAAATTTAAGCCTACCATCATATAGAATATCAACCGCATCTGATGAGTCAGGTAGGTCACCTCCCTTGACAAGTACATTCCTGAAAAAACAAAGTTATCAGAACATAAAGTATCCGCATAGCTGTCAGCAAACTGAAGTTATAGGTTGAGTGCAAGAATTTCATTCAATTAATAAGAAATGGAATCGACAATTACACGTTTTAGAAAATCAGAAGTTCTTTGCCATGATGTTCAAAGCTTATGGTTCAGTTAAGAGTACTGCCTTAACCTTAGCTATTCTAGAACACTTTTCATGCAACAGACATACATGTAATTTATAATTACAAATAAAAAGAGAAAAAAATGAAAGAAATCTTTTTAAACTCACTTTGGGCCCATGTCATGCAACAATCTTGCAGCAGAGCGCATGTCATCCACTGTTTCCAACCGCATATCATTAAGTAAAGCAGATGCCTCCTTTAGATTTGGGGTTATTATATCAGCCATTGGAAGAAGCACCTCTCTGAAAACATGAAACAATAAAGAATAACTACTGAGAACAAAAAACTGTTCATATTGGCAACCTCAAATGAAATGAGTTCAGCGGCAGCTGGAGAATGAGTTTACACACCAGTGACAAAAGCGAAAAAGGCTTAAAAGTGTGCTATATGTATATATACTCAACACTAAGAGAAAATCTATACATAACCTACCTAAATGTGGAGAGAATAGAAGGACCAGCCAGCACATCCCCACTTGTAGACACCATGACAGGATCAACCACCAAAGCTGCCTTAGGGTTACCAGAGAAAGTCAACAAAACTTGCAAATTGAAAATCACACTTTCAAATTTTTATTTATGTTGCATACCTTGAACAGGAAACTCCCTGAGAGTCTTACAAAGAATCTTGACTATGCCGATAGAAGGTAGCATGCCTGTTTTCACCTAATAACATTTTCATGATAAACTAAAGGTGAATTCTTTAGCAGTTATAATTCAGAAAAATATACAGCGGATATACTTATAGGCCCAACTATGGCTAAGTTGCTTATGATCAAGTATTTAAAGTTCATCACAATAACTATTACCACATCAACTTCCATATCAGAGAGCACAGATTTTAACTGCTCTGCAACGAAATCCTCTGGTACATTACTCACACCCTGACAATCAACAAAAAAAGACTTAATTACCGATGGAATAAACGAAAATGATCATCAGACTTAAGCATGAATTCAACAATAATAGCTAACCCTATATTCTATATACATATTCTACAAAAAACATGCATCTTTATCCATACAAAAATATTAATCTTTAAGCTAATGAAATTCAATGGTTCATATTTCACCAAACGAAGAACAACCCAAAACCCTCTGGTACATTACTTACACCCTGAAAATCAACAAAAAATTCAATTAACCAATGAAATAAACGAAAAAGATCATCGAACTTAAACAAAAATTCAACAATAACAGCTAATTTTATATTCTCTATACATGTTCTACGAAAAGCATGAATCTTTATCCATACAAATACATTAAGCTTCAAGCTAATGAAATTCAAAGGTTCACAATTCACCAAATGAAGAAAAACCTAAAATTCAAACACCCAATTTGTTTGGAAGCATTGAAAATAAAAGTTGCAGAGAAGAGAAAACCTGAACTCCAACAGTGTTCTGGGCAGTGACAGCAGTGATAACAGTAGAACAGTAAACTCCACGTGCAGCACAAGCCTTAAGATCAGCCTGAATTCCAGCCCCGGCTCCTGAATCAGAGCCGGCAACAGTCAAAACATGTGGGATTTTCATCCTCGAATCACCATCATTCACTTTTGAAACACCCTCGTCCCCCATTGCTACAAAGCCTCGAGGCCGAACCAAACGCTCGGTTCTCTGAACAATGGATGGTAAATTCGGAACTCTTAAGTTGTTAAAATACCCTTTTGTAGAAGCATGAGTTGGAGTTAAAAGCAGGTAATTCTGAGAGGGAAAAGAAGAAGAAGAAGAAGAAGAAGAAGAAGAAGAAGAGGAAGAAGAAGAAGAAGAAGAAGAGGAAGAAGAAGAAGAAGAAGAATCGGATTATTAGTATCAAATTCTGCAACTGCTTTATCTTTAACAAATGCAATGAATACTGAATAGATTCTGTGGGTTGAAAAGGAAGAACAAAATGGCTTAACTTACCTTGTTGGCCAACAAGCAAGTGGAGAAAAATGCAGCAGAGGCCATGTATGAGAACCAAAAGCTTAGTTGACTGAAAAGATAAAAAAAATGCAACGGGCCGCTCCAATATCTTGCCACTGTCTTTTCTTCAGTTTTGAAGCAAAATATCATCATTTTTCTTCTCCGACCAATAAAGCACAATGAATGTATTTGACAAGTTTTGGACTTTCTTCTTATTGGGATAAACAACTTTTAGTCCCTGGAATTAATAATTTTAATAATTCGGTCCATAATTCTTTTGTCCGCGTTAGGCTCCGTTTTGTATTATTTTTTAAATTAATTTTTGGTTCCAAAAGATGGTTTGAAATCAAGAGTAATGAAAAATAATAATTTTGTAGACAAAACTGTTTTTTAAAAGTTAAATTTTTTATTTTTTATAAAATATTTTAAATAAAATTATCCATATATATTTATTTATATCATTAATCTTTTTACATATTATAAAAAATATTTAAAATATGTATTTTATCCAATTAAACATACTTTTTACAACAATATTAAACATTCTTATTTTAAAAAAATTATAACTCAAAAATATAAAATTATTTACTGATTAAATTTAAAAATCAATAATTAAAATTATATTAAAAAAGTATAAATGATCTTTCTAATAATTAACTCAAAATATCTAAATTCAAACAACAATATAATATATGTAACTTTACAACTCGAAAATAAATTAAATATTACCATAAAATCCTATAAGAATGGTAAAAAAAAAATTATAATCGACTATAGTGAAATCAAAGGTTAAAATTAAAAAGGTTAAATTTCTCCCGGGTCAAAACGGGTGCTATTATAACACGTGTACTAATTTCATTTCGACAATCTGGCCGAGTTATCCCGCCACTGAATGCCGCTCTAGATTTTAAAAGCGCCTTCTCTTATCCCTTACAATTTGCAATCGAAAACACTTTTTTTTTTTGCTGTTCGCAGTTTACTCTCAGATTAAACCCTAAAAATCGAAATCAAAATAAGGTCAGTTCATTCTTCGATTCAATTGTCTCTTCATCCTGTTCAATTCAAATTTAGGTTCACTCATTGTCCGTATGTGAGTGTATTTTCAAGTAAGTTTAGTCACTGTGGTGTAATTCTTTAGTAGGGTGATTTGTTTGGATTCTTTCCGTTAATTGGAATGAGGTGCAACTTATCTAACCGTTTTGTTTTTGCTTAACTGATCAATTTAGCTCCTTGCATTTTCTGAATTTCTTTATTTTTAAGTTGTATGATTATTATAATTGTAAATGCCAGCGATTCTGTAAACCTGGGGAGATTTTGTTTTGACCGAATAATATATCGTGACTAATTTGGAGAAGTGATGAGTATTTTCATTGAAGCATTTGATGAGATGGTTATGTTTAAACTATTATATTCCACTTACTGTGAGTATTTTTCGAGAAAGAAGTTGGGTATTTTCTTCTAATGCATGAAAACTTGATTTTAGTGTTGGGGAGAAGGGAAGAATTATTTTGCTTTTACTTTTAAAAAAAAAACTGTTTGGGTTTTGAAAGTAGGGACAATTCCTGCAAGGTGCACCCATGAATAAGTTTTCCCTCTCGCAGGTTGTTTAATGGTGAAGTTGTAGAGCATTGAAACTTTCATCAAGGAATCAGGATTTATGTTAGTCAATGGCCAGGAAAAAGCATACCATGCCAGAGTATGACCTTCTTTTGTTCTATGTATATTGATTGTCTAATATTAGCTTATCTGGTTTGGCTAATTATTCATAGTTGTGTATATGCAGTCAAAGCAATTCGGGTGAAGGTTACAAATGCGATGAAAAACTTCCCAAAGTCAATTGGTTGCAGCATGCTGACGCACATGATAATTTTTCATGCCAAAAGAGGTTTCTGTCAACGAATTTCCTTTTCTCCTTAGAAAGGCAAAAACCTTGTGCTCAAGGAGAAATAGTTGCACAGTAGGTTACTGTTCTATACTTTGATGTTTTTCTTTGAGTAGCACTTACCGGCTCTTTCTCCCTCAATATTTTCCTTATAATATGAATTATACTTATTGGTCTGGGATTACTAGAATTAAACATTGTATAAGGAAAAATTGGCTGTGTGGTTCATACTTTGTACTGTGGGAGTCCACTCTGTAAAGATACTCTGTGAAGAAGAATTGCAAAGCCTGGAATTTGGTTATCCGATGAACAATAGGCTTTCTGGTAATTGTAGCTTTACATAAGGAACAAAACAATATAACAGTTTTGCTGTTAATCACAAAGTAATGTTATCATATGATTTTTTGTAATATTTATTTTATTGCATTATAGTACATAACTCAAAGCACCCAAGGTATATTTTCTTGGTTTCATTCCTTTGACTTATTTAGTGATTTTTCTAACTTACATTTCTTATGTCAAGGTTGATGTCCTGCCAGATTCAAGATTCCCCAAAAGTCCAGCATACTCATGTTGAAAAGGTAAGTTCGATCGAAAGGATTCATTAAATTTTGTATTCTTAGACATCCACCGCTTGGGTGTTCACTTATTTTGATGTCTTGGGTCTTTTTATGGAAATATTCCCCAGGCTTGGCAGATTCTTTCCAGCCTTCCAACATCTTACAGGGCCTACTTAAGACCAGGAACAACTGCTCCAGTTAAGGCTTCAAATGGTGATATTAAACATAATCAGAGAGGAAGAGCTACCCTAACAGAGTCATCAGACATGAAACTGTCTGAAAATATGCATGTCTATCCTAACAACAATGAAACTGATAGCATGGTCAATGGATATGGAAGGTTCATAACTAGTTCATTTCCATCAAATAATACCAGTTCTCTGGAAGGTGGAAATAATCTACGAGGGAACAGTGAGATTAAAACATCAGTATTCGGCCATGGTAATTCTAAAGTTTTAGGTGGATCATTAAGGAATCAAACTGTCCATGCTGAGCAACTGAGGCAGTCTGTGGAGGTTTTGGCTAATGAAATTGATGACGATGACCTACTTAAGGTAATCCATGTCACCTTTTCAGCCATTGGTGATATTTTAGTTGAAAACTGGTTATGTTCATAAATTGATTTAGTTCTCTCTGTCTTTTCTAGTAATAGATTTTTTGAACTTGAATTTGCTATCATTTGAGTTGAGCCGTTAAATGTTGGGTTATCTTGTTGCGGTTTATTGGGCATAGTTTTGACTATATCAAAGGCTTTCTTTTGATTGTTTTAAGTTTTAACCAGTTTACTCCTCGCTAGCTGTTCTGGTGTTGTTAGTTGTGCTGATTTTATGCATTTCTTTGTCATTTTACTGAACTAGCAATAAAGTTCCATGGTTTTTAACTTTTATCCGACTCCGGTTATTCTTTCTTATAATTTATACATCATTATTAATCTGTCTATTATTGGGTTTCAGGATATTGACGTGGACCAGATTGTCTCAGAACATTATCAATCAACTTGTACACCTCAATCTTCAGTTTCTAAATTTTCACCCATTACTCCAAGTGTGGATAAAAGTGCTTTTGCTGGACAAGAAGAAGCTTATTTGCCTCCTGAATTATGCTCAAACTGCAGTCATGGGTGTAAGGTATACATCTTATTTCTATTTGCTTTCAATCTGATGCCATTTCATTTTCTCCAAGTTTATACTCCTTATTCTGGAAATCAATGCAGTTGGGATACTGCCCAGAAGCTGCCAGTCACGTGCAGGAGATGAAAGACATGTTGATTGCTGTGTCAAATGAATTACTCGACAATGCTACCAACCTGAGTCCAGAGCAGATAGAGAAGCTTCGTCAAGATAGGTTTGTCCTTGTATTTGTTATTAGTTTTCCACACTTCATTAGAAGCGTGTTTATTCACAGGAAAAGTAGAGATAATGAAACCAGTTAAACTAGGAATTATGGGGATGATGTGCAATGGAAACTTGTCTTCATTATTTCATTTTCTGCATTTTGTTACACCTTTGGATCCTTTTCCAAGAGATAAAAGCCAATTAACTCCTATATTTTTGCTTCTATTAATATATTCATGTTTATGGTCAGGTTGCAGCTAAATAAGCAAATTCAGCAACTTGAAAAATACATCTGTGATATGGACAGACAAAGGTCAAGTTTTTCAGCATCAACGGCTCACACCTTTCAATATGGAACACCACAAACAGCACCGTTCAACACTAAAACCATTCAATTTGATGCCCAGGTTCATTTACGTAATGATCCAAACGGGTATGATAATTGGAATTCATCAACAGCTTCTTTCTCTGTAAATAGTTTTGGTGTTCCATCAGGTCCTATTGAAAGAGAACCATATGTTCCTCAGATTATTGATGTAACTTATATTGATGGCTCAAATGATCACAAGTGGAGTAGTAGAGATTTTCCATGGACTAAAATGCTGGAGGTGTGCGTCTTTAAATGTTAACAAGTTTTCATAGTTCATTCATGATCTTTTCTAATTTTTTTTATCACTTTCTATTTAGGAAAATAACAAGAAAGTGTTTGGGAACCACTCATTTCGCCCCAACCAAAGAGAGGTTATTAATGCTACAATGAGTGGCTATGATGTTTTTGTTCTTATGCCTACAGGAGGGGGGAAGAGCCTGACATATCAGGTACAGAGGTTTTCTCAAGGCCTGTTTTTTTTTTCTTTTGTATTTAAGCAACTAGTTTGCTTGTCTGTCTCAGCCACATTTGCTATTACATTCCGATGTTGATATTGTAGTTGCATGGACATGCTCTGTCTCTGCTGGACCTGCTCCACTTTTTTGGAGTTAAATCTTTTTGATGTCATGCTACATTTTTTCTAGAAGCATATACTGTTTTATGGACCGTGCTTTTATTTTTTTCTTCATAATTTCTGATCATGCTTTAGATCACTAGTAACAGGAGATAAAAGTTTTCTAGATTAGGCTCTGGTTAAGGTCCGCATGATACTCCATAAAGGTATAAGCATGTTTGTTATTTTATTTCAGCTGCCTGCTCTTATCTGTCCGGGAATAACATTGGTGATATCTCCCCTAGTGTCACTCATCCAAGATCAAATAATGCATTTGTTGCAGGTAATATGTTCTATACATGTGTTTATCTTTTATATGCATGGCTGATAAGCTGCTTTCATGATGCAATATAATTTCTTTACCCTTTTTGGTTGCATGATAGGCAAATATACCTGCTGCTTATTTGAGTGCCAATATGGATTGGAGTGAACAACAGGAGATCCTTAGAGAGCTTAGTTCTGATTATTGTAAATACAAGTTATTATATGTTACTCCAGAGAAAGTGGCTAAGTGAGTATCATGTTAATTTTTTATATTATTGCAATCACTTGCTTGTATTACCTTGAAATAAGAGAGTTCACTCATGAAATCAAGAAGTTGGTTCAATGGTGGCTTTCTGGAATTAATTAATGAACCAGTTGAGATCTTAAATAAATAAAAAGAGGAAGGAAACAAAAAGTTGGCTCACTGATGACTTTCTGTAACAGAAAATGATTACATTCTATGGTTATTCCTTTTTGCAAAAGATGCTCTTATTTCTTTTAACTGTAAATGTGCTACATTTTACTATATTAAAAGTTGGTATTTTAAAGTCAATTTTTTTCATAGAACCTAACATGCAGGTTATCAATAAGAGAATGGTTTTTAGACAGCATTTATAGAAAAAATATTGCAACTTAGCCTTTTATCGTTTTGCTTGGTTCTTTTCGAAAGCATTGAATATCCCTTTTCTGCCATTTGTCTTGCCATGGAGAAAACCCATTCTTTCTGTACCATTAAACTCCCTCGCTATGTAATATTAGAATTTCTTCCCTTTATAATCTTCCTTGATGGCCTTTTAATGTACAGTTGGTGAGAATTTTTTAACTATTGAAATATTATTCCTATGGAGAAAACCCTTTCTTTCTGTACCATTAAACTCCCTCTCTATATAATGTTACAAAATTTTAACTATTTTTTTATGTAGGCTTAGTTGCTTATATAACCTCTACGTTGATTACAGGAGTGATGTCCTGTTGCGGCACTTGAACATTCTAAGTACACGTGACTTGCTTGCAAGGATTGTGATTGATGAAGCTCATTGTGTGAGTCAATGGGGACATGACTTTAGACCCGATTATCAGGTTGAAAACTTTAGAATTTTCTATACGGCTACCAACATTCATATAACTTTTGTTCGACATTAAGCTGGTCCATAAACTTTGTCCAGGGCCTTGGTATCTTGAAGAAGAAGTTTCCAAAGACTCCAGTTTTAGCTTTAACTGCAACTGCAACGGCCAGTGTAAAAGAAGATGTTGTGCAAGCTCTTGGTCTCATTAACTGCATCGTATTCAGGCAAAGTTTTAATCGCCCAAATCTATGGTAAGTGCTGAATCAATATGGACCTTAAACTGAATGTTTAGATCAAATCATCCCTGATTTTGAGATCACAGGTATTCCGTTATCCCCAAAACCAAGAAGTGCGTGGAAGATATTGACAAGTTCATTAAAGAAAATCATTTTGATGAATGTGGAATTATTTATTGTCTTTCAAGAATGGATTGTGAAAAAGTTGCTGAGAAGTTGCAGGTTTGTCTTTCTGTTTTTTTAGACAAGTTGTTTCTGCACTTTACAACTTGATAAACTGTTTCTGGAGCAAACATAGCACCCAGGCTCAAATCTATGGCCTCCAACCCGAATCTTACACTTATTATAAATTAGTTGAAAGATGTTTAATTATATAAGTACAAGTAAACACATTAATGGCCCAAGGTGTTTCTGTTGCCCGTTATTGAAATTTTATTTGGTTCTGTTTTCCTTTCTTGGTCAATAATGGTTGTGAAACATTTTCATGATGATAGATTTTAACAAAACTGAAAAAGAATTTGTAACAATATCTTTATTCAGGTTGTGGAAATTAGTTTGAACACAGATAAGCATTGAAGTTCTCTCATGTCTTTGGGCTCTAACTCTTCCAATTTATCACATTAGAGTTGTGTTGTCTACACCTAAGTACTGAATAAGATTTTACAGCTTGATGTTTGCCTATCTGCTAGCGAAAATACTGTTTGAACTTTGATTTATATTATTAAGAAAATTAGAATATTTTAGCTGCCTAATCCTTAAACTTCATAATCTTAAAAGTCAAAGTGCTAGATTTATGAGAAATCAATTATCCATTCTCATTTATATCATTCATGCCTGTTATGGCGCATTTCTTCAGGAATATGGACATAAGGCAGCATTTTATCATGGTAATATGGATCCTGCACAACGTGCCTTTATTCAGAAGCAGTGGAGCAAAGATGAAATCAACATAATTTGTGCTACAGTAGCATTTGGAATGGGTATCATTCTCCCTGCCCCCCCCCCCCCCGGTTGCTTCTTTGATTAATGGAACACAACCATGCATTAACACTTTTTTTCAGGTATTAACAAACCGGATGTTCGCTTTGTCATTCATCATTCTCTTCCCAAATCAATTGAAGGTTACCATCAGGTAATAATTGAGATCAAACATCATGTTGTCTGAATAAAATTCTGCATGCTTAATGTGTTTTTGCCTTGTTTTAGGAATGTGGTCGTGCTGGTCGAGATGGTCAACGCTCGTCTTGCATATTGTATTATGGTTACAGTGATTATGTAAGTTGCTTCACTTTATCCGATGCATATTTGGGATTTTTGCTAAATCCTTGGGAAAGGAGTCTGTCTTTTTCCACATGTTAGGTCTAGGTGAATCAAGCTTTTTTGCCTATTGACTTATTAATTTTTTTTGAAGATACGAGTTAAGCATATGATTAGTCAAGGTGCAGCAGAGCAAAGCCCCTCAGTGAATGGATATAATCGTTTTAATAGTTCAGGGAGGATCTTGGAAACAAATACTGAAAATCTCCTGCGTATGGTATTGAAATGATCTCCTGGTATATTTTCCCTTGATTTTATTATTGCTATGTATAATCTTTCAATATATCTGAAGTTATCATCTTAATGTTTCAGGTCGGGTACTGTGAAAATGATGTTGATTGCAGACGTCTTTTTCAGCTTCTGCATTTTGGAGAAAAATTCAATTCTGCTAACTGCCAAAAGACTTGTGATAATTGTTGCAAGGTTACAAGTTTTGTTGATAAGGATGTCACAAATATAGCAAAACAACTGGTTAGAAAGAGATCTGCATTTATGTTGCCTTCTCCCTCGTCTTTGTTTAGAATTTGAACCCATAATTTCAATTTTCTTATATCACTTCTTGCATTGCTAGGTTGAACTAGTAAGATTAACGGGCCAGCAGTTTTCATCATCACACATATTAGAAGTCTTCAGAGGCTCCTTAAGCCAATATGTGAGTCCTAAACACGAAGTTTGGCCGTTTATTCTATTATCTTCTCTGATTGCAATCTTTTCGGGGTAATGCTGAAACTAGGTCAAAAAACATAGACACGAGACATTGAGCCTGCATGGGGCAGGAAAACATTTAGCCAAGGGTGAAGCCTCCCGCATAATACATCATCTTGTTGTGGAGGAATTCCTTTTGGAAGACGTTAAGAAGAGTGATATTTATGGATCTGTGTCATCAGTCCTGAAGGTATCCCTAAGTTCCTACCTCAATGGTTACTTTGCCAAATTGGTTATTTCAAAAATACTGAATTGCGTTTGATTTGTTTCTAGGTGAATGAATCGAAGGCTAAAACCCTTTTCCTCGGCATGCAGACAATAACAATAAGGTTCAGTGTTTTCTTTTGCCGTTCGTAATTTTATCATAATTCGTAGCAATTACTACAACAAAGTATGTATGCTAATTTAACGATATACGACTGATGTGTTAATAATAGCGTTAACAATGTATTTGATCATTATGTTTACTAGAATTCTAGTAACTAGAAAGTTTAGATCCTTGGAGATGCTCAAAGGAATTTCAACTTTCTGTTTAGTGTTGTCGCTCAAGTTTATTTTAGGAATAGTACAATGTTCTAATCAACCTGACATATGGCAACACAATGTAGATTCCCTAGCTCTGTAAAAGCAATTAAAGCGAGCAAACCCGAAGCCACTCCAGCAAAAGGCTCATTGACTGCTTCAGGGAAGATTAGTCCTCCAAGTGTTGATGCTTCAGCCCAATCCCAGTCCATAGTCGACTTGGTACGTTTCCTCGATGCCTTGCTGTCTTATTTACCAGACATTATTTTGGGTTTCCGAATAACTTATAAAATTTCAACAGAATCTGTCTGCAAAACTATATTCTGCTTTGCGAATGCTTCGAACTGTTCTTGTTAAAGAAGCCGGTGAAGGGGTCATGGCATACCACATATTTGGGTGAGCTTCTGAATATTCTGCCATTCTTCAATCGTCACTTTTCTTTCTGTTCCATGTCATTTTGTCTCGGTGAAAATAGGGAAAATGTCATTAGAAATTCAGCTTATAATTATTATTATTTTCCCCCTTTGCCTAGAAACGCTACTCTGCAGCACATTAGCAAGAGAGTTCCAAGAACAAAGGAAGAACTCCTCGAGATCAATGGCATTGGGAAGTAAGTTTTGATGTTCAGTTATATCGTTGAAACAGCTTTTTCGTTTAAGCTCGTATATAAAATATATGTATGTACGTATGTATATACGATTAATCCACAAAAATGTTTTAATCCAAATTTAGGGCTAAGGTAAGTAAGTACGGAGATAGATTATTGGAAACCATTGAAGCTACCATAAAGGAATACTACAAAACAGACAAAGTTGGCAGTGGCAGCAGCAACGAAAGTAATGACTCGGCAAAGAGAAGAAGAGATGCAGCCTCTGCCCCAAATGCAAATGTCGGTGATGTTAAGGATGACGATGACTTCACCAGAAGCACATGTAGATCCAAGAAAAGGACCGTTGAAAGGCAGCAGAACAATGCCGGTGATGGTACATATCCTTCAACAGGCCCAGGTTACTATAACAATACCGATAATAATGATCAATGCCCTGCTGATCATGATCTTGATTTTGATGATCTTGATTCTGTATTCGATGTTGAATCGAAAAAGAACTGCCCAGAGGTAGGGGGAAACCTGAATGGTGTGGTAAGGGTGCTACCTTCTTGGTGAAAGGATTAAGGACATGAACATTCATTAACTTTAACACAGATTTTGTACCCCGAATATTGTCGTCTAAAATTTCGGAAAAAGTGGTTTGGAGGGGCATTAATCGTTACGCTTCAACAGAGAGATTATATCATGGACTTTGTTTACCATATTATCGGTATTCTGTACAATTAGGTCCATTCATCTTTAAGTAACTATTTGATAACTATCTACTCACTTATTACAAATAGGAAAGAGGTAATGATTTATCTTAAAAAAAATAAGATAAAAAAATCTGATTGATTAAAAGATCATAAATAACATGATGAAAAGGGTTTATGATATAATTTTTTCTCTAAAGAGAGTTAGAGAAACAATATAGATATTTATAATACATATGAGCATATAATGTTTAACAAATCTTAAAAAATTTAATTTATATCCAAAATCTAATATTTCATCCAACTACCATTATTTCTTTACATCTTTGTTCACATTTCCATTAATATATTAATTTTCTCCGAATTATTACTAGATAATGATAAAAAAATGCATAGTAAGATGATTATATAATATTTTAAGTTCTAAAAAAATACTGTGCGAAACACATTAACTAAAACAAGTTTTTATGAAAAAGACAGACAAGAACATGATATGCTACACTTACGAGGGTCTATTCACTACGGTTAAACGCAGCGTTTTTAGTTTGTACACACTTATATTTACAGGGAAGCAATATTCATTTTCATCTTTATTCTTTTCACAAATCCAATCGCATGTTACCCATCAAGGTCGTATACCATGGCCCGTGGACGCCGACAGAAACCGTGGCTGCAACCAACAGCACCTCCGCCGCTTTCACCACCCTTTCGGTCAATAAATTGGCACCCGACCCAGCCCCAACCTGCCGGAGAGCAATTTCCACCAACTTTCTACCATAGACACCACTTCCCTCTAGCACAACCCCTCTAAAAGCTAAATAAACAGCACGCCATACCTTTTCAAACACTGCATCTCCAGCTTGCAAACTCTTAGCCAGCATCCTGCCCATCAGAACTTTCCTCGTTTGAACCTTCTCATCATTTGCAACTCTCGAGAATCCGTCGATTATTTTAACAATCCCTTCAACTTCAATTCCAACTTCCTCGACGCGGTCTAAGGGCTCCGAGAGCTGCTCGGTGCAACTCGATATTATGGTTTCCATATCACTAGGGGATACTACTTGCTCACTCGAGAAAATTTGCCGACAAATAAGAATGCTGCATGCGAATAAACCAGATATTAGATCAGATTCTTTGTCCACTTCAACAAAATAAAACTAATGCTAAACAAAGGGCATTTGCCATGGAACCAAATCAAGGTCACACCGAGAAGACTGCTTTTCAACCACAGCAACAAGACTAACCTAAACCCTAATTTATTCAAATAAGAAATTGATCATCCAAATACCTTGTGGATATTACAATTATCTTCTGAATCTCAGCCTGAACACCCCTCAATCTAGCAAGGTTAAGCATGAAGGTTTCCGGCAAAGAATCTGGAGTTAGACCGGAAACTCCACTTGCTAACTTTAGCAAACCAAGCCTCACCACTAAATCAACTGGCTCTCCCTTGCATTCTGGTTGATGATTATCTGACCAAAGAACATAAGATTCACCAGTATGTTAAAAACGATTGCGTATTAGCCTTTTCAAGTCAGAAACTCAGAATAGTCGATCTTTGTCTACACGCTTAAACTTAGCGTCAAACGATTTGAACAGTTCCAAATCCAAACCTGTAACTTTAGAAGGGTTGGCAAATGTCATTTGGCTTGCATTTGCCGAGTTGTAGCTTCCACCAGTTTTAAGCATAACAGGAGTAAGAAGGTTCCGAGATGAACTATCCTGGGCCTTCAAAGTTGACAGAGAATTTTGGTGTTCTGCCCACTCTTGGTCTTTGCATTCCCATACAGATGAAAGCCACTGCATTGTCATGGGCAAAGATGACCGAGCATCAGGAGGAGACCCGTATTGGTTTGCAAAAGCTTTCCGAAGGTAATCAAAACCTGCAGGTCCCTTTAGCAATGGCTCCATCATCATTATACGAGCTTTTCTTATCTCCCGCTTAAGATCCTGTCAAGAGAAAGCATAACACATTTGTAAAAAGAATAACTTCTTTCCCAACTTAGCGCCTTGGAAAATTCATTTAATCAAAAGAAAAAGAACATAAAAGAATACCTGAATCTGTTCTAGGACAAACCGTAGACCTTTGATCATGGCAAGGGCAGGAGAATGTTCTAGGACAAACCGTAGACCGTAGACCTTCATTTTATCATCATTAGCTGGAGATGAGAGCTTCTGCAAAGTGCTCAATGCAAATCCTAGAATCCTTCCAAGATAATCGATGTCCAAGTTGCCTGACTTCAGCACCTTTGAAAGGGCAAAAAGTTAAATAATTAGATCTTAATAGATGATAATACTAAAATGGAAATAATAAAGGGATGCTAGTACCTGGGAAAGAATTTCTAGATCAATAGTATCTATTATTTCTTCTCTCCAACTCTTGGGAGCCATCTCACAAATTTCATCCCTAACTTCCTTCACAAGGTCAATAACTCGGTCATAATCTGGCTTATCCTGTCTCATGGATTCCATGATCCCGTCCCAGAAAGCATTCTCCATTGTTTCTCTTATCTTTGCCTGCAAAATATTAAGAAATTTCCAATATAAGTATAGAGCATGGTAGCCAAGAAAATGATCATTCTAAGGCAAGTCCAAATACTCCAATATTCATAAAATCACATCAAATCCATCATAACAATTATGCAGTTTGCAGAAGCGCCAAAAACCCTAAAGATGATTCTGAGTGTCAGCTTCTTCTGTCACATATAACAATAACAATAAGACATGCACAAACCTTTATGTTGTTATGGTCTTCATTGTTGACACTAAAGCCATCAGGAAAGCCACGCTTTTCATGAAGAAATTCGTTAACAATCAATTCATTCTCAGTGACCAGCTGCTTTTCAATAGAAGAACCTAACCGAGCATCCGAATGGCAGCTGCTAGGCACAGAGGAACAGGAACTTTTGGATTGAGATGTGCTAACTTCATCTTCCTTAAACAGAGAGCGGACAACAAGGTTTGGCATCTGAGTACGATCACTTCTATTATCTGTTCCAGCAGTTGAAGAACTAGGAGAACCATCTGTGCTTGGAGATAGAGAGGGAGTAATCAGTGATTCTGTTGGGCTCTCGCTTTCCTTTTCTTGAAGGAATTTAGTACGTGTTTCAGATATTGCACATTCCATACGTTCAATTCCAGCATCTCCACACAAATGTTGCATTTTCTCCCTTAAAAGCTTTTGATCTTCCATAACCTGCATTATAAAAAAAAAATCAAAGAGGATCCTCTGCAGCATAATGTAAACCGAAGGAACATATATTTTACACTTGGGACCATACAGAATTAGTTTATAATTAAGAAGTCCGATAAAACATTAAGAGCAGGCAAATTGATCAAAGTGCATTTGCCAAATTGCATAGACTTTCACTAATATCAAGAAAAGACCGACACTGAGATAGTGAGACCTGTCTTTGAATAGCCTTCATATCATGAGTAAGAGCAGTGTTATCTCCTCCTGGAGTCAACTTGCACTTTTGAATCATCGAGAGCTCGAGATGGCAAGCTGCTCTTATCAAGTCCTCTTCCAATGACTGAGCATCTTTCACCTTCCACGCCACAAAACAACTCAGGTAGGAGCACCACGCTTTATCAAATGCTGTGAGCTGTGACCTAAACGTCAAGCATTTACTTAATGCAGTCTCGGATTTTTCATCAGAACACTGTATGGCACCCTCTATAATAATCTTTATCAACAACTCAAACTCTCGAACAAAGGTTTCTGCAGACTTCGCCAAAGAAATTTCTCGCTCTCCCTGACCACTTAAAACAGCATCGGGGTGTCCCAATATCATGTATGCACAAAGCAATACTCTGACAGGATATCTTGATGATGTAGTAAGACTTTTGGCAGCCTCCCTCCCAGAGACAACTCTCTTGGCCTCTCTCCTGGGAGTGGACCTCCTCCTCGGAGTAGCAACTCTTTTAAGAAGATGGTCAATGTTATCCAAACCAGATAGATGATCACTGGCACCAACTTCCCTACAGGCCTTAATGCGGCTCTCAATTCGGTCGAGAAAAGCTTTCACAGTTTGAAGGGTACTAACTGATTCAATCAGAAGAGCAAGTTGTTCAAATGGCATCGACTTGACAGAATTCTCATTGATTTTCAATGAATCAAAGGCTTTTGCCAAGTCTAAAGTAGTTTTTCTCTGCCTCACAAACCACCTCCAGCATCTGAACAATACAAAGGAATTAGATACTAGAACGTTACTAGTTTTAACCATTTAAGTATTGTAGCAAAATTTATACTTGAAATTTGTGAACAAAAATGGTTTGTAATTATTTCTAATAAAATGTTATCTACCATAGCAAAAAGTATTCTTTGAAAGACACTCCGAAGATCACAACAACAGATAATAAACCGTACCAAGCACGTATAGACATAGTCCATGAAAGTTGAAACAAATACAATCAATGATCAACTAGGAAATGTTGGTATTATACCTTGCTAATTTTCTAGAAAGCAGATCAGCTTGCTTCCTGGTACAGTTCACTTGAACAGATTTATGTGGCTTTCCTCTCTGCCTCAAGTACTCTGCTCTCTGTCTCTTTGCCTATTTACCAATAATTAATAAGAGAAATAATATATGGAAAAAAATATAAATGGCAAAAAGCACACATTGCACTTGGAGATGGGAGAATCATAGAATATAAATTAATAGAAATACATACCCTTTGCAGTCTGTCTTCTAACTGTTCTCTCATTCTCCTCCTCTCAACCTCACGCTGATGAGAGATAGACTTAGCCACTCACCGAATTTGCAAAAATCTAGCACGGGCTTTCCTCTTCTCTACTTCAAGCAGTCCTAGCCGGTTTTTCTCAGCAGCTGCACGCTTTATATGAAGAGCAGCACGGACACACTCCTTGTATTTACTTTCTCTAGTCATCCTTCATAACAATGATTGTGACGATCTCTCTTTTAGAGTTGCCCTCTGCTGGCTGTAAGCCTTAAAGATAAGCATTCTATTAACCTCTGCCTGCTGAACCCGTGACTGAACTTTTGTGCCAAGCTTCTCACGTTCCTTCTCAAAACGCATTTCTACCTCAGTTTTTGCTGCTTGCCGTAGTTCATCTAACTTTGCCAGGCGCATCTGAGCCTTTGCCAAAATGCTCAACCTGTTGATTCACCAGCCTGTGAGCTTTCAAATTATAAAAAATTCAATGCCAAAGCAGAATAAGAATTTGTTATATCTCTCGATGAGATGTACTAAGATCATCTCCACGTTGTCAAAATCCATAAAGAAGACAACAACAGTACAAACAAATCACACAAGAAAAAGTTATGGAAACAACCAACAGTAGGCTTTGAATGAACAACTGAAAGATGCTATAAAAAGTGCAAAGAATGAGAATGCAACAACATATAATCATCAAATCAGCATCAAACTAGATTTAACTTCACCTTTTCTGCTCTGCAGCTTGAAGCCTTGCTTCAAGGCGCTGACCAAGGTCTTCCTCATTAGATGAAGATCTGGAGGGGCTTCTTGGCTTTGATCTTGCCTTTCTTGACAGGCTTTCATGGAATTGCTACAATCAAACAACAACCACAACAAAAGGGGGAAAAGTGAAGAGAAGTACATGCAAATTGAACAGGTACAATAAGCATAAGAATAATGGAACCTCAGGTCCTCAACTGCATTGGGCTTGCAAGTACATGAATATGTGATTAAACAACTTATTAAGAAACAAAATGGAAAATATAAGCTTTGCAATAGAAGAAGTTTGCAGGTGGACATGCAGTACCCAAAACTGCAAATATAAATCAGTCAAGAACAACCCCACCTCACCAATCTGCCTAACACAAAGAAACAAATTTCTGCACAAAGATTTTAAGAACGGAAGAGTTCCATATTCTAGAATCTTTTAGATTTCTAAAATTCAAATAGTAAGTTCTATTTTCCAGATAATTGAAGCCAACAACAAAAAACGAATATGAAAATTTGAAGAGGAAATGTAGCAAAATTAAATTTCGGTTAATTGTTCCATCATTTCTTTAAAAATTATGCCTTAATCTAACACACCACCTAGCTAGGTGGGGTCGTAGACATAGAGCATATCTCTTCTAGAGATTTGTGATTAGTTTGAAATTCATCATGAAAAATCGATAGAAGATATTTTCAGGATCCTTCTTAAACTCTTTCAACACTGAGTTGTATAAAATATATACATAAAAAGGAATGTAATGAAAACTCAGTACTTATCTCCACTGAACATATCAGTTATTTCAACTCCGCAGCATCTTAATCGCCTAAGTATCTCATCAAATAATTACATAAATTAAAAACTCTTCAAAAAATTCTTCCTTACTATTGTTTGCTCTTCAATATCTCACCAACCAAGAAAAGTAATATTAGAAAACAATTAGAACCTAAACCTTAATTATATATATATATATATATATAAAATGAAACTCGAGTTACCTGTCTACGAAGATCGGCATGTCGAAGCTTGGCTTCGATTTCTTCTACAGTAGGAGGAGTCTTACACTCGGCAAGAAGCCTCCTGCGAAGCCTCTTCGGCACACGCGATGACGACGGCGTCTCACTCACCGGAAACTCCAAAGCTACCGCTCTCCCACTCTCCGGCGCCTCCATCATCATCATAAACACCGAATTTACAAAAGCAAATATTAAAAGAACCTATCTGTACAATTCCAGAATCACGATCTAAAATTCCTTTAACTGATTGAAAATTTTACGATCGGCGAACCAAATTCCTTATTATTTACGAATAATCGAGAAGAATAAAGAAAGAAATGCAGAAGAAATTACACTCTTTTTTCCCCTTTTTCTTGAATGTTCTACAAGTTCTTGTTTCGAAAGCTTTTAAAGATGGAGAGAGAGATTTATTTATTTTAATTATTATTTTATATTCTTAATTTTATGGAAATATTTGTCAAAATAAAGCGTGTTGGAATTGTGTGTGGTCGTTTAATAGCGAATTTACTTATCCCGATGCCAGCCGCGTCAGATCACTCTCCAACGGCTCTTCATTATTTATTGGTTAAATTATTTTTTAGTCCCTATAGTATACACAAATTAAAGATTTAGTTCCATACAAGGTCTAATTTTTTAAAAGAGTTAAAAAATCATTTAATATTTTTAAGTTTATTCAAATAAAGATTTATAACAATGCACGGCTCGTAGTAATCTTGGCTTAATTAATGCTAAAAATGTAAAAAAAATAATCTAATTTAAAAACTAGATTAAAATTTGTTCGAGTTAAAATCTGATTTTTGAGTAAAATTATCTATTTTTTCATTTATTATCATTGAATTATTTTTATTTTATAACATCACGTTTAAAATAGTTATATCGATAAAATAATGTCAAATTAATCCTAATTAATGACATTATTAAAAAAAACAGATATCAAATTATCCTAAATTGATATACATGGACTAAATCTTAATTTTAAGCGTAATAGAGGGGGTGAATCCATGATTTTGGCCATAATATTTTTCTTTCCCCTTTGCCTGACACTTTGCCCTTTCCTTTACATTTTTATGAGGAGGTCGGTTTGGAGATTTGGTTAGGTGAAATGAATCAAATAAAAACCTATGAATAATTAATTTTAAATTAATTTTTTAAATAAAAATAAAATCAAGTACATCATGATTTATGATGGGAGTATTGGATTGGAAACTTTGTTTAATCTAATTAAAGATTGAATTAGATTTAATAAATAAATAAATCCATTACATGTATTTTATTTATTAATTGTCCTTAGGGCATTGAATATCAAGGACGGAATTGTGTGAGGTGAGGTTTCCTTATTTAAAACTTTTTATTTTTTTTTATAAATTTGCATCCCTTACTTCTAAACATTTATGTTTTACTCCCTTTAATTCTAAATTCTGGTTTTATCCCTACCGAATATAAAAGTTGAATATCCTTAAAAAACTAATCAATTAGTTAATTAAAATAATTAGTCTGCCTTTAAGAACACAACTTTAAGTTGCCAACCCTATTGAAAGGAAAGCATTATTTTTTTTTTTGCTTTTGATGCTATAAGTATAAAAAATTATTGATGAACTTTAAATATATCTATAAAAAAATAGTTAACAATTTTTTGTTGGAAGTACAATTTTATTAACAATTATTTATTGTATCGTAATTTGTATGACGATATAAGTTGATCCAGTTAATATTTTTTTTAAAATTTTTTTGAATAATATAATATTAAAGAATAAAATTTAATAAAGATAGAACTTAAAAGGATTAAAATAGTAAATAATTATGTAAAATTATACTATAATCGAAAGAGAAATTATTAAGATAACAATTAATTTTATTATAGTAAAAAGCTCGTTATTTTTTTGGCACGGATATTAGTAAAAATTGATTGAAATTTTAGTATGGGCTTATAAACGTACACCATTAACTAATTTGATTCGATGGATAGATAAACCAATAGTTCTTTCTATTGTGCAAGCAAGATTGATTGGATTAGCCCACTTTTCTGTAGGTTATATAATTATTTATGCGGCTTTCTTGATTATCTCTATATCGGCAAATTTGGTTAATTCCTTATGTTATGCACTGTATCTGCGATAATATCATCTTTTTCGATGGAGAAGGGGGTTATACCCCCTTCTATTTTTACATCTAGGATCCGACTTGTATCATTGATAATAATAAGAATTGAACCATTATGACAAAGAAAAGTTTGATTCATAGGGAAGAAAAGAGACACAAATTGAAACAAAAATATCACTTGATTCGTCGATCCTAAAAAAAAGAAATAAGCAAAGTTCTGTCGCTGAGTGAGAAATGGAAAATTCATGGAAAGTTACATTCCTCACTGCGAAACAGTAGACCCACACGTCTTCGTCGATGTTGTTTTTCGACCGGAAGACCAAGAGCTAACTATCGAGACTTTGGACTATCCGGACACATACTTCGTGAAATGGTTCACGATTTTTTTCGGTTTTTGAATAATTTGAAACTTAAATATTATGATCCATCTAATCATATTATTTAGTTTTTTTATCGAATATTAGATCTAAATTATTAAAAAATTAAAATTAAACAGGATATCGTGATTTTCATATTAGAACATCGAATAAACATATGTCAAAAAAACGAAAAAAATCATCCTACCAATATCATTGAATTTAAATTTCACCAGGATTTAAGATCGGGAGAGATTCTGTTTCCCACTAAAAATCATCCCACCAATATGCCAATATATGTCAACTATAACACATATATGCATGTACTTAAAATTCCACCAATGTAATTACTGTAATTTGCATAAAAAGGTTAGGACTTCATGAATGAAAAGAGAAAACCAGCAGATTCTTGTTTCAGAAAAGAAAAGAAAAACCTCATCAACTTCATCCATTACATACAGATATTGCAGACAATGATCAGATTATAATATTCGGACCACAAAACAACTGAAAGAGAGCATCATTTCCATTTTTCTTCAAAGAAACAAACATTTTGTGTAACCTAACAGAAGAAAAAAGAATCTGCTCTCTGTCCTTTATATATTCTTGGTTGTTTTTAATCTTCAAGAACCATATTCTCCTTTCACTTAAGCCATTTCCTTTTCTGGGTTTTCATTAGAGAAGAGTCTCCTTCAAGCTGCAAACTGATTCTCCTCTTCTTTTGTTTTCAGTTTGTAAATGAAGAACTTACCTATGAGTACTGCACATGTCCAGAAGCTTCTTCCTCCCTTCAACTATTTCATCAAAGAAATCATCGATTTCTCCAATTATGCTCTCCACACCACATCTCAACAAACCAAACCAACTCTTCAAGTTGTCAATCTTGTCTCGTATCGTTTCACCTTCCAGTCCCTCATGTTTCAGCATCCTTTCAATTTCCCCCCTCACCTCTTCCATGGCTGCTTTGGCTTCTCGGATTTCGTATAACATGATTCCGGCTTGTTGGCCGCCGTTTTGATGCATTTCATTAGACACCCTTTGGTGGAGTCTCGACATTGAGACCATGAACGCCGACCCGAATATCATGTGTCCTTCGTGTTCGCCGTGGACGAAGCTCAGTTCGGGGCAGTAGTACACGAGCCCGCTGAGGAGGATCATTAGGAGTAATGAACTCACGTTCCTCATTGCGTACAGAACGCCTTGGAAGCCATTGAAACCGTTCAGCTTTGACTCAACGACGACGTTTTCGTCTAATCGTAATGATAGCTGCCTTGCTCTTGTTTCTATCAGGTTCTTGTTAACCGCTTCCACCCCTATAATTTCCCTCTGGCATCCCACTATTTCCCGTATCACCTACAGGAATCAATTCCAATTCCAAATTTGAGTATAGTGAAGGGACCAAAATCAGAATTTAACCATTTTCTTACCTGGCGAGAGAACTCTGGGCTGAAATGGTGATGATGGTCAAGAGAAGAAGAAATATTTGTAGCCAAAGAACAATAACTTTCAATCCCAGAAATGCCAGATTTGAGCAAAAGACAAGCTTCCCAAAGCCTAGAGCTTTCATCCATGTATTCGTCCAACCATTTTTCTCCTACAGGAAGATGAAGCTTTTGGACCAAAAGGGTCAACTGGTAATGAAAAGATCGAAGAGAAGATAACATCTTTTGAAGGAACTGAATCGACATGAAGTTACAAGAAACCAAGGAGCAATCAAGTTCTTCAAGCCCTTGGTTCAGCAAGTTGTAGAATCCATTTACAGAAGAACTGGTGCAAGAAGAAGGATCCATAATACTCCAGTCTCCAAAAGAAAACCAAGAACAAGAACAAGATTGTATATAGTGTTGGGGGAGGAAAACGTGATGGAGATTGATGGGATTTATATTGGTGGGCTTGTGCTGAATATTAGAGCTAGCTACCTTAATAGCTCAGTCTTCCATGGCGGAAAGGTCTATATTGTTGTTGGGTGCAATCATGTGTGTTTCCTACAGAGTGGAGGTGATGATTGGGAATCTGTTGTTTGCCTTCATTTTTCTTGTAAAAGAAAGGAACCTTGAAACGATGGAAGCTTCATGAGCTTGATTAATATATAGAAAATATCCGACTAATTAGTCTAAGGCAATGAGATATTTAAGTTTTGATAGGATTAAATATTTTATTTTTAATGAAATTGATATAAATTAACAGGACAAGAAACTAAATATTAGTGATTAAACAGAAAAGATGAGAAGCTAAATATTAATGACATATTTTCTTTTCACTTTAATTTAAATCGAATTAAATCTAACTCGATTTTTTTTAGTTTAACCCGAATTAAATCTATCTCGACAATAAAAATTATTCAATTCAAAATCAAAACGATCGAAACTAAAAATAACCTTAATTTCAAATTATTAAATTTAAAATAAGATGATATTGAAGAAAATATTAAGCTTCAAACATGTAGGACTCAAATTCAAGGATTGATATAAGTGATAAGTAATTTGATTTCGCTGAAATAGATTTTGGGTTTGAAGCATTGTTAAATTATAACCTTCATTCTATTTTTTTTTTTTAATTTTTAAAGATTTCAATCTCATTCAAATTATAACCATGTGCTAATCATATCCCGTTAATAAAGTTATCAATTTTTAAAATATTTAAAAATTTAATAATCAATTTAAAATCAGAATCGCGATTTAAAATATATGACACAATTATAAAAAATAACTTACAATTTTTAAATTTTAAATAGAAATGACTTTAAAAAATCAATCTAATACTCGATTTATGATTGTACATGTATATTAATATTATATTTCTTGGGTTTATATTTTTGTGTTTATCGTCAGAGAAGAACCCAAATTTTTTTATAAGTTACAAACTATCAAAAAAATATATTAAAAATATAAGGGTGTAAAATTATAATAGTTTAAAGGGTGTAAAATTACATTATTAATAGAAAATACAAAAAATATACAAAATAAAAAAAGTAAAATTTTCGAGAGTACAACCACACCCATCACCCCTAGGTCCATCCTTATTCATCATATATCGTGATGTTCTGTCTGTATTTCAAGTAGAGATGGACACGGGTCGGGTTGGGTTGGATTTTCGGTCCACCAGAACTTAACCCGAACACAAACATCCTAAGCCCGACTTTGACCCGACTTGAAATTTTTCTTCAAAAAATCGAACCCGATCCAAAAATAAATATTCTAAACTTGGCTCCAACCCGACTTATAGAAAAAAATGATTTTAGAGACTAAATTGTAAAAAAATTAAGGGACTTAATTATAAAAAACTATAATTTTAAGGATTAAAATATAAATAAAAATAAAAATAATAATTTTAAGACTATATCATAAAAAATGTATAGATAAAACACTATTATTATAAATATCCCTAAGAAAAATTATATATTTAATCTAAGGTCAAATCAAATATTTTATACCTTAAATTTGAACCCGACTCAACATCATTCTAAAAAATATCCAACTTAACTTAAATATATTTTATTTATCAAAACATCTAATTTGATCAGATCAAGTTAAATCAAAACTTGATTGAATCGAATAAAATGTTCGTCTCTAATTCCAAGTGGGAATAGAGAAAATATATTTCTTTGGAATCTGAGAGATTAAGCATGAATTATGTTCACGTTTTACAAGGTGGATTCTTTTATTGTCTTTTCCAAGACTCGACATTCTAGTTTAGGCATCAAATTTAAGATTGATCTGTTTTAACTTTGGAATTTGGAAAAGAATATTATAATATTCAAGTAAATACTTCATTTATAGGTAAAATTTCTTTCGATTCAAAAAATTAAATTATTTAATTTAAATTTAATAAAATTTTAAAAAAATATGTATCGTATATAATTATAGAAAACTGTTTAAATTGTTAATTTATTATTAGTGACGGATGTATTAACACTGTGAGGGACACAAGCTCACACTGAATTAAAATTTATATATTTAATTTTATTTTTAAAAAAATTATAAGTTAATCTTTAAATTTTTTAATATTTATAAATTGTACCCACTTTAAAATTTTTTATATATCCACCCTTAAATCTTTTTCTGAATCTACCGTGTTGTTTATTATTAACATAACATCATGAATAACTACAATTAAAATTTAATTTTTCAAAAGTTGATATTTTTAGTTTTTAATTTTTTTAAAAATTATATATTTCTTAATTTATATCATATTTTTTTATATTTTTAAAATATATCTAAAATAAATATTTTAACTATCTAAAAATAATTTTTAACCGTAATATTAAATATTTATATTTTAAATTAATCAATTTAAAATTAATTTTTTACTATATACTTTAAATATAATACCTAATTAACCTAAATCGCGAGAAAATAACAAAACCCTAAAATCCCCCAAAATACGTGTTAATAGAAATTAAATGTGGTCCCACCTCACCTCCAAATCCTGTTCGTTGGAATTGATTACGCATCAAGCCGTGGTGAAAGGACAACACTTTGCATTAACATGGACATATTCTGTGGAGAATAAGAGTCCTTTGAAAATTATATATACAAATATTTTATTATAAAGTAAACTTTAATTAAAATTAAAAAAATCTTAATTCCTAATAAAATTTCCTTATCTCATGCTAAGGGAACAAAACCAGTTCCCGAACTGTGTTTCTGTCATCCTATTAATTTTTCAAACTGTACATGGTCATGAGTTGTTGTTTATAAATTTACAAAGGAGACTAATCTAAGTTCGAGATCTGGTATTGTTTATTTCGAATATAAAAAGCTTATCATTATCTCGAATTAGGTCGATGGACTCGAATTCTGCTCCTGCTTCATCTGTTACAATCGAGTTTCCGACATCGATCCCGAATTTTTCTCCTGCACCAATTGAGTAAAAGGGTTGCTTGTTTATAAAGAAAGCGAGATATAAGATGATAAGTTGTATGTATATATTTCTGCAATGGTTCTAACCTGCAAAGTTCATTAGCTCCTCAAGGGAATCTGGCAACCATATTAGCTTCCCAGGCTCTATGCAATGAGATTCTTTCCTAAATAAAGGATGGCCTTTATAAATGCTCACCCTTGGATGGTCTATGCTTGTGCCTACTCTGCCTACTTGATTACCTGCTCCAAGATTCGACGACGGTGATACGGAGTCAGTCGACGTGATTTGGTGACCGGTCTCCTGCTGAAGCATTTCACTCAATGCCCAGGGAGACAATTCGTATATATTTGCATTGGCGATTTCTGCTCCATTCACTACAAGCAGATTAACCATTTGGTCATGTTTCTCTACCATGGCAACCTGCAACGCGGTAAGTCCGGATCGATCCTTCGCATCCACATTTAGTCCTTGTTTCAAAAGTTCTTCCATCACGACCAGATCGTTCCTTTTGGCAGCAGTGCATAAGAGGTCACCGGCGGTGAACCGGTCGGAAATTGAAGCAGAATGGTATAGGATCCTAAATATCGAATGGTGCTTCGAGGATATAGCATCCCACATTGCAGTGTTGCCATTCATGTCTGCACATTTGATTAAGAATTCGATTAACTCGAAGATGAATTTGATTTAATCACAGCATTATAATGTCTTGTTCTTACCTCGTAAATGCACATTGCAAGCATGCTTGAGGAGCACCAATACACATTCTTCATGCCCTTTTGATGCAGCTATGTGCTGAGGAATCACACAAAAAGCGATTATTACGATCGTAACATATGTTAATCGAACTCCGTATTATTCTGAAAATTAAAACTTACCAATGGGGTTCTGCCTTTAGAATCTCCTATGTTGGGGTCCAATCTTGCCTTCAGAAGTTCATCGAGGAAAGAAGCGTTTCCGGTATTGGCCACATCGAGCAAACTAATAGACATGTTCCTCGGATCACCAAATTCTTCTCCACCCTCCATTTCTGAGCCTCCAGTTGTAATATCCTTCAGCTTTTTGTTATGCTGCAACATGTTACATATGTTATTTAAAGAAATAAGCAAGGGAGGGACACTAAAATAAGGTTCGAAAACTAGCGAATGAAACCGACCCGAAGGAAGTTTTTAAGGATGACAACATTATCCTTATGTTTAGCCTCCATGGCTTGGATCAGATCGGCGGTTTTGAGGTTCAAGAGCTGACAAAGTGTCTTTGTTCGGAACATATACCGGTGAGGCCGGCTACATAGTGCACCGGTTTCTCCAAACATATCCTCACAACATAAGATTCCAACAACCACTTCCTCTTTTTCCATCTCACACTCAATGATTTCCACTTCCCCGGACACAATGATGTAGACATCTTCCGGTGTGTCATTAGGCATCACCATGTCCTCTCTCGGTGGTATGTATTCGGCTTTCATTTTTGCGACCTAAACAATTTCAAGAAAGTTCAATTCCTGTGCTACATAAACAAAGTCTTGACATATTTTGACACTAGCCTTACCAGGTGGAGCAGAGTTTCCTTTGAAACGCCATTGAAAAGGTAAACTTTCTCTACTATAGGTAAAAACAAATGCTGGCAAATGTTTGTATAAATGGACTTTGGAAATTGCTCGATGAGTTGTTGCTGGTTCAAGCTCTCGGCTTGAAACCTCAAACACATGTAAGCCAATATCTGCTCTTTTAATCTCGAGGGCAACCGGTTTCTAGACACAAAATTTGAAGCAGATTCAATACTATTCCTCTGCACTACACAGAAAAATCCATGAAAAATCGGATATATAACGATTGAATTATAATTTAATCGTGTAACTAATGACATTATAGAAACAGATACAAGTACTTACGAATTCCATGGTACGTCGAGTTCCTTCGACGACTAGATTCGTCATGTTACCGATTATGTAAGCAGTCAATCCTAGGTTGAAGATCATGTAAAAGATGATAAAGAGCATTTCAGAAGTGTTCGCTGCATGGAAGTCACCATAACCCACTGTGGTCATCGTGGTGACAGACCAATATAAAGCTGAGACATAACGGACCCAAAGGCTTGTGTCCTGGAAATGCGGGATCACCGTCCCGATCCACGTCCTTCCCCCGTGCCGATACTTGTCAGCCATGAAGTAGAACAGACAGGCAGCACAATGCACCAGAAACAATGTCACCTGCATCAACGAACAGAGTCTCCTTTATACAAAAGTATAGACTATAGAGGATTAAATTTAAATTTCAGTGCTGTAAAGGGACGGAAAACATAATTAAACCTAGCTTTCACTCACAGAAGTAAACTTAGCACATCGGATCAAGAAATAGCTGATTCTAATATCTTTCTCCAGCCTACAAACAAAGTAAATATATAAAACGTTAGTTTGATAAGGTTTTTTTTAACCCGAACTTGAATCCGAACATTATATTTTAGCCTTACATTATAATTTTTTTAATATAAACATAGAAAAAGACGTCGAAAATGATTTATATTCATAAAAATCGAGTCAAAGACCTTGTGAAATAGTCCTTGACCCGCCTGAGTCTCCAGAATCTGAGCAATTCTAGGCATGAATAAGAAGTGCTGAATTTTCCTTTGTTATAGAACAAACGGATGAGTGACTCAAATGGGATAGTTGATGCCAAATCCATTATGAACCCGGTTGAAAGGTACCTACAACCCAACACCTTAAATCAATATTTTTCATGATTTAAATATTTCTTTTAAGTCTTGTTAATTTAAAATAAGAAAAATTAAAATTATTATTTTTTTATTTATTTAAATACTTCTCAAGTCTTTATCAACTTGAAATTAATAAATTTCTTTTTAAATAAATAATATAATTATATCATTGTAACTCCTCTTAATTATCGATAATATTATAAAAAAAAAGAGTTTAAAAATTTATAGAAATGGTGAACTAACCTCATGGCAATTTTTTTACGATCACGGACAAGTAGATGAGTTGTTGAATCGATATATCCAACAAAGAACGTTAAGACAATATCGATAATGAAGAAAGAATCTACGATACTGTCAACAATGTCAATCGCCGACGACGGAACCGGGGTTAAAAACACTACTTCGAAAGGGTAAACGAATGCTGAATAATATACTAGCACCACCATAAACGTTTCCCAGCACCTGTATTCTCCATTTCATAATTTAAGACTCAGGTCCTCATCTAAAAATTTAAGTTCAAGAATGGTAGACAATATTATACCATTCGTATGTGTACGTAATGGTATACAATATTATACCATTCGTATGTGTACGTATACCTGTATCTTGAATCCACAGGAGAGATGATCCATCTGGAATTTATATTGTTGTTTTGGTTATAACTTGAAGCTCCCAAAGGAGGAAGGATAAGTTTTGACAAGTTAGTCAAACTCAGAGATGTTTCATCCAACGATGCAGTACTCTTCTTTTGTCGTTCAATTCGGTAAATTCTCGATTTTTCTGTCGACGAAAACGTTTCTGGAGAAATTTTCATGGCCATTTTCTGAACATAAAGTTTAAATACATCTCTAAATCTCAATATATTTTTAATTGAAAATTTAAAAAATATTAAATTTAGGTCAATTAAAGAGGTTATTGTTTTTAATATTTGATTGAAGAAATAAATTGTTTAATAAAAGGATTTACGAGAATGAATAAAAAAATGACTTACGGATTAATTTTTCAGAAGACATTTTACCTTCTTCCTTTCTTTCCGATGTTTTTCTCGTCAAAATTTTCTTCATTTCTGCTTTGGGTTTACAAAAAATAAAATATTTCTTTTATCTCCGCTTTCCTTCATCTCTGGCTTCTTCGACGATGTTTTTCTCGTCAAAATCTGATATATATTCTTTTTATGGATTTTGAGTTTTCTATATTTAGTTAAAGTATTGAATATGAAAAAAATATTGATATTTTTTAATGGATTTATTTTGATTTCAAACCGGAATTAAAATTTTTGATATATACCTCTTTGTCACGTTTCACAAAACTATAAAATTATATAACGGTCGGTATTACGGTCATAAACCATTAAAATTCTAATTGTATATAAATTTAAAAAACCTAACAATTTGATCCCGAATTTTTTTCCTGCAACAAATGAGTAAAAAGGTTACTTGTTCATGAAGAAAACGAGATATACAGACAATAAGTTCTGTATATGTTTCTGCTGTGATTCGAACCTGCAAAGTTCTTTAGCTCATCAATGGAATCTGGCAACCTTACTAGCTTCCCTGTCTCCATGCAGCCAGATTCTTTCCTAGTTAAAAGATGGCCGTTATAGATTCTCACCCTTTGATGATCTTTGCCTACTTGATTACCTGTTCCAAGCGACGGTGACACGGAGTCGGTCCGGTGACTTTGAGACCTATCTCTCGCTTCCGAATCATTTCGTTCAATGCCGAGGGAGACAATTCATATATATTTGCATTGACGATATCTGCTCCATTCATTACAAGCAGATTAACGATCCTTTGCATCCACATTCAGTCCTTGTTTCAGTAGTTCTTACATCACGGACAGATCGTTCCTTTTCGCGGCGGTGCATAAGAGATCCCGGTGGTGAAGAACATACCTTTCTCGAGAGAGACGAGTTAAAGCTTAAATCTTGGGAAGACATCTTACGTTGTTGCTTCTCTTCAGACATTTCTCTCACTTTCGTGTTTTTCTTATGATTATTTGTTTAAACACGTTGTTTCCCTGATCCATGCATGGCAATCTGGTATCCTTTATTTATTTATTTAACACTGATCTAATCCAAGAAAACCTTGATTTTTTTACTGGGTTCATTTTGATTCCAAACAATAATATTCCCTTGTATATACCATACCCTCTTTGCTACTCTAAGATAAGGTTTTACTAAATCCTAAATCTGGATTTACCTTGAACTGTGTCTGTACGACTATAATTAGTGCCTTGTCATATTGATAAGGTAATTCTCTCTCTCTCTATATATATATATGCATATATAATTAGTCTATATACTTGTTTTGAACATAAAAATGTAATGCTGTTCAGATTAATATAGGATCTTATAGTTCATACCGTAAAAAAGAGAATAAAAGATTTTGTGTATGCATGTTTGCGATGATCACAAGTTACCTATATTGTTAATAAGGTAGTATAATATGTTTATATGTTTTAAGACATACATATATTATAGATAAACATTTTTTAATCAGCTATGATAGTTAAAATAATATCTGTTTTAAAATGGATTTTCAACCATTGAACATTGAGATCGCTTAATCACTATATTACAATATTGGTGCTCGAACTTATGAACTCTAAGAACAACAATAATTTCTTTACCACTAAGACAAGATGATGCGTGCTTAAGACAAACATTCCCGTTCCGCAGATTGGATACTATTCCAAAAACTGCAAGTAGATTCTCTCTAAGTAGGATTCTGAAAATATTCTATAAACTACAAGTAAATTTCCATCAAGGGGTGGTGGCGCAATTGGCTAGCGCGTAGGTCTCATAGCTTCTGAGTTATCCTGAGGTCGAGAGTTCGAGCCTTTCTCACCCCAAATCCATTTTCATTTTCTATTTGTTCCTTTCAATAAAGTCAGACCGAAGATACAAAGACCAGCAACCAACGATAAAGTAGACAAGATAGCCTTTTTTTGGTTAATTAGCTTAAGTTGTTAGAATCCTTTAAGATTATAAATAAAAAAAATGTTGGTTTATGAAATGAATAAGAAATAAAGATACATATGGTGAAATTCAGGTTTCTTAAGATGAATATTATCCATTTTTTAATGGTTTGAATATTTTAGTACGAACCTCATCCACTTAACCACTAAAACTACTCGTTAGGTCCATATTCGTTTTGTGTTTGAATAATGAATTTTGATCTAAAATGGTAGTGTACAAGAACATAGTTTTCAAAAAGACCTCTCCAATTAAGAATAAGATTGTTATCCATGTTGATAATTCCAAGTAACCAGACACACATGCATCAAAATCCTTAAGTAGCTACCATAAAAGAAGCATTCTACTGTTGAACTTATCTCAACAGTTTGAGACTGTCAAACACCAACTACAAAGTATTTGAAACCGAAACAATCGAACCTCGAAATGATCCAAATCTAACGTCATCGAAATCCGAAATGATTTGAGAGACATTGCAGTCAAATTCACTTGACATGGATCCTCTCCAAAACAGTTATAAGCCCCTGAAGACCAAGTCTGTGTTTGCTCTCGCACATCTTTTAACCCTTAACCTGTTGTTTCTTCCATTTGGAGATTCAGTTCTGTAATAGACTATTAAATAATAATGAAATAAAAAAATTGTTCAAAAAGCAACAATAAGGGGTGGTGGCGCAGATGGCTAGCGCGTAGGTCTCATAGCTACTGAGGTATCCTGAGGTCGAGAGTTCGAGCCTCTCTCACCCCAAAGTTTTTATCATCTGCTGTTATTTTTACTTCCCACTAACGATAAAGAAGAAAGGATGGATCCTTACAGGTTAGCTTAGTTTGAGTTATTCGCGTTGAATTATCATATTTTATAGTTTTTTTTTTAAATTGATTCGAAACGAGTTTTAGGCGAATCTATTTTTTGAATTATGTATAAATTTTAATTGTATTATCTATAAATACTATAATACATTTTAATTCTAATTTAAATAAATTTCTCTTTATATTATATACATATTTCTTCATATTATATTTTATATGTATTATTATTATTATTATTATTATTATTATTATTATTATTATCCTCAAATGTCTTAGGTATAAATATGTCATTTCATTAAATTACGGATTTCGTTAAAACCCTTTTTCTTATCTAGATAAAGCTAAGATGAGATAAAAAAATTGATAAATTAAAAAAACATAAAATAAATAGCATAATATTAAAGATATAAATAAAAATTATATTAAAAAATAAAAAATATGAAACATAATCATATTATAAATAAAAGAAAATTAAATGTCAAAAATCAAAAATCAAAAATCAAAAATCAAAAATCAAAAATCAAAATAAAGAATACATGAGTAAACTAAAACTAAAAAATTATAGGGACTAAATATAGAATTAGATATTGAAATTTTCAAGTTATTGATTTTTTGAATAACTCTAACTTTAAAATTTGAACTCGACTTGAAATTAAATTTTTTTTCAAGTTATTTGATTCAACTCGAATAACTTAAAATTAAAAAAAATAATCGAGTCAAATTTTACTCACCCATACTCTTAAGATAGAAAATAAATAAAAATTATAAAACTATTCATGATATATAATTTCTTGGGTAAACTACCCATTGACCACCCAACTAATTGGAGATACCTATTTTGGCCACCCAACTAAAGAACTCATCAATTAGGTCACCCAACTTTAGTTGGAGCACTCGCATTAAGGTTGTGGGTTCAATTCCCCCACGAGCAGTTCTTTAATTTTACTTTCTTTCATTCTCTAAGGCCAATCAAAAGGTGACACACGTCATCATACGATTGGTTTATTAAATTTAATAAATAAAAATTAAAAATAAATAAGACACATGTCTTAATTTGATTGGATAGTTAATTTTATTTAATTTAATTAAAAATATGATCAAATTGATTGAATAAATAAATTAGGGATTAAATGTATAATTTTACAGATTTTATTTAACTGCCACGTCATCACCGTTAACTTTTCTGTTAAAATTTTAATGGCGGTGACTCAAATAGGTAGGGTTTCATAGTTGAGTGACCTGATTGACGAGTTCTTTAGTTGGGTGGCCAAAATAGGTATCCCCAATTAGTTGGGTGATCACTGGGATAGTTTACCCTAATTTCTTTATTAAAATAAATAAACGACAAAGCTTAAACCAAAATATAATAGTTTGTTTATGTTCGTAGATGAATTTAAGTCCATGTAAATAATACATGAATAGCTTAAACACAGAGAAAATATGGTTCGTTTATATTCATAAATGAAGTTAAACAAATAGTGAATTCTATTATGCTAGAGTTGAACCTCATGTTTTGCATCTTACTATCGAGAGAATCGGCTTTAGGGAGGGTGTGCTTCTAGTTCGATATCTAAGAGTCCCTTTGGTTAAAAAAAATTTAACAGTAAATGATTGTGTAGGATTGATCGGGAGGATTGTGCAGAAAATTAGAAGCTTGTCTTCCAAAAGTCTTTCCTTTGCTGGTAGATTGCAACTTATACAATCGATTTTATTTAGCAGACAAAACTTTTGGTGCAGAGTTTTTATTTTACTAAAGTAATCGAAAAGGTTGAGAATTTATGTAATGTTTTCCTTTGAAAGAGGTCTAAAGGATCGACCAAGGGAGCACATGTTAGTTGGGATACAATATATCATTCTAGATGTGAGAGTGGGCTTGGGATAAAGAGCATTAATGTTTGAAATCGTGCTTGCATGATGCGATGTTTGTGGCTCTTTCTTGCTCAGTCAGGGTCGTTTATGGGTAACATGGATTGAGAAGTATGTCCTTAAAGGTATTACAGTATGACAAGCCACTGTTAAAAGCTCTTGTAGTTGGGTTTGGAGAAAATTTTAAAACTGCGCCATATATTTTTTTTTTGGATGGTTTGAAAAGGGAGTTTAAAGCATGGACGATTTAAAAGATTATTAGACATAAAAATATTCATGTTTCATGATATTATCTAATTTGAGGTGAGATGTTGGTATCGCAATATTCATTGCTTGTCATATAACTTAACTTGTATCGTTAAATCGATTAGCAACAAGAGATAGAATGTTACATTGGGGTAATCACACTGAGTTGTATTATGTATTATACTTTGATGGATTAGAAAATCGGGATCATTAGAAAATCGGGATCATCTTTTCGTAGATAAAGAATTTTCTCGACAAATTTGGAATAATAGGCTAGAGAGATATAGTGCAGAGTATCTAAGAACAGAATAAAGAGAGTTTTTTTTTCGTGCAGTTATCGTACGTTTAGTATAGTGTGAATTCCTTTTCACATATGACAAGAATGAAATCTTTGTGTTCATGACCATAATTTGAGGAAACTCGATTTTTTTATTGCCTTAATAAGGAGAGATGTGAGAATGAAACTGGCAGCGAAATCTCGATTCATGATTTTTTTCTCTTCATTTTACTACAAAATGGATGATTCTTTAGAATATAGTGTATTTTTTATTACTCTTAGATTGGTTTATTCCTTATTTGTATATGGTTAGTTTCTTTGGATAAATAAAGAGTTCTCATTTATCAAAAAAAAAGAAAAAGAGAGAGATACAGTTAGTTTATTAATTAGTTTATTAAAAAAAATTATACACACTCATTTATGTTTGCTGAAATATAAATTATAAAATTGTAAATAAACATTGGCCACTTATTCACACCAAAATTATATTGTAAATAAACATTGGCCACTTATAAAAATTATATTGTAAATACACTCATTTTAATACCAAATCAATAGTTTACCGGTGTATTCATTTTAATACCAAATCAATAGTTTACCGGTGTATTAAAATATAATGTATTTTTTATAATTTAATCCTATTGATTGTGAACAAACAAACAACCAGAACACAACCCTATTCATTTAAACCGGGTATCTCACACCCGTACACCTAAACAAACTACAAGGAATACTTGGCTTATTTCATATCCTACTTGATTCCCAATTGTCTAATACTGGCTCCAACGTGTAAATATGTAGTCGTTGCCAACTAACTGGGAATGTCTGGTTTTGATCGAAATCAATATCGATCAGATGAATTCAAGTTTTAACATTTTCCTTTTCTTTTCGAATATAACGACATTAGTTCAACAGAGAAACAGGGGAAAATATATCATAATTGGACCCAACTATCAGTTCGGAGATGAGAGAAATGCATGGTTTACCATAGGCAAGAATACGAATATTAAAACAAACGAGGCAAAGACACCAAACAAAATACTAAATCCAACCAGAGCATTAACAGACCATTTGTTTCTCACACACTTACCAAGGTACAGTGTATACCCCCCACTTCAAATCCATAAAAATGGTTGTGAAGCCAAATCACTTGTGAAACTTGAAAGATGACGACGGTGCAACCATAAGCAAAGAAATAGAGCGATGTATTTCTTCAACATTCACATCCGGTTGACCTTGGTTGGCTGCTGCTTACGACGTCGATTGTTTCAGGCAAGTATCTACAGAATCAAAATATCCATCCCAACATAAGAAAAGAAGAAATAAAGTATTAATCAGACAATACAAAAACGAAAGCAGAAAATAATTCCAGAACCTAAGCTGTGAACAACTTTTATTCCACAACTAGAATCACTATTGCATGCAAATGTTGCTACTTCTCGGAATGCCTAAAAGAAAATTTGCCTCATAATTTGAAATGATAAAATGCAACACAGAAAGATGATTGACTAATGCATTGAATAACTAAAATCGCATGCATTTGAAATCATAGTTGGCTCATTCAATTACCATATTGCATTTTTATATGTAGCAAGTAGCAAGTAGCAAGTAGCAAGTAGCAACTAATTAGTGTCAAGTGAAGCTAAAGGTTTTTGCATGATTCAAAAATTAAGAATTATTTGTTAAATGATTATGATTTGTTAACTTACATTTCTTCCTCTTCCCCGCTCTTTAGGGCGTTCTTTGCTATGCATTGGAAAGCTTCTTCCACATTAACTCCCTCCTTGGCAGATGTCTCAAAATATGGGATATTTCCTTTTGAGGCACACCAAGCTCGAGCCTTTTTCTCAGACACCTAAAGAATCACAAGAATCGGAAAATTGTAGAGAGGCAGTGAGAGATGACATGTAATACCACTGCAGAGGAAGAAAGAAGAATAAAAAATAAATATACATACTACTCTACTGTTTCCACCATCCACATCGATTTTGTTTCCCAAAACAACAAATGGGAAATTCTCTGGATCTGAAGGGCTTGCCTGCAAGAGGTTTCTCAAATCATCATTTCACTACTTAATAAATCATGACGAGCTGATTTGGTCGTTTTAAACAGAATCCAGAATTTCAGATTAGATGTACCTGAATAAGAAACTCTTCTCTCCAATTGTTAAGGTTCTCAAATGATTTCATCGAGTTGACATCGTATACAAGAACACAACAATCAGCACCACGGTAGAAAGCAACACCTAGGCTCTGGAATCTTTCCTGGCCAGCAGTATCCCAGATCTGTGAAACAAAATAATGTTGAAGAATAACAAGCTAAGTGACTAACCATAAAACACAAGAAAAGCTAAAACAAAACCTCTAAAGTGTAATTTACAGAACCCTTCTTAATGAAGACAAATTAGTTCAGTGATCATATCAAGCAAAGTCCAATCAATGCGCAATAAAACATAACTCCCCGGTCAACCATCACAAATTCGCTTCTAGTCAACATTATAACTACCATCTTCAAGCTTTTTCCATGAATAAAAAAGGAGGTGCCACTTGCAGCTACAAATTTGTGAGATCACAGAGCAAAGTAAGATGCATGAGCTATAGATCATAAATGTAATAAATTCTGGTTAAGCTCTAGTCTCTACTGCATCAAAGTTAAGCTTGGTACAAGAGCTAGTGATAAAAATCAAGCCACTTCTTCGTCATAATCACTAATCAGACGAGAAATAAAGATCCCGAAAACCAAACGCAACAGCTGAAGCAAGTTCATCAAATGTTAAAAAGAAATGCTTGTATTTTTGCTCAAGAAAAAAATATATACTAACTTCACACTAAATCAAGCATGTTTGTTCTCAGCATTAAATCTAACCTGTAAAGTGAATAACCTATCCTCAAACTGCACTTCCTTTGTCAAAAAATCGGCTCAGATCGTGGCCTTATACTGATTGCTGAACTTCTTATTCACATATCTAAAAGTAAATTGTAAAGGCAAGCAAAAAAAATAGTTCGTATTGATAACAACTACACTTAATTAATAACCAAATACGAGTATATGAGTTCAATTTCTTAGTAATTAAAAAATTACTACTACAGGATACTGATTCATCAAAGACGTTTTCCCTACCCTGCAAATCACAGATCAATCACAATCATAAACATTGAATTGCATAGAAAATACACATAAAAATCTAAATATGAAAGATCAAAATTAAGTAGGGCTTAACGACAAAGGTAACCAACAATTCCAATTGAAAGATCCGAAAATAATAGGGGCAGGTTCAAGAAGAAGGAATTTAACTAACCCGCTATCGCCGAGGATGATGACCTTCAAGAGGGTTCTACGGCGAGACGCCATCGTCAGGACACTAATGTATAAAAGGATCTATAGAAAAGTAAAACGAAAAGGAAAATTCACTCTATAGTGAGTGAGTTGCTCTTGGACTTTGTTTGTCTAACACGAAAATTCGGTAGGAAAATTGGGTGAAGTTTCCAGCGTCTTTCCCCCTCAAAATTTCTTCACTTATTTCTAATAAAATTTTGAATATCAACTTTTTTTTTTTTTGGTAAAGTTCAATGAAACATACTAGATTATCTTTAACCGAATTAATTAAACTAAAATTATTTCGATTAATTTGTCGAATTATATTAAAATAATTTTATTAAAATAAATCACTAAATTTTGTTAAAGTAATTTTTTACTCACTAAAATTTTATTTTATACTAATTTAATAAAATTTTAGAGACCATTTTATAATATAAAAAAAATTTAATAAATATTTTATAATTTTTTAAAAGTTAAATAACTAAAAATAAATATATAATAATTTTGGTTAATTCAGTTAATTAACTAATTTTAAACCGAATTAACCGATAACCGAATTTTTAAAAAATTAACTGTTAACCGAATTTATCAAAAATTAACCGATCAAATTAACAAAAATAATTTAATTCGATCGATTAATTTAATTAAAACTGAATAATACAGACCCCTAACTATAATTATAAAATAATATTTTATCATTCAATTTAAAATTTTTTAAATATTTATTAAATTTTGACTTTTGTTAAAATAATTATTAGTTCTGTCAAAATTTGATATGATCGTATGAACGAAATCATCACAGTAATAAACAGATTGTCATGATTTAAATAGATTTTAATTAGTTTAATATTATATATATAATTATCCTGAGACTCATTCACTAAATCGTATATAAAACACAAATTAATTAAAATTGATTAAAATAAAAAATTAAATAATAAAAAATAACAATCCCATTAAAATAGTCATCATATTTAACCATTCAATTTGTTGTTATAATATCTTTAAAATCATAAGTTCAGATGTTTAAGCATATTTAAGTCATAATAGGTTCGATTTAAAATTTTATGCATTAGGAATAATTTAAGTATTTAATTTAAAATATATAATAATTATAATTACATATTTTTAGTTAAAGTTTAATAAAGGAAACTTATTGATTGAATAATAATAATAATACAATTTATCATATTATAAATAATTATTCAAATTAATATTTGATGTATCGATATAATTTTAAGTACCAGTGTACCACAAGTGAATTAGATGAGTTATTTGAAGAATTTTAAAAATTATTAAAAAAAATAATCTTTATAATTCTTATACTAAAATTTTTAATTAAAAAATTATTAGCAGTTTTTTCAGGATTACTAATTAAAAAAAACTATTAATTTATGAAATTAATTATTAAATTTAAAAATGATTATAAATGTGTGAGAATTAAAAACTATTAGTTCATAAGTGTCATAATCTAAATACGTGATAATAAAAAAATAAAATTAAAAAAATTAAAATTTGAATTATTTAAAGATTTTTTATAATTATTAAGCAGTAAATAATCTTATTAGCTTTTATATTAAAGTCTTTAATTTTTAAAAGATTTTATTAACAATTTTTTAAATTAAAAAATTTATCTCAATCTATTATTTATCAAAAATTTAAATTAATAAATTTAATTAATCAAATATATAATATTAATTTAAATTTTTAATTTTAACTCAAATCACTATTTATAAATATAACATTTATATTTTAAAATAATAATAAAACAAATATTGTATTTATTTAAAAATACTTTTAATAATAATAATAATAATAATAAATTACGTTTTAAATATAACCATCAAAAAACACATTTCTACATCATTAAAGAAGGGAAAACACATTCGACTCCATCTTCAAAACTGAATAAAAGTTATTTAAATCTTCCTAGATCTCTTAGATTCGAAGTTTCAATTAGCGATGGCACAGCCTTTGGTGAAGAAGGATGACGATCGTGACGATGAAGGTAAATTCTATTATGATTTCCTTCGATTCCTTCACTCCATTCTTTTCACTCTTTTTTTATTCTTTTATTTTGTTTTGTTTTGTTTCGAATTAATTGTTCGTTTCGTGTTTAGTTAATTGTAAATCTTAGGTTTGAACTTCTAGATCTGTGCGGTTTTGATTAATATGGATTGGTTTAGAGATGCATTTCGCGATTTGTAGATCTAATTTCGAGAGACAACAATTTAGCTTTACTGGAATTTAATTTAATTCTAGCTGATCTGATCTCTGCACCTGCTTTGCTAGATTTTCAGTTTTTTTATAGTGCAATGTAGCTTTTAAGTTTGGAACTTTTAATGGATGCGTTTAATTTTAGTTTTTGTGGTTGGAGATATGAATCTCGCGACTATATGTATATATTAGCATTGAATTCTATTTGTAGGGTTGCTGAGTTCTCCTAGCCTGGTAATCGTTCGGGGAAGGCTTTTAATTGGTAATTTTTTAATTTTGTTTTTGAAACAGCGGACTACTCTCCGTTTCTGGGGATTGAGAAGGGTGCGGTTCTTCAAGAAGCTAGGGTTTTCAATGATCCCCAGCTTGACCCTCGAAGATGCTCTCAGGTTTCTACTTTTTAAGCAATCTTCTTCTATTTCATGTGTTTGCTTTTTTTTTTTTTTTTTTCATTTTTAGTTAATGTTTTTAAATTCCCTTTGTAGGTTATCACAAAACTTCTTTATCTATTGAACCAAGGAGAAACATTCACTAAGGTTAGTTTTTCGTTTTATTTATGCCTGAAAAGATTAGATTCTCTTTTCTTTTTCAGTTTGTTAAATTACAATTTATCTCTGTTGCATGGATTTCCACCGTAGGTATCATGTATACTCTCTTGTGATGAGAAGTTTCTTTGCTGACTGACTATTTGCTGGTGTTATATGGATAGGTGGAAGCTACAGAAGTTTTCTTTGCTGTGACTAAGCTTTTCCAATCAAAGGATATAGGCTTGAGGAGAATGGTCTATGTGATGATAAAGGAGCTGTCTCCATCTGCAGATGAGGTTGCATGTCTTGAATTTTTTATGCTTTCTGAATATTTTGTTTAGCTTGTGCATACTAATTATTTCTTATTACTTATGGCAATAGGTTATTATTGTCACGAGCTCTCTTATGAAGGACATGACTAGCAAGACTGATATGTATCGAGCAAATGCTATTCGTGTTCTTTGTCGGATAACGGATGGAACACTACTAACCCAGATAGAGAGATACTTGAAACAAGCAATTGTTGACAAAAATCCAGTTGTTGCAAGTGCAGCATTAGTCAGTGGTATCCATTTATTGCAGGTAATTTTTTTTATGGCTTTATTGTATAGTTCTTAAATTAATTATAAAAAACAAATTATTTATTAACATGTTACAAATATTTGGCAGACAAACCCTGAGATTGTGAAAAGATGGAGTAATGAGGTTCAAGAAGCTGTTCAATCAAGAGCAGCCCTTGTGCAGTTTCATGCTCTTGCATTACTTCACCAGGTAAGTTACATTCCTTGTTCAGAAAGTTTTGGAGTTTTATTTGGCAGTTGAAGTCAATTGCTCACTTCAGTCCTAACATGTTGAGTGTTGACCAATTTAAATGTTTATAATTCCTTGTAGATAGGTCGTGGCTCACAGATTTTTGAGCTTTTTTATGTCTTCTGACTGATCTAAGCAGCTTTGTTATGTTTACTGGATTTTAACACATTGCATGCTTGGTTCAATTGCCCTGGTTGGATCAGTACATAATAGTAGAGTAGTTCCATGCAGTACAAATCCATAATAATTTTGCATGCCTGCATATCTGTATAATACTTTACATGCATGGTTGGATTGGGGTTGATGATCATTCAATTGATCTTTTCAGTTTAAAATTGATTGACAACTATGTTGAATTTATCTGATTTCATATTTGCAGATACGGCAAAATGATCGACTAGCTGTTAATAAACTGGTTAGTAGTTTGACTAAGGGAAGTGTCCGCTCACCATTAGCTCAATGCCTATTGATACGTTATACTAGTCAGGTATACACCATCTCTAATATCTTTGTCCCTGTCATTCTTTCTATTCGTAGATTGCAAATTAATTGGAGATTCTGCAGGTTATCCGAGAGTCTGCCAACACTCAAGCAGGGGATCGCCCTTTTTATGATTTTCTTGAGAGCTGCCTGCGCCATAAAGCTGAGATGGTGATTTTTGAGGCTGCTAGAGCAATCACTGAGCTCAATGGTGTGACAAGCCGGGAATTGACACCAGCAATTACAGTTCTTCAGCTCTTTTTAAGCTCTTCTAAGCCAGTGCTGAGATTTGCTGCAGTTCGAACTTTGAACAAGGTTGGTATATTTTCTAGTGCTAAATAATACATCGTGCTTATATATTTTCCTAGTTGATGGAAAATTAAAGTCAATCTCTTTAATGAGTGGGGGAGGGTAGTTCCTTAGCAAACATATGATTACTTTTCAATCGTAATTGATTGTTGTTTCTTTCTACTTTAGATGCATGTACTATTCTGTTCATTCTGATTTCAGACTATGACAATATCTTTTCAGGTCACAATGACTCATCCCATGGCTGTCACTAACTGCAATATTGACATGGAGAGTTTAATTTCTGACCAAAATAGAAGCATTGCCACACTTGCAATTACTACCCTTCTTAAGACTGGAAATGAATCAAGTGTAGATCGCCTGATGAAGCAGATAACTAATTTTATGTCTGATATTGCTGATGAATTCAAAATTGTTGTCGTGGATGCCATAAGATCACTTTGCTTAAAATTTCCATTGAAGCACAGATCTTTGTAAGGGATACTTGGCTTTGCATTATTCATCTGTTGGCTTCAGCTAATGCTTCTTTTCTACTAGTAGTACCTTAAAGCAATTTTTATCCATTGTTATCTTCAGGATGAATTTCTTAAGCAATATTCTAAGGGAAGAAGGTGGATTTGAGTACAAAAAGGCCATTGTAGATTCAATCGTGATTCTAATCAGAGATATCCCAGAAGCAAAGGAGAGTGGATTGCTTCATTTATGTGAGTTCATTGAAGATTGTGAATTCACATATCTTTCCACACAGGTAGCATTTTCATCTTATCTGTGATGCTCCCCCCTTTTTTGTCCCACATTCATTTAAATTTGTCTCTTTGTTGTATTATAGATACTTCATTTTCTGGGGATTGAAGGCCCAAAAACCTCAGATCCAAACAAATATATACGGTACATTTACAACCGTGTCCATCTTGAGAATGCAACTGTTCGGGCTGCTGCAGTGAGCACCTTAGCAAAATTTGGTGCTATGGTTGCTACACTGAAGGTATGAATCTTAATTACTCTCTTCCAGTTTTGTGAGTAGTCATCCTGTGACTCATTGCTTACCTATTTAATCTGGAAAATCTTGCTATTTTTGCAGCCTCGAATATTTGTTCTCTTAAGACGATGTCTCTTTGACAACGATGATGAGGTCAGCTTATCATGAATAATGTCATGTTTTCAGTTTTCAATATTGTAGGATATGCTTATGTATGTGTTATTGTCTGTTTACGTGTTACTCATGTTGCTGCATTCTAAATCTCTGGGAACTTGAATATGCTGTTTATCTCTCTTAATATTCCAATAATTTAAGGACTTCTAAATATTTTATTGCAGGTTCGTGACAGGGCTACACTCTATCTTAATACACTTGGTGGTGATGGTACAGTTGTTCAAACTGGTGATGATGTGAAGGAGTTTCTCTTTGGTTCACTAGATATCCCTCTGGTTAACTTGGAAAACAGTTTGAAGAATTATGTGAGTTTTTAAATTTTGGTTACCCTTTTTCTGCTGTTTAGATCATTATCTCATGTATTTAATTTGGGTCCAGGAGCCATCAGAAGAGTCTTTTGACATTAATTCTGTGCCAAGGGAGGTCAAGACTCAGCCACTTGCGGAGAAGAAAGCTCCAGGTAAAAAACCAACTGGTCTTGGTGCTCCTCCTGCCGGTCCTCCATCAACTATTGATGCTTATGAGAAGCTGCTTTCATCGATTCCTGAATTTGCAAACTTTGGCAAACTTTTCAAGGTACTTCTATCAACTTTTTCTTCTGTGTTTTATGCCTTAATGTTATAGACATTATTCCATTTCGAACTTACTAATGTCTTGTTTCCAATTTTTATCGGTCAGTCCTCAGCACCTGTGGAGTTGACAGAAGCAGAAACAGAATACGCAGTTAATGTTGTCAAACATATTTTCGATGGTCATGTTGTGTTCCAGTACAACTGCACCAATACCATTCCAGAGCAATTATTGGAGAATGTAATAATCCAATTAAACAAAGCATCTGTAAATTACTTAAAAATTACAAAATATCTCGACTACTTAATCCATGTTTTACCAGGTCATTGTTATTGTGGATGCTTCAGAGGCTGAGGAGTTTGCTGAAATAGCTTCAAAACCTTTAAGATCACTTCCATATGATTCACCTGGACAGACCTTTGTGGCATTTGAGAAGCCAGAGGGGATCCCAGCTGTTGGAAAGTTTTCAAATATGCTGAGGTTCATTGTAAAAGAGGTATGGCTTCTCCTTTTTTCTATCATAACCTGAGGTTTTTTATAATGCTCATTAGAGATCAAGTTTAAATTGGTTCTTAATTATCGCACTCGGTGAAGACAACACCAGGTTTAAATAGGTTCCGGATGATTGCATGTTTTTTGAAAGAAATTTTATTTACTCCCCTCGCCTTACTTTTGACTTGACTTGTGGGAGTTTTAACTTGCATTATACACTGTTGAGAGTATGTTTTTGGTTTTCCATTCCTATCTCATGCTTGCATTGGTCTTGCTAGGTTGATCCAAGTACTGGTGAGGCCGAGGATGATGGAGTAGAGGACGAGTATCAATTAGAGGAGCTTGAAGTTGTTGCAGCTGATTACATGTTGAAGGTCGGTGTCTCTAATTTCAGGAATGCTTGGGAAAGCATGGGTGCAGATTGTGAACGTGTCGATGAATATGGCCTTGGCCCTAGGGAAAGCCTGGCTGAAGCTGTTAATGCTGTCATAGATCTTCTTGGCATGCAACCTTGTGAGGTAAGTGTACAACGTTTTTTTCCCTCTCTTTTGCTCTTATGCTGAAGCAAAGTATATGCATTTTACCCTTAATCACTTTACAATAGACTAAAATACCTTTTTCCCGACTGCGATTCCACCGTGATTGGACAATCTTTTTTGTGGCCGATCCAGGGTACGGAGGTTGTTCCTAACAATTCAAGATCACACACTTGTCTTCTATCTGGAGTATACATCGGCAATGTCAAGGTGCTTGTGCGGCTACAGTTCGGACTCGACGGTCCAAAGGATGTGGCAATGAAACTCGCTGTTAGATCTGAAGATGAAGCTGTTAGTGATGCAATTCATGAGATTGTAGCCAGTGGCTAGGTTGCCGTAAATTGACTTTTTTCCTCTAATCCTGGCTCCTATATATATTTTTGTGATTTTCTATGGTATTGGAAGTAGATTCTGCAAAAAGAAAACCCAATAAGCTCGTAGAAAGAATTTGCAATTCCCTTATTTTTTTACCTTCCTATTTCTTTATACAAAACTCTTATTTGGATAGTTTAAAATCAAAAGAACGCTTCATTATTTTGCACGTAATCAACAATTCAGTATTTTTTAAAAAAAATATTAATTTCAATATCAAATTTGGATAGCTTAAAATCAAAGTGAAATATAATTCAGCATTAATATTACGACTTTTCATTCTATTACATCTGTTTAAAATTATTTATATGTTCATATAATTGTTTAAATACGTTAAAATTTTATATTCTTTTATATATTATATACTAACAATAATATCTCAATAGAATTATATTTTATTTGTTTATTTTTTGTTAAATAAAAATAATTTTATTTAAAATATATAAAATTTATATATTTATTTTTTAAAAAAAATTTAAAGTTGTTAATCGTAAAATGCTATTTCCTGTTATGGTAATTATAAATGTGACATTAACCGTAACGAATTTACTTTTACCAGAAAAAATCAATCAATCAATCATCCTGACATGACATGACCAGACCAGATATCCCTCGACTTATATAATGGCATAGAGATCAGCCTTTCCATTTCTTCCTTATCCAAAGCCTAAATTATCATTTCCTTTACATCCTCCTCCATGATACCAAACAGCTATCGGAAGCGTCAGCGCGTCCCTAACCACCACCTCTCTTCCACGCGCCTATCCTCATCCGCCTCTATCTTCAACATTTGCTCCGACAACACCAGCTCCGAATCCTCCCAAAAGCTCTACCGCACATCCACCGTTACTTTCTCCTTCAATGACCCCTACACCGCTGATGTATTGCTCCGCCTCTTCGTTGACCGTTCCGAATTTGACTCCGACGCTCCTAACGATTCTACCCGTCAATCCGACATCCAGATCTATCTCCACTCAGACGTCATCCGTCGCGCCAAGTATTTCGCGGCGCTTTTATCCGACTGCTGGCAACACAGGACGAACGCCGACGCAAACAGTGATAATTGTGCAGAAGGTTCTCAAAGGAATGATCATGATAATAACAAAAACCTAGTTCATCTGAACCTTGCCGTTGTCGACGATGATCCAAACTCAATTACCGTCCGTTTAACTGTCCTTCAACTGCTTTACACGAGCGATTTTGCAGCTGTTATCGACTCCGCTTCCACCGCACTCGAAATCCTCCCCGTGGCACTCGAATTACTCTTTGAGGAATGCGTGAAATCGTGCTTGAAATTCTTGGAAGCCGTGCCATGGAGTGATGAAGAGGAGGCGAGAGTGTTGAGCTTGATCCCCTTATTGCGCGAGGAAGAGTCGAAGGAGCTTCTTGCCCGCGTTTCTCCGGGAAAAGATGATTCATGTGAAGATATGTTGCACGGCTTGATTTTAGCGGCAATTCATAACCATCCCAACATGGCGTTCGTCAAAGCGTTTGTAGCCAAACTTATGAGGGATTTCTCGTCGAGGGAATCGTCCAGGAGTGTTTTGGAGAGGGCGTTCGAGTCCAGTTTGAAGGTTGTGAAGGAGAGCTTGGAGGGGTATACGAGCCCCGACTTTAGAGGGGATCATAACGAGACGGAAGCGATACAGAGGTTGAATTTGCATACAGCGATGACTAACGGGAGACATTTGTTGTGGTTGGTTGAGAGGATGATTGAGTTGAGGGTGGCGGATTCAGCTGTGAGGGCATGGAGTGATCAGCCTTCTTTTACAGCCGATTTGCAGAGAGCGTTTCGGGATGATGCTTGGAGGAATATTGTTCCGGGACTCCCTGCTGTTGTGCTTCGGTGTACCTGTAAGCTTGCCAATGCGGTTGCTGCTGGAAACATATTGGCTGCTACACAGGTAACGGTTTCTTTCTTGTTATCTTGACTATATGAATATGTTAAGTTATATTTTTTATTGGAATCTGTAAGCTCTTGCTAGTACTTTAATGAATTGATGGCGACTGGTGAGGGTTGTTCTTAGCTGTGCGAATGTGAATTTTAGTAAAGTTGTGGGAACTAATCACCCATAGGAGCAAGTTGATTTCAATTTAAAATTCATCTTTTCTATGTGACCGTGGAACATGAATTACCTATACAATACGTAAACATATTGTTTCAGTCTTTCTAAACTCTGCTGATAAACCGATTCTAAAAAATAATAAACCCCAAATTTGGCTATGTACAATCTGTTGCTGAAAGACTTTTAATGCTCTAGTTAATTAACATTGAGTCTCTATAAATTTTGTTAGGACAAATTTTAAGATCTTCTGAAGACTAATTACAAGTTATAACCATGAATCAGAAGTATAGTTTTAGAACGTGTTGGATATAGGATTAGAATGATAAATGGAAGAGTATAAAGGATAATATGTGCTTACAAGATCTAGGGCAATGACAAATTTTACCAGGAAATTGTCTGCTGCTGCTTGTTTAGTTTTACAAAATTTTGGTTACATCTGAAACTTTGGTTGTTATGGATCAGTGGTGCTTGAGTTTTAGAGAATGGGAGTATTTATTGTCTGTAACAAGTGGTTAAAATGAGTTTAGTTTATGCACATTTCAGGTAAGAATGAAACTTGTGAAAGACTGGCTTCCCGTTCTGCTTGTGTGCAAAGACAATGCCTCACCTCTGCTGCCCAGCCATAAAACACTCTACCTTGAATTGGAGGAGACATTCCTGAGAATCATCTTGACACTGCCAATGTCGGATGCACAAACATTGTTGCAACAATGTCTCAGCTTCTCAACACGAAATGTCGAAGATTGCCCCCACTTGATCACAGCTTTCAATACATGGTTTCGCAGGGCAACTCAACCTCCTCAACTGGGTAATCTTGATTAGAAATAACTGCATTTGTGCTATGGTGGCGATAGGCTGTTAGGTGATAAGTCAACCCCTCAGTGCCGCTTCGATGATGGAGGCTCGGTTTTCTCCTTTTGTCTTTTGTGCATATACTAGACTGGTGCAGTTATGTGTTAGTGTAAAACTGTCTTCTTTGTACATAAACTTGATATATTCCAATGTTTCAATCAATGTTCGCAACAGAGTCAAAAAAAACTGAAAGCTTTTTGTGCTTTTCTCATGTGAAAGGTGGTGTTGGCTAAATTATATATTCAAAATTTCAGAATTTTGACCGGGTGTTGTTACCTGGATTGAGATTATATGTTATTGCAACCGGGGTTCACGACATATTAATTCGAACTTCAAAACAGATGCATTTAAATTTTGAACATATTATATATCAATTTTTTTTTAAAGCTGTCTGTTTTAAATTCATCCACAGGAATGCACTCGTAAAGGTAAAAACAAAATTAAACTGAAATTGCTAAGAAATGTTTATACATGCTTACAAACAACAGAAAATTAGAAAAATAGGAGGCTACCAGAACTCTAATTCCTCCTCTGAGACCAGGCCATAAAGTGCCAGAGCAGGTAGTATTCTAGGAGTTGGGTTGTCTTTGAAAACTCCAGAGTTGTTCAACTCCATAAAGCACTGGAGAGTCAGTAGACTATCTGATCCGGCTTGGTGGCTCGAACCAGATTGACGGGGGACGTTCAACAAATTCGCAATCTTTTCCAGACCACCATACATTCCCAGGAACTTAAATGCAAACTTGATATCGAATATTTCCCCACCGAAAATTTGCATCATCTGTTGCATGAAGGAATCGAAATCATCTGCTAGTGGTGCTTGAATTAGGATTTTCATTAAAAACCCAAAATCATAAGTGCCGTGGAATGTAATCCATGTGAAACCTCCACAACCACAGCAACCATGGTGGAGCAACCCTGAGCTCCAAATCAATGCAGCAAAATCCTTGGAATCAATACCCTTTGCTTTGTTCTTTTCAAAGTCAATACCTTGTCGCTTTAGTAAGTCTATCGACTCCTTGTCACAATCATCCTTATCAACATCAAAGTCTCTGAAATTAAACTCCCAGACATAACAGAAGGGGGTGCCGAAATCAGGTAGATTACCATCGAAATCAGAAAGAGTTAACCCCAGTTGGATGATCTTGAGTGCATCCACATTATATTTCATGTACTTGTATTTGATCTCCGAGTTCCCATGTTTGATGATTAGTTTACTCTGTTTAAAGATGGTACCTGGGAATTCTGTGTCCATGGAAACCAGACGAAACCTGGTGACGGCACTCCTAATCAACGCGAACTCTGACTGTAATCCATCCGCAAAGACTTTTCTCACAATCACTGGTTTCTTGCAAAACATCTCCATACTTTTTCTTCTGCAAAAGACAATGGCTTTCTTCTGGTTTGTTGATTGAGAGAACTGAGCTTTACTTCTTCTGCAAAAGACAATGGCTTTCTTCTGGTTTGTTGATTGAGAAGACTGAGCTTTACTTCTTCTTCTTTGTAGCGATCTGCAAAGGAAAATGGCTTTCTTCTTGTTTGTTGTTGATTGAGAAGACTGAGGTTTCCTTTTACTCTGGTGTTACCATTGGCTCCTTTATATAGCTATCTGCCTAAGTCGGCTACTTCCTCTTCAAGTATCCGTTGCCAAGAAAATTTTGAATTTTCGTGCCGATGAACCACACAAAAAGCATGTAAAAAAATTTTATACTACGCGTTAGATCTTTCAGAAAAGATTGAGTGAATCTTCTACGCGTCAGTTCAATAAAGAGTTTTTACAGGCTTTTTGTGTGGTTTATCGGCACGAAAATTCAAAATTTTCTTGGCAACGGATACTTGAAGATACTTGAAGAGGAAGTAGCCGACTTAGGCAGATAGCTATATAAAGGAGCTATCTTCAAAATTTATTGTAAAGAAGTTTGTGTATATATTAGAGCAGAAATGTTGATTGTCTAGCCGCTATCTGCTTTTACTATCATGTATGGTCTCTAGTGGTTACCACTGTTTTCATGGAATTTTTATTGTCTTCCTCTCTTTTGGTACAGAAACCTGATATGGCAGGCTTGGTTGAATTTCTCAAACCACTCAATGAAGTGATCTTGAAGGTTAATGCTATGACAGAAGGGAGGCGATCCGATTTTTTCAACCACTTGAAGAGTGCTGGGGACAGTCTTTCAGCTTTAGCATGGATTGCTTACACCAGAAAAGATTGTGGTATGTGAATGCATGTTGTACCCTATTTGCATATAGCTATGTCTTCAAAATGAATTGGCCCTTGTGTAGGGCATAGCACAACTCCTAACTTATGTTGAAAAACAAAGGAGTCTGATTTATACTATTTGTTTAATGTGTGGATTTACATTCCAGCCTTTGGTTAAAGCTTGAATTTGTCTCATGCTTTCGACTAATCACACTGGGGAAAAATGTGACCTACACCTGTGCTTGTCATGCTCTAGATTTTAGCCTTCATTCAAAAAAATATGTGGTAATTGCATATGATCTATTGTCAATTGCTCTGTTTTGGTATGCTTTTCTTAGTCTAGGTATGAGCATGCCTATTGCACAGGTGGAAGAAAGTTGGCAAATGGTTGAATTTTACAACAAGGTACTTTTTTATTTGTAGGGTTTCAACCCAATCTGGAAACTGAAACATGTTAATATTCTTATAATTTCCTTGTTAATGTATTGTAAATATCAGGTTTTTGTAGAGTACAAAAACAAAGATCAGAACCATGTTGAATGGGCCAAAGCTTTGAAGGAACCGTATTTACTAGCTCTGAGGGATTATGTTAAAAGTCATTATCCTCTTGGTCCGGTATGGAGTGCTTCTGGTAAACAGGCATCTAGTGCTCCACCGAAAGCTCCTCCCCATGGTGCCCCTGCACCTCCTCTTCCTCCACCACCTGCTTCTCTTTTAAGCTTAGAACCTTCTCAGCCTTCTTCATCACTTCCAAAACAAGGGATGTCGGCTGTTTTCCAAGAAATCAGCGGTGGGAATGTCTCTGCAGGTAACCTTCTTTCCCTCTCTCTCTCTCTTATGCTTTTCTATCGATATTGAGTAACTAGGATCTCATTCTCTTCATGTCTAGGCCTGAAGAAGGTTACTGCTGATATGAAGACAAAGATTCAAGGTAAATTTAGTATATCATATGCATAATGCATGATTCTTTTTCCCACTTCATTGTGCTTTCTTTATATGTGTAATTGTTTACTTTGGCACAGTGAATCTGGCTGTTGTAAAGTTCTGTTCCAACAATTTCACTGGACAACACATCTGGCTGCCAGTTGCACTTGAGCAAAGATTCTTTGGGGGCATCTATAACAACAGCAAAGTCAAGTGAGATCAATGTATTAGTGCCTAGTGGACCTGATGGCGACTGGGTAAGTTGACAAGTTCTTTTTCCTGCATTTCTGAAAGCTTTCTTGATGAGCAGTGAGCTAAATTCTCCTTCATCCTGGTTGGGATGCATTTTTCTTTTAGTTAAGATGGTTGCTTGTCATTCCTTACTAGATTCTTATGGCTTACAAACTTTGCCAGAAAACACCAACCGTTTCAACTATTAGACTAGGATTTTAAATAAGCACATACCGTTTCAACGGTATTTTTGGAGGACTAATTTTTAACAAAGGGAAAATGAATCGAACAATGGAACGAAGGAAACATAGATGCTGGGAAATATGGAGAACTTATTAAAGCAAAGGGGGAAATGTTTATTACAGCAGTCGTCTTCGAAAGTTACCGGTAGTGCCTTGGTAGGTACGAACCAGCAAACTTACTCCTAACCCAATTCCGACACAGATGCCGAGGCCGAGGCCGACACCCACCCTCACACCTGCATTGAACCAAGACAGCTCCCCATCTTCACCATCAATATAATCCACACCTGAATACACATAGCTGTGGGTTTCACCTTCGGATTTACAATTCAAGTAACCTGGTATCTGTAAAAACGGAGAAAGAAATGAAAAGCAGAAGGTTAACATTTCTGGGATTCAAGTGTATGAACACATCAGTATAGTTGGCACATGCACGGTCACTACATAAAATACGCTTTATTATTTCTTGGTACGAAAAAAGGTCAAGGACCGGAAATAGATAACAGGGTTGCAGATGCTCAGTTCGAACTCGAGCACCAATTGGATTAACCTCAGGTTCAACAGTGGAGAGGTAAGACAGAACAACTCCAATAGATGCATAATGGTTGAATTACTGAGTATCAAACTAGCATCCAGTTGCAAAACTGGTATTTTCATGCATAAAGTTAAACTCCATTCCAAGTCACTCGTGTCGTCAGCTTTCAACCAATTAACAGATCTTTGTGCCAAATTAACACTCGGGGATGTTTGAGACGCAGAAGGTTACCTCAAAGAAGAAAAGACGATACGGCAGAATAACTTCTACCCGAACCTTTAAGTTGTAAACAGCATGATAAGTTCTTAATGAGATTGACCTCAACTGATATTCAGGAAATAAACAGAAAGTGCAGGCATTGTATGAATTGAACAAAGGATTACTGACATAGGAAATGAAATAAATGTATGCAACTGTGCCAGTACTCGTACACAGCTTAGTCCGAGTATTACCTTTTGAATTGAAAGTATGTACCTATCATGTCATGCTGCCTATTTAAAGGCAAGATTGATTCTTAGTACGGTATAGTTTGTAGCATATGATGAATGGCTAGGGTAACATATCAGTTGAGCAGTAACGGGACCAGTCAGATTTTTTTTTTTGAAGAGCTTGAAATTCAAATTTTAACAAATACCTGCAAAGGGGTAACTTCTTTCTGATCTTCAGCTGCGTCATACTCTGGTATCGAATCCAGCATCCCTTTCATTTGCTTCTTCGGTAAACTAGGCTTTAAAGTTCTAGTTAATATAATTGGATTGCCTGAGAATGACCCAGCAACATAGACCTCAACTGTGGGTGAAACTGACACTGGACTGTGATGTTGTTTGACCTTGAGAAAACCAGTGCTTGAAGTTATAGCTGATTCACAGTTCATGCTCCACACCAGGCCACTTCCTCCTGACTCTTCGGTGCAACCGTTGCTGTCACACAACTCTAAAATCCCAGATAGCAGAAGAGCATCCTTATTAAAAACCTCAAATTTCACACTCCCTGTCAGCCTTATGCTATCCGTGCTCACAAAAGTGGCTTCTTCAGATTTTTTGTCTAGTCGATCCCTTCTAAGAAGGGTCGATGCACCATCAGAAAAGATGCCGGTTCTAACACCATTTACTTCAAAAAGCGTATCAGGATTCAACGGAACATGATTTACAGTTAGGTATGAAGGAGTTGAGTCATCATCAGTTTCACACTTGCTTACTCTGACATAGAAAACTCTTACATCGAGCCATCGTAACAATCCCTTAGAGAATGACTTGTAAGGAGAGTGCCTTGTGACCATGTAGCCATTACTACTCGGTCCATTTCCATTCGACGATTCATAGACCCTCTCCATAATTGTAGAGAATTCAGTGCTCCTTGGTGAAACCTTTCCACTTGCTAAAGTCCATACAAGAAATCATTCCATCATAAAAAACCCTGCAGGAATGAGAACAAGGTGAAACCAAAGTAATTTCATGCAATTGACAATGACAAACCCATAAACAACATAAAACCATAAAATAGAGAGGTGGAGGCTGAATTTTCCATTGAAAACCTCTCAAGAAGGAAACAGAGCAGGAAACATGAAACCCTGAAGTTACAAAGATAAGAAATTCTGTATATTATTCTGCAGCAATTCAAGCAATGGCAGAGGCAAATATAAAGGGCAAGAAAAGATAAAGAAGAGATAAGAAGATAGATAAATAAGGAGAAAAGTCCAAAAGTTCCAGTGTTTTAAGCCTGAAAAAGAAAACAAACATTCATAAACATTAAAACGAAAAGACAACCTTAAATTCTAACCCCAACATTAAACAAAACCCAGAATCCAAATCAGTGTGGCAACTAAGCAATAGAAAAAAGGAATCATTTTTTGGCCTTTTGTTTATCAGTTTGGATTAGAGGCAGACGAAATTTATCATCCCAAACTCTGAAAAAGAAGGGAATTGATTACAGAAGAGAAAAGAACAAAAGCAATAATACAAATTCGGCAATTCCCTAAGATTCAAACAAACTGATCTTCTGAGGCACGTCAAGTTAACAGACAAAAGAAGACCCATCTTTCTATCCTTTTCTCTTGAATTGGTATATACATTTAATGCATGCATCATGCATGCGTGATGATGAATCTGATCATCACGAAAACATCAAAAACAAAAATGGGTAAACCGAACAGAATCCAGAAAACCCGAATCCTAAATGGTTTGAAAACTCGAATAGCAATGGAGGGTGATATGAACCCAGAAAAGAAAAAAACAGCTTGATCTTTGAACTTCAAAAAGCATAAAATGATAACATTTTTTCATAAAGCTAATCAGAACCCGAACTCAACCCGGACCATAAAAACCCAACTCGAGACCAACTCACCTCAAATATCTAACGTCGCTAGCTGAAAACAATCGAATCTGCCATCTGGTGTCTACTTCGAGTATTGTTTCCCGATTCCCTTCTCCTTGAACAAATCAAAAGCAAAGCTTTTGACTTTCTGAAGAGACGAATCTTACGGTAGGAAAATACAGAACAAAAAACCAATCAAATTAATAAACAAAACTAATCACACTACCATCGATGAAAACAAAGAAGAAAGAGCACCAACCCTCGGGCTCAAATTCAGCAAAGAAAACTGGGTTATCGTTTTCCTTTCATTTCATAAGATTTTTTTGGATAAAATTATTATTTGTCTTCAAGCAATAAATTCTAAAGTGGGGTCAAAATGTATACAGATCTTATCCTAAAAGAGGAAAAAAAACGAAGTCTTGCTGGCAATTGTGTTGAGAATCGACCGTATTAATGAGTCTCGACTCTTAACAACGAAGTCTTAACCATCTAGACTCATCGGTTAAAAAATATCTTATAACAATTGTTATTCTTAAAAGTTACAAATTTGAATATCAATACTATTAATATAGTGATTGTGCGATCAATGTCTAATACAACTAGTTTATTAATGATATCGTTTTTATTCACAGATTTCGGTGATATCTATAGGTATTATTTTATTATTTTTGTTAATATAAAGTCAATATATTTTTATATTTTATTTTCGTGTTTTTAATGTAATTTAAGATTAATGGTGTTAAATGTTAATGTGATAAGGATACGTGATTTTTTTTTTATATTATCATGTGATATTTTAAAAAATAAAATTAAAAGATTTTAAAATATTTTAACCTTTTATTTAGGGACGGTGTTAGGTATGTACCTCCCTTAATTTTTTTGTATAATTTTATATTTAAAGCTTTTAAATTAAATAATAATAAAATAAAATTTCTATCTCTTTAAAATTTTAGATTTAAAAATTTAATATTTTTTTCTTTTTTAATGTTTGATCCTAATTTCATTCTTGTTTTTCTTATTTAAATTTTATAAAAATTATATTATTAATTTTATTATTTAAATACTTATTTTAAATTTTTTAAAAAAAATAATTTTAATGTAGATTAATGTAATAAAATAAGATATATTTTAAAATATTTATTAATTCAAATAAAATATTAAATTTATATTTTTATATAATACTTCATCCATCCTACTTTATTTGTCTAGTATTAACTTTTTAATCAAACTTTTTTAATTTTGAGTCATTATAATTTTAAATTTATTATTGATAAAAATACAAAAAAAAATGTTTTAAAAATATTTAATCAAGTAGTTTAAAATATATATTTTATAAAATTTAATAAATTAAAACATTTAAAATAACTACTATCAAAATTTTAAAATTTTAACTTTTAATAAGTCAATACTTAACATTTTAATTGAAACAGAAAAAATATAAATTTATTAATATTTAAATATATTTATCTTTAATAATTTTAAAATTTACATATAATTAAAATATTTTAAAATTTATAATATTTTAATAAAAAACATGTCTAACCTACAAACAGCGAGTCTCTTCTCCTAACACCTCGACCTAAGAATTTTTGCGCCAGCCGCTAGGAGTGGAATTTGACTGTGTCGTTACATATATAATTATATTAAAAATAAAATTTTAAATCAATCAGGTTTCATGGTCTAGTGGTCAGGACATTGGACCCTGAATCCAGTAACCCGAGTTCAAATCTCGGTGGAACCTTGAATTTTGCTTCAATTTTTTTCACTAAAAATTGTCTAATTATGATTATAGTCCTACTGCTATACTTGGGTAATTTTAATCTAGTACAATTTGATCCTCCCATTTTTATGTTATTACAAATATATTCAAATTAATACAATTTGATCACATGATCATAGTAAATATGAAGATTGAATCCATCGAGTTTAACAAATAATAAATGGTTAAACTTGATCAAAGTCTAATTATTGTATTATAAATTAAAATTTTATTTTAATCTCTCTATTAAAAAAATGATATTTTAGTCCTTCTACATTTGAAAATGAGTATTTTGGTCCAGAAAAATAAATTTATAGTTGGACAGCTGAAAATCTGATCTGAATGAAGGAATACTAGACAATTACAATTTACATTTCACAAAAGGATCACAAGCACAAAATCAAACCACATGAAAATTGTAGCTTGCTGTTACCCTGAAACAAGCTGTCAAACAAATATGAACCACTAATTGTCAATGGCACCACCCTTATCACACTTTCCACGGAACCGACTACGCAAAACTCGGGTGTTTTCGTAAACATTTTTCGAAGATTTGTGCATCATTGGAGAAGAGCTTCATCTGGTGCTCAACCTGCAGGCACTCGAATGGGAAGCCTGTTGTCTTATTAGAAAGAATTGTAGAACAAATTTAACGTCTCCACTAATTGCGATCCTGTCGTTCTAGATCTTGTTGTGGTTCAGGTGGCTCTGGGCATATCTCCCTTGAATGCCGTCTACGTGAGGATGAATGGTCACCTCCACCATTCTGAGCGCTACCCTGCGAACCCGTTGTTCCAAGGTGTTTGAAACTACTTCCGCCTTCAGCTCTAGTTGTGGAGGCTGCGGGATTAATGGCTACATCCAAAGAGCTTTGACGCCAACTACCAAAAAATGAAGCATTCCAAGATCCTCTTGAGGAGGTTGTTCTAAGCCTTGCTGAACTTGAAGCATCTTCCCTAACCACCCTCAAAGGATTTTCCAAAGCTTTTAGGATATATCTCATTGGTGGCCGTCTTGAAGGTTTCGAATTGAGACAAGACCTTGCAACAATGGCCATGGCCCAGACTTCCTCCAATAGATCGTCATCCACAAGAAGAGACGGGTCCAAAATTTTCGTCACAAGTTCCTTTTCATATATACTGATGCATTGTAGTGTTTGTTCTAACCATTCCTTCATCTGGATATCACTTGATGCACCGATGTCCATCTTACCAGTTACCAACCCAAGTAAAACTTTCCCGAAGCAGTAAACATCATAGGCACGTATTGCTGTAGATAAACCTGCCCATTTTACAGAAAAGATTTCAGAATTGATGAAAAATGTTTTAATGTCCACTCTATGCTCTTAAGCTTAGCTCGTATTTGTTCGTATATTTATTATTTTTTTTTTTATTTTGTCTTAGAATGAGTAATTATGTATTGATTTTTGAGGTCGAATGATAGCCGGATGTGAACCTTGAACGAAAATTGTTGCTTAGTAGTAAAATGGCCAATACATGCAATGACCATGTTGTAGCTAAAGTGCTATGCATGATAAATCAACGAATAAACTGCTCGGTGATAACAATTGAGATCTAAATATTTGAGAAATTTTACGAGCAAAATGCGCACATACCTGAAGAACCTTGTTCAGATGACCTGCAAGCAACAAAGAACAAAACCGTATTACAACCTTTATCAATTAAACAAGCATAGAAAGAAAGAAATACAACTCGAACACTTTGTTTGAAACAGTAATAAAATCCATAGAGAGAAAATGAAGACCGAAAAATTTTAAATGATATTTGCTAATTACTTCTTGATGCACATGTGCCTGGCATTGCTCAGATTGAAACATCTAAGTGCACATGCATCGGATATTAAAACCTGAAATTGAGTTTATCCTTACGAGTCAAGGAAACACACTTTCATCGAGGAAAAATATGTGAGGGACAAGAAAGAAGCAAATAAGAAATATAGGCGGACTCAAGTGTTTAAAAGTTCATTTATTTCTAGCTAAAACATGGGAAAATGTAGAAGTACCGCACCGTTGAATTAGATTCTCCATCCAAAAACTATTGAGACATTTTAATCCTAAGCTTCTTTTTGCTAAAAAGGAGGTTGATCTTATGAAGCTAAAGGAAGCGATATTACAAAATCGTGTTGTTCATCATTAAGTGTAGTAACCCAGGGGGGATTTCGCCATTTCGGTAAATATTTGCATAAAAAATAAGCCAAAAGAGTGAAATATCACATTCAACATGCAAGAACTTGTTCAACAAACAGCGTATGTGAGATAAAAATATTCATCTATGTATATAATTCAATGTCTGAAAACATTTATAAATAGATACTCACTGTGGCAACCGCAGTAATTGTGAGATCCTGTTTTGATGGCCATCACCTTCATGAGCGCAAACCTCGGTCAGGCTCCCTATTCTAACTTCAAATTTATCATCGAGAAGTATACTGCTAGCTTGAACATCTCTTCAACAATAAAAAGAAAACATATTTCAGTTTCTCGATATTCCATTCACGAACAAGTTATGATATGCATAAGAAAAGCATCATGCGGTGACTGAAGGCAGTTTAAGCATAAAACGAGAAGCAACAAAAATACCTGTGGACAAGGGGTGGCATGCATTCGTGATGCAGATAAGATAGGCCTTCGGCGGCTCCTATAGCAATTTTCAATCTTGTTATCCAATCTAATGACTGCAAGCTATCATCCTCAGGATTACTTTTCCTGTACAACGAACTTGACAAGTCCCCGTTTGGCATATATTTATAAACCAAGAATTTCTCATTCTCTTTCTCTAAACAATGTCCCAATAGGGGAACCATACGTGGATGTGTAACTTTACTAAAGAACTCCAATTCTGAAAGGTATGCTTCCTTTTTAATTGACTGCAAATCAATCCTTTTGATGACAACAGGAAGCCCGCCTTCTAAGATACCCCTGAAGAGATCACCAGAACGGCCGTGCTTGATGAGGTTTGCATCATTAAAATCACCGGTGGCTTCAAGAAGTTGCTGGTAGGTAAATAGATCACCTAGGCTCGAAAAATTAATTTCTACTCCGGGTGAAGGAAGAGTTTCTCTAGCAGGAACAGCTCCCACGTCAACCCCTCTATGATTCCTTGTGCTCCTCCTTTTATGGACACATAGGACCAGCAATAGCGACAGGATTAGTAGGGCAACAAGCCCAGCTCCTCCCAAGACTGCAGCCAATATAATTGTCCTTGTGTTGCTGCTTCCTCTTTCGGGTGCAGGAGGTTCTGTGGAACTTGTGCGCCCAAAATTATCAAAACTCAGTCCCCTCTCGGCATAGAATGATACACACTGCATTAGAGTTCTCTGGTTTGACACATTCTGGAGACAGTTAGTACCAAGAAAAGCATTGTCCTGCACATAGTCCGGAACCGTGCCTTCAAAATAGTTTCCAGACAAGTCAGTAGACCAAAACCTTCGAAGTACAGTTGTGAGACCTCCATAAAACTTGTTCTGTGAAATGTTAAGTACTGCAGCAGTGGCATTATCATTCAAAGTAGAATTAGGAAGCTGCCCCGTGAAATTATTCTGAGAGATATCAAGCAGGTTCAACTCGCCTACTGACCATAATACTTCAGGAATATTGCCGTTGAAACTATTGTTTCTCAGAACAATAACCTGCAACTGACTTGGGGCAGGGAACATCCCAACCGGCAGAGACCCTCTGAGACCATTGTTCCCGAAGACCATTCTCCGCAAATTCCTTAGCCCTCTAAGATCTGGTGGCACTGACCCCGACAAACCATTGTTGCTGAGATCAAGGTCAATCAAGCTATCCAGGTCCCCGAGTTGTGCAGGTATTGAAGACGTTAAACGATTGCTCGAAAGATTCAGACTTTGTAGCTTTGAAAGCGATCCAACGGCAGGAGAAATTGACCCTGTTAAGTTATTCGACGAAATGTCAAGACTTGTTAAATTCCTAAGTGAAAAAAGTGAAGATGGAATAGATCCAGAGAGCAAATTCTTGGAAAGATCAAGATGAGAAAGGCTTAACAATCGACCCAAAGTCGAAGGAATCTGCTCGATCAGCCTATTATCAGACAAGTATAGACTTGTTAAATTAGTCAAATTGCCAATACTCAAAGGTAAAACACCTGAGACATTACAAGACCTGAGATCCAACACTTGCAATGTCAACAGCCTTTGTCCAAACCAATCAGGGATAGAACCAGGAAGCAAGAATCTAGAGGCATTAAACGAAACCAAACGTGTAAAATTCGCGAGTGAATCCACGGCGAACAGCGGATTTTGTCGCCCAACCCGAGTTCTTCTAAACCCGGAAATGTTAATGGAAGTAACACTGCCATTCACACATGTTATGCCATTCCAACTGGTACAAGGGTCCACTTTCCTAGGCCAGTCTCTACTTCTAAGCCCCAAAGAGGATCTGAGTTGAAACAAAGCTGTTAACTCAATGTCTGAACTCAGCCGCTGCTGCACTTGTTGCTCAAATGTAAACTCAAATAACAGCAACAACAAGAGATATAACAAAGCTACTACTCTTATGCGACGCTGATCCACCATGGCTCATGGAGTCTAACCCCAATCATCAAAACATTCTAATTTCTTCTCTTTTTTTCTCCTTCTTTCTCTCTACTCTTAATACATGTAATGAAAATTTGACCCCACACAAAACCCCACTTAGGAAGGAACAAAAAAGCAGCACCTTTCCTTCACTTTTGAGGATTCAAACCCCCAAAAGAAAAAGAATTGTCCAGAAAAGGCCTTGCCTTGATGCACCAAAGCTCTAATTTTTTTATTCTTCAAAATTGTTGGTAACCAATCTGTATCAACTTTTCTTCTCCTTCTTGCCAGTCTTCTTTCCCCTCTTTCTCTCTACCTGCTTTTTGTTTTCTCTCTCTAAATCCCTCAGTTTCTTCAGTTGACAAAAGGAGAGTAAGAGAGAGAAAAGAAGGGAAAAAGAAGGTGTAGTAGTAAATAAAAAAGTAGTAATCTTGATTTAATTAAGCAATAATTCTACAAATATAGAAGGAGGAGGCTCAAAGTGATGCACTTTTCACTCTATCTCTTCCCCTTTCCTTGTTCCCCAAAAGAAAAAGAAAACTTAATTGAGGTAAAAAAAGTAAATGTATATATTTATTAACACGCATGAACCAGTGGGGTAAAATTTATACCGGGGGCACCGTGATTCTGGTCTGAAAACAGAGACAGGTACGGCGTCGGTACCGGTTTTTTGGTGAACTCCGGCAACCCATCCCAAGCCAGTAGTAAAGCTATGCTTTAAAAGGAACAAACAGAACTTACTTAATGAATCACACTAACTTATTTTTAGGACCACTTTCACATTGATTTCAAAAGTAGGATGAAAAATAATTTTGAGAAATATTTATAATTTTATATATTATTTAGTTTAATATATAAATATTATATATATATATACGAAACCTCTAACTCAAGTGGTTAAAGGAATGATTGTTATTCTTAAAAATCACATGTTCAAGAGATTATATTCTAAAACAGATTCTACTGTAATCATTAAATATGTTTGTATTATTTTTTATATATATTCGAATGCAGTGACGGAGCTGCGTGTCCCAATTTTTTTAGTATAATTACACTTAAGGTCTTTTTAGTTTAAATGGTAATAAAATAAGATTTTTGTCCCTTCTAATTTTTAGATTTAGAAGCTTAATAGACATTTGTCCCCTCTCAATACTTGATCCTAGCTCCGTCCCTGTTCGAATGATAATATAATACCTCTATTTAATTAAAATCAATTAAAATTGAATTTTATACATTGGGTGGTTCTTTTAGGATAATAATATTTATAAAAGTTAAGAATTGATCCCCAAATCTCAAATATTTATTTCCAATAAATGGAATTTATGATTGTTTTGTGGGTGCTGGGCTCAGGCATATTCTAACTTTTCCTTCTTTGATTGCATTGCACGTTCCAGATGAATACCATTTTTGTAAATAAGTATTAAAGCTGGATCTGATTTCAAATTATTTATTTGACAAGGAGGGTGAATGTAATTAATTAATACTTTATTTTCCCTTGGGATCACTCAATTTCTCATTTTTTTTATAGAGAAGAGGCATCACTAGCATACGAAATTCATAATTTATTGAAAATTTCGGCCAAAATATGTGATTAGTCCCTGTATTTTGTCCCAATTTGAGATTTAATCCCTGTGCTAAAAAATCAAAATCAAATCTCTTTTTTTACATTTAAAAATATATTTCAAATCTAGACTTATTACTTTTCACCCGATCCGAAATTCTGAATTTAAAAATTAATTAGATGTCAAATGACTTGAATAAATAATATAAAATAATTTAAACTCAAACTAAGTCTAATTTTTAAGATATAATTTAGTTTATAAATACGATAAAAAGTGTCGTATATGACAAAGATATGTTTGATATCATATATGAGCCATTTGATCAACAACTGGTAATATATGTGTCATTTCTGTAAATAACATTATCTCAGTATCATTTTAATAAATAATTAAAATATTTTTAGAACGCCGTTTGATTTAATTAAAAATAATTGATTTTCCAAAGGTTTTATTTTAATGCCATATGACCTGTGTGAGGAAAATGTCAACTATTGAAACTCAGATTTGATTCAATGAATTCATACGAACAAATATTTATTTATTTATTAAAAAAACATGGGAAGCATATAACTTGTATTAAAAGGAAATTCTTACTATTACTATTATTAAAAATTAATATTTGATGTTCATTCAGTGTAATTTTTTACGTAAATATAATTTAATTTTTTTAATCTTAAATTATAAAATTTAACTCTGAAGTGCCCTCTAATTTTAAATATTTATATTTTATTCTTTTAATCTTAAATCCTAGCTTCACCCTCATTCCAAGTACATTTCTGAATAGGACACTCAGTTTGTACCAAAATTGAATTCCCCTGATGTTTCCCAACCCTCCCTCTCGCAGCCTTTTTCAATGCCCTCCATGTGAGACTTCAATTATTATACCCTCAAACACTGCATCTCTGGCTCTGCACTGTCGAGATAGGGTAGCTGACCTGCGCCGATCTCGAATCAAAGGTCCAACATGATTGACCATGGTTTAGCACCAGCATAGACTACGCGGAAATGTCGCTGCCGTACCTCTCATTCTTTTTATGCATGGTTTAACAGTAGATATCAATTTATTGACGAGTTAATTAAGATTAAATATTATAAAAGTTTTATTAAAAATGATTTTTTTAATTTTAATTATTTTATTTATAATATTAAAATTTGAATTCTTAATCTTACTTAAGGGATTTGAAGTCTCATCTCACAAGACAAATTGATCGTAGATTATTCAGATTCATTCAATTAGGGGTGAATAAAACTCCACTCGACTCGAAAAAATCGAATTTCTTAACTCAAATCGAGGTGAAAAAACTCGACTCGTTTTAACTCGATTCAAAATTTCATAAAATCGAATTGACTCAAAAAAAGTTCAAATTAAGTTCAATTTATAAAAATAGAAATCGAATAACTCGAAATTTTAATAATTATAAAGATTAATTGCACATTTAACCCATGTAGTTTTATTTTCAGTCCTTTCTTTTTTTTTTACATTTTATTTTTTTTATAATCTAATCACGTTCTAGATTTATTTTTTTTATTTAATTTAATAAAAAATTTATTTGTATCTTTTATATTATGATATTTGTTTTTTAATTTTTGTATTTAATTTATCATTATTTTTTATCTAGTCTTAGTCTTACCTAAATAAGAAGGAAGTTATTAATAAAGTTTGTAATTTAATAAAATGACCTATTCATACCTAAGATATTTGATTGATGATAATAATAATTTAAAATTTTTTTTTACACATATAAAAAATAATATGAAGAAATATGTATGTAAATTTAAATAGAAAACCGTTTAAATTATAATCAAACTATATTATAGTATTATAAATAATATAATTAAAACTTATACATAAATCAAAAAATCGAATCGAAAAAATTTCAAAATAAATTCAATTTATAAAATATGATGACTCAACTCGAATAAGTCGAATTTTTTTGACTTAAATCGACTCGCTCGAACGTTCACCCCTACATTCAATTATGCTACCCAAGTATATAAATCCACATTTCATGTTTATTGTTTATTTTATTTTTAATAATAAAAGAATATCACATTCTCATATAAAAATTTAATGTATACATTAATATAAAATATTATAAATATCTTCATTTATTAAGTCAATTAATGAATCTTCGTTGTTTTATTTTATTAAATCAAACCATGTTGACATTAGGAAAATATTTCCAAACACCCAATTTAAATTTATTTTGATTTTTTCATATTACATTTACTTTGACCGCTAAAATATTTTTTTGTCACAATCGAATTATTTTTCTTATATAATAATTTTTTTTAATAAATCAACGTTATTTTTAAATGTTTTGAAGTTAGTGTTAGAATTTGAAAATGACATGGATAATTAGTGTATATTGGACGTTGACTGAGTCATTCCCTTACTTGTCTAACTCAAAGACGTTAGATTTAAAGATTAATTTTAATACATATATCACGGCAGTGTTAAGTCGTTTAAGTAAATCGTAATCGAATAAATCTATAAAATATAAACAAAAACATAAAAATATTTATTTATATCAATTCGTCCTCACTATCGTAATAATTTAATTTATAAAAAAATCATTATAATATTTTCAATATAAAAGATATGAATATTCCGTAAAAGTATGTTTAAATATATATTTTTTAAACAATAACCTTTCATAAAAACTTTATTTACTGAACACGAATAAAAAATTATAATTTTTTTAGTTGACCAAAAAATCTGCTCATTATTTTTACTCCCAACATATTAAAAAAAGTAGTCAAGATTTTAACAAGTATTGTAAATTTAAAATAATACTTAAATCATGGTCATAACATCAACCACTGGTTATAATCGGAGTAAATACTCGGTTAATTCGATCGGTGGCCAAACTAAATTGATCAAAACCGAATTAATTAAATTTTTTAAAATTTTAACCATTAATCAAATTAAATTATCTTTAACTGAATTAATCGAATCAAAATTATTTTAATTAATTAACTAAATTAACCAAAATTTATTATAAATTTTGACTTAATTACATAATAAATCAATAAATTACACTAAAATAATTTTTTAATCGTTACATTTTTATTTTACGCTAATTTAATAAAAATTTAATATTATTTTATAATATTAAAAATGTTTATATACTTATGTATGTCAAAATATTCCATAAATTCAAGTAAACCCAAATTAAAATCTATGTGGGATGGCAATGTGGAACGTGTCTGCTAACCAACAATCCATCTTTTTCGGGAGTGAGTAGAAAGTACAGTTGTTGAAAATAATTAAATAAATAAATAAATAAATTATGAGATATTATTTATTGCACGAGGATGCTGGATGATGAACAGGTTTATATCCGTTGCATACAGCACACACCTAAAGCATGAAGGGATTGATTTAGTCATGGGGGTCCCATAGGAATCCAATTTAATTAATAATCAAACTTTTAAAAAATATATAAATTTAAATTTAAATCCAATTATATAAATTTAAGTTTTATTTAATAAAATATCTAAAATTTAAGTTTAAAAATTTAAATCTAATTATTTTTAAAAAATAACAACCCAAATAAATATTTTTAAATAAAAATATTTTTTATCTAATAAATATATTTAAATTAATAGCACAAATAAATCTCAACAAATATTATAATATAATATAAAATAAATTAAAGTAACAACTCAAACTGCAATTAAAAACTTCATAACAAATAAATTATCCTTACATAAACTACTTGCCTTACTAGTCTACGAACATAACTATTTTTTAAATCATAATTATTAAATGTTTAATAAATATTATAATATAATATAATAAATTAAAAATATAATCAAAATGTCCAACCACTAACATTTGATATAGAGAAAAAATTTATAAGTATCAAGCTTTTATTGTTTTATTAAAGATCAACAAAAACTTAGAAAAAATTATAAATAAAACTATAAAAGATATTAATCATCTAAAAATATTAATTATATATAAACTTAATTAAGATCTCAATATATATTTATATTTTTAAATCTAAAAATTTTAAACATTTTTATTCAGATTTATATATAGACCAGACTCATATCAAAAATGGATTCAGATTAAATTCGGATCGAATCATGATAATACCCATATTTTATCTACCATCTATTAGAACTCGGACCTTTTTTCGGATTAAAATTTGATTTTTTATCGATTTTTTTAAAATCGATTCGAACTTGATCAGATTCAAATTATATTCTCATCTCTAAAAATAAGATTACCGGAATGTAACATTACTGGATACATTATCAGAAATGTTATATTACCTTGTTTGATCTATTTAGTAGGGATATAAGATTATAGTATTTAGTTGAAAGAATATAAGATCAATTAAAAATAAAATTTACAAACTTATCATTATGATATATATAATTTTAACATATTAAACTTTTAATTCTTAAATTAAAAATATTAACATAAAATTTTATATAATTATTTTCGTTACATAATCCAATTTTTTTTAAAAAATATATATTTATAATATAATTAATATATTAAATTATTTTTTAAAATATATTTATATACTTTTATTCACCTTTTTAGACAATAAAATATTTAACGTTTAATAGATTTAGATTTCAATTTTTATTATATTTAATTTTTTATCGAACAAATTACAGTAAATAATAAAACAAATATAAAAATAATAAAAATAAATTAACCTACTGAATTTTTAAGATAAAACATCATAAATATAATATTAATAAAAATATATTATTAAATATTATAATATTAATTATATGTTAAAATAATATTAAATAAAAATATTTAATAAAATTATATCATAAATAATGAATCATCTAATTGAAAATATAATAAAAGATCAATATAAATATAATATATTATTATAAGGACAAAATTATTCAAAGAGAAAGAAAGTATTAAATATCTAAAAAAATAGAGAAATAATATTCCCACCATTTAAAAAAAATATATCACTATTAAATAAATAATAATATCTTTAAATAAAAATGCTTTTAAACCAAATATGAAAATATAAATCTAATAAAATTATTATTTATAATAATTATCTTTTTCCCTGAACTAAACACACGTTAAATGTAACCTTAAATGGAAACAATTGCTCTCTACGACCGGTGAGAAACAGCCATGAGTAGGACAAGGTTTGTCTCTTCCTGAAGTAAGAAGCATACGAATCCTTATAATTAACGAACCCAACCGCACGCAAAAACGACGGAAACGTGTCCATCGCTTCAAGTCACGGAACAAAACTGACACAACTCATCATCAGATAATTATATGAACTGGATTATAGTAACTTATGGTAATATACATGATTAAATAGAGAGATAATTATATTATAATATATATTAAATAATTTATTTAATATATCGATAGTATTTTAGAATTTGGAGATTCAGTTTATGATATAAAATTTAGGGTAATTTAAAATTTAGTGATTGTGAATAGAATTTAAAGTTATAGCTAAAATTTAAATCATACCTTTGGAACCTTAAATTCTATCATAAGCTATAAATTATAAATCATACACCTTACTCCTTAAACCCTTTATTTTAATTTGAGTCTCTAAACCTTAAAATTAAGTTTTTTCTAATATTAATGTATTGAATATAAATTCACATATTTTAGTGTTTAGTGACTAACATATTTAACTTTATTCATATTTTGATATAACAAATTGATTATAATTTTAAATTAATCAAGTTGGAAAAATAATTAGAAGAGGCTGTACAAGATTAAAGGAGAAGCATAGGAGAAAAATATTCTGTTAAGTAGTGATAATGAATTAGTTAAGTATGTAATTTGTTAGTAACAATTTGGTGCTTCTTATCACTGTTGAGATTACACTGGTTGTTTGAATTTCCTCCTTCAATTAGTTGTATGCCAACTTTAAAATCATAGTGGTGAAAGTACTATAAAGGTCGATTAAAATCATAACGTCATGAATGAAAAAAAAATTGAAATCATAACCTAATCTGAATCAATCGATCAACGAATTTGATACTAGTTGCAGAGAGGATAGGCCCATATAGGTTAGGCCTAAGTCTAGCTCAACTTGCAGACATCAAAATTCTTTTTCTGTTGCTGTTAAAACTTGCAGCTTGAATTCATGGTGTGTCATCCCACCGACCTCTTCAATTCTGATGCTTTCTAGAAAAGACTTGTTATTCTCAACCAGATATTTAAAATAGACATATATACAATAGAATCAAGTTATACAACGTAAATCTCTCTAAGTTTCACATGTTTTTTGGATCGTTGGACGAGTGAAACGGATAACTCAGATTAACAGAGTAAAATTTAGAGAACATCAACCAGAAAGAACAAGTCTACAAAATTTGTCCCCGGCCAATGAAGATTCTTTGAATGAATCTGTATCCTCATCATTGTAGGTACATAGATATGGACCAGCTTTCCATTTCTAAGAACAAATCACCATCCACTGTTACTCTAAGGAGAAGAATAAAGATCAAATCATTAGCAGAATAATATAAGCAAAGAAAAGGACTTGAAATGCTAGCATAAATAGAGTATTCACTATTTACTATTTACTGCTCTATTAGTTTACTTATTCTCTTGCAGTTCAGTTTCTTCTTCTTCCTCCAGCAATTTTTGTGGTTTCAAATGGAACAAATCACTAAAATTCTACATACTGTTTGCCCCACTTCCAGTGGCTATATAAAAGGAGCTGTTGCAAACTCTTTTGGTCATACCAGTTTTCATTGTAGTTTGTGCCATCACCAAGTGTTTGACATAATGGCATCGTGCTCAATGTCGTCTCGTGGGTCTGGTGCATGGACAGCCAGGCAGAACAAAGACTTCGAAAGAGCTTTGGCTGTTTACGACAAGGACACTCCCGATCGTTGGTACAATGTTGCCAAGGCGGTCGGAGGGAAAACTGCTGATGAAGTTAAGAGGCATTATGAGCTGCTCGTGGCCGATGTCAAGTACATCGAGTCTGGACAAGTTCCATTCCCCTATAGGTCCTCTGCTAATTAGCCCATAGGTAAATCAGACATTTATGTTTTACCTTTTCAACTCCTATTTCTGGTTCTGTCCCTGATTATCATGTCAGACTTAAACCATTTCCATGCCAATAGAAGTAAGCTCAATGCATGTTGTCTTCTTACATGAAGATCCATTTACATAGGTTTTCTTTATCTCTCTGTCTGACTTGTTATCTCATGTGGTGCACTTTTCACATTGCTTGAATTGCAGCAAGCATCAGCTTCCATTATTTTATGGCTACAGCTAAACCTTTGTTTTGACATGCAGGATTGAGTTGCATGTCGGCTACAATAAAGATGCTCATCTGCTACAACTAGTATTAAGTTAAAGAAGAAACGCCATTAATGACCATCTTCTAAGTTTTGTGTGCTCTTATTTTTGATGTTTTCGGTACTAGAATTGTACGAGGAAGACGCTTCCACCCTCAGTGTTTTTTGTTGTCAAACTATCTTTTTATTTGATTTAAAAATAAAATTCTAATAACATAAAGTTTTTAATAATTAATGAATCAAATTTTAGATTTGAATAAAGTCTTTTAATTTTATATGATATATTATATATCATAGTAAAGCATACCTTTTACTCATTAAATAGCACAAACCAAGTAAGACTACAAAATTCCAAATGCCTGGTAAAAGGATCAAGAGTCCAGCATTAGGTTATTGGGTTTTCATTCCAAACAAGTTCTCAAATAACTTGGGAGCCATGGGAGGAAGTTTCATGGGCTCGGCCGCCATGAAGTTGATGATCTTCTCATGAACATGGTACCTGCAAGGGTGTTATTTCAAGACGAAATGAAGGAATAGGCTTACAGTAACTTCACTCGTTACAGTCATATTTGAAACTTGCCTGATCTTTCGACTCTTTGATGCGCGGCGATCAACTATTTTTCTCTTCTTAGTTTGCAGTCTCTTCAAGGCATAGAATGCCGTCTCTATGATCAAACAGTAGTAATGTTAAACAAGGAAAAAGAAGAGTTTCTTTATAGTGAAAGAAAATTTTAAAAGATGGTAGAGAGCAGTTACCTGATGATGTTGGGTCAACGGTCTCAAAAAATTCCTTCAGCAACTGCTGGTAAAATTCAGAATCATCCAAAAGTTCGGGATCACCTTCGGGATGTGCTTCCTGAGCATACAAACAATTTGAAGATAAATTTTGACAGGAGAAGAGAACATGTATAGATAACAAAAGCAATATTCTTATGAATCCAAATCATCATCATTTTACTTTGGCAAAAATCCCATCCTCCAAAGCTAACACATATAGCCTACCATGCAGTTGAATACGAACACCATGTCGTTTATTAAAGCCTAGAGTAAATAAAGAGAAACACATTACCTCTCCATTAGCATTACTACTTGAGTCAATAACCTGTCCAATAAAGGTGGTGTAAATAATAGAAGCAGAAAAGATGAAAAGGAAAAATCATTGTGCGGGAAGCACACCAGAGCTATGTCTAATGTTTTAGGTAAGTTCAGGACACTCAGAACAAGAATTTATGAACTTACAGCCCCAAATATGCCAATGGTTGATCTTCGTTGTTGCATTTGCTTTATCATTCTAGTTGGATCCCTCATATAGGCTGCTACTTGTTCACTAATGTTCTGGCATAGGAAGAGAAGAGCTGAGTGAATTTCATTTTACATCCAATAGGGCATGCATTTAATATCAGCGATTCAGTGCCTGCTAAGGATCAAACCTGATTAAAAGCTTGCAATTTGTTTTTGGTTGCAGCAGCACCAGTTGTGACTTCTGTCTTTCTCTGTCATTTGTCAACTGCTTTATTTCTGAAAGTGACTATTCTGCATGATTCAAGTATTAAAATTGCCAGTTAACTTCAAAGGCTCGTATCAAGAAACATTATTTGAGCAAGGACAGTAACAAGCATAAAAAAGAGACAGAATTTAGAAGGAAAAAAAAAAGAAAACACAAAGACATGGTCGAGTTTGCCAAAATCATAAAGGCAATAGGTGATGAATGTTCATTAATGCATTGGTGAGCACTCGAAGAACAAACAATTTGAGGAGAATCCATAACAAGTTAACAACAATCTGTAACTAATGAACACTTGTACTCTTTAAGCATATCATCTCTGGCAATGTTAATCAAAAGTTGTCCTATCAGAAATCAAATACTTGAAATCAGAATCAATCTAGAGCATGGTAGAAATAGCACCGCTACACACTCCAAGAAAAAACAATTAAGCAATATGGTGCTGTTTGAAGAATGTAAACCAGAAAAGTCAGTAAAATGACCAACAACTTCAATCTTTATACAAGAATCAATTTAGCAAATTAATGCTGTAATATTTTCTAATTGAACACAGAAATAGAATACCAATTCAAATTGAGCAACACAGAAACGATGATCCAAAATTTGCTAGAGGTACCTCCTATTCATCTGAGAAATCTGTAGCCACTCACCATCATCTTCCATGTCCAAGTTCGTAGAATCTCCAGAAAGTTTATTAGATGGTTGAGCAACATTGCCTTAAGTGTAGGACACAGGGAAAATAACATAAACAAACAACAAAAAGATAATATGATACAAATTTGATAGATCTGCAATGACAATATTAAAGAATGATCTTCTAGAGGTCAAAAATAACAATAGAAAACAAACTCTTCTATAATCAGCCATTCAGCCTAAAATTTAAATGCCAGATTTAGTGCAACATATAAAATGATATATGTTCCAGTACAAAAGTATAATGACATAATTTGACAAAAACATTGGTGTCATACCCTCTAGATATTCTGCAATTAATGGATTGTTCTCCAGCAACGCCTGACAATACAATAGTAACAATAATAAATTTTCAATGGCATTAGTTGTCAAATGTTTTATAAGCAAAGAATCTAAAGGCAGACCTCCTGCAGTTCCAATAAAGAATCTAAAGTTTTCTTCGAGGAAGTAATAAGGTCTGAATATGCAGCACTAACTTCTTCATCTGAAGCACAAAATGAAGACCTAAAAGGGTCCCGGTAGAAATGTCATCATAGAAATGGTATACAAATAAATATACAGAACATTCTAATCAAGGAAAGAACACAACATACACAATAAACAAAAGAAAAGAAAGGTACCAGTGGTAGCCTATTCGAGCCCGAGAAGTCTTTCTGAAGCAAGAACCTGAACTCATGAGCTTTATCCCAAAAAGCCTTGGCAAAATAAGGAGAGTTCAGAGAAACTTTTATGAAAGCTCCCATAAAAACATATACATATAGATGGCAGAATTTATCAACAATAATCATTAAAAGCTATAGGAAATAGGCCAAACATCATGAAACTCAAGTTTATGTAAAAGCTACAATACACACACACACACCTTCCGGTTCTTCACTGCTTGACCCTTTTTAACATCTTCATCCTTATGATGCTTGAGATTCCTCAACATATCTCTAATTTGTAAAACAAAAAAAGTAAAACGTTAAACTAAAAGAAAACATAATGCAATATTTCCCCAAACTCAAATCTAAAATTAGAAGCGCAGATAAAGCAATAAATCTCCATTAACATACAGTTCCTTGTTGTGAAGCTCCTTGTACTCTTTTTCAAGCTCTTCCATCTCACCATCTTTGTCTTCTTCTTCATCAACATCAATATCTTCATCCTCTTCTTCTAGTTCAGATATTTCTTCATCCTCGCCATTAACCAATAATTCCTCATCTTCCGAATCGTCCAAATCCTCCACGTCAACATCATTGCTTCTAGTTTTTTTTTTTTTGAACGTTTCGAATATAACCCCATTTTCCCCACAAGTTCGTAAACTCTCAAAACACAATTAAAGCTTTAACCCCAAGTTAGGAAATCGAAGAGGAAAAACAGACAAAACCTACAATCAATCGAGAATTAAAAAAATACGGCAGCAGAGAGGGTTTAACCCAATGTTTTATGTTTGGGAGGCAGCAGAGAGGCGGGTCGGATTTGGTTATGCCCAGAATTTTATATGGGCTTAACTCCATAATTTGGTTATACCTACAATTTGATATGGGCCATGGGTTAGCAAGTCATACAAGATATATAAGATGTTCGGGTTTTTCATTGGATATATAAAGTGTTTAAATATTTTATTTAAATTTTTTTAAAGTTTATTTTAAAATATATGCCAAAAGCTATAATGCATATAATAAAATATCACTTGTAAATAACGATTTGGGAGAAAGACGCTACATGCAGGTAGTGTTTTCTATTTTTAATATTTTTTTAAAATTTTTGAAGAATGCACGAGCCTTTCTAGCTCAAGTGGTTAAAAGAACAGTTGTTGTTTTTAAAAGTTACGGGTTTGAACACCAGTAATGCCAGTAAATTAAAGAATAACTGTAAAAACTTGGATAGAGGATTTTTAGTCGGTAAATATTTTAATATATTCTACGAATAATTAAACTTTTATAGACAAATCTGTGTCTCCAGCTGGCTATAGACCTGGTTACCCACTTCTTTTTTCCATGGGAAAGTTTAGGTAAATGAATAGGAGTTTCTGTACGTTCAAATGCAATTACTTTGTCCCTTCTTTGAGACATGAAATATAAACAACTGATGTGTTTGATTTCCTTGGTTTTCAAGGCAAGTATTTTACGAGACAAATAAAGGGTTTACAGGAAACAGGAAACAGGCTACATTCATTGCAATTGCAACCAATCCAAGCTGCTTCTTGACCAAACTACATATCCGAAATGGTAATAGATTTGGAGGCACTGATTGTGGGATGTTGGGGGGTGTAGGTGAAGACATTAGAGAACCTTGTCTTTACTGCTGTCGTGACTTGGGTTATGCCTTTGACTCAATCTGATAGTATCCATAAGTAAGTGTTATCCTGCATGGCATCAATATAATCGCTAGACGTCTTTACAACAATGATTTGGAATGTACTAATTTCACCTCCGTAGGCACTGTTAATAAATGAACCAACAGATGAATCTGACATTCTACGCATAAAATGGCCAATGAGACCAAAACATCGAGAAATTTTCAACCAAATTTATGTCTTGACTCTTGACCAGACGTTGTTTACAGTTGAAAACTCTGTCTGCGAAGAAAGATGTCTTGTCATGGCACATATACATATACGTGCCAAGAGAGTAATCTCTCTGCTGCTGCTGGAGACTGGAACCCTAACCCTAGACTTGTTCCAGGCATGATAAAGTCATAACGTAGAAGACATGGAAATACTACCATCCCAATTCTAGGGCATAACCACGAAGTTTTAGGAAATGGTAGGTAAAGTGTTAATAATTGTGACCTGAAAACTGGCAATATGACAGTGTAGGGTTTAGCTTTTTCATCTATGACATTGCCTAGCTGTTCCGGTGAAATTTGGGTACGATATTAAATTGTGCCTCGGGGGAGGAGCCCTCCCACCATACAAAGGGCAACGTCTATAACAGTTAATATTAAGATTCAGGGTAGGGAAACTGATAGGCCTATGTTAACTTTGCAGTGTAGGGGGAAGTGGCTATATGGATTTACATGTGAGAGTGTAGGTAAAGTTAAAAGTGAAACACTGTTAATATTGAATATTATTAAATTAATTAATAAAAAAATTAAAATTTTAAAGATTTAATATATAATTAATAAAAAAATAATAAATTCAATATATAATTAATAATTGTATTATTAGTCTTTAAGGTTTTTATTCTTTATAAATTAATTTAATAATATTTAGCGGTGTTCAACATTAATAATGTTCAGCGATGTTCGACGTCCGTTATAGACTCATCCATAGTTAAAATGGGTGTTTGATCAAATTAAGTATTTAGGGCGTGTTTGGTATTTTATTGAAAATATTATATTACCTTATTTGGTTTATTAGACAAAAATATAAGATAATAATATTTAATTTTTAAGATTACAAGATAATTTAAATATACATTTTACCAAATTATCTTTATGATATATATTAATAAAATAACATATTTACGTTGTTGTAAATTTGTTGAAATTATAAAAAATTTTAATAATATAAAACTATATATTTTTTATTTTAATTAATTTTATATTTTTAAAATTTTAAAAAGTTATTTTGTATGTTAAGAAAAATCTAAAAATTAATGATATTGTTAAATATTTAAATCTAATAAAATTTAGTATTATAAGAAAATCCGATTGAAACATATTATTCAAATTCTTAATTGTATAATTTAATTATTATTTCTCACTTTATGTTTTAGAAAAAAGTTTGAATCGTAATTTCCAATTTTATAAAGCTAATGTTGTCTTAAAGAGAGAGAATTACCAAATACTAAAGAATCTCATGAGATTGAGATTTCAGGTCAAACACTCAAAATACGAGACTATAAGTAATATTATATTATCTTTTTGTCGGTATTTTTTAAATCCAAATAAAAATTTAAGATGCTAGAAAAAAAAATTCCCCTGAGAATTTTTTTTTTCCTTAATCCAAACAGTCCCTTAAGGTAAAGTGTTATTAGTTGTTAAGAAATGTAAACTTATGTTCTTACCTTTAAAAACCGAGATCGTCATCTTTGTCTCAAAATCATTCAATTGAACATAAATTATTTTAATAACAAGAGCTTCTTAGCCAATGCCCACTGGGAATCCTCTTCTGTAAGGAAAAGTGAACCGAGTGGACCGGGCACGTTCATCCACTGTAAGATAGGTAGGGCATGGAGTGGAGATATCAACCTTACCATCAATACCCAACAAGAGACAGAACAGTATCCGATGAAGACAACTCCATGAATAGAATGATGTCTTTTTTTTATTTATTTCTATTAAAACTATTATAATGGACACACACCTTGTACATAGGATCTCATCAAATATTTCATTGCCTCCTCCACACCTCACCCATCTCTCTCACTTCTATTATTATTATTATTCAGATAAAAGAGGCGAAATCGAATATTTTTATATTTTATTTTTATAAATCGTATATAATTAAAAAAATTATATATTTTTATTAAAATTCTGATTTACTTTTCTAATAATATAAGAATTTTATAATATTATCCAAACATAAAATTTTACGTCTGATTTGCTCTGAAATCATCTGAATTTGAATAATTATAACTTTACCTATAGAACCCATTGCATTTAATTTTGGATCCTAGATGGTCGATCGTATATCCCTATGGCTTAGCCATAAGCTCAAAATTTTGTTAACCATTGAATCTCACAGGACCACATTGGCACAGAGCAGCAATGCAGCTTCTTAAAATGTCTCATTCAGGCTTGTCGGAATATCATTTTCAACACTTAACTCATCCAATTGCACTACTTTTCCCCACTATAAATACAATTCCGATCGTATTTTAAATTCGAATCATATAATCATCCTTAACAGATAATATCCAACAAACCCGGCTGAATATTCCTAACATTAACATTTATATGGTCAACATGATTATTAATTTGTTATGTTGAAAGCATAAGCTCAAAATTTATATTATGTTATTTTTGTATCGTATCTGAAGTTATCGGATATAAATTTAATATCGAGAGAAATTATTTGAAAATGGCCGAAATAAGGTGAAATGGTGGCAGAAATGGGATAGAGAAGGAGAGGCTGCATTTGCCCTTTGTTGTGGGGCATAAGATCATGTAAAATGTAATATATAGATAAATAATAAATAATAAATAAAATTATGCTAAAAATAAAATAAAATAAAAAAATAAAAATTATTGGGGATATGGTGAGAGGGGCCATTTCTTTTTTAGTGATAATGGAAGTATCCTTCATCTTCTCTGGACTTGTTCCCACCAGTTTTGAGTACATAGCTACTACTACTATTATAATAAATACGATACAAGAAATTTAATTTAAAGGATTATAAATATGTTACGAAAAGAATATAAAAAATATGTAAAAATTTATATAGATATATGTATATAAATGTAAATTAAGATAAAATTTTAAGAAATCGAAGATCAACTAAGAAAATATAGTTATTTTAGAGTAGAAATTATTTATTTTTTAATCGTGTATATTTTCATGCCCATATTAAAAAATTTATAAATCTAAAATTTAAACCCTAACTTTATTTTTCTGTATCCTAAACCTTAATAATACACACTATCCTTAATTTCCTAAACGCTAACCACAACTTTAACTTTGAACTTTAAACTCTAAATTATTAATTTAAAGTGAAGATGCCGAAAACACAATTACGATTAAGGGTGTTCTTTACCAGATACCTGGCTAATCGGGTAATGTGTACACGATTTATATATATTATTTTATTTTAAAATAAAAAAATCACATATTAAATATATAAATTTTAAATTTTTATAATACAAGTTCAAAAAAAAAATCAGTGATTTTAGAATATATATTTATTTACTAAAGTGATATTAAAAATATCAATATTGTTTTTCGGTATTAATAAATTAATAAAAATATATTTAAATTTTTTAGAAATTAGAAGTTTATAGTATAAATATAAAATTAATTTAAAGATGTAAATTTAATCTTATAGATAAATATTAAAAATCAATAATAAAAATATAAATTAAAATTAGTTAGATTAGATATCCAATAACTAAAAAAAATCGATCTAAATTTGACTTAATTATTCTTGGGTAAAGTACCTAACCTGATGGAATATTTTTTTTTAAAAATTATTCGATATTTTTATTTTAAATATTTAAATAATCAAATTAAATTAATCAAATCGGATAATTTTAAACCCGTGTTACCATATACAATTTACACCCGTTATTCCGTTCAATAAAGCAACTTGCAAAGCCATTTTGAAAGGGAGGATCTTCCAACGGATTTTATTTTGGCAATTTTAGTTTTACGCGCTAGATGAGGTCGTTTATTGCCACTGCCCACTGGATTATGGGTTGAAGCAAGTTCTCAACACGGGCAGTATGTGAGAGTGGAAGACAAAGTCATTGTAAGCTGTCTGCCGTAATATCTTACGACGTTCCCCTGGTAGTCCAAACTCCATATGTAGCCAGTTGCCGAAACAGAACCCCGTTTTGACACGTAGGAAGTATTATATGTCAGATCAAGATACGAGATAGTGCCACGTGTAATGGATCATGTGGGGGTGGGGACGTAACAGAGGCGAGGTTTCCGTTTCGCCTCCCTATGCGGGGCCCAAAACTGAACACAACCATAAACGAGACATTGACAATGATGTATCGTGATCCATTCATTTTTTAAATACGGTAAAATTATATGAAATATTATTATATTAAACTTTAATATTATATAAAAATATTATTAAACTATAAATTAATATTATTACTTTAATGATTTTTATTTTTATTTAATTATTTAATTGTTAATCTATAATAGACTGTTAAATGTAAAATGATTTTTATTTTAATGTTTAATATAGGTCAAAATAATATTATTTTATTATAGAAAATTAAAAAATATATTTAATGAAATTAAAAAAAAACCCTTCTAAAATAAAAAGTTGGACCAAACCAACTTTAGGACTTATAAAAAAATTCAACATAAATAGTATAAATAAAATGTATAATATCAAAAAATATCATTAATTTTTAAATAAATAACTATTTTAATTTTTATTTTTTAAATAATTTAATTTTCAATATTTCATTTTAAATTAAAATATTTTTTATAAACAAAAATATTAGTCAACTGATACTATATAATTTAAAATATTTAATAAAATACCATATAAAAATAATTATATTTTATACAGTTCTAAATCCCACAAATTATCAAATTTGATGAACTCGGTTTATATTTTAACTCATACTAATTAAATACTTATATGGCATATAAAATATTCTTTTAACTAATTATAGCAAATATAAAATTCTGTGTAAAGATCCTCCTAAATTTCTGATGCAGTTGTTAGGACAACGTGAGATCTTGAATTATAATAAGTTATCCACGACATGAGGACCATACAGTTTTATAAAATAACATTATTTTTTTTATTATTTTTTTTCTCTATAGATGTGTACGTCTTAAATTCCAAATGTAATTTATATTTATCATCTCTTATGGAGCGTACCTACTACATTGTGGTGGGTCATGCTTTTTAAAATATGAAAAAAATCTATGATAAATTAAATATTATGATTTTACTAATATTATTTACATTAATTATCAGGTTAAATCTTATTAATGCTAACTTTTTATTAAATATTATATTTTTAAAATAAATTTTACAAAATAATATAAATATTATTAATCACTTAATTAATTAATAAATTTTAACTAATATTAATAATTTTAATAATTAATTGTTTTACAATCCGACAATCAAACTACACTTTTCATTGAGGAAATATTGTAATCACGAGGTTAAAAATCTAGGCAGATTTAGGGAATTCATGATATTTTTTATGAAACGTTTATAATATTAAATAAGAGATTTAGATAAAGATTAATGGTTAATTAATATTTTATTTAAATTATTTATATATTAAATAAAATTTAAAATTACAATTCCTCTGATTAATTATTTTTTTAAGAATTTTAATATAAAATTTATAAAAAGTAATTTTATTATTCTGAAAAAAACAGTGAAATGCGAAAAAAATAATATCAACTATAAATTAACAACAAATAACTGTTATAATAATTATTATTATAATTATTAACTAATCATTTATATTAAATAATACGCTTAACCTATTATAAATAGTAGGATCGTAAACGAATTGAATATTTAGTGAACTGTTTCACGAAAAATTCATTTATTTATTTATTAAACGAATAACATGAATAAGATTTTTTGTTCGTTAATTAGATGAACGAACATGAACAAAGGGTTTGTTCGTTCAGTTAAACAGAACTAACTAACTGAAGTAAAACAAAATTGGTTAATCTATTGGATAATTTTAAGTTTTACTAATAATTAAGAGTTTTTTCTTTAAATTTTAATTATCAATTAATTTAGATTAAAATTGATTAATTAACAAATATATTAGTTTGCGTTTATTTATGTTCGTTTATCATATTAACAAACGAATATGAACGAACACTTTATTCCTAAACGAACGGACACAAACAAAAAATTTTGTGTTTATTTATGTTCGTATTCATTCATTTATTCAATTAAAATTAAATGAACAAATATAAACACACCTTTATTTTTGTTTATTCGATTCATTATAACCCTAATTTCTATTTACTATTTTTATATATCTAATATTTAAAAAATAATTTTATGTTTTAATTTTAAAATTTAAATTAAAAATATATCTTATATTTAATTTTTTAAATATGAAATATAAATATAGAAAAATAAAATGGTTTCTATTCTTTATAAATACAGCTTTCTCCCTCTCACCTTCGCCCTTAAAAACACTTTTTATTTTCCTCTTCTTTCTTTCTTTGTTTCCGAGAGTATCCAAAAATTCATCAAGAATTTACCAGAATAATAATAAGATCACATAAGCTTATGGTTCTATGGTACTATCCCTCACAATGAACTCGTGTTACTGTTACGCATGAGCTCAGATACCAAACCTCACAGAACTTGTTCATTTACTACAAGTCTTGTTGTTTTGGTTTTAGGTTTCCTTTTCTTTTGGGTTTTTGAGTGTCAGAGACATGAATAGAGCGTTGCCGGAGATGTTACAGTGTTCCGACATGACGGTGCTCGAGAGACAAAGGGCTCGCTTGAAATGGCAAGAGCAACAGTTTCAGCAACAGCAGCACCAAAGTTATTTCAGTGAGTTGAGTGGGGTGTTTTCGAGCCATACCGGCCACCTACACGGCTTTCAGCAGGATGGTTTGATGAGCGCCGCCGCCGGTGGCAATGACTCTGTGTTATCCGACATGGTGATGACTCGGCAACTGAAACCCGATCCTGGTTTGGAGACCGCCTGGCCTGAGTTGGGAAAGGTCAGCATGGGAGCCATGGGGTTGGGACCGTGTGGGTATGGTATTGGACAGAGTTTTGATATGAATCACGCCATTTCTAGAACTTCCAGCTGCCCGCCAGCCGTGGCGGCGGCGGCGGCGGTGGAGGTCAAGACCAACTTAGAGATGAGTTCAGCTGCCGGAAGGGAAAGCTTCAAGAAAAGGAAAGTTGAGAAGTTACAGAACTCAAAGGTATATATGTTGCTGTATTTCTTCATTTACCACATATCATTACTCTAAGCAGCCATTAAATTGTAGTTTCCCTCTGGATTATTATATCCAGATTGTTGCAGAAGATGACTCCAAGAGGATCAAAGCAAGTGAAGAGCAAGGAGAGTCCAAAATTACAGGGCCAAACACCAACAAAAGCAATAACAACAAGAAGGAAACTTCCGGTGATACTTCCAAAGAGAATTCAAAGGTTTCCGAGGTTCAAAAGCCCGATTATATTCACGTCCGGGCACGCCGAGGTCAGGCGACCGATAGCCACAGTTTAGCCGAGAGAGTGAGTGAAATTTGTATGTGTTTTCCATTGTTGTTTTATGTCTCTATCAGTGTAAATCAGAGATAGTAATGTTTTAATTATGTTAATTATGTAGGTTAGAAGGGAGAAAATCAGTGAAAGAATGAAGTATCTGCAAGATTTAGTTCCTGGATGTAACAAAATCACAGGCAAAGCTGGAATGCTTGATGAAATCATCAACTATGTTCAATCTCTACAACGACAAGTCGAGGTAAAGATCGAAAAAATGGACATATGGAGTTGCATATGACATGTATTCATGAACATTCATGAACTATCAGCTAATTTTGGTGCTTTTATGTTCAAAATCTGCAGTTTTTGTCTATGAAACTAGCTGCTGTAAATCCCAGGCTCGACTTAGACATCGATAATCTTTATGCCAAAGATGTGTTTCCTTCTTGTACTACTAATTTCCCAACGGTTGGAAACGTGGCACTGGAACCGGAAAACCACCCTCCTTATCTTCAGTTCAATCCAATTCAACAAGTGGTATCTAGTGGCGGAGTGGACATGGGAATCAACACTTCTGATATGGCGCTCCGAAGAACAATTAGTGCCCCCGTATCGATCCCGGACGCATCATTTCTCGACACATCCTGTTTCACCGGAATGCAGCAAATTCAACCCTCTGCAACATGGGATGTTGAATTGCAGAATCTTTACAATGTGGCATTTACAGGTACCTAACCTGTGTTAATGTTTTCCAGACATAAAATGTGTTTTAGCTAATGCTGATAGAGACATAACACAAACCCCACAGTTTGTTTAATGACTTTGCTAAGGAAGAACAGTGTCCCATTACAATGATTTAATTGAAGAAAGTTACTTTAAAAAAAAACTTTCTGTCATTTTCAACTCCACAATGGTACAAAACCATAGATTTCATTCAATGAAAAGCACTAAGTTTTTCTCCTTTTGATTATTCAGTTTAGATAAGACTAAGCAAACATGTCATATGCTAATGAGTTCCTTAAGAGGATTGAACTGGCAACCATGAAAATACTTTTGAGTGGGATGCAATACCTTTTTTTCTGATCTGTCTGATGTGATTTATGCAGGCTCCATTGAAGCAAGTGGCCTAAAGATGGAGATGTGAAACCAGAATATTAGTTGATGATTAGTGATTGAGATAATTCAAGATGCCTTTGATTTTGATTCTTTTTTGCTTCATTAGACACATAAGGTATATAATATATATGTATGTACTATGTATGTATGTATACTCTGAAATGCTATGAATAAGCTTTCTCTGGTTCAAGTTGTATGTCTACAATCACAAACATATATTGCAATGAAATATCAGAGTAGTTCAATTCCACCTGTTTCAACAATCAAACAGTTGATTTCAATTTTCACTGCAAATAGAACTGGAGAAGAGAAAGCATTAATCACCACAAAAAAGGAATTCAAAGGCTTTAAATCCATTAGCAACAAGTTGTTTCCTTGTTGGATTAAGATTGTCAACTTGTAGCAGTAACCTACAAGTGGACCACCTTTGGCTCCCTTTTGTGATTGAGTAATATATGCTGATTAGGACACTGATAATTAGTGCACAACTGCACACAATGAGGACCAAGGAGCAGAATTTGTATGCACAATGGCTCGTCCGAATTCCGGTTGAACCGGACAATCAAGTCCTGTTTGTACAACCATGAGAACAAGTACCACTTGTGTTTTAATGAATGCGAGAAGGGGGAGTTTTCGGTACAGGTTGCGGCTGTGGCAGGGACCACCGAAGAGGGGTTGCCTGCAACTACTTGTTCTTGGAACCACAGGAGCCTTAGCTTTCATTCATTTTCAAGCCATAAGTAAAGGTGAAAGGGGTGGACCTGGGCTCATCCGCAGGCAAGATCTCTTTGATTCTCTTTGTTTTGTGTTGATTGTGAAAGATGATATTGCCTTTTCGCTTTCTTGGGGTCCATTTTCCTTTTGTAAAATTTCCTTGCTTTCACATACTGCAATACCAAGGAATAAAAAGAAGCAAAAAATCCCACAAAGATTCTGTAAATATATGTGAAATTTGTTGGGAGCAAATGAAAGTCCAGTGCTTGTCTTTACCTTGGAACAGGAATCCTGAGAAATTTCCTCTGCGCCATTGTCAACATTGAACTTGAATTCAAGCACTTCATTTGAGGTTTAGGAACTGTTGGAAATAATCAGACTCAGTACGGACAAGATAAAAACTTGTGGGGAAAATTTTTAAGAAAAAAAAATATATACACAACGTATTATAACACATATTTACCCGTATAAAAATGTACAATATTCAAATATTAAAATTGACTGCATTTATAAATAGATCTTCTAAAATACTGTTTAAAAAAATTCATCAAATATTACTCTTCTAAAATATTGTTTGAAAGAATTCATCGAATACTATTCTTCTAAAATACTGTTTGAAAGAATTCATCGAATACTACACTTCTAAAAATCATAAAAACGAAACTTTACAAATATGTTTCGCTTTATCATATTTTTGATATATCCTCACTTTAATTAGATATAAATATTATATTATCTCCTCACAATAAATTCATATATCTTCTGGACTAGCCTCGTGCATAAAAGTATTTCAATATTGCTTGCCATTGTGACGAATTAGCTTCTACATATAGAGAATATCAGATGAATGAAACAATACTGTGTTGTACAAATTTACTGGAAAATAATCTCAATTTCAAAAAAAACTTGTGTATCAAATCTTCTTCATAACCAGGTAATGTTTCACTTTTGGGATTTACTACAAAATCCATAACGCCTTTCCGGTGAACCGCCCGGCACAATCTTTAATCCCCACGCCCACGGGAACCACTGCTACTTGCAGAAGCTTTCTTACCAGTGTACTTCTGTTATGGAAGAAGAAAAATAATGTGATCTTTCAAGTATATGAATGTTGGAGACTCTTCCCAGTTGCCTCTTGTAATTAAAGTACACGAAAAACACACTCGCGTATATAGTTATAAAAGTAGAGCTAATTTATCGATCGGAAGCTCACCTGTTTTCCGATGTTTAAGGGGACATACTTGTACTTGATCATGTGTGCAATCTGACGTCTCATTGTAAGAACAAAAAGAACAATCCAGTAACAGAGTAATATAGGCCAAAAGACAGGAACATCAAATAAGGAAAAGAAAGTCATAACGAATGCTATGCAGAAAGCCTTTGTCATGGAGTACCTGCAAAAATAATACACAAATGTTGATTCAACAAAGGCAAACTTGTATGAATTTAAAGCTAGACAACACAGTTCCAATTGGATGAATTTGACTAAGGCAAATAAGTTGAATCGACAGATACGAACAAACGATTTCAAGCATTTCCTCCACATATCTACTCACATCAATCTAAAATAATTAGATGGGGCGTTTTAGTAAGTTGTTTCTTTTAATAAACATATCACAAATTTCAGCACAGAACACATACTAGAACACCAGCATCAATAAATTGCCTATAAAGCATCACTGCAGTTGAGAAGCAATATAGAAGTTTTAATTACCAGAACTTAAACTCGGGTAGCCTACGAATAAATGGCTTGAATTCATGTGAACCTTTCGTCGGCAGTAGAGGACCATTGGAGACTTCAAGTTCAGGATCAACCAGAGGAGACAGAAAACCAATAAGCAAATTCAGCAGGTAGATCCCAAGGCCATATGAAACTATGTAAAACCCTTGAATTGAATAGACCCGCAAACAGTAGATAGCTGCTATAACAAGGGTCCCGATCCATCTATAAGTTGTATGAGGTGTAGTCTTATCTAGATAATGCTGATACATCCTCCAAGTATCATGCCCCAATCGAGGCAAAGGTGAGGCAGCCGATGCACCATCGCTTCCAATTCCCTCCATTCAATATGAGCTTCAAATCCAACATCATAAGAGAAGAACCCAATCAACTTAAGCACAAAGATTCATTAAGTTCCCAACAAAACATCATAGTTATAAGTACACACTGATAAACTCAATACTTAAATTAAACACTCCAGCAGTTTAAGCACTATTACTAGCAGTAAATCATCAGATATCACCACTAATGATTGACCATGAACAAAAAGATAGCTTGCAATTCTCAATCAATGAATACAATCACAACCAACAACCAGTTGGTCTAGTGAGATGAGTCAAAAGATCTCCTAAATAAGATCATGATGGTTCGAATACTGACATTGTGAATGGAACAAATAGACTAGGAGGGTCACTCCATAACAGTGTTATGCAGTACTCGATCCGAATCAGTCAGTCAATAGGTTAGATAGATGTGGTTAAACCAAAAAGAATGACTACAATTAGAGAATACCTCATGTTATGCTTGTTAAAATTAAAAATACAAAAAATGTTTCCATGGTCAGAATCTTGGAACAGACATATGACTAATGCAACAAATAATCAACACCCATCACTCAAAATCCAGAGATACCAAAAAGAACATGAGGTTCAGAACTTTCAAATCAGCTTTCTCACCGAGCAAACGACAACATAGTGTTCATAGGGAAAACCCCCCCTGAAAACCCAATTTCAGAACAAACAAATCTAGGGGTTTACATAGCATGAGTAATTGAAAATAAAAAATCTACTAAAAACGATTGAATGCTTACGGAAACACGAGTTTAGATCATTGAAAAATAACGCATTTAAGCATATTTTCTTGAAGCAGAAAAAAGGCTTACCTCGGAGAAATTGTTTTTCGTTCTTTGACAGATGCGATAAACGAGCAGATCTATTTGGATATATTTTCTTGGGTTTATTATTCAATTAATCTAAAATATAATGTAAAATATATAGAATTTTTTTATACACAAAATTTTGAACTTAAAATATAATTAAACGACATTAATTTTGTACTGTAAAAATTATTATTTTTTAAATATATTAATATGATCGTAAGTTAATATCTGTTTATTTTTTTAACCTTTTAATAACATACATACCATATACGTATAATATTCGATTTCAGATCACTAGAATAAATTATACTGTACCTTTTAATAATTTTTAAATTCAAATAATTAGAGATAACTAACAAAATTTTCTATATATTTTCTTTTACAAATTTATTTTTGCTCTCTATTATTTTTTATAAATTTATTTTTTAACATAAAATTATACGTCCGGTCGGAAAAAAAAAACATTAAAAGTATCAATTATCAAAGGGACATAATTATAGGCATTGATTATTGAGTCTTCTCAACAGATACTACACTGCTAGTAGAAAGCATCAAGGGGCTGCTTTGTGCTTAGCCTTAGCCACCTGATTTATTTTGCCAACGTACATGAAATCTATTACTTTACACTGCAAAAACAACCAATAATTTACATATAAGTAAGTCATAGTAATGCAGCTTTGTTTGTCCGAGGAAAAATGCTGCAAACGCCACCGTCAGAGGTTCGTCCGGCCACCACAGATTTCGATAGTGCCCCTTTGAATTTCAAGATTGGAGCTGTCTGTGGAAGTAATGTATCATCCACTTATATAACAGTGCCGTTTTTAATCGTTGCCTTCTCTACTATGACGGTGATTCCCGACCGGATATAAAATCCTTCGTCCGGCCTATCTGATTCTTCAACACACTATAAATGAAACAGCAGTTTAATGATGTTTTATAAATGCAGCCTGTTCATGTGTACAGAAACGGCGTGAATGAATGAATGAATGAATGAGCGGATGAGGATAGTTCGCTTACATCTTTGTTCGCGATGATCACATCTTTTCCTATCCTAGCATTCTTGTCGATGATGCAGTTCCTGGCAGAGAAAATGATATGTGTTTCAGAACGACAAGATCGCGAATATGTCATCGTACTGTTGAAATTTGTTCGACATGTTTAAATAAGTTACCTGATTTTGGTATTGTGTCCAATTCCAATTGGGACCCTACCGTCGGCTAGTAGAGATGCGATTTCGGTTTCAGTTTGGTAATAGTCTGCTCCCAGCATAACCGAGTCCTATGGATAGGAAGGAGTTGAACAACAGATCGAACTACGAAGTTTTGAAGGCAATTGATTTAGTTTAAACGAGGAAACTGTGATAATTCACCTGCAGCTCAACACCGGAGTCCAAACGGGAGCGTTCACCGATTACCGAGTGTTGGACAGTACATTCCCGCAAGAAGCATCCATGGGAGATGAGTGCATCTTTAATCTGAATTAGCAGAATGAAACGTGAGATGGAAGAAAATGAAGTGTCACAGTTGGAATCCAAAAGTACACAATCGTACCCTGCATTTATCGATTTTCGTCGGTGGTAAGTATCGAGGAGATGTATAGAAAGGTGTCTTTGGATCATAAAACTCAAACTTTGGAACCTGCAGAGGACAGACGATTGACAGAGGTTAAAGCTTATTCGAACAATAAACGAACGAAATCGTATACAAGTTTCACATGTATCTGCCATTAGTACCAACCTCTTCAGTGAGTGCTATATTGGCTTCATAAAAGGCCTTTATGGTCCCAATATCTTCCCAGTAGTCTTTGAAAATATATGCCTGCATTCGATACGAGAGACACTAAAATGCAATGTGGAAGCGCTGGCTTCTTTTGCCGGTAAGATTCGGTGCTCGGCTTGAAGCCTCACTGGTAAATGAACTCGTCCCTCGTGTTAGAAAACACCGAGAAACATCTTAGATGAATGAAATTTCCATTTCTATAGCTTTTACCTGGACATCATGTTCCTCAATTGCAGCGGGGATGATTTCGGACCCGAAGTCATTGGAAGCAGGAAATCTCCATCTCAGAAGCTTTAATAGAACTTCTGTCTTAAATATATAGACTCCCATTGATGCAATGTAAGGGGATTTCAAGGCTTCTTGGGGAGACAACCCTAGAAGAGTGGTATCTGTTTGCTGTGGAGAATTATAAAGGAATAGCGGTATCGGTCGAGAAAATGTTCATCAGTTACGTAGAAAGCAAGTAAATAGAACAGTATATCAATGTTTGTTGCTAAAATTCAGAAACGCAAAGGAAACTAGTACTAGTTACCATTGCTTTCAAATCAGCACCCTTTGGCTTTTCGGAAAACTGGCTGATACGGCCCCTTCCATCGATCTTCACCAGTCCATAATCAGAAGCACGGCTGGAAAGCGATTAATGATCGATGTTCAGCTTCTTAGATGATTTTAGGATTTTTTGATAATTATGAATTTCATCACAATGGTAAACCATGAAACTTTTTACTAATGGGGAACAGTTAAATAAAAGCATATATACAACTTGAGAAAACTACATTTATAAAACAAGATCGAAAACCTGTTGTTCATGGTCACACATGAAATCGTAATATCGGCATTGTTATCGACGTGACTCTGTTATGCATTGCAGTAGGTTAGTGAAGCTTTTAGCTATGCTAAAGAACATGACTCAAATCAAGCAAAAGAATCAATACCTGTAGAAAGTCTATATAATCCATTCGATAGAGATGATCCCCGCACAAGATGATCACGTTCTCAATGTTCCTGTTCTTTGCATCCTACAAGAACAATTTTGATTTATCACGTACTATTTCGGGTTGAACCGAATACGAACTGCATGAATCTGCAACCATTTTCAAGTGAAAGGGAAATGCAACTTTTAGTTCCTACCTCAAATACCCATATAAATTGCCTCACAGCATCCGCGGTTCCTTGGAACCACTTGTTCCCTGCTTCTCCTGATGTTTGAGTGGCTGCCAGAACCTGTTCATCAAACGCTTTTCAATCAATAATCTCATTCCGTCTTCTCTAAAACATCACAATTATTCTGTAATTCTATATCGATCTTCGATGTTATATCAGATAAATCGGTACAAAGTTAACAGATCAATCTTTATTAATCTTAAGGATCACATACCTCCACAAATCCATCTCCAAAATTGATACCATTTCCATAATATGTGCGTGCAAGGTGCCGATTGAGGGAAGCCGAGTTGAACTGTGTTAGAACAAAGATCTTGTTTATCCCACTGTTGATACAGTTGCTCATCGGAATGTCGATGAGCTTATAACATCCTCCGATCGGAACCTACATATCGCATTATCATCAAATTCAGCATCAAGCATAGCACAAAAACAAATAGACAATTCCTCCATGAAATCAAGCTTGGCATAAGAGAAATCATAAGTCCTTACAGCAGGCGTAGCCGCCCTTTTGGTAAGCGGGAAGAGACGAGTCCCAGCCCCTCCTCCCAATATGATCGAAGCCACATTCTTGGGATCGAGTTTTCGCCTCTGGTACCGACGTGTTTGCACGGTCTAAAACCAAACATGTTATCAACCATGATCAAACAAATGTAAAACATGAACAAGTACAACAACAAGACACAGAGATCACAGAAAAAGAATTAAACAAACCGTGGCTTCTCTGCGATTATTCGATGTAAGAATCGCAGAAACACCAGTTTCGATCTTCATTTCCTTCTTGTTATCAACACTCAAACTATTTGCCACATGATTAAACCACGCACTGTTGTTAAAACTCCCTCTGATTCTCTCCCCCATAAATGCATTATCTCCATTGCTGAACCCATTTTTCCTCACATTCACCAAATGAGAATTGGCTTTCAACGTCAAGCAACACGACTCCATTAAAGCTCTCTCGCTGGTAGAGGAAGACACAGAGTTCAGAAGATCTAAGTAAACCATAAAAAGTGTAGATCACATAAAGATACAATGAAATAAACAAAAGGGAATGACAGTTGTGTCAGTCTGTTCAAAGATACTCAAAGTACAGAATATAATAACAACAGAAGCTTAAAATCAAAGAAACCCAGATCAGAAAAACATCCAAAGATTCAAAATTCTCAATAACCCAGAATCCAAAAACCCATTTTTTAACAGAAAAAAGATCAGAGGAGAGAAGAAACAACAGACCAAGTGAAATTTCTGTAGAAATGGGTTTCAAAGGGTGTATTTTTCTGTATTTTTTAGAGGTCAGGATTTAAAGAATCATGAATTGCGTGATGAATGTTGAAGTGTTTATAGCTAACTTTATTGGCTTGTGAGCTTTTTCACGAGAAATGCTGCAAGCCTTGTTGTTTATATCTGTGAAACAAGGAATAGTAGAAAACAAAAATGAACCATAAATAACAGTGCCCCTTGTTTTCCCTGCAAAAATGCTGAATCCATTCCAAGCTCTAATCTATGCTTACATAGAGGGGAAGCCATTTTTAGCCAAACACCTGTCCTTTTCAAACTTTCAACCCCATAAAATCTTAAAATAAATAGATACACCACATGATCAAAAATTCAAACTTTTTTAATTAATTTATTTATTCTCCCTTTATCTTTTTTTAATAGTTTGCTTCTCATGTGTTAAAGCTTTTCATAGCTTTGGGTTGCAACAATGGTTCCTTAATGGTTTGTGTTTAGAATTGAGATTTCCATGAAGAAAATTGTTTTTTTTTTCTGGGTTTAGGGTTGAAAAGATTGAAATTGAGATCATACTGAAAGTGATCGATTATGCATGGTGAAACAGACATCCAATCCCAGACAGGATATTAGTTGTCCTGTTTGTTTCTCGTTGGTAATGTAATTTCTTGCAGTTACTTGAACACAGCATTGTCAGAATTTCACCTCCTGATTCCAGTCTTTTTGGAGTTTTCCAATTAATATTTGCACATTGATTATGAACGTCTTTGTTAAAATCCTTTTCCGTCATTAACTGATTTCCATGGAATCACCTTTAGAACATCGCAGGACACAAAATTTTATATTAAAATCATAATTTATAAAATTTTAGGGGATAAAAATATACATATTAATTTCTTACGTTTATTTTTATTATGAATTCAACTATAACTATACAAATTTAATTATAATTATTCATAATATTATAATACATATTGATTCTAATTTAAATAATCTTTTATATCCTTATTCGATATACATAAATTTTCACATATAATATATATCATATATCAAACATAATTGAATTATTAAAATTTTAAATTATTTAAAATTTTTATTTTAAAACTCTAAAATTTTCGAGTCATTAAATCAAATAATTCAATTTTTACCCACTTCTATGACTAAGTTTTAAATTTTAAAATCATATAAAAACCTTTGACATATTTAAACCTTTTTTAGTCCCTATCCTTTGCCATGTTTTCCCTGTCACTTCACTTATTGTCTTCTTCCCTTGATCTTATTCATTTATTACATAGAAGGATATTTATTACATAGAAATCGAAATATGATTGAACCAGACATTTGTCCCCAACCCCAGAATTGTAAAAATGAAACAAACAATGCATTAGGGGACAAAACTTCACGTGGGATGCTGCTGAAACAAAGACTACTTTTTTCTTAAGCTTCTCTGTCTGTTTATGGGAACAACAAATGCCAATGGATTCTTGAGTATATGGGGATCACACTGATTCAACAGTGCAAGGGATATACCTCTGGCTTCACTACCTGGAAAAGGTTTGCACTGTAGAGTTGGACCTCTGAGGTAAGAGTCCTTGGCAACCACTAGTTCGGTCTCGACTCTTCAGCCATATCGTCATTCGCTTCAAACAGGTCCTCGAAAGAGGAATGCCCATTTGCAGCAGATAACAGAAGATCAACAACCAATGTAGTTTGGGGTATTAGTATATAAGCATTTTCGACCGACCCCTCCATGGATCACCATCAACAGACAACCTAAATCTATCCCTCAAGGCCAAAGCTTTCAATAGGTAAGGATTCAGGTTATGGCATGGTCGGATTCGGCTGGCCTAAATCTCCCACAACAAAGATTAAGGATTAAAAAAACTAAACCAACTCATCAATCTCACTTTGGAAACAAATTTAGAAAAGTATTCATTAAACAGGAACAATAAAATGAGGATGTAGCTCAAGCGTTCTAAACAAAATTCACTTAGAAGTCAACTCGACATTGAAAGGCAATACTGCATTGAACTAGCTAAGCAAAATTCTAACAAACCATCTAGGTGTTTGTCGCCCTAGTGTAGATCTGCTGGCTTGAATGGGCAGACACCAACCTTATCAATCCTTTGGCCATCAATTCCCTAATAGCCTTCCTCGCAAGCGATCCGTTAATCTGACAGGTGCATACAATACCATGTTAGATGCATTATTGAAATGAAGCTTTAGTTTAATAGAGTTCAGGAAAAAACCCACTTGCAGACACAAATACAAGAACGGTAACACAAAAGAAGACCAAATACCGACGTAGCCTACAAATATTAATCAGACAACAATAGCCTATGAAAAGATGTATTTCAGATTGCCATTTGAGGCTTTTAACTGTGCTATGGTACCATTCTATATCTGCTAGCTATTACAAGCCATTCAATAAGCAATCATTGGGATAAAACCAAGGAAACAATCTCATCATCTAATTCCAAGATTCAATGTACAGACCCCGATTTCGTCTATTCATGCAGCAATGAGTAACTAAAGCCTAACTATGAGATAATGAGGACTGAATGGCAACAAAACATGATAAAAATGCAACTTAAATTTCCATATACATACAAAGCGAGAACAACCATCAAACTAGAATCAAACAGTGTCACAAATAAAAAGTCGAAGCAAACATCATCCAACCAAATAATCAGCATACAAGAGGAAAATATTTTTTAAAAGGGAAAGAAATGAGAAGTACCCTCAAACGATCAGAGAGAATAGATGGAGTGATGAGCTTGTATTTAGGAGCTTCAGATAGAAGCTTGTCATAGGTAGCCTGGTCAAACAGCACCATATTGTTCACCTTCTCCTTTTGCTTTCCCTTGCTCCACTTCTGCAAATCCAACAAAAAGAAAAACCCAATCTTTATCAAATCATAAGAAGCAGAAAATCAACTCCATAGAATAATAGATACAACAGAATTTAAAAAAAGAAATGACCTTCTTCTTCTGCTTGCCACCCCCAGACTTAGCTGGCTTGGAGGAAGGAGGAGGGGCTTTGTCTTTCTTTGGGGCCTAGCAAAAAAAGCATGCCAAAATTAAGTTAGTAATCTAAAAAACCGAACTTGTTTTCTGTTAGTAGTGTAAAAGTGAATCATAAATCTGATGTATTTCAATAATGGAGGAAGGAGATGAACATACCATGGAATCAGCTCAAAATATCAACTTTGGTGGGAGAGAGAGGTTGGTCTAGCCCTAGGGTTGGTCGCCGCTGCCTGAGTGAGATGGGGTGGCCACAAAGGAAGTCATTTTTATTCTTATGGTGTAGACTTGACCTAGGTAAGTGTCAGTCTCGGCCCGAGCAAACCATTGGGGAGCCGAAGAATAAGGTCCAAAGCTAGAAATCAAAACCCAGTCTTCAGCAGCAAGCCCTTACAAACTAGAAACTAGGACACTTGAATGCCATTTTTTTAGTTTAACGTAATATATTTAATTTATTGGTTAATAAATTTAAATCAGGTATTATAAAAATATATTATGGTGTGATTTTTTCGATTCAACTTGTTCTACTCACAATACTTAATTTAAATTTTTAAGGGATCTAACATCTTCGACCTACTAAACCGATTGATTTTCGATTGAATGTTGACTTTTTTAAATTGTATTTTTTAGTTGATTCAATAACATAGATATTCCCATACCAAAGAACAAAGTGTAAATTACAAGAATTTAATCCATACAAACACAAAAATAGAGCTAATGATACTTATATACATTTCTCTGTTTCCTCTGTTTTTTAATCTTGAATTTAATCATCAAATCTCATTCTTCCATGAACCCGTTGTTGCTTTAGATTTCTTCTTGAATCCTTTTTTTTTTTTTTTTTTGCTTAAATGGATGCAGTTGATGTAAAACTGGAGAAGCGAAATGCAAGATTGAAGCATCGTTAGTTGAGCAAGGTGGCAAGCTTGCTGAGATTCATTGAGTTATGCGTTGTTCTAATATTGACCTCCATGTTCACAGCTCATCTCCCCGTCACCGATAAAAGTTCTGGTGAATATTTCCGGTGTTTACCGGTCGTTCTCATGAGTCCTTGTTTTTTGTTCATCGCCGGGAATGTTATAGCCATCACTCCGTTTGCAAAGGTTGGTCGGTTTTTGCCACAAGGTTGGACTTCCGGGATTGATCTTTACGATGAATTCGTTGAAAAAAAGTGAGAAGTCGGGCAGTTCATCGGGACGAAATCAAGTATAGGGAGAAACAAAGTAAGAAGGGTGCCTGTGAAGAGGGGGAAAAAGAGTCTCCATGTGCATACACCATAAAAGGGAACGATGAAGAACAATAGAACTCAGAATATTAATAGAAAGAGCTGCAAACAAAGCTTGCAAGCAACTGAAGAAATTGGTGTCGGAAAAGAACAATAAACACGTGATTTGAATGAAAAAAATGGTCGGATTAAGCAGCAAACATTTTTGAAACACGGTGGAAGCTGTCATGCCCGGCAAAATAAGCTTTCATGCCTAGCAAACTCGTTGATTTGCAAAGATTTTCTGCTGGCTAAAGGCTACATTCATGGGAGCTACTTAGAACAATGTTATTATTCTAATAATTTGCTTCAAATTTCAACAACGGGGTTAGAAAAATGAAATTATACTTAGTACACAACATACCCGTGAATTTTGCGAAACAATATCCGATTTCAAGTCTCAAATCTTACTTGTTTTAATAAAATTACAGACCCTCGAAAAAACGAATGTGGTCTTCGAATGTCTCCCCATGTCGGATTTTGGTCACTGAGCCATCTTCTTCAACCTGAAAACAATAGAGTTCGAATGTCCCATTTATATCTTTTACCATCAAAATGTCATGCTAATGATGTAAGACAGTCATTGCTAAAGAATAAAAATATTGAAATATGAGAAACTTGCAACGTAGACAAGGTTGAAGTTCGTTACCCAGTACTCGGGAGGGCGCATCTTAAGATTGTACGTTGATGCCATGCTCATGCAGTATGCACCTGCATCGTGGACAACCAGGCCAGTCCCCTGCAAAAATAGAACTTTAGAAGATGCAAATCTCAAACAATACGCTTTCCGATCATCTCCTTATAGAAAACACAAATACCTTAGCTGGGGTTGGAAGTTGTCTCTCTTTTCCCAGGAAATCTGCGGACTCGCAAACAGGGCCAACAACATCAAATGTAGAAACCTCCACGTCAGGAGGTGTAGGAGAAACCAGTTCTATATGCTGCAAGCAAACATGAATGTTTCATTGAATATTTATGGGTATAAATGTATAATTCAGAATACAAAAAATGAAATTCGATACGGAAGCTAAATACGTATGCATTGCTGCATAGACTACACAGAGAGGTGAAGGTGGCAAGACTGAGCCAATAATCAACTACTTCAACACAAGTTCAAACCAGTGGCACCCGGGACTGAGACATAATTAACAAAATTACAAACAGTACTGGCATAAATTTGCCAAAAACTCAAACTTGATAAATGATGGCAAATCATACAAAGTAAGACGAATATCAGCATAAATTCGTCAAAGCTCAAAAACAATAAATGATGATACAGTCATACCGAGGAAGACGAAATAAGCCTTTCAAATAAGAAAGATACTAGCATATGGTTTGATGGTTTCCATTGAACGACAATACAATATTTAAGAAGGGAATTATTTGGTTTCTGCAGTGGGGACATGGTTTACCGATACTTACTTGGTAAGCATCATAAAGGCTCGGACGGATAAGTTCAGCCATACTGCCATCAATGACGATGAAATTTTTAGTTCCATTAGTTTTGACTCCAGTAACACGATTCACTAAGCAGCAAGTATTTGCAATGAGCGATCTCCCTGGTTCAATGATGAGATTAAGATTTCTTGAAAGGACCAACTCTCTGACCTACACCAACCACCACAAGAAAAACACATTAATGATAAAAAAAATTGCGTCCCTAACATAGGAATTCTGATACTTCATAACATGGCTAAACAAGGATAATGACCATGATAGTATCATAGCATTTATTCAAAAAAATAAAGAAACTTCCATATAGAAAGTAAATTAACTGAAACTTAGGATGCACTTATACTTTATGATGTAAAGCACGTAAAGTGAACACCTGTCAAAGTAATTCATGTATGAATAAGAAGCGCAGAAAAATAATTCATGCATGAATAAGCCACAGGCATTGAAACAACAATTTCAAGAATTAAGGTCCAAGCCTTACAGTGTCAATGAGATCTCTCGGTTTGGGAAGGATGGCACCACTATGGTAGTAATCTATCCCCAAACCACCTCCAATGTTCAGATAATCAACTTCAAAACCTTGGGCACGGATTTCATCAATGTAGTTGACCATAAGAACTGCAGCATCCCTGAAAATATCCACCTGAACATAATTGTGCAAGGGCTTCAAATTAGAAGTTACACGAGCAGCAATAGCATTGATGTGCAATTCAAGAATAATAAGACAAGAATACTACTGAAAATAGAAAATAATCAAATTGAAGCGATGAGAGCATTTTAGAGACAAGTACTAGCTGATCCTGCACCATTCAACTTGGTCATCAGATAAAAGGATAAGTCACCGTGAACTGCCCTCAAAATTCTCTTACCGGATCTACCTAGCAGAAAGTTATATCAGATAAACAAGATGTTGCTAACATACCTTGGTAATGGTTGAACCAAGATGACAATGGGCACCCACAAGCTTCAGCTCATTAGGGTGTGCCTTTACAGCATCCAGAAACCACTGCAGCTTCTCATTCCTAATACCGAATTTAGAGTTCTTGTTGCCAGTAGCAACGTATGGATGGACCTACAGGGTAATAGCCAAGCCATTTAAAACACAGAAATCTAAAACTCGGATTAAAAAAATGTTCCTAGCATCTCTTAAATCTTAATAGTACAACCACTAGGTTACCTGAGGATCCACATCCGGATTGATCCGAAGCAAAACATTAACCTTCCTGCCAGCAATTTTTGCAGCTGCAACAATATTCTCCAGATCAAATTCACTATCCACATTCACAAAAACACCTTCTTGGGCAGCCAGTACCAAATCCTCCAAGATTTTCCCATTTCCATTAAAAATACACCTACAAATTCAGATATGAACACCACCAAAATCATTCCTACTCAAATAGTAACAAACTGATTTAACATCAACTTGGAAGTGGCACATCATAAAACAAGATGAATACATTAAAATTTACATGTCATTGTGTCAGTGCAATGATGCCTCTTTCTATACGCAAAAAGTCAAACTTTTAATCAAATCTTTGAGAAAGTTATCTCCTTTTATATCCAAATGTGAAACAAAAACAAAAACAAAAACAATCATTGTCCAGTGTAAGAAAACATACTTAGTTGGATCGAACCCGGCTCGAAGAGCCAACTTGAGTTCATTGCCACTAACAAGCACCGCCCCGCAACCCAATTTCCTCAAATGCTGCAAAATCTTCAAATTATTATTGGCCTTAATAGCATACCCAATGATGGAATTCTTCAAGCCTTCAAGAGCCTCCTTATAAGCTTCCACATTCCTAGTAATTTGAGGCTTACTATACAAATAAAAAGGCCTCTTTTCGACCTTTCCCATGATGTCCTCAACCTTGATATCCTCACAGTAGAGAAACCCATCTGGGGATTTCGTGAAGCAGTGTTCAAAAGTGGAGTTCTGTGTTTTATCAGTGTTTTGAGATAGCACAGCTTTGAGGGAGAGAGACTGGCGTCTGAAGAGATTCTTAGAGGGTTTGAGGGGTAAAACGGTGAGCTGGGGAAATGGGTTTTGTTTCAAAGGATGGTTTAGGGTTTTGGGAAGAGATGTGGAGTGGGAGAGAAGGCTGTGAGTAGTCGCCGCCATTGGTGATGAAAATGCAGCAGCTTGTGTTTGTTGACTGCTTATGTAGCAGATAAAAAGAGTGTTCCACTTCGGGTTTAATTACTGAAAAATAGTTTTTTTCTTGATATTAACAATTAGGTTTCCAGTTTTGTGCGCAGCAGATTTAATTATTAAAATTTTCAGACATTATTATGAGCTTGGATTGGGCTAGACACTATTTTATCAGTCCATTTCGAAAGGATAAAGATTATTTTGGCCTTATAATTATAAAAAAAAAATCTTCAAATAATTTATATTTTTTTCACTCTAATGTATTTACATTATAACATCTATAAATTAACATTTTTTTTTAGTCTCGCACATATATATTTGTATTTAAATTTAATAATTAATTAAATTTTATTAAAAATAATTATATAAGAAATAAAGTAATATATAGATTATTTGAATATGTTTAGTAGTATTATATTAAAAAATATTTTCTATAATTAAATTAATTAAATAAATATAGAATATAATCATATCTTTATATATGTTCCTACTGCGTCTGCAGAAGATCGATGGCCACAATTCTACCTTGTGGTAACCTTACTTCTTAACCTCAGTCAGCAACAAAGTTTATTTCAGTGACAACGATGCCAAATCTATATATCCTTTATATGTTGCAGAAACTAAAACATGTCTAAAACATTTATTGTATTTGTTTTTTCATACAGTGTCGAAGAAACTAGGAGTTCTGTAGTTTTTTAACACTGCAATTTATACGTATTGCAGTCTGTCATCAAGAAGAAGTGCCAGGATTCCTTTGCCGACGACAAATGTATTCCGGTCGTCGATAAAGGGATTGATTCTTTTTGGCCTAAAATCACCGGAAGATCAAAATTTTATCATTTCTAAAGTTATATACTCTCAACTACCACCAAATTATTTGACAGAATTAACAGAAAAAATATCGATATTGGGATTGAACCCACGTAACTACGTGAATATGGTTTGATGAACCGACATGATATTGTTCAAACATCACTTTGTTGTTGTTGTTTTCCTGTCCAAAACTGTCTATTGTTTCCAATTGAAGGATGATGAGGACCAACATTTTGGGAGGAATGATGTGCTTCCTTTATAAGTATAGTAGACAGGATTCGCTCGTCTCGCAACAGTCCGTGGAAACTAAGCGAGCACGTACGTCGGACCAGTCGCAACCGATGCCTATGACAAGTTATGACTACCTTGACATAGAGAAACGCATGGCTAAACTAGAAAAGATGGTGAGTTTTATCATGCGGAAACCACCAACCATGCCGCCGGAGAAAGAGGAGATGTTGAACGAGGCAGTAAGCAGGGTCTGCTTCCTGGAAGAAGAGCTATCTGCAGCTAAGAAGGTAGATTGTTTAAAAACTAAACAATGATGATGAACCTGAAGATCGGGCATGGACAATGGACATGTTTTTTTCTTTCTAGACATGGTTGAATTTTACTTGCTTGTTTTCTTTTGTTGAATGTGCAGGCACTTCAAGAAGCCGTAGATACACAGGAGAAATTTCAAACATACATTGACAACGATAACAAGAAAAACAAGTGTGTAAGTTGTCAAAGCTTTAATATTCGATGTACATTTTGCTTTTAACATGTCTCTCTGTTATATTTCATGTTCTATTCACGCAACTGACGCAGAAAACTAAAATAAAAATATTTTTATTTTTAAAAAATAACAAGTGAAATTAAAATAATAATAATAAGTGTTTAATTATTTATTTTTTATTTCTTAAATTTCTCTCATTTTCTTGGATTATGGTTGCAGAACCCATTTTGTTGGTAAGCTGAACCCTAATGGCAATGGTGATATTCGCACCCCACAGATGAATACCTTTTGAATATTCTTGATTTGCAAAATTATCTTTGGGTGTAATTTTCTTTAGTTTTGTGTACATATATCCGAAAAAATAGTTTATTGTCTTAAATATTAGTCATGTCTGGATGTTTTTTAAAAGTTCAAAAATATTATTAAGACTGTATTTATGTTGATTATGATAAAAGATAATTTACCGATCACAATTATAAATAATTTTTAGTTTGATTTTCAACGAGCATTTATCTATATTAAAATGTTAATAGTGCATAAATTATACTTAATTATTATAAGTTAATATATTATACATACTTTCTTCAAAACAAAAATAACATGTTATATATAAATGATTTTATATTTTATTATAAGTATATTTGTCAATTATATATGAAAATGTTATTTTTATTTATTTATTTATTTATTAGTTTACCACCTAATATTTAAAATAAATATTTTATTTTTAATTTTTTAACAACATGTCTTAAATATTTAAATATAAAACCAAACTTTCAAAAAAAAATTTTTTACTTAAATCCTCTTCAAACATCACAATAACCCAATCATCAATACGAATATATAATTTTATTTAAAAATTTAATATTTTTATTTAAAAATTTATTTTACCAGGCCAAGCTTCACTATTTTATTTTTCTTGTTGGGCCGGTTTAATGGTTCCCACTTACTCATTATTTCGTTTTAAAATATATTCGATGTTTAATAAAAATTAATTCAGAATTGAATAAAGTAATAAAAAGATTCTCTTTGTATTAATGGAAACAAAACATTTTGAATGTCAGAAGACAAAAGTAGTATTAAATGTTAATGCTGTATTAATTCCATTGTATTAAGACAAAATTTAACATTTTATCTGTAAAGAGAAAGAAGCATATGATACACGTGTGTTTTAGCTAGAAGTGCTAATAATATATTAATATAATTATATTTATTTAAAGAGGTGTCCAAATTTGTCTAAAATCGTCGAATTTTCGGGATTAATGTTTCTTCGTGACGAAGTTAAAGCCCAAGCATCCAAAAAAGACAATGACAATTTAATGTAATAGTTTTTTTAGAATTAAAGTGTCATTTATTTCCATTTTAAATCACCATGAAGATTATTTTTTCCAAGATTTATATATCTTTTCACCATGTTTAATATTTGTTTGAAATTTAAAATTAATTTTAACAAATGGTATAAAAATTTTAAATAAAATAAAATAAAAGAAACACCTCAAATGTTTTAGTTAGAAGTGATAAATAGGTTATTCGATTCATATCATTTTAATTTTGACTATAATTGATTTATATTCGATTCGAGTTTGATTTAATTTTTTTATTTTATTTCGGGTCTATGATAGTTTTGTTTCGGGTATCAAGACGAATCAGTTAATTTTTGGTTCGATTAACATCAATTTAAATTTTTTGGTCGATCGGTTCTAATCAGATTTTTTGGTTAAGTTTTTACACCATGTATATCACTTTGTATTATTATGTATATTTGACATTTTAGTGAATTACGCGACAGTTGAAATCATATCTTTCTTTATTTCGGGTTGCCTTCAATTGGAGTTGCTTTCATCTTAGGTGAAATCGATTTAGGTCCATTCAGTTCAGTTGAAAATCGATTCAAGTTCAGTTCGATTCAACTAGAATTCAAATCGATTGTAATTTAATTTATTTCGAGTCATTACGTTTAAATCAGTTTCAGATTTTAATTCGGATAAATCGATTCGTTTCTCGAATATCTAACCAAATTTGTCGCGTATTTTTTTAACGCTAACACAGCCTTTGTGATAGTTGATTCCAAGCTGGATTTTCCCAGTTGTGGAGCCTTCTGTTTCCCCACCCCACATGTTCCATCAACTTTCTTGATTAAATTAGATAATTATCTGTAATTATATATAAATACATAAAAATAATATACTTATTTATTCATGATTTTCCACTTATAAATATCCTTTCATTCATAGAATTCAACTTATCAATCTTTAAGCATATCCGAGATTGCCCTTATCACTCAACCTGTTTCTTCTATTAGTCTCCTCTTCGATCGAAAACCAACTTCTGGGTGTACCGTTTCTCTTGCTGAACACGACGTTGAGTTTCCTTTTTGGTCTCAAAATCCATAACCCAGGAATTCTTTTTAGTCATTTTCAGGGTTTCGTTCTTACATAATTCCTCCAAGAAATTTAACAACAATATCTTGTTGTTAAATCTTATGTTGTTGATGTTTGTGTTTCATGTCTCCAATTCTCAGTGAAATCGATCTTTCATTCTTCCGCAGGATTCATCTTGTTCAATCGTTCTCAGTTGTTTTCCTATACTGGTTGTACTACGTTTCATGATTTTGGACTTCATTATTATAGTTAATTACTAAAAAAACCTAGTTTCTGCAACTTCCATGGCTTCCTCGAGTGGCACCGGCACCGGCACCGGCACCGGCACGTCTTCATGGTCATCAACCGTGACGGACACCTCAGTATTGTCTGAGGGTTTGCAGATACTGATGGATGAAAGGAAAAGGAAGAGGATGATATCGAACAGAGAATCTGCAAGGAGGTCGAGGATGAGGAAGAAGAAGCGTTTGGATGATCTAACGGCTCAGGTAACTCGGCTGAGGAGCGATAACCGTCGGATCATTACAAGGGTAAACATGACGGTGCAGCATTACTTGAACGTAGAGGCTGAAAACTCGGTGCTTAGAACTCAGTCCTATGAGCTGAGTCGCAGATTACAGTCTTTGGTAGAGATGATCAGTTTCTTGAATGAAACCTTATGAAGTAAAATATTCTATGTGAATAGGATCAGTTTCTTGAGATTAATAATTTTAAATATTATATTATTAAATGAGGAATTATGAAATTTTAATATGAATTATAAAATAAATGTTAAATATTTAAAAGGGAAAATTACACGGATATCCGCAATACTGTGGGAGTAGTATCGAAATGGCCACAATGTTTTAAAAAACGTCAAATATACCGATGAACTTTTAAAATGGTATCGAAATAGACATCGACCGTTAAAAACTAACGGACCTGTTGACGTGACAATTAAAATTAAAATGAAATAATTACACATTTACTCTCTTCTATTCATACATTTTTTTAATTTAATCATAATTTTAATATAATAAAATAATATGTGTAATTATACGATTTAGGTAATGTTATCGATTTAGGTATTGTGAGGTTGATGAGGTGTCTTTGGGTGGTTTTAATTATATTTGTTTTTAGTATTACACAAAATTGATATATCGTGATATTTATAAAAAAAATTGTTATAAACTGATAAAATTTGTAACGTTTATATTAAATACGTCACAAATACTTATATATTATTAGTCATTGTTTGTAAAATACCACAATTATTTTGTATTGTAGTGATAGTTTATAAATAAAACGTCATAATAACTATTTAGCGGTGTTTTGGTTTATAAATGTTACTATAGATCAGGTTTATAGTCACTGTAGATCTTGACCTTTTGTGGTTTTTTTTTTTATCTAAAACTTCACGAACTATTATGGCGTTGGTTTATATGATAGTTTTTAAGCGTCAAGAATGTTTTTAGTTACGTTAAAAAACGTTATTAAAAAACACCATTAAAGACCTATTTTATTATTGTGTAGGAAAGAAAATAAGAGAGTAGATGGTATAACTAAGCTTATTAGGAGTGAAAACTATACCATTGATTTTTATTGTTATCGGATAATATATTATCTTCTATATACGATAATATTATGACTTAAAGTGTTTGAGAGGATCTATTATGTATTACCCAACAAGATTTGCTCGAATATTATCTTTGTAATTATTATTTGATGTACTCTTTTTTAACTAAATTTGAAGAGAGATGACACTTTCTTCTATTTATATTTTTAAAAATTAAAACATTTTGTATATAAAAAAGCAAATAGTAATAATAGTGGAGACATACTAATTAAAATGACTAAATCGAGTACAAATTATTTTTATAAAATAAAATAATTATAAAAAAAATCTTCTAACTACTTTCTGAATAAAATAAGTTTACTATAAAAGACAATATAATAATAAAAATGTTTTTAGTTGAAAAAAAACAGGAGAATATTATATTACACAAGCTTAAGAGTAAACGACCGTTGATTAAAAATTAATTATTTTTTTTATCTCAAAACATTCATTTAAATACATAAATAGATAAATAAATATTTATTTAAAATTAATTTATTATTTTTAAAATTATTTTAACCGATAAACAAACGTTAATCATCGTCCTTAAAATAACACAGAGAATCAGAATCACTTGCTTCCAAAGTATAACCAAGTTCAGCGTAAATTCCGTCAAAAAAAGGTTTAACGGCGGTTAAATAAAATTATGGTTCTAGTCCCTTTATTACACTGAAATTTATAATTTTATCCCTTTGAATGTCTACCTTAATTTATTTCCTTCTTTTTTTTTCTGTTATTAGTAACTCAAATTGATAATAATATTTTTTATTTCATTTAATATATTAAAAAATCAGTCAGAAATAATGAACTAATAATAAATTATTAAAGTAAAAGGACTAAAATTAAAGTTTAATAATAGTATAGGACCTAAAACTAGAATTAGACACATAAGCTAAACGTTAAATAAAGCCGTCTTAAACGACCTTTCTCGTTTCCTCTTTCTGCCCTGAAAATACAAGCAGACTTATACTAAAACATTCTGCTTTCTTTCTATTTACAAATACGCCGCCGTCTATCGGAACTCAGTCAGGTACGGTTTCGATTGCCTCCGGTTCCGATTTGGAGGAGTTGTTTGATTGTCCGGCTATCTAACGCACCACAAGAATCTAGTATTATTTATTAAAAATTTAATTTTCTTTATTAATTAATTTTTGCTCCTTTAATATTAGATTTAATTTTTGATTTTTTCTGTGGTTATATCTTGATCTGGGACGGGAGTTACTGTTACTTTGGCATTTATTTCGGATCACCTTTATAGTGATTTCGACTTTGTTCGTTTTACTATATTTAGGGTTTTTAATTTTTCCCCAATTAATGATAGTGATTATTAATATTTTTTTTAATTGAATTCACTCTTATTTATTACCTAGAAACAAGCTGATTGCTCGAAGCTTGGATTTTCCTGACTTTTTTAGTATTTTGGTAATTGTTTCTATGTTATCTTTTGCTTTCTCTCGAGTTTGAGTGAGTTGGTGAGCATACTAAGAGTGTTCTTCTGAGCCTTTCACTTTGTCTCTCAGCTTATTAGCTGTTAACCCGTTTGTAGTTCACTTCACTATCAACAATGGTAATTATTTTTCTTTTTCTTTAAGGAAAAAAGGGAAAGTGTTTTTAGTTATTTTGGTTGATTTAGACTTCCTTTTTGGTAGGTTTTTGGTTAATTTCGGTTTTGTTTTCCTATTCTTCTGCTTTGACATCTAAATTCTAATTCAATTTTAATTAAGGATTAGGTAGATTCAAGGTATAAAATCAGAAGCAATGAATTTTATTAGTGTTTATATTATAATCTATCAGTAACCATATTGATGTTCTATTTTGTCTTTTTGGTGTTAGTAATTGAAGGTGTATGAGACCGGTGGTTTTCCTTCTACAGTACCGCTGATGCTAATATCGGTTGAGTTCGTTTTTTGAATAATGTGAATGATAGTTGTTTGAATACTGTTAGAGAATTAATTTGTATTGTATTGGATCATGGGAGCTGCTTGTTGTGTTGCTGGTAGAGATAAAACTATTGTAAATGGATCAGGTAGTGAGGTTTTACATAGGAATATAAGGTATTCACCGACGTGGAGTTTTCGTTGGGATAACCGAGGGCGTGTAGCCGGTGAAGACACTTCTATAAGTTGGTTCTCAGATGCAGTAAGCCGGACTGATGGATCAGAGATCAAACATGAATCTGCACGTGCATCGGAAGATGGAATTTCGTCCGAGAGTTTTCTGTCTCGTACGTGGCAAAAGTCGCCAATTTTGGAAGGAACTGCTGGACACGTGAGAACTCCTGCTCCAGGTAAACTAATAGGATGATGGTTTTAGTGTGAATTTATGGAATTTGAAAATGTTGAAGTTAAGTTTGAGTGTTACACTAATTTTCCTGTTGCCACTTTAACATATGGGAGAGTAATGGAATTAGATAGATGGTAAGTAGCGGTGAATGAAAAGTATAAGGAATGTAAACAAATATTTTGCATATCAATCTATTTTTGGGTAGAGGGTGAAGAGCATTGGACCTGAGATTTTCTCATCTGTCTCCTTGTTTTCATTCGTGGGGAAAATTTTCATCTGTTTAATGTTGGTCAAGCCATTCTATTATTTTGTTGATTAAGAAAGGTCCTCTTGGAATCGTTCTATCTAACATTCCTTTACAAATATTATGCAGATCAATCTATTTCAAGAAATATTTCTGTTGATGTGAACTTAGAGCAGGTAAAACTATTTTCCCCCAGGAGGCAGTTTCATGCATCCCCTTCATAACACAAAATTTTGAGAGTTCTGGTTCTGTTTCAGGCAAAGGAGTCGCCGGAATCCCCTGTGGCCTCTTACCCATCTCCTTCTAAGTTATCACTTTCTTTGCCATCAGCTTCCTCCTTAGCAACATCCCCTATGTCTTTGCAGAGTCATGTGCATTCTACCAGTTCAACAATAACAAAGTGGCCTCTCAGGTCTCCTGGACATCATCTATCGTGTCAGGTATCTGATAACCAAATTCTGGGATTAAAGTCACCTGACAGATACTCGGTTGGTGAGGAAAGGCTTGTAATGCCTTCATGGAGCAATGAATCAATTGGGGGATCTCGCAGTGATTCTTCTGATGGTTGGTCTACTCATGCCTTTTCTGAACTGCCTGCATCTCGTAGGGAAAGGTGGTCTTTTGATAACGACACATGGGGTTTTCATCGTGAGAGAATAAGAAAATTTAGCGGTCGGACCCCAGCTTCACCATCTGTTGATCTGCAAACATGTGGTGTTTGCTCAAAGCTGTTATCAGAAAAATCTTTGTGGAGCACTCAGAAGATTATCATTAACAATGATCTCTCTGTTGTTTCCGTACTAACTTGTGGCCATGTTTACCATGCCGAATGTTTGGAAAATATGACGTCTGAAATTGACAAGTATGACCCTACTTGTCCAATATGCACTTTGGGTGAGAAGAAAACACATAAATTATCTGAGAAAGCATTTAAAGCTGAAATGGATGTTAAGGCCAAAATCAGCAAAAAATCAAGGAGCCGGGTTGTTGATAGTGATATGGATGTCGACCCTACAGTATTTCATCGTATGAAAAGCAGTGGACATGAAGGTAGGGCTTCCAGTTCAAGCATGAAAAGCTCCTTGGGAAAGCCTTTCCTGAAGAAACACTTTTCCTTCGGATCCAAAGGGAGTAGATCCCCTTCAGAGAATCATTCTAACTGGAAAAAGGGATTTTTCTGGGCCAAATCCAGCAAGAACTGAAGTTCTTATCTGCTGTTAGAAGGTTAGTATCTCTATGACTAATGTACTCTTTTTTTTCAGTACAGACATCAAAATCATTTATCCTTTTCCTTTCATCTGCTTTACAAATAAAAGTTCCTTTCATCGGCTTAATAATGTAACATTTGAGACCGCAATCTGCCTTTGCTTCTGAGCTTTCGAAGGCGTAGATGTATTGTACCCATGTTAATATTCACCCTAACCTGGAACCTGTCTCGATTACCATAAATTCAAACTCGACCATTAAAAATTAATAATCCAAACCAGAAAACGACTCAAAGCTGTTAATATTTTGTTTCTTGGGTGGGATTCACCGTGATTCGTTGCTCTTATGTTGTACAGATTCTGATTTTCTTCTCTGCAACTGTATTGGAAATTAAGCATTGCACACGGTGGTGTGCAGGATGTCAATTCATGAAGGATTCTTGACATCATTCTGAAGTATATTTTTCAACAGGGGCTCGCACTGTAAAGAAGAAAATGGAAATTATAGGTGAAAAAAAAAACAGGTTCAACGGGAAGAAATATTTTAAACAATGAAATATAATATATGACATCATTAGTGATGTCATTCTTATTTTGTACAGACTGATCTGTTTCTTGCTTGGTTTGCTTTCATGCCCGAATTGATTCAATATGAAATCCTATTATTTTAAAATTTGAAATGTAATTTTTATATTTAAAATATGGGAGGATATTATTATTACTAGTAACAGTTAAATCAGTTAAGCAAGTTGAATGGACATCCACCGTTAAAACATAGACCATGCACAAGCCTAGCAAATATCTAAAAATGGAGACCAAAAGCAACGAATTCTCTAAGAGACACAAATCCAAAATCTTTCTCCATGAAACACTGCCCTCACAATTTGTGTATTGCACAGATCTCTCCAATCATAAGCAAAATAGAACAAAAAAAAAACAAAAAAAAACAGACCCCTGGTTCAAACAAATACAGCACCATTTCCTTATTTTGCCTGAAAACCTTTCTGTTGGTTCATTTTTTTTGTCTTGAAACATCTCCCCCTCATACAGGAGGGATGGAGATAGGAGAGGAACTGATTGTAACATCACATGTTAATCCCAATTTTTTTCTATCACCACCTTCTTCATCCATGGTTATCCCCTTGGTTATAATGTTGTTATGTTGTCCCATCACCGTTGTTGCCCGTCCAATGGATCCTTACAAGCCCACGGACAACATCCTCATCGACTGCGGCACCATGGATGCGCCGAAGCTCCCTGATGGAAGGCTGTTCTTAACCGATAAAGAAGCATCTCGGTATCTAGACACTAAGGATGATGCTCAAGTGACTGCCTCCAATGTTGATCTACCTTCGCCTTTGTTATTGACGGCGAAAGTGTTCCCTCAAGAAGCAACCTATAATTTCGAGCTGAGACGACCAGGGTTTCATTGGCTCCGGCTCTATTTCTATGCCATAAAAGATAGTAAGTATGATCTTCAGCGGTCGGTGTTTTCGGTGTCGGCGAATAACTATGCTATCCTTCATAACTTCAAGATTAGAAATGCTACTGTGCCTGTTCTCAAGGAGTATCTTCTTAGCATGAATGACCCTAGATTTGTTCTAAAGTTCTCTCCTATGGCAAATTCGTTCGCTTTCGTGAACGCCATTGAGGTCATTTCAGCGCCGGATAGTTTGATCACGGACGAGGGATCTTTGCTTTTCCCTGTTAACAACATCCAAGGCTTGTCCAAGCATGGTTACCAAGTTGTTTATAGGTTGAATATGGGGGGACCTTTGATTACCCCACAAAATGACACCCTAGGAAGGACTTGGATACCTGATACTGATTATATTAAGGATAAAGCCTTGGCTACAAAAGCCTCTACTTCAACAAGTGCAATCAATTACCCCGAGAAGCTAACCCCATTGATTGCACCGGCTGCTGTTTATGCGTCCCTCATTGAGATGGCGGTGGCCGAGGCAAGCACTATAAAGCCAAACTTCAACGTGACATGGAAGATGGAAGTCAATAAAGCGTTTGATTATTTGCTCAGGTTGCATTTCTGCGATATAGTTAGCAAGACACTCAATACCCTGTATTTCAATGTGTACATCAATAGTAAAATGGCCATCTCTGGGTTGTATTTGTCGAGCATAACGGGCGGGCTGGATGTTCCATACTACAAAGATATAGTGGTGAATGCTTCCACGTTCACTGATGGACTAACCGTTCAGATCGGTCCGCTGAACCAAGATACCGGAAGCACTAATGCGATTCTTAATGGCTTGGAGGTGATGAAAATGAGCAACTCGGTTGATAGTTTGGATGGGGAATTCGGTGTCAATGGAAGCACGGACTCGAGCAACAAGGGTACGGTGGCCGTCGTCGGTTTCGCCATGATGTTTGGTGCCTTTGTGGGTCTTGGTGCAATGGTTATTAAATGGAAGAGGCGACCTCAAGATTGGCAAAAGAGGAATAGCTTTTCTTCATGGCTACTCCCACTCCATGCTGGAGACAGTAGCTTCTTGAGCAAGTCAGCTGGTTCTCGAAAGAGCAACCTCACCTCATCGACACTTGGCTTAGGCCGTTACTTCTCTTTCGCAGAGTTACAAGAAGCAACCAAGAACTTCGAATCGAGTGCGATAATCGGCGTCGGTGGGTTCGGAAATGTGTATGTAGGTACAATTGATGATGGAACCCAAGTTGCTGTCAAGAGAGGGAACCCCCAATCCGAGCAAGGTATCACAGAGTTTCAGACAGAAATCCAGATGTTGTCAAAGCTAAGGCATAGGCACTTGGTATCATTGATTGGTTATTGTGACGAGAACAGCGAAATGATCTTGGTTTACGAGTACATGTCTAATGGACCTTTCAGGGATCACCTGTACGGGAAAAACTTGCCATCTTTATCGTGGAAGCAAAGGCTCGAGATCTGCATCGGAGCAGCTCGTGGACTTCACTACCTTCATACCGGTACCGCACAAGGCATCATTCACCGTGATGTTAAGACAACCAACATATTGCTCGACGATGCCTTTGTTGCCAAGGTTGCAGATTTCGGACTGTCAAAAGACACACCTATGGGGCAGACTCATGTTAGCACTGCAGTGAAAGGCAGCTTCGGGTACTTAGACCCTGAATACTTCAGGAGGCAACAATTAACCGAAAAATCTGATGTTTACTCATTCGGTGTCGTCCTACTCGAAACATTGTGTGCAAGGCCAGCCATTAACCCACAGTTACCAAGAGAGCAGGTTAACTTAGCCGAATGGGCAATGCAATGGAAGCGAAAGGGCTTGCTTGAAAAAATCATTGATCCTCATCTTGTAGGTTCCATCAATACCGAATCGATGAACAAATTCGCCGAGGCCGACGAGAAATGCTTGGCCGAATATGGTGTTGATAGGCCTTCCATGGGGGATGTTTTATGGAACTTGGAACATGCTTTGCAGTTGCAAGGATCATCCTCGGAGGGAAAATCAGAAGAGGAAAACAAAGAACCAGACACCGCTGACGCCGACACCACACAGGCACCATCCGTCACACCACCGTCCAAAACCAGTCCTCCATCTCCTCAACAAGAAACCAATCCCTCAACCGGAGGTGATCAGAACACTGAACACTCAGATTCTGATATGTTGGCACAGTTTCAAAAGCTGGATGGTAGGTAACATACTGCTGCTTGGTAATTGAGATCATAAATTTTCTCATACAAATATATATAATTATGAAATCAAGAACTTATATCAGAGCATACAGTACGCTTAATACATATGTATTGTAGTATTGTTCAGCTTATTTATCAGTTGTTTACATTTGTATGCATTTCAATTAGAATCAGTTCCTGCTTTCGGGCGAAATTAGAAATTTGTAATTGTTGTAGAAGTCAAAATGTAATTTTGACGATGTATTTTTAGAATGATTAGATCATAATTTTGTCATTTTTAATGGATCAAAGTGTAATTTTTTTTCATGTACCAATTTATTATTTTCATGTACATCGTACTTTACTACTAAAATCACTTCATGTATTCCAGTTAACCTAAACATTTACATGTATTTAAGATCATCGATTTCAATTTTCTTTTCAATTTTAGGGTTTCAAACTCTGATTCCAGTGCTTCTCTTATTGTGCTTTTGCATTTTTTGTTCAAATTGTTAGCAGCTGAATTTACATTACTTCAGTTGAGTGATTTAATGGAGCCGCCATTGCCGGTTACGCCGATAAATTACGGAAGCTCAAACGGTATTTCATACATAATCACATACGCATTATTAATGATATTTAGGAGATCTTGTTGTGGTTGTGAGTTTGAATACGTTTACAGCTAAATACTTTCGATTTAGGGGTTTAGGATTTTGGTTGGTTTAGATATTGTATTAAAAACAATGATGTTGTCATTCAATTTTCATTTTAAATCATTTTGATTGATCGGAAAACGATGATCTTCATCTGTTTTATTTGCTTTAGTGTCTTGCCTTTTTCGCTTTCCGCTAGCTTAAACATGATTGTTCTGTTTTAATTGTTCTTGTCTTGTGATGATATTGTTTCTCTTGTCTGTGATTGATTACAGAGTCTTGTTCTAATAGTCGTACAAGGAAGAAAATGTCAGTGATTCAAAAGAATATGATAGTGTGTCAGCCACTAGAAATCCTTTTGGTGGAACTGAAAAGAAGAAGCCTAGAGTCTCTCCGAATGTTACTGGTTTTTCCGACCCATTTGCATTCACTAATATGCTTGAAACCCATAATATTGGTGGCCTATACGGAAGTGTTACAAAAGAAATAGAATCCCTTTCTTCTAGGAATGCTCTTTTGGTGAGAAAAATACTTGCTTAGCATCCTTGTCTTTCCAGTGTGTCCGTAGATGTGGGAAAAAGCCAGAGGAAGGAGGCTTCAAAGGGTGCCTGGTCGACAGCTTGCCTATTTGTCACGGAATATTTCATCAACTTGGAGGATGAGTCAGTTGGAAGTGGTATCACATCAACAGCGTCACATGTAGTGATTCTGAATTTAGATGATGAAGACAACAAAAATCCGAGGCTTCTGTGCGTTTTTCAGGAAATTGTATTGAAGAAGCCATCTAAGGTGTTACTCTCTGAGGAGAAAATGGTATGTTATTGTGCACATATTTATATTTTGAGTTGTCTGAGAATGCTATGAATATCAAATCTAAATACTTGTTACTAGATTAGGGTCTAAGTGTTTAACATAGTTATGTGTCTGTATCTTACAGATGTATGGTCTGTTTTTTCTACATTTTGTTATATTTAGTGGACCCTCGGAGATCATATTTTCATATTCAACACAGGTTCAAACACGGATACTTCATAGATTAGGGTCTGTTTTTTCTACAAGAAAATGTTAGTCTAACTAGTGAAATTGATCTAAAGACGGATGGAGACAACAAAAATCCGAGGCATTTACACCTTTTTCAGGAAGTTGTATTGAAGAACTTTGCCAAAAAAAAATTGTATTCTTTTTTGCTTATGGACACCAATCAAAAGTTAGAACTTTGCAGGTTATGTCAGTGAGAAATTGTAGATGAGATAGTGGCCCATAAAAGCATGCAGAGCACAACATTGAAAATCATGTCCACCTAACCCTATAACAAACCAATTCCTACCTTTTCTTACTTCAAATCATTTTTTAATCCCTGAAGCTGCACTAGTTGTACATATTTCCCCTTTCACCATAGTAACAAAAATTATATATCTTTACATATATGCAGAATCACCAACCAGTTTCTTGATATATTACAGCTATGTTCTTATAGTTTTGCATGTTTAGAATCTGTCTCTGCTTCTGCTGCTTCAGGTTCAGTTCGTCTCTGTAAGAAAATATATGAAGATTACTGCAAGTTTAAATCAGCAGTCAGAGTACATTTCATGCTACAAAATCATGTAACAACTGAGAGGAACTGAACCCCTGCTGCTGATTGCCGGGGTTTATGCAATCGAAATCTGCAGTTTCGGCTCCTACTGTAGTTGTTATAGGATTGTACATTTCATCCCCTCTCATTGCAATGAAATTTTGATGATGGCTTCCACCTGACATACTTATGCTACCATCTTCGTAATGCTGCAATCCCAAAGTGAGAGATACACCACTTCCACTGCCAAATCTTCCCAATTCTGAAACATTGTAGGCCGAGGCTGCGATGAATTGGTGACTACCACCATCCAGATGAACACTTGCATCGGGGATATTAGAGTCGACCATAGTAAGCCTCTGCTCCTCCCGTAGCTTCTGTAACACATACTCGGTTTCAGCTTCTCCACATGTGACATTCAAGAAACCAGCTCCGGGAGTTGATCCTGAGATGTCTACAATATGAAAATTGTCAGATTTGGAATCCATCAATTGTCCACTGCTACGTCTCTCCATCGCCGATGAACTCTCACTTCGTTGCAGATCTTCACCTATGCCTTTAGAGGTCACTGTATCGCCTTTTGTTGCTTTGACTACATTATCAGATGAAGAATTAGAGTCCATTTCTGCACCAGCAAATTCTTCCTTGTACATCTCTTCAACCATGGGCTTCCATAGACGCACACGAGCATTTATGAACCAATTTGAAACCTACGCAGATGCAAATATATCATTACAGAATCTCTAAAACCTACTTATACCTTATCCGCCATTAATTTCAACATTAACAGAACTTTCCAGGATAAGTTTATCTGACCACTTGCGCCAAACAATTATCTTGTTTACATGTTAGTAAGATGAGTAGTTGCAGGTTACCTGACTTCTAGTCAAGCCTGTCTGTCTTGCTAGCATGATCTTATCAGACTCCTTCGGGTAGCTGGAGGACAACCGGAATAGCGATAAGTGCGACATTGAGAAATCAATAAGGTGGGAAGTGTTGCATCAAAACTTACGGATGAAGAAAATGCTCGAATAGCCAAGCACGAAGTACAGAAACAGAGCTTTCGGGGAGCCCTCTCTGAGGCCTCCAAGCATGTTGTTGCGTCATACCAAGCTGCTGAAGAGCTCTCTGTTGCCTCAGCTGCAGATCCACATAACGTAGACGGGTAATCTTCATGTCTTTACCATTTTCCGAAGTATCCTGCTCCCCAAGACTCGTTCGTGTTGCCTGAATCTGACCGTTAATTGCATCTCGCAAGCAGCGAAAGTGGCGGGATATAGTCTGTAATGCAAGTGCAGTGTAAGGCTTCGCAGCTCCACATCCTGCTACCACATCAAATGATGATACAACAATCTGCATCTGATGATGATATTGTTTATACCTTCGATCAACCTGACGTAACAAACGTTCGACACTAGACACAATCAGCACAGTAAAGATACATCTGAAAGAAATCAAAGTTCCACTTATACGAAGCTTCGTTTAGAAACCATAACGAAAAAAAATTCGACCAGGACTCTAGCTGCAAGAGTTAGTACATGAAAATATGTTTGGCGACAAAGGGGGAAAATCTACAATCAACTATCTGAATCTTATACCTCATCCAACATGGACAACAACTTTGTTAACTTGCTTTGTAATTCTTGTCTTTCAGCATGTGAGAGCTCTTTTGGAGACTTCATGGAGGGTTCTTGCTGGTTTGCAGGCACATTCTTCGACTCCCCATCATCTTCCTCGGAACTCTTCATCCGGTTTTCTTGTGAGTTTCGATTTTTGCCTCCATCGGGCTGCTTTAGAGCATTTCGAACATTAACAACTTCATCAAGCAGTTGTTGTGCAGCCTTGAGATACTTTGAATTAGGAATAATTCTTGACATTCCATATGCAGACAATTCCCCTGTATTCGAATCTTGATTACCACCCGAAAAACTCGAACCAGGATTTCGATAAGGGATTTGAATTCCGGAGGGGATTTGTGTACCAAGGCTCAAGGATAATCCTTGACCACTGTGAATGATGCCGGAAGTACCAGCCACAGGCTGCACAGCCAGCATTTCACTTCTACCATCCCTCCAAGCAGAAAAACCGTAGCCCCCAACTTGCGAACCTCTGAGGTTCGACAAAATTCCTTGCTGCAGTGAAGCCGAAGCCGAAGCAACCCCTGCCGGAATTTCGATACAGCTGTTTTGCTGCTGAGAATTCCCAGCAAATGCATCAGAATAGGACCCGGAACTCATATACAACACCGTATTATTACCATGAAGAACTGATCCCTCTAGATCCGACCCGGGCATCGATTCTCTTAAATAGATCATCGGAGCTGTATCTCTTTGATTATCTGAACCAGTGTAATAAGTAGCCATAGTTCTCTCTGTCATGAAACTTTCCTTGCTCCCGTTCAAAGTCAAATTACATAGTCACGAAATGAAAGACCAAAGAACCTAGAAAACCCCAAAAATCTGTAAATTCCCAACAAAAAAAAAAAAAAACCTTTCTTATGTCTGATCATCTTGTCCGTACATAAAAGGGAAAGACCTAAGGAAAAAAACATATAGGAAAAGAAAAGAAAAATACCTGGAAACCAGTATGGGGAACAACGTGTTCTGAAAGACACCACCGGATCCGATGAACCCGAACTCGTTAAGCAACCCAACACTTGTTGATCCCAAGAACAACCCAACACTTTAAAAAAGATGAATTCTTTGCTGTTTTTGTTTCTCCAAATAAAAGTTAAACGAGTCATAATAATTGAGAGCAATAACTGACTAATATTCCTTGTTTGTTTGCTCTTTTATTTACCAATCATATATTATCCAATCCATCGTTTCCATTCAATCAAACCCCACGTGAGAGATTCAATTTTGAACCCTATGGCCCTAGACACCATGATAGCTTATCTTTTTCTCTCTCTAACTTCATCTCTCATTCCAGAGACAAAACAATACCCTAAAATTTTTAAAAAGAAGAAGAATTTCTAGCTGAAACCCAGAAGTTTTAAACATTTGAATTTCTTAATACTTCATCTTCTTCTAGGTTTGGGAGTTGTTGAAGATAAGTTTGGTTAAGGTAAGGAGTTCAATCTCTTAACTAACAGTTGGTGAACCTAAAAAATAAAAATAAAAAACCCTTCCCTTAAACCCTCCATCCCTCTCGTAATTCCAATCCCACTCTGCTGTCAATCTCAACTTTCAGCATGGGAAGCTCTGAGTGCTGCTGTTACAGCTGCTGCAGCCTGCAGCTGCAAGACCCAATATCTATCCTATCCACCACGAAAACCATATTCTATTTTCTCTCTCATTTTTTATATAGGTAATCTATAATGTCACTCAATTATAATTAAAATTATATATGAGTTATCATTTATAGGTAAAATTATAATTAGGTCATGGTTTATATTTGAAATTTTTTTTGTATGAGTCTTTTAGCCCAAGTGGTTAACGAAGCAATTGTTTTTTTTAGAGATCATGAGTTCGAACACCAATAATTACAATAAAATGATTGAGCGATCAATTTTAAATAGTTAAAAATATCTTTTAGAACAGATACTACTGTAATTTATATATTAGAGCATTTTATTTAATATTATTAATTAATCTAATACACGAAATTTATATATTTAAAATATAAAGAATGACCCAAATATAATCTTACTCATAATTGAATGATCCAAATATAACTTTTAATAATTGGATTATCTAAATATAACTTTATCTATAATTAAATGACTCAATATAACTTATTTGCAAGATAAATTGAATAAAGAAGGTGAAAGACACAACTTATAAGTAACGTTTTGGGTTTACTTATATTTTTTATAACATAAAGTATTTATTGTATAACAGTTTTGAAGAAAAATATTTAAAAAATATTAAAATGTTATCTACTCCACTATTCATTTTATTGTACATTTTTAAATTTTTTTGAATGTACCTTGTTTTTATAAATTTAATCCCTAAACACTCTACAAAACCGGCAGTACCAAAGTTCTAAAACTTGTGACTAGAACTAGAGAAATAAAAATATATGAAATAAATTCACAATTCATGCATTGTATAGGGACTAATAGAAGAATTTGACATTTCAAAACGTGACAGGCGAGGCAGTAGACTAGGTACCCGTGTCACTGTACTTTGTCTTTTTCCTCTAACTAATGCTTAGTTTTAGATTCTCTACCGGTTCTATACTTTCCTTAATTTATGATTTTACCCCCTTTATTATTCCTTATTTCATAATTATCCTCTCTAATTTAGAAATATGCAAAATAGTCAAACAATTATAGTCTAAGAATTTAATAGTTTAATTTCAAATTCTGATTTATTTTTTATATTTATATTTTTATTAGACATAAAGTTATTGTTTTTAAAGTAATTTAACCTTCAATATTTATTTTGGGTCAAAATAATTTATCTGTGAACGAAAGTTGTTCAATGTTAATTCACTAGCAATTTTCACCTATAGATGAATCATTTTAACACAAAATAAAATAATAAAAATTAAATTAATTAAAAAAATATATAAATTAAATTGATTATTCAATCAAAAATTAAAAATATTTTTTAATATTATACCTTTTATTAAGTAATCTATATAAAAGCATGCTTCTCGAGAATTTTTAATCGATAAAAACACTCTTTATTATCCGTTATATTACTAAATTGAATAAAACACAATATTACTGAATCATAAAATAATTTAATTAGATAAAGTTATATTAAAATACGTTTTATACATATCATATTACATTTATTATTTTAGATTAATGGAGGAGTACAATTATATATAGGTAAAGTTCAAAATTAACCCTATAAATAGATGCAAGGTGGGTAATATTGGGTATCCGACCAATTTGAATAGAATTGATCTTTGTCTCGGTAACCATCGATTCTTGAAAATTGAAATTAGTCTCAGTCCCGATTACATCGGGTCCTAAATTTTAAGAACCGATTCCAATAATGGGTACCCGATCAATTAGTTTATTCTTAAAAAAATTTGAATAATAAAAAAAAATAAACCATCAATAATAATATTAAATAATAAAATTAGAATATTGTATAATTAAAGTTTTAAAACTAGTCATACTTATAATATTAGATAAAGTTTGATAAGAAAAATAAACATAAGATATTTGATATTGTTCCCGGTCCTATCAGGTACCCACCGAGTACCGAGTCTAAAAAATTAAGATCCAGTCTAGATCTCGATTATGACCGGTTCAATACATACTGAATTTCTTAAAAAATTATAAGGATTTCGATATATATCAAAATTTTCACAAAATATATAAAATTTTGATATATATCAAATTTTTTACACATATTTTCGAATAAACTTTAATGTTTTGATAAATTATATATACAAATATTTAGACCCGAATATTTTTAAAATTAATATCATATATATTTTTTATTATAATCCCTCGTTAAGTTCAAACACCGAATTCTTTAATTACATCACCAATACTATATTTTAAAAAATCAATTGGCTGGACCGAGTTTTTAGAAAATGCACAGCGGTTCCTAAATAGGCCCATAAATATATGGATCAAAACGTATTTTGATCCTTAAATTCGTGTAGTGACCCAGTCTTTTCTATTTCCGACCCGACCCGGATTAAAATCTAAACCCCACGCGCTTATTACGAGCAGAAGCTATTGAATTTTCGGTTCGAAAAGTTTTCGTCCGCAGCCAAAGCATCCATTAATGGGGGAAAACAAGAGATCCGATAAAAGACCCGAATCCGAGCACTCCCCTTCCACCTTCTTCGTCAACAACTTGCCTTACTCTTTTACCAACTCTCAGGTATTCCCTTCTGGTTCTAGAAAAGGCTGAGATTGAAAACATTGTTTCCACTGGAGAAGGCCAAGCTCTAGTAAGAAGCCGAAGCAGAGGTTTGGGTTCTAGGCAAAGACAGCACCAACCCACTGCCTGCCAAGGCTTGCCTTAATTGTCTCAAGTCTGAAACGGTTATGGTTTGAAAATGTTGAAACTAAATAAATGTGTATCGATCCCTTTTGGACAACTCATGGAGCTGCAGTTGGAAAATAATTTAGACAAAACAGATGGTCCTCAACCAGGAAAAATTAGGGTTGGTAATAATTAATGTGATTTTAAATGTTTTATGATTTTAAATATTTTAATTATTATCTAATTTATGATCGATTGATGATTATTTATCGATAGATCAGACTTGAATAACAAAACAATATATATATATATATATATGATAGTTTAGTTTTTTATTATTCCTTTTTCACCGGATTTGCTTATATGTTAATATCTATAAAAGTATTTAATTTTACATTTTTAGATTGTTGTACAAAGTTTCGATATATATTTTTTATATTTTTTCGTAGATGTGTAGAATATATGATATATTCTATATTTATTTAATAAAATTTAATTATTATTGTAAAAAAATATTTTTACTTATAATTAGTGACCATGTATAAGATCTCAAGAGTCAACAATGTTCATGGATGAAACATTGAAAATAACACTCAACTAAAAGGTCTAATATATCTGATTACTTCTTTTCCTCTAACAATGGATAAATTATTATTTTTATGTAATTCAATTCATTTTTTTATTAAGTTTTTTTATCATAAAAAATTATTAATAAATTTTAATTAATTATAATTAATAAATCGGTCTTATTTTATAAAAAATAAATAATGCATGATAAAACAGTTAAAAAATTTATATAATAATAGATTTAACATTCAATCTTTTTATCTAATTTAAAATTTAAAATTTAAAATTTAAAATTTAAATATTTATAATTTTTTTATTTTTTAAATCTTAAATTCTATCATATTCCCTATTAAAAAATATTGAATCGATAAGTTTGAAAAATATTGCGTGGTAACGAATAAAGACAGAAAGGTTCCAAGAAAGCTTGCGTAGCGTCATCATAAATGGTCTCCTTTTCCAGAAACATTACGTGGCAACAATTCAGCAAAGCAACTCAACTTTTGTAAAAATAATATCGGTTGCACCAAAACCTACCTCTCACTTCCCCATACTGTAAAACGTCACCGTTCGTCTCTCCATCTTGAGATTCTTGCAAATTTAACCCTGATGAGTGTGACGTGGACTCTCATCTACCCTTCATTTTTACCCCATCTTCAGTAAAAAAAATCAACGCTGATTAAACCAACAATCACAACTTCAACATACCCATCCCAAAACACCGAAACGTAACTCTCCGTCCAAAAATTAAATTAAATTAAATTAAATTTAAAATTCTATTTGCAGTCCATATCCATGGTTGATATGCAACACTTCTTTCAACAAACCTTCCCCATGAATCCCATCTTACATTATCATGATTGGGATAGTTATCTGCGTAGGAAAGATCCCCAACAAACAATACTGCCTCACCTTTCTGTGGATTTTGCTCATAATGAGTCAATGTGCTATTCGAATCGAAGCTCTGTCCTAGATCCCCTGCATAATGATTCCAATCTCATAATGGATACATACACACATATTCACATACATACATAGATGCATGCATGCATACACACACAGTAACCGAGATTTCACTTACCAATGAGGCCAAATGTATATGGGACATTGGGACCAACTGCAGGAGGAGTTGTAAACCAGAATTTTCTCCTAGTATGATCCAAACCAACCTCATAGTAATATTTGGTGTTGTACTGCAAAAACATTCAATATCCAAATAAAAACGATCGAAAATCGAAAACGAGATTCGATTAGGTGAAAACCCAAGAATACTATCAATTAAGAACTTATACTACTCAAGTTCAACACTCTATAGACCACAGTCTTACAGGCATTATGCCGAACAGTGAATGGGAGACTATGAAATCCAAATTTACCTCAAGATTTCTTATGGTACAGTGATGAATATAACCAGAGGTGTAATTGTAGAACTTATACGTATCGAATTTGCCTTCAGCCTTTTTCTTTTGCTTGTCGTTTTCACCCCAATAAAGAACAGCACTGGAACCTGGTTCATCCTCGGTCACCCATGAAACAATCACAGCTTTCCCATCATGATCTCCTTGTGTTATATGAACCTTAGAATTAAAAACGCCAAATTCATACAAATAATATATAAAAAAACTAATGTAAAAGGGAAAAAAGAACCTGTTGAGGTGCATTATATCCCGAGGGAACTCGGAAAACATCACTGTCGAGTGGCATATCCACTGCTTTCTGCACTTGCCTAACGTAGACGCTGGTCTTTCCGCCATTAACAAACACTTCTAAGCTCAGAACCAAAGCCAGAAGAATGGCGACGAATGGCTGAACAACTGAAGAAAAAGACTTCATCTTTGATATTTTTTCTGTATGTTTCCAATGTCACACTCGTTTTAAGCCATTTGTTTTTATATGAACGTTGTTAGTACAACAAGTTGAGAATATTCGGACAAGATAAGGATATATAGATCAGATCGTATTAGAAGTCAACTCTTTGGAAGAAATACGAGCATGGGCAATGTGAAAAGTAGTTAATTTATTGAGAAAATATATAGATGTAGAATAAAATTATTTTATTTTATTCTTATATAATTATTTATATTTATTTTATTAGTCATTTAATTTAAATTAAATAGTATCAATATTTATTACAACAGTAACATATCTATTCAATTTATTTTATTAAACTAATTAATAATGCGACAATACATAGAGTATATAATATTATTGATAATAAAGAATTAGAGTTTGGTATTATTGTCTTTGTCGTTTTTCAAATCTAAAATAAGATAATATAAAATATAAAATTATTTTTCTATTAACGTGTTATTTTATCCAGTCATTTTAAATTATTTATTGTTAATTTATTAAAAATTTTCAATCACGAGATATTTTAATCTAAAATAAAATATTAAATACTAAATTACTTAAAAAATAACTAGCAAAATAACTATTTAGTCAAATATTAATAATATTTTTAAATTATATTTTTATATTTTTCATCTAATCCTTTTTATTGTCATTTCTCATCTCATTTAAATTTTAACAACACAATTTAATTAATAATATTTTACTAATTAAGTAATTTGATTAATACAATTATAAATTGAAGATCAATATAAAAATTTATTTTATAAATGAATAAATTGGCAAAGTCTTCGTTCTTCCTAACACTATAGGTGGGGCAAACAATTAGGGTGGGCCATAAGGCAACATGTCGTCATCTCCTCTTGGCTTGTCCGACAAGAAACAACTTGAAGGGTGCTTTCTCACCGTATTAAATTATAGGTACGTTATTTAATGTTTCTAAAATTAAAATTAATTTTGAGATTAAAAATAATATAAAATTAATATTTGAGATTAAAAATATTTTTTAGTTTAGTTTGTAGAAAAATACATTTTAAGAGTTTAATTTTTTTTAATTATTTTAAAAAATTAAATTAATTATTTTTTATTTATATCATTAATTCTTTTATATTTTATCTACATAATTTTTTATAATAATATTAATTCTTTTATTTAAATCAAATAATCTAAAAATATTTTTATCTTATTTTTTAAAAGTACTTCTTATCTTACTTTTTAAAAATAATATCAAATTAACTATAAATAATTTATCTATTAAATAATAAAATCATTTTAATTAAATTATTTATCATTAAAATCTAATAAAAAACATAAGAAAAAAAAAGGCAACATGGACCCAATTCTATATTTTATATTATCTTTATTTTACATTATCAATGAAACATTTTTATAAAGTACATACTTTGTAAATAAAATTAATTGTATTTATTTTTCAAATTAAATATTATTTTTTATTGGTACCTCTAATTCTGAGTTAACCTTAATTCTGCCTCACATGTTTCTATTTTAACATGCTTTAAGAAGTGCGATGTTTAAATTTTATTTTGACTCAATATTAAAAAAATTTAAAATTACACAAATAGTCACCATACGTTGGTATCGAAATGACCATAATAGTTTAAAAAGCGTCAAATACATCGGTCAACTATTAAAATAATATCAAAATAGCCATCTGTCATTAGAAATTAACAGAGCAGTTGACGTGGCCGTTAAAAATAAATTAGAATAATTATACATTTACTCCTTGTTATTCATACATTTTTGTAATTTAGTCCTAATTTTATTAAAAATATATATAAATAACAGGGAGTAAATGTGTAATTATTCTATAAAATGTGCAAGTACATTGGAACACGTTCTATGAAATTATAGATTCTAAATTAATTAAGATATTTTTTATAAGATTTATGATATAAGAATTATGAATTTTTTTAAAAATATTTTTGAACTTTTTTAAATGAAAATTAAATTAAATGAATACGATCAAATCAATAAAATATAAAATTATCGAGGGCTGAATTTAAGCTTAAAAAGAAAAAAAAATATCCAAAAGTTCTAAAATAACTAAAACTAGAGATAAATATTTGATTGAGTCAAATTAAAAAAATTTAAGTTAATCAAGTTGATAAATCATATTTTATGATATTTTATTTGGATTTTTTTATCGAATCAAATTTATAAATTTTGAATCAAATTAAGTCTAATTATTATTGATTCTAACTCTTTATGTAAACATTAATTTTATCTGAGTTTTAATACTATTATTATAAAATTTTAAAAAATGTAAATGAAAATATAATTTTAAAAAGAAATAAAGAAAATGATAATGAAAGCCGCCGATTTCGTTGAATTAAATCATACCAGTTTACCAAAAAAATCTGCCATGTGCATCTCGCCCACCATGCGCAATTGTGGGAAGTCCCCATCCCTCACCCCCTTCACCGGCACGCCATGTTCCCTGCACGGCTCGGTTGCTACACGCCACCCATCACCCATACTCCTATACTCCTCTGCCCATTGGCCACTCAGCCGTCCCTGGTCCTGGGCAGCAGGGGAGATCCCAGAGCAACAGGATCCACTAATGGATTAAATTAAAATAATAATAATTATTAAAATTATTTTTTATTATTAAAATATATTAAAAATTAGGAGCAACTAAAATATAATAATGGTTTTGAAAAAACTTAAAATTAAAATAAGTTTCTTCGTTTTAATATTTAAATTTAATTATATTTTATTATATTATTAAATAAACTTAAAAAAATATCGTTAAAGAAATTGATAGGTTTAATATTTAGTTATAAAATTGTTGGTATCTAATTAGTCTATGTATAAATATATTATAAGATATAATTAAAATTATAATAATATTTTTTAATTTTAAATTGAAAATAAAAAAAGTATATACACCTATAAATAATATTTTGATTATTCTTTGTTCTTTAAATTTTAATTTATCATAATATCACCTCTTTCTTATGTTATTTTCTTACAACTTTTTAAATTGTTTATTTATAGTTTCTGATTCGATGTTTCGAGAAGAATGATTTATTTATTAAAAAAATATTATGATTTATGAGATTTACTATTGATATATTATAACTAAGTTTAAAGCTTCAACAACAAAAACTCAGGTGTTATCATTCTATATTTTTTTCTTTATAATTTTTATTATATAATATTTACGCAAAAAATACCCGTACAAGTAGTTTTGTGTAAGTTGTTCGGTGTTTAATAATTTTTTCTTGATGTTTTTCATTTGATAATTATTAAGTATAATAAAAAATAATTTATAAACAAATTAATTTATTTTATACAATATAAATTTAATTTTTTTAATATTTGTTATTTGGGATTTTATTTTATATTTGTCTCGAGGTCACTAAAATCTCAGAAACGGCCATGTCACTCACTCCATAAACCGAACCACCTTTCCCACCTCACAAACTAACCATCCTCTTCACCGACTCACTCACTACACTTAAACTCATCACCAAGACTTTCCACTCACTCATCCAACTTCAACCGGACAGAGCGGCGGCGATGAGCAGAGGCAGCGACTCTAGGAGGGATTTCAGATATGTTTGAAGGAAGAACACAAGGTGAATTAGAAAAGGGATCTTGGTTTAGTCGTTTGAACTTTGACCCGTACGGTCCATGGGTCTCATACCCGACCCGGTTTAAATCCAGTCCAGAAGTGAATCTAAAAAGGGAGCAAGCCTTCCTCATGACCCAACTGAATATCACTAATGTTAAACACCGTTAAATAATATTAAATTAATTAATAAAAATTAATAATTTTAAAAAGTCAATATATAAATATAAATTATTTAAAATAAAATTTTAATTAAATTAATTATAATTGTTGAAATTTTTAATCTTTACTAATTTCATAGTATTAAAAAATATTCAATATTAATGATGTTCAGTAATATTCGACGCACGTATTATACTTATCCTATAAATTAATACCAAATTTACCGGACCCAACCCTTCTCATCCTAATCCAAACCCAACTAACCCATTTTCTTGCCTATTTTCATGGAATCTAATTTCAACAGCCCAAAACCTAAAAGCAACGGCCATTCAAAACAAACACTCCACTCTTCCGCATTGGCATTGCCCTTACTCTTAACCAAACTTTCGAAAAGGGTATAATTTCATTTTTAGTCCTTAAACTAATCTAAAATTTAATTTATTTCTTTATTTTTTGAATAATAAGAGAAGGGAAGAGATTGCCAGACGTTTGAGATTTGAGATAGTGTGCTAATTTATTTTATAATATTATTAACAAGTTGAAATCGAAAATATTATTAATCATTATTTTAATTGTCAAAAAAAAAAGAGATCAAATTCAAATATTAATATAATAGAGGACTAAAACTAGAATTAAACATATTAAATCCCCAAAATATCCTCATGACTGTTAGTTTTGAAATTTTTTAATACCCGCACCAGCCATTGATGTGCCTTTAAAGAACGCGCCTTTATTCAGCCTTCCCTAAAAAAACCTCACAGTTTAAGAAAAAATGGAATATCGCTTTGTTTTTCTATCTTTGTTCTTTGTTGGCGTGATCTGTACGGAGACTTTCTCGGCGGGGAAGTTCCAAGTTGATCCGTTGATCGAGCAAGTAACGGATGGTTACGATGGAGCCGAGTCACCGCTGCTGACGGTGGAGCATCACTTCTCGCTGTTCAAGAAGCGTTTCAAGAAATCGTATGTGTCACAGGAGGAGCATGATCATAGGTTCAAGGTTTTCCAGTATAATCTGAGACGAGCGGCGCGTCATCAGAAGCTCGATCCGTCTGCGACTCACGGCGCGACTCAGTTCTCCGATTTGACTCCGGGAGAGTTCAGAAAGATGTATTTAGGATTAAGGAAATTGAGATTGCCTGAAGATGCAAGCGAGGCACCGATTTTGCCTACCGATACTTTTCCCGAAGATTTCGATTGGAGAGAAAAAGGAGCTGTTACAGCCGTTAAAAATCAGGTCTTTCTACCTTTTCTTTTTCAATGAAAAATTTAGCTAAATCATACTATTTATGAATATCATTCTTGAGATTTGGTGATTAGGGTTCATGTGGATCATGCTGGTCTTTTAGTACAACAGGAGCCTTGGAAGGTGCTAACTTCTTGGCAACCGGCAAACTTGTGAGCCTCAGCGAGCAACAGCTCGTCGATTGTGATCACGAGGTTCGATTTTCAAACCTTCTTTTAGGAAAACATTTCTAACGTATGCCATAACCACTTAATCTTCCAAAAACAAAAGAATTGATGTCAATATATTTTCAATTGTTTACTTGACACACAATCTTTTTGCTTTGCAGTGTGATCCAGAAGAAAAAGGCTCGTGTGATTCTGGATGCAATGGTGGGCTAATGAATAGTGCCTTTGAGTATACCCTCAAAGCCGGTGGACTTATGCTGGAGGAGGACTACCCTTACACCGGCACCGATCGTGGGACCTGCAAATTTGACAAGTCCAAGATTGCTGCAAAGGTGGCTAACTTCAGTGTTGTTTCTTTAGACGAGGATCAAATCGCTGCCAATCTTGTCAAAAACGGTCCTCTTGCAGGTAAGTGACAATGAACATCCATGGTAATAGTTAATCAGAGACGAACATATAGGTAGTATGGGCGAGTTCTGTCCCTGTAGTTAATCATCCTGTGGATTAAGCTTGTTTGTGAATAGTTTTATAAAAATATAGAGTAAGTGTATGAGAGAACTGTAATTCCTATTGATCTTTGAACCCGAGATTATTCTTTAGGGATATGACCAAACGTTCTCTTATGTGTTTATGTCGATATTCTTCGCTTACAAATTTCTAACATTTTCGAATTGTTCTTTTGCTTGAATGCAGTGGCTATCAATGCTGTGTTCATGCAGACCTACATTGGGGGTGTTTCTTGCCCATACATCTGCTCCAAACGCCTTGATCATGGAGTGTTGCTGGTGGGATATGGTTCAGCTGGTTATGCTCCGGTTCGGATGAAGGAAAAGCCATACTGGATCATTAAGAATTCATGGGGAGAAAACTGGGGAGAGAATGGTTTCTATAAAATCTGCAGGGGTCGCAATATTTGTGGTGTAGATTCTATGGTTTCGACCGTCGCTGCCGTTAATACCAACTCTGAGTAGGAATGGTGCAAAACTCTGTTCATCTTACGAACGTTGGCAATGGCTTTGTATAATGGAAAATTTTACAGCGGGCGTCGAATACTGCTGAACACCACTAATGTTGATATTGTTTTACAATTAGTTCGAGACGATGATGTTTTACATTACATGTATTAGTTCTCATGTTTCTGGATTGAATTAAAACAATTGAAATGTTAATTAGTGAAAGTTTAATTAATTAGCCTTTTTAATGAAAATTTTAGTTATCCTCCCATCATTTGCGTCAGGAAATTTTTAGAAATAATCTAATCTTAAATTAAATTTTAAATTTCAGTTTAATTAATTAGCCTTTTTAACGTTTCCTATCATACCATGTACACATAACATTGTTTTTTTCAGATTTTGAAAAAAATATTAAAAATAAAAAACGTTACCTATAAGTGATGTCTTTCTCTGAAATCGTCATTTACAAATAGTATTTTTTAAACTACACTGTAACTTTTAATATAGATTCTAAAATAAACTTCAAACATTTTATTTTTTAAATAAAAAATAAATCTCTAAACAAGCTATTTAATAAATGTTACTAAATGATCAAATATCATATGCAAATTAATACCTTATCAACAAAACCGCAGCAACTATTTTTTTAATAAATAAATAAATAAAAGTATTAACACTTCTCAATACCACATAAAAGTACCAGCACAACTAGCAGGCTACTTATTGCTTCCAATAACAAACTATTATTATCAACCGGAGGCTAAAAAAGCAGTGTTCATAGGCGGCTTAAGAAAGCCTCAACTCCCCTTATAGGGTAAATCTAAATCGACTTCTCAACATGCTTAAATAAAAAAAAAAATCAACATAACTTCTTACCTATCCACGCTCGAAGTCCAACATGTTTTTTTTATTCGATTCGACGGCATCAATCATCTTCAACGTCGAGTAATGTGAATGCAAATGGATGGAACTTGTAACCGTCTCCCTCGTAGAATTTGTTCTGGAATTCAACCCAGTGAAGTCGCAAAGCATGTAGGAAAGCACTAAGGGTTTCCATGACTAGCAACACACCGACGGTTGCGAAAATAAAGACGATTATGCCGACTATGAGGATGATTACATTGTTATACCTGTAAGAAGAAAAAAAATGCATTATTATCGTGCACACCATATTCTTCTAGATATATAAACTCGGAGAATTCATTGAATGAAAAAGAAGACATGGATGGAGTCGTAAGAGAGCAGTATAATATCATAAGATATAAACTGCCTATATATCTGGGTTGAATTGGTATAAAGACGGAATATGTGCAAGACGTACCCCCAAGCAAGAAGAAGAACCTTTTCGTAGAACACGACTGACAACTCCGAGTGAGCAAGACTGCAAAAAAGAAAGAACAAACACAGTGCAGTTTGCAGTTAGGCTTTACCTAAATCAGAAAATGTAACATTTGTAGAAATGTGTCAAATACTCGGTCATTTATGCATTCTACATGACACACTACGCATGCACAAAACAAGGCTCACCATAGAGATGGTGTTATTTCAACCAAAACCAAATGAAATCTAAGCATCAATTAAAATTACTAATGACATACCTGAGGGCCCATAATCGAAGGTATGAAGCTGTATTTGAAACTGCACCAAGCACAAATTCAATGGTATGTATGAGTTGATGCACAAAGACTTCACCAAACTCAAATTCCTCATGATCATGACCATGGGAATCATGATTTGCCTCTGAAAGGAGAGTTTCATCTGTGCTTTCGAGTGGTGCATAGGATTGGCCTTGGTGCCTCTAGAAAAAGGCACAGATAATAAGTGATGGTAAACAGGGTGAACATAAAACTTAAAATAGGCTCAACAAGAAATTGATAAAGAGGAGAACAAATACATTTTCATGTTGCTTCTTTAGAAGAAAAGGCTTTGGTACTAGCATCCATGGCACTGAAACCAGGGCAAGTAATAATAGCACAATCTGGAAAGAAATGCACAGCAATATTAAGTTTGATGTAAATTAATCCAATGAATGCTATGAATTAGTTAAAAAAAAGAAAGATAAACAACCTGAGCAGTTTTTTGACCAGGAAAAAGCTGATTTTCACCCAATTCATCAGTAGGACTCAGGAACATGTAAATCAGTATGTGGTACAAATCAGCTTGTGAACCAGTGCACCATTTCACAATGATAAGGAAAGATAGATAGCCAAATAGACTGTTAAGAAATATCATCTGGGGAATAAATTGGAACCTGTGCAAAAATGAGAAAAGACAACCTTTCAATTATCTATGGCGTTAAAATCTCCAGAATATGCAAAAGCTAAGATCTTGATTGGCATATTAGACTTACCAGATGTTGATACTATTACTGAAGAATGTTGCATTGAAATAACTCAAAATAATTCCAAGGTTCATCTGAGCCACCCCAAGAAGGATCGACATTTTCATCTTTAGCGAGTTCAGGAACGGCAGCTCACTACGGCTGCCGTGCCATGCTGGATCCACTCCAAAGGGGTAAGTCTCGCGAACCTTAATCAAACCAACACTAGTAGCATCCCTGTAAAAAAACAGTAAAAACTGTCATGAAGGACTTGTACCATAATAAGAGACTTCTATAACATTTGGTATCATTACAAGTGTAAGTGAAATACCGGCAAGAGAGATCACGGCAAGCATAAGCTGAGTGACCAAATAATTCAAAGGGCACCGAGAAGAACTCATTATAGACCAAACCAGTATAAATTGAGAAGAGTGACATCATCATAATAACATAACGACCACCAAAAGTCATTTCTGTTATATCTCCAAGCTTCTGCAGTTTCCAAGAATTATAATTTACTTGGTTAACATCCATAGAGAAAATAGATCAACAAAGATAACAATCACAAACAAGTAAAACCAGCAGTCCCTTCTATCTTGGAAGTAACCCGTTAAACCAAAAGCTCAGACAAGGCAAGGTGTCATGTTACCACAAAATCTATGATGTGATGTTGTTCACAGTACACATCAATATGCCCCTAACAAATCTCTGATGTCAACAAAATAAAGCAAAAAAGTCCATGAAATATAAATTATATAATCCCATGTGAGTGTTTGATTACCATGTCAGCAACTTTAGTAACCCAATTAAAACATAACCGGATCTTATTGCTTCAGTATTTAATCATTAATGAGACTTGAAAAGAATTAGCAATTACTGGCAAGTGAAAAGGAAACTGACATCGAAACTCTTACACAAACAAAACATTATATATGTCTTGAAGAAGATTCAACTTCGGAATAATTGTGTCCAAATTAAAAGGGACAAAGGGTTTTCCAAGTATTTATTATCCTTAGGAGATATGAATAAAAATACATTTCTTTACTTTATAACTATAAAGAAAAAAATGCAATGAGGGAGTAAATATGTCCTCAAATGTTTCTTCATATGAGCAGATAAGCCATAAGGTTGTGAAAATTGAACTCTTGATTAAACTATCACGAGGGGTTTACCTGACTAGAAAGTTTCTTTTCGCGGACAATAAAAAATAACGTTGCAAGGAACAAGCATATTCCATGCCCCCAGTCACCAAACATGACAGCAAAAAGAAAAGGGAAGGTAACAATTGTGTAAACACCAGGATTTGCTTCTTGATACTTGGCCACACTGAAACAAAATAATTGTATTTATACTCTTTGCTGGCAAATTAGCAAATGAACATTAATGCAGAACATGCATACAACACATAATCCTCAACAGGAAACCAGTGCAGGAACTCAATAATAAGGTGAACTTACCACTAGGAAACAAAAACTGAATACACAATAAGAATACATCAAAAGATATAGGTCAAATAACAGATATTAATAGTGAACTCTCTTTTTTGAGATCAATAGTAACCTTAAACAACTCTTCAGGATCTTCATAAATAAATAAGGAGGAGCACTAAGATCCCTATTTTCTGACGTACGCTGATTGGAAATCAACAAATTATTAATCAAATCTCAATTAGCTTCTTAATATCAAAAAGATGCATTTGAACCTTATCTTTTCCAAAAAATCATTGCACTGAATTACAGTGGAAAGCAACAGATAAACTGTAACACCTAATGCCCTAGTCTAAAGGGCATCAATACTTGTATTTTACTAGTGGAAAGCAACAAAGAAAAATGGATATGTAAGCAGATACTCAGAAGGCCACATCAACATGCACAAAATGCCTAAAAGGTGTGCATGTATTTATCAATAAGGATACACACAAAACTGAGAACAAATAGGTATCATTTACGACGGATATCTGGATTTTTTTTTTCTTGTGAAATGCAAGACCGGTTCAAACATTCTTATAATGTGAACTTACCCATATGCATCAACAATTTCCTGAAAAGCAGAAGTAAATTTATTTGTGCGGAAGAACGTAGGTGGTGATTCTCTTGTATGCAAGACCTGGAAAATGGCTCCAACTTGAGAGTTGGAGTCAAATGCAGCCCGCTGCAGTGCCTCCTGAATCTGCACCAAAAAACACAAATTTATACATAAGTAATCCACACTCACAAAAACACACATAAATGTAAAACACAAGGAGGCAGAAAACTCATACCTGTTTTGTGGCAAAAACAGGACTCCATCCCTCAGCCACAAGACATTTCTTTGTTACATCAAGGCTAAGCATATTAAGAGTGTGATAAATTGATTTCTCCCTTTTGACCTTCAGGTGTTAAAAGGAAATGGAGTTCACTTATTGAACATAGAACATCAATTTGACTTCAAGAGTGCAATTGCATCTCAAGTGTAATATAACTTTAGTTTAAACAGACCTTAACGTTCCATTGTTCAAACTGATCTCCAATAGTCCGCAACAGATTGTCCCGGAGAAGCAATCCAGCATCTATGGTTGTTTTTAGCTCTAAAATTCTTCCAGAAACCTGAAATTTATAGTGATTATAGAGGCCAGTCATGTGAAAACATTCCTAGCAGTTACAAATGAAATGCATAAAGATTCAAGTTTCCTTGAAGCAAAAGAATTGGTACAAGGCCGCATAGGAAGTGGAAGAGGGGTGTTTCTCATCAAGAGGTAAAGTTGAAAGTGGTCTATGCAAGAAAATATCTAGCATACAGGCATATTCAGACAATCTACTTATTAGAGAACTAGAAGCCAGGGATGTCCTGGAGGAACAAATAAATAATGTAAAACAAGCAAGCAGCAGTCTGCCAAAGCATCAAGAAAGTACACAGAAGTGACAGTTTCAATAAAATATAATCCATACCTCATTAATCATGAGACCCTGTTTCCCTAGGTCCTCAGCAAAAGGATAACGATTAGCACCAAAAGCTTCACATATCTTCAGAATTTTGTTTTTTACCCTTTCTCCAGAGTAAAAAACCACAAATACATTTTTCTCCATCTGCAAATTAACATTCAAATCAAAAACAACAGAAAACGTTGTACAGGATTAGACATATGATCTACCATTCACAAGTCCAAAATCCAGAAAACTAAGCTAGCTTAGAAAACACATATAAGCACACCTGAGTGGATTGCACTATAAAAGAGTTGTTGTTCTCAAACTAGAAAACTAAATAAAGTTTAACAGCATTGAGATTGTATGTGGTTAGTCATGAATACATGCAAAATACTCTGTTCAATAGTCATCCAGAACATAAAATCTAAGATCTTCAAATAAATGGCACATTGTCTGCATAATAACTTTGTTTGACACTCTTTCAGAAGTCAGAACATAAATCCTATGGACTTCAAATAAATGATGCATCAATATGATGAAAACTTTGCATGTCTGAGTAACATAAAATCGTAAGTAACATCCTTTCATGTGCATGTTCGTGATATCCATCCCCATAAATATCTCATTTCTGCCATTAAAACTATTTTCACCTTCTCTCCAGAAACAGGATCAGTGACAGGATCCTCTGCAGGAACGTGCTTGAGGAGCACATTTCCCCTAGTTGCACGAAATAAAATCCTCTCAAATGCCATAGACTTTTCCCTAGGAACAAGACCAGTAATAAACCCCAATTTCACTTGCTTCGATAAATCTGTTGAGGTTTCCTGCAAACAACATGGAGATTTTTATAAGTGAAGGTTGATATTATAGATAGATTAGATAGTACATCATGCTCAAAGAAAGATGGTGCTATACTTGTTCTTGCAGTAAAGGAGTTTCGATGGATTCGTCGCCCATCTGCTGTGATCTCATTTCTCTCTGTTGAGCAGTAGCAGTGCGTTGAGCAGAAGCAAAAAATTCACCAGCCTAAACAGAAAAATCAAGTTAGCAATTTATGCAACAATTATAAAGTATAACAAACTAAAAGCAAATGAAATTTGAAAAGTGATATCTACTTGATTGTGGAGGCGTGGATTTCCTTTTTAGAAAAAAACTTGATGTACAAATGAGACTAAGGTGATTCCAAATTCAACTCCATTCAGATTCCATAAAAACTGCGGTATTAAATCAACTTTTGACAAAGATAACATGAAATGACAGTGTTTATCACTTTATTGACTCTATCCAATTAGTAGTCCAGTATCTCAACTCTGAATTGTTTTACTCATCCAAACATATATATATATATATATATATATATATATATATATATATATATATATATATATATATATATATATATATATATATAGCCTTACTGCAAAAGTTGGCAACTTTTCAACAGCCGTGTGTGTTAGTATTTCTCATGACATAAAAATATTAGTAGGAACTAGGAAGTGAACCATCACAAAATCACCTGATTGGCAGCAAACAAGGCATACCTTTTGCAAAACAAGCTTATATTCAAGCAGTTCATTATAACCATGTTGCAACTTTTCACCATTTGCATTCATTTCAATCAGCTCCGCCTCAAGTTCTCCAAGTTTCACCTAAAATAATAAAAAAAAGAATTCAAGAAAAAATGAGAAAAAGAAAGGATTTCTAGGCAATAGATGTTGTACCTCTAAGTCATCTAAATCGATGTCAGTTTCTGCCCCAGATTTTGTTGAAGTGGAGAAGCCTGCTTTTAGCATTTGCTCCTTGAAAAATCGTAACTTGCGTGCCATCTCTCCACATCTTTTAATCTACACGAGAAAGAGCTGTCAACGAACAATGACCAAACACACAATACGGAAGCAAAAAAAAAAGGAGCAAATTATGGAGAACAAAACATAACATCATAACATTCAAATTACTATAGTAATTCAAATAAAATCACACATGAATCACACTATTAACAGGAAGTAAGGAAAACACCTGAGCAGCATAAGTTCGCTGAAATGGACTCTTGTCTGAATTGAGCTGCAATATATCATCACAAAAAATCAGTATTATGTCTCCACCAACTGATCCATCAAACCTTAAAAGAGATTGCAAAATAAAAACTAACTTTTCCTGATCTTATATTAAATGAAAAAAATCAGAATAAAAAAAGGAATGGATAGATAAAAACAAAAACCCTAGCATTAGTAATCATAAAAAAATCGATAGACCGATCTCTACGCTAAAGAATTTCCAGCACATAGTTCAAGCCTACGGTTTCTATAAACTTCGATCAAAGAATCAAGCACCGAAAATCGAGTTCAATTCCTAAGTAGAACAAAAAAGAGAGTACAGATTCCGATAGAATTGAATATATCAAAGAAATAGAATTAACAAACAGTCGACAAGTAAAAGACAAAGTGTACTGACGTCTTTGAATTGAAGGAAACCGAGATCGCCGAGATAGGAGACTGTGAGGTGTGCGGACTCCATCGGAATAATGAGCTGGACCAATTGCATAGCCTCCGAACGGAACAGATCCATCGGAGGGCAGCATCCTCCACTGTCTGCCATTGAGTCCTACACAGTTTCGACTGAGTTGATTTTTGCGATCACGATAGAGCAGATCGAGACGGATCTGTTTCGAGTATTTTTTGTTTGGATTTGGTTTTTGTGGCGTTCAAATAATTCAGTGCGCAGTAAAATCCAGAAATCCACGGTCACGGAAAAGAGGGAGTAAGGAAACCGGGCAAGGGTTGTAGATTGTATGAGATTTCGTCCTCTACTCTCTCACCACCACAAGCTTACACGTAAGTTTTTTCCTTTTTTACCGTTCGAGTTTTCTTAAGATTCTTTTTCTTCTTCTATTTTTTATTTTTCTTATTTTGTCGTGAAGTTTTTTTTAATTTATTTCTTAAAGTTAATACTAATCATATAATATTTTATCCTATTTTATTTATTTTTATTTGTTTATATTTATTTAAAATTATATATATTCATATTTATTTAGATTTTGAGTGTACAAAACTCTGAGGGTTATGTTAACCAATCAAGACAATATCGCTTCTAAAAAATAATTTTTCTATGATACAATTAATTTTAATTCGATTTAATTTTTATTATTTTTAATTAATATTAACAATTTCGTTTTTCAATAAAATAAAGTCTGTCTTTGTTAAAAAGGATAAGGGATCGAAAATGATATAACTCACATTTAAATATTGACAAATATAAAAGCTTTATAATTTTTTTTATTCTCGTGAGATCAACAATGCTTTTTAACAAAAGTAAATTTGATGTTATTTACGGAAATAATTATAAGTTAATCCTTTATCGCTAAAAAAATATTATTCCCTTTTTAGTATTAAAAACACTGAAAAACATCTCTTTGAAACCCTAACCGTTCTTCACTTTTCTCTAAAAAAAAATATCTAATCGTTTTTCACTTTATTCAATCCTTTCAATCATAATCGATAATTAATTTTAGTATTGATTGTCGACTACCGAATCTATTGTTTTTTTTTTCAATTTTAATAAGAATCTCAGCTTTTATAACATATTTTTCTTTTCTTATGACATGTTTTTTTTCTGTCTTTGACATGTTTTTGATTTTGTTTTAATGTTTTGATTTATCTGTCTTTGTGATATGTTTCAGTATATCCTAACAATCGATTGTTGTTTGCACAAAGATTCAATCAACGTTAGTTTTTGATTTATGTTTTGTCGATGGTCACTTGAAAAATTATATCCCTACTGATTGATTGTTTGTTAGCCGATGAAATCAGTCTTAGGTAGCGATACTTTTTGCATGACAGTTTAAATCACGTACGACTTTTTTTTGATACGATATAATGATGATTTTTCTATAGATTTAATAAAAATCTAGTCACATTTATAAAAAAAAATCTCTCTGTCTTATCAAATATGTTATTTATTAATTATTTAGTTAAATCTTTAAAATTTTAATTTATTACTTATGATTTACAATTTATTATTAATATATATATGGTAACTCGCACGTCAGCATTCACAGTTGTCGCGTTAGCTTGTCGTCTTCCTATTCTCTTCCCGCTGTCGCCACGAAGACCAACGAATCCCTCCCTGACTAGAGCCTAGAGTAGCTGGTTCCAGGATCAGCAACCAGAAGGATATTGATGTCACCAGTGAAGCAAGCACCAGATGGCAACTTCAGAGCATTCCCACCAGAAAGCTATTAGTTTCTATAATTCTTTCAACTCTTCCACCTGCTGGCTGCAGTCTTGAGAAAGGTCACGAGACAAGTAGCCAATATAACTGAATTCTGCATGAGAAGGATGGACAGTTTATTAGACATTGTGTGAGACCTTATCGGCTTCCATAGGGTCTATTGGATATTTTGCCAGCTAGTTGAGAAAGTTGGAGTTTATTTTTTATTTCTTAACTGTTTACAGGTAGCTTAGGTATCAACCAGCCAAGTTAGTTTCAACCAACTTGATCTCTCTGGTAGCAAGTTGGCGAGCTAAACATGGCTATATTAATTCCCTCAAGGGAATTGGCCTATTATCTCTTCTGGCCAACATTTCTCCTTATCTTCTTCTTCATGGCTATATTAATTCCTTCAAGGGAATTGGCCTATTATCTCTTCTGGCCAACATTTCTCCTTATCTTCTTCTTATCTCATCATGCTTCTTCTTTCTGCTATCTTTCAATATGGTATCATTCGTCATCTAAGATCCTGAGGCTTTCTTTTCATCTTCTCCTTTTGCTTCTTCTTTCTGTTGTTTCTTATGTTCGTCTTGGTCGTGCGTGCTCCTTGTCTTTCGTCCATGACAGGTTCTGCGATAGGATCCAACGTGCAGTCTGATGATAATGGAACGACGCATATGGATGCTCCAACTGTCGATAATCCTTTATTTGCCAACAAACAGGTTAGCATTCGTCTTGATGAACTCAATTTCTCTTATGAAAACAACAAGTTCTCTTAATGATTCGAGGATATGAACTTGAACATTATTTGGATTTGGATACTCCAATTCCACCAAAGATTGTTACTGGTTCAGATGGTCAATAATCTTAAATCCAGCGTATCGACGCTTCAAGAAGGAGGACAATGCTCTTGCCTCATGGCTTCTCTCGACGATGAGTCCTAGTATTTTGCCACAGCTCGTGGGAGCTGAAACATCTGCCACTATATGGTCTTCTGTTTTAAAGCTTTATTCCGAGTTCTCTACAACCAAGAAGATGAATCTCCACTGTCAGCTGCGTGCTTAAAGAAAGGTTCTATGACTATTCGAGAATATACCACACAGATAAAAGAGATCTGTGATGTTTTGGCTGCTAGTGGAAGTCATGTTGCTGAAATTGAGCAGGTTGCAACTGCTCTCAACGGATTACCTGCAGAATATGAACCATTTGTTGCTGCCTTAACAATGAGTCGCGAGCCAGCCACCTTAGCTTCAATCACATCATCCCTTTGCGATGCTGAAACACGGCTGCTCAATCAAATACGTGTGTCCGCAGGTATTAATTTGACTCAGGTTACTAATGATAAACAACAATATATACCTAGAGGTGGTTATCAGCCCCAATTCAGTGGTAATCGAGCAAGAGGATCACTTGTGCATGGTGGTAGGTTTCGTGGCCGATCTCGACCACAGTGTCAACTGTGTGGTAAGATAGGTCACCTTGTTGATCGTTGTTGGTATCGCTTTGATCAAAACTTCAAGCCGTTTGCTTCATCCTCAAACGAGGGTTCAGAGGGTGCTCAAGCCAATGTGTGCCACTATGCATCTGAATCAGAAATCCAATGTTATAATCCATTTGTTGTCTCTGAAGCTCCAGTTGTTGTTCCTGAACCAACTCCTGATACAGTTCAGGTTAACTCACTCGTTGCAAAAGGGGTTATCTCTACTAATGATAGGTGGTTTCCTGATTCAGGAGCCACTCATAATGTCACTCATTCGCTTGCTCATCATGGGACTCCATATTCAGGAACTGGTAAGGTCTATCTTGGTGATGGTTCCAATGTGCCTATTACACATATAACTCAAACTACACTTGTTACTATGACTGGTTCTCTTGTAATTGATAACCTATTATGTGTTCCTCAAATTACTCAAAATTTACTATCAGTTTCTAGGTTTACACGTGATAATAATGTGTATCTCGAATTTCATGCTACTGGCTGCTGTGTTAGGGATGAAGTAACTGGTAAAGTTTTGATACAAGGAGGACTGGAGGATGGCTTGTACTATTTTGACAATGGCATCAACAATTCTTACTGCAATAATGTGTCAACACAACCTGCTTCTACCAGTTTGGATACTCACTTGTTTTGGCTATGGCACCAGCGTTTGGGTCATGCTTCTTCTAATGTAGTTAGTATGGTTTTAACTAAAAGTGTTCCTGTGAATACAGAAGTTCTTTGTACTGCCTGTCAGCTAGGGAAGAGTACAAGGCTTCCTTTTAAGGAGTCTACTACTGAATATACTAAGTGTTTTGAGCTTGTTGAGGCAGATGTCTGGGGTCCTGCTCCTATACAATCTGCTGGGTGGCAATACTTTGTTTCTTTTGTTGATATATACTCAAGGAACTGTTGGATTTTTCTATTAAAATTCAAATCAGATGTGGTTGTTGCTTTTAATTCGATTTTAGCCATAGTGAAAAATCAATTCAATTCAACTATTTCTGCACTCCAAACTGATGGTGGAGGCGAATTCACAGCCTTGGTTCCTGAATTAATTAAACTAGGAATTCAACATAGACTTACATGTCCACACACGTCTGCCCAAAATGGTGTTGTGGAGCGAAAGCATAGACATGTAGTTGACACTGCTCTCACCCTTCTAGCACATGCCTCGGCTCCATTAAAATATTGGTCTTTTGCTGTTTAGTCTGTTGTTTTTCTAATAAATAGGATGCTCTCAAAAGCTTTGGATGGATTATCACCTTATGAAAAACTTCATGGGAGGAAGCCTGATCACTCTTTCTTGCGTGTATTTGGGTGTCAGTGTTTCCCATGCCTCAGAGACTACAATAAACACAAGTTTGAGTTCAGGTCCAAAGCTTGTGTTTTTCTCGGATACTCTCCCAAACATCATGGATACCAATGCATGGACAACAATGGTCGTGTATATGTATCAAGACATGTGAAGTTCAATGAGAATGTGTTTCCTTTTGCTCATTATAAATAAGATCCTTGTCCATCAGTGTATACATCAACTGAATTTCCCTTTTTATCTACTGCTCCAGCATCACCTGAGATTCTTGTCACAACTGATGAAATACGATAAGAATCACAACCCTAGTCTTCACCTCATTCCAATACTGCACCTTCCAGTCATTCACATACACCATGTCACTCTGCATCTTCAGTTCCAAGCACTAACACTGTCCCTGATTCTCCTGCTTCCACTGAAGGCCAAGATGAACCTATCAATGGTCCTACATATAATAGCATGCCAGCTGAGCCGACTGAGCCTGATCCTACAGAAGTTGGCTCTACTCCACCTATGGAGGATGAACCCGAAGCTGAAGCTGAACCTGAAGCTGAGCACGATTCAACCGAATTCAATTTTCCAAGTCTTCCTGCAACCACACAATCATCTGTTCAGGAAGTTGGAGCACCTGTAAACACACACAGAATGGTAACAAGGAGTAAGGCTGGTATATTCAAGCCTAAACTCTACAATGTTGAGGTACATTCTACACCTGAGAATATCCAGCAAGCTTTGAATATACCAAAATGGAAGGATGTTGTTTATGCTGAATAAAATGCTCTTCTTAACAACAACACATGGGAATTGGTTTCATTGCCAGCTGATCGGAAAGCAATTGGCTCAAAATGGTTGTTTCGAGTCAAATTAAACTCTGATGGTACTGTTGACAGGTTTAAAGCAAGATTGGTGGCTAAGGGTTATTCACAAGTGTCTGGACATGATTTCTTTGAAACCTTTAGTCATGTAGTCAAATTTTTCACAGTTAATGTTGTGTTTTCATTAGCTATTCTTAATAAGTGGCAAATTCATCAAGTAGATGTCAATAATGCATTTCTTAAAAGGGACCTTCTTGAGGATGTTTACATGAAACAACTTGAGGGCTTTGTGCAATGTGATTGCAATGGTTCACCCCTTGTATGTAAGTTGAAGAAAGCTCTCTATGGTCTGCGTCAAACACCAAGGAATTGGTTTACAAAGCTTCGAGATTTCTTGTGTGGTTTAGGTTTTCGATCTTCTTCAGCTGATAATTCCCTCTTTATTTGTTTGAATAGTGGTGACACAATGTATATCGTTGTATATGTGGATGATATCTTGATCACAGGTGCCTCCGAGTCTAGCATTCAGCGAGTCATTAAAGCTTTAGATGATAAGTTCTCTTTAAAGGACTTAAGAAGAATTCATTACTTTCTTGGAATCGAAGCTGTTCACGTGGATGGTGGTATTCTCCTTAGCCAGAAAAAGTTTATTGAAGAATCATTAGCTAAGACTGATATGATTTCATCTAAATCAGCTGATACACCTATTGTTACTACACCTAAGCTCAACAAGCATGATGGTCAACCCTTTGAGCAACCTGAGCTATATCGAAGCATTGTGGGGGCTCTTTTGTATGTGTGTCATACGCGACCAGACATCTCTTTTGCTGTCAATAAGTTGTCTCAGTATATGCAGCATCCAACAGAAATACATTGGACTGTTGTTAAGAGAGTCCTGAGATACTTAAGGGGCACTACAACCCATGGTCTTTGGTTTCCTCCAGCTCAAACTTTTCCAACATCACTTCAAGTCTTTACAGATGCTGACTGGGGCAGTGATGTAGATGATCGAAGATCTATTTCTGGTTATTGTATTTTTCTTGGAGACCATCTATTGTCTTGGTGTTCCAAGAAACAACGCTCGGTGTCTCGATCCACTGCTGAAACGGAGTATCGGAGTTTAGCTGATGCAAATTGTGAGGTAGTTTGGATTCAAGCTTTGTTGCATGACATGAATGTAAAGCTACCCGAGTCTCCAATAGTTTGGTGTGACAACACAAGTACTGTGGCTATGGCTGCCAATCCAGTCCTTCATGCCAAAACTAAGCATGTTGAGTTGGATTTGCATTTTGTTAGAGAAAGGGTGATGAGGAAGCAACTTCAAGTGAATTATATTCCTGCAGTGAACCAAGTGGCTGATACCTTTACCAAGTCTCTCTCAAATGCTAGGTTCAGTGATCTTCGACAAAAGCTATGTGTTTGCAACGTGAGCTGTGTTTCAAAGGGCTAAGGGTGTTGATCATGGTGTTTCTACTTTTCTCCAGTCTCTTTATGTCAAGGAGGAAGAAAATCGGGTGAATATTGGATATTTTGCCAGCTAGTTCAGGAAGTTGGAGTTTGTTTTTTATTTCTTAACTGTTTACAGGTAGCTTAGGTATCAGCCAGCCAAGTTAGTTTCAACCAACTTGATCTCTCTGGTAGCAAGTTGGCGAGCTAAACATGGCTATATTAATTCCCTCAAGGGAATTGGCCTATTATCTCTTCTGGCCAACATTTCTCCTTATCTTCTTCTTATCTCATTATGCTTCTTCTTTCTGCTATCTTTCAATAGGGTCCTCATCAGCTGTCAGTCTCGACTTATCAGTTTTCTTTATGGGAAGACAATCAATGCACGTCTGCAAGCAAAAGAATTGTTGGAGTCAAGCCATCCTACAGTTGCTAACAAATTTACGAGTCACACATTTTAATGACCAAGCTTTTATATATTATGTCATATAAGTGAGTGGAATCTCATTTTCTTGGTCTATTGGATTAAACCTCGTAATTTTCTACTCCTAAAGCTTAAACTCGATAATTTTAGGCAGAATGTGAAGTATCGGTATTGGTTTTCGCGTACTGATACGGAATCCAAGAATACTTATACTCACCATATACCAATACCAAAAGAGCTTACAAGAATTTCTCTAAGGCTCTGTATACCGGTACAAGTCAATCCGTATCTATACGAGATTGTATGATGTATCGATATTGATTGAATACTGTATCGATATCCCTTTCTTTGTTCAATTCAATCAAATAGTGTTTTTCAATCCAAAACAGTTAATATTCTTTTTGATTTTATGCCTATTTTTGATGGATAATATAAAGATTTAAATAATAAAATTATGATTATATATTTTACTCCATGAAATATTTATATTGGTATCTCATCTACTCAAAATATTTAAGTAATAGACGAAAAATTAATGCTTAAAATAGACTATTTTGTATATTGCGTAAAAAAAATAATAAACTCATATCACACGTTGGTGAGATATCAAATAGTATTTATATACATCTACCCACTTAATATTTCTTGTGTATTGATGTAGAGTCGGTATAAATTTAAATATTTTAGGGTTGGAAATACACTCACATGACATGAATAATTTGATTTATCGGTTTCATATAATTCGGAAAATACTAGTTTTCTTGAAACCTCTTATTCATAAGATTTATGGGCACTTAATTATAGTGAATGTTGTAATTTGATCATCCATTTATTAATTTTGTCATTTAAGTCAGTTGATTATTGGTGAATTCCCAATAGCATCATGTGGAGTATGTTTTGCTTGGATCGAGCATAAGCGAGGCTTTCTTAATGGATTGAACTTCGGGTTTGTGCTATGTTTTGAGGAGGCCATGGCAAAGGTGGGGCTTATCTTCTCTATGATTTGGGGCGTCTTCAAGTGGTTTTCTTTTGGGTGTGTATCCAATAGCATTCATTTTCACACACATATATGAAAATGAATATAGGTTCGAAAAAATTATATTATTTAAGTTGACGCGAAAATACTTGATTTGTCTTGACTCGGTTTGAAAAAAGTTTAAATAAAGTTTTAGTTATAAAATGAATATTCGAATAATTCAAAAAAAATCAATAATTAGTGGATCAATTTTTAAGTTTAAATCGAGTCTCTCAATTCTGCTTTGGGTTAAGTTCACTTATATTGTGTAAAACTCAATTATTTTTATATATTTTTAAAACCGAGGTAAATAAAATAACAAATTATTTTATATTTTATGATATTTTCTTTTGATATCATACCATAATCATATCGCAGAGTTACCCGAATTATTATCGTTTTTTCCCACTTTGTTCTAGACCGTTCCACCCTCCTTAAAGTAGAGATGGCAATGGATCGGATTTTATAAAATCCAAGTCTAATCCAATTAATAATCGGATTTTTAAAAAAATCTAAATTCGAATCTAAGTCCATTTACATAAATCCAAATCCAATCCAATAAAATATCTAGTATCCAAATCCAAATAATTTTTAAAGTAACAACTCAAATAAATATCTTTAAATAAAAAAATATTTTTTTTATCAAACAAATATTCTTAAATTTATAGCACAAACAATCTCAACAAATATTATAATTCAATATAAAACAAATTAAAATAATAATTCAAACTTTTTAAATCTAAAAATTTTAAATATTTTTATTCAGGTTTATATATAGATCGGATTCATATCGGATATGGATTTGGATTGAATTTGGATCGGATCATGACAATATCCATATCCGATCCATCTCCTATTAAGACTCAAACTTTTTCTTTGGATTCAGATTTAAATTTTTTAATCGAACTTGGATTGAATTTTTTTTTCAGATCGAATTCGGATTATATTACCATCCCTACCTTAAAGTCTCTGTTATATGCTTTTTGTGTTCAAAAGTAGGAATGATTGAGTCTGAACAATGTCTACTTCGTTTTAGCCTTTAGAGCCGATGGGTCACTCACTTTCCTAATTTATATGCTTCATATAATGGGACGAGTTAGTTCAGGCTCAGCTGTGAAAGAGCAATCATCGCCAAGAAGAAAAAACAAGTGGCCAACTTGACAGAACTAGAATCATTTGGGTCAGTCGGTGGTGCAATAGAGTTATAATGTAAATATAGTACCATACTAACAAAAATATTATAAAATATAAAATAGAATATAATATATATTTTTTATAATATTTTGAATTAATATCTCACGATAATATCGATATTTAGAAATAAATTTTGATATTAAAAAACTTAAAATATGTCTTTAATAAAAAATATTTTATATTATTAATATATGTGTTCATCCTCAAAAACGTTTTTAGATCCGACACTAAACCTACATCATTGAAGATCTTCATATTCAATATTTTTATCATGGGTTGAAAGGTTAGAGTCTAATGCTAACATGAACAAATTTATTGTAAAAAAGGATTCTAAGCAATAAATGGTTACTAGGTTATGCGTAAGGGTGTATATGAAGCGAGTTGAACGAATAATGTTTTATTTATGTTTATTTATTTATTTTTTATGATGTTTGTGTTCGTTTAACGATTGCGGATATATTCGTCAAAATTGATGAAATTACACCACTACTCCTAAAGTTTCTTAGGCTTCACAATTTGAATGTCAAAGTTCACTATATGTTCAATTTAGTCCCTATCCTCACCAATACTTAAAATATAAAAAATAAAAGGAAAAATGAATTGAGTAAACGAATCAATAAACAAGCTTGTGCGTAAACATAAACAAATCAAGCAACTTTTGTCCTTGTTCGTTCGTTAATTAAATGCACATAAAAACATGTTCATACTTATTTATTTAACTTAATAAATAAACCATTTATAAATAATTTATTGAACACTCAATTCATTTACACCCATAATTAAATTGGACCTTAATGCTCACCAACAATGTAATGAAAATGACAAGCAATGTAGGATGATATTAATGAAAGTAGAATTTATATGTAAAGGGAAAGCTTATAAAGCTTTGTACGATCCATTGTTCCCAAGCTTCAAATTTTAAAGACAGCCCCCCCTCCCATGGAGGTCATTATTACTTGCAATGATTTTAAAGCCATTTCCATTACCTCCTTCTAGAATGGGTAAAGTGAGTATCATATCATATATTTCACAAATAATGGATATTAAGAATTCAACATTGGTCGGTTGACTTATACTTTTATATTTTAATAAAAATCTCTGTTTTTTAACATATTTTTTATGATTTATTTTATTTATTTATATGATATAATTTTAACATACTGATCGTTTATTGTCCGTATAAAGATTAATTTTAACTGTGCTAGTTTTTAATTGTGATTTTGTCGGTGATCATAAAAAGTTAGATCTAACTTGGTTGATGGTTGTTTGTTGATGTAATCAGTCATGGGTAGCGAAACATTCTGCCTGATAGTTTGAGTTGTTTATCACTCCTTTTTTTACTTGTTATGCTTCTCGATTAGATAAAGATAAAAAGATTCAAGAAAGCTTTTGGATTTTGATGATATATTTATCTTTATAAAAATATTCACTTTTATTTATTTTGAGGTTTTAAGAAATTTTAATAGATTAGTCTCATTATTATTCTTCCTAAATATATTATAGTCGTGATATATTATATTCTATTAATTCATATTTTATGTTAATATTAAGCGTAATAAATATTATTAGACTTTTCATGATCATTTTTTAACTCTTTATCTTTACTTGTTGACTGAGTTGGTGTAAAAAACTGTTTTTTTAAATGATATAAATATAGAACCGTAAAAATATAATAAAGAATATGCTTTGAATATGCATAAAGATTATTATAATAAAGTTTTACATTTTCTATATTTTTATATAATTTTTAACAAATTAAAAAACAGTACTTAAAGATCCAACACAAAATTTATAAAATTATAAAATAATTATTCATTAAATAAATTTGTATATAAAAAAAATTCAATTAGATTTCAATTAGATTGTTCTTCAAACACCTCTAATACCAATTAAGGCAGTCAATATATTTTAGCTGCAATTTAGTTTGTATTCATGGCAGAAATTGTCACACACATTCGATATATATTGAGAAAATAATTTGATATATAAGTTTGTGTAAATTTTTATTTATACAAGTTTTTTAATTTTAGGGTTTAGAGATTTAAGTTGTGGTTTAAAGTTTAGAGTTTAAAGATTTAGGTTATAAGAGTTATAGAAAATAAGGTTTAGGGTTATAATTTAAAGATTAATCTTAAGGTTTAGGTTTTAGGGTGTTAGAACTATGGACATAATATCATATTTTGATACACAAGTTGTGTAAAATATTACACGACCCTTCATATTTAAGTTATACACCCTAAAACCTAACAGTCTAACACCCTAAAACCTAAATCTAAAATCTTAAGCCCTAAATTCTAATTATAAATCTTATTTTATGTACCCTATAACCTAAATCCTTAAACCCTAAACCAAAACTTAAATCTCTAAACCTTAAATTTGAAAGGCTCGTATAGAATTCTACATATAAATTATGATTGAAACTCATGTATAAAAGTATTTTTCATATGTATATGGGTTATGATTCATTTATATTGGGTAAAAACTTTTATACTTTTTTGGATCATTAGATGGTGATAAGTGATTCTGACCAAGTGAATTTATATTTTTTTTACTATTAATCTCATTTATCTATTTACCTTCATCTAACAATCTAAAAAAATAATAAAACTTTCAAGTTTTACTACATAGTGTAAGAGGATCTTATTCCATGACCATTGGATGGACGGAATGAATGAACGAGATGAAATACTCCTCTTTTTCTCTTTAAAAATCTTTTTATTTTCACCTTCTTATCTCATACATAAATTCCACTCATCCGATGGTCATGAATTAATGTAAAATTAAATGAGTTTTATACCATATAAATAGATCTTAACCCTGTATATAGGGATATGATCTGATTTTACAATATAAAAGTTTTTAAATTTTACCTAATAAATCTTTTAACATAAAAATATTATTTTTTATTAGTATCACTCCTTATTAACCATCTCAAGAGCATAGCTTTAGTAGTAACACACCAATCAAACTACTCAAAACGCTTAAAATAAACTACAAGAAATCTTCCCATCAGAACAGTTAACCTGAGCACTTAGACCAATTCAAACCAGTTATCACCGTGGTTTAGTCAGTTTCCTGCTATGCATGGTAAATAAAATATACTAGAATGTAATTCTAGACAGGTAAACCAATCTGTAGTTTGCCACATTCTAGTAGTAGAGAGACAATATCACATAATTAATGCAGGCTCTGGAATTTAGGAAAAATATCTGCAGCATTCTAAACTGATTTATGCACCTATTGTATGAACAAATAGATTTCAACATATTAACTAAAAATATATATATACACATTAGATACAAATTATCCATGCAATAATTATATACCTATTATATGAACACGTTATTTTAGACATTATTATGTAATTATATTATTACAGTATGTTGGTTAACTATAAACATCCCTAATTTATCGTATATGTACTAGGACAACTACAAGTGATCAGCTCGAATGAGTTATGACCGAACAGAAAGGGTTTTCCTAAAGAAATTTCCCTTTCATTCTTGATTCATATACAAACAGTTACTAATTAAGGTTTTGGGTGGAGAAAATATTGCGTACCAGCTGACATGAAAGCGTTAAAGGAAGATGCATATGCTAAAGGAAGAAGACTTTCTGCGGTAGCAGAAGTGTTAGCAGTTGTTGTTGTTGTAGCAGCCATTGCTAGAGCAGCAGCAGCAGCAGCTTCCATTTGATTTGGCTGTGAATGTGTTTCCCTAGAGGAGCACTCCCCTATTGCTTTATCAGGGCCTTGATCATATAGAATACCCTTAAAGACATGACCTTCAATATTCGCACTTGCCTGATAAGCATACTGATCACCTTCATCTGCAATGGAGCTCATTCGAACACATCGAAATGTCGCCGGAGAGGTCACTTCAGCCGGAAAATTCCCTTGTTTTAACCCTAAAAAATGACACCCAAAAGTATGGGAAATTTGAATTAATCAAACCAACTTCACAATAGAGGGGGGGGGGGGGGAGGGGGGAACAGCTGCTAGGGATAGGGTACCTGAAGAAGGATTTTGTCTAAGTCTTTTAGGGTTATGGCGTGGTGAAACAGAAGGGATTTGAGGGTGCCTTGGACGTCTTCTATAGGCAGGAACCCAAGTGCTGTTAACATGAGTTTGGCAGGCGAATCCTTTGCTTCTGCAGCAGGTACGGCACCTCAGAAATCCACACTCTTTCTTAGCTTTGTTGCCACACTCTTGACACCTCGTGTTGCCTCCAAATCCTGCTTGCCTCGGCATCATCATCGTTCATTTAAACACTTTTCCAAAGTCTGATCTTCGAGCTTCTTCTTTTGAACACCAACTCACAAGGGTCTTGAATTTGATCGGGTCTGTGTTTATGGGTTTTTAGATATGAGTTTTTGAGTTCATAGCTGATGTGATTTCATGGGGTTTCTGAATTTTTGCTTTGAGATTATAAAGCTGTGACAGCATTAAAAGGAGGGTCTTCATTTTGGTCTCTCATGGAACACCGACAACTAGAGAGATGTTGGATCAGATCAAAGGAATGTTGAGTTGAGGCATTGTCAGATTCTTTGTGCGGTGTGGCGTCAACTGCAACAAATATATTGAACTAAATTATTGCCATCGGATAATATGATCTTATTTTAATAAAAGAAACTAAAATATTTAATTATAAAATTAAATATAGATTTTAGAGTTTATAAAATTAGGTTGTACATTATAAAATTTTAATTTTAAGGATCATAATATAGGTTTGAAAAATTTAGGTTTAATATTTTAAATAAGGGTTGTATAATATTTGTTTTTTTAGTTTGTGTATCAAAGTATCTCATAATGATTTTAGTAATGTACATTCTTATTAGATTTATGGTTTAGGGTTTAAAATTTATGATTTAGGTTGTATAATTTAAAATTTAGGATTTACTATTTTGATTTAGGTTCGGTGATTTATGATTTAAGTTTACAATTTAGAATTTATGATTAGGATTTAGGTTCGGTGATTTAAATTTTAAATTATAAAGGAAAGCTGTGTAATATTTTAGATTTTAAGTATAAAAAATATTACACAAACCTACTTTAAAATTTAAAATCTAAATTATTAAAACCTTAAAAGGGTGAATATTTGATACACCGTCAGTATAAAAGATTACACAAACATAGTTATTTTCAAGCTAATCTAAAATTTAACGTTGAACCATAAAACTATAACCTAAAACCTAAACTATAAATCCTAATTTTTAACGATAAACATTAAATTTTAAACCTTATCATTTAAAATCTAACATATAAACTCTAAAATAAAATCATAAACCCCTAAATAACTCTCGTTTGTGAAAATTTTATTTTTTTTATTGTCGATATATAAAATAATAATCTAAACTTTAAATCCAAAAATTTTATTCTTAAACTCTAACCCTAAATCTAAATTATAATACTGGTTCCTAAATTTTAAACCTTACACTTTAAACTTATAAACCCTTTGTATATCAAATTAAATTTTTCGTAATTTTGTGCATCAAAATATTTCACCCTCAGCTTTTTCTCTACTCTCCACTATGTTGAATTATTTCCAGTGATCAAGGGCTCTTGGTTAAACCACTAGTCTCCTTACATATCAATAAAATTTCAAATCGAGCAATGAACTTTAAATTTATTTTAATTTAATCCTTAAATCCAAAGTATAAACAATTTTTTCTTTTATTTTTTTGATATTGTAGATGTCTATTTTATAATCCATGCATGGAATTTATGCCCTCCTAATAATGTTTATTTTTTCAAAATCTGAGCTCAGATTCCTTTTTAGGAGAATAATGTACCTTATTATTGCATCTAATAATTTTTCTTTTTATCTTATTTATTATTTTGATATTAATTTCAGTAAAATATTTTTAAAAAAAATTGTTCTCTTAATTGACTAATTCAAATCGACCCCTATCACACACCTTGCTTTAGTGGGTGAATCTCCGACATAGATTCTATGTACACACAATGCCTTAGACTCAGAACATACCTAGTGATAACAAATTGTTTATCACTTAGACTAATTCTATTAATAAAATATTTAAATTTTTATTTGCTATGTTCTTCTTTATGGTAATTAAATCCATAAAAAAAGTTGTTTATATAATATAAAAAATTTATTTCCCCTGTTTTTATTTTAAACAAAATAAGAAAAGAAAAGACATGCAAGAATGATATATATATATATAGCATTTTATGATGAAATACAATTTTGTATCTTATTTCAGAAAAATGAATGAAAGAAAGAAAATATTATATTTAAAATATAATATTTTTTTTATAAATTAGTTTATATTAATATATAAGTTTTTCTTTAAATTTAAATAAGTCATGAGGTTTAATAACTGATCGAATTATTAAAAATGTACATATTATTATGAGACGAATCCCTACATTTTATGTGTTATTTTCTGCATTTTGTGTTTCGGGGACAACATGAAAAAACAATGTTTCTCTTACACGTTTTTTAGCTTTTGTCGGGATCTGGACATGAAAGAACCATGGTTCTCTTACACGTGTTTTTCTTGTTTTTGTTGTGATCTGGGAGTGGACTGGCAACTACCTTTTTTGCTGTTAAGAACATGGGAAATGTTTCCAAATGTTCAATGGTGACAAGCAACAGGAAGAAGAAAATGCATCAAACGATGTACATGCAATTCAGGGGTAACGACTTTTATGTGTACGGAACATCTTAAACCAACAATTAAGGATTTATCAACCAACTTCATCTATGGTTCATGAAGTACAAACTATAACCTTGATTGACATTTACATATAAAATAGATGAAGATAAACATTAAAGTTTGATTTTATATAGGGTTAATTTAGAACCAAATCATTTCGAGTTTAATGAGTGTCAAGTTTAGTTTTTTAATTGAGGTTTCTGAATATTTTTACTGTGGATTAATCAGGTTCAAACCATTTCAAGTTTAAATCATTTTGATTCGAGAAGTTTGATTTGTATCAATTTAAATTTGATTTTTTCACGAAATCCATTAGTTGATCTAATGACCATAAATGCTCGTATTACCTCTATTCTTTTTGAAAAGAAATGGAACCTAATCTAGGCCAGTGCTGACTGTCGAGTTGCTTTTGAATCTTTTTTATTAAGTAGAGGTATAGGGAGGGGAGGGGAAGAAGTTAATGATGAACTGATAATAATTCATGAACCAGTTGTGGGGTGCTGGGACAACGAAATGACCCGTCTCTTATCTCCTTCCGGTCTTAAAGATGTTGGATTTGGCCCCAATCTTGGCTCAATTTTACTTGAATTGCTCGACACCTGGCAGATAGCAGCAGAGCTTGCAGCTCCATGGCCCTCCCTCGGGAGAATTCGACATATAAGGATTAAAAAGGGTGTTGATTGGATACTGGAACCAACCTTATCTCAAGGACATGAAGGACAGATGAAGGCTTCAAGAGCATTCGGGTCTAATCATTTAATCTGGAAAATATACACTTCCACTCAAGTAGGCCTATTCCTGGATCAATTGGCTAACCAACCCTGGTAAGCCCAACTCATACAGGTCAGAACTTGGGCATGGAAAGTTGTTAGGACCAAACTACAACCCACCAGCCCGATGGACAGGTCTAGTGGCAACCAATGGTATCATATTTTGCATAAATCAAACCTTACCAATCATTTAGCAAGGCCTCCCTCACTGTTCTTTTATTGTCCGTCTATGAAACAAAAACAAGAATAACCTAAAAGTTACAAATCCCAAATACATAGGAAATACCATACTGAACTCTATTCAGAAGAATATTCATATATATAAGACAAAAGGGCAAAGGATAGGAAAAAAGCGCAAACAAAATAACTTGGTTCCCAACTTTTTCTTCACTAATCTGGCCTTTAACATGTATGATGTATACATGTATTGGCGGATGAGGTAGATTTTGAAGATAAAATGATCAGCAAGATAAAGTTGAAAAGGAGTACCGGTTTTCTGCAGTTTCATCATCGTATCTGGGAGGGAGAACATAGCAATCCTGAAGCATCTGCCCCAACCACTGCAAGATCACACACTGTGCACAATTGCCCTTCCTGGCTAGGGATGAAGCGAGCAGTGCAATATGGGCAAGATACATCCTTATGTCCTTTATAAATTGGCACATAAGTTGCCCCACATGTCACAAATGGGTTTCTGAAATCGTAGTTCAGCTGAGTGGCATCTGTCATATTCCTCTCAGCAGCTTGAAGCACTTGCCTTGCTTTCTTGGCTTGATTCTCATTTGTGGGGTTTGTTTCTAGGAGTCGCCTGGCGAAGTTACTGGCTGTAACCCAGTTCTTTGCATTGGAGCAAACAACCATTGCAGTTAGCAGAGCAAATCTTAGGTGAGGCACTTGAAGGTTGCAGTGGGTGAAGTATGCAGCAAGCTCCTGTTGTCGGACCGGATTGTCTTTCATTTCTCTTCGTTTAATCTCCATTTGAAGACCAAGAACATACTCCTTAGCAATAATAATTAACTCCTTCATTTCATCAACTTCCCTCCTTGACTCTACAACAATCAGAGGAATTGTGTGAAGAATGCCGAGGAAGAGCCGAAGAGCCTCAGTAAGTTTTCCAGCTGTAGTGGCCTTGTAACCAGCCTTCAGCTTCTCATCCAACTGAGAAAAATTGAAAACAAGGGAAGGAGGACACCTCACATTAGGACTGGCAGACTCATTCCATCCCCTCTCAATCGCCAAGGACACCACTGGTGCAGATGAAAATGCACGAAGATAACTATGGCTGCCTGTGTGAAGATCAAGAAACATGGATTTCAAAGGAGCAAAGTTTCTTATGCCAAGTTGCCTGCTCAGTAAACGCATTGCCGTATCAAAATTACCAGCTGCTGCGTGTTCAGGGGCAAGAGATGATTTCTGAATCCAAATCTGACTTTCAGGCATACCAGGAGTTGGTGCCACAAAAATAGATCGAGCACCACCAGAAACCTTTGGGGTGTCTACCTCAGGAGGAAGTTCCAAATCTTCAAGGTCCCATCCACCCTCCTCGTCATTTTCTTCAGCCACTTCCCCATACTCCAAAATTTCAGTAACATCCCCATTCTGTAAGCCATCAACATCAACCACATCAAGTTCTTCACCCCAATCACCTCCAGCATCTTCTTCCTCTTCATCAACAACACCCCTGCCAATATTATCTAATCCACCATCAAATATGCCTTTCATAACTCTCAGAAGAGGCCAGTCACCACCACAAGTAATGGGGGCTGGAGGCATCAGCAAGGAAGGTTCTTTGCCCTCTGGCAAAGGGGGGACATCATCTCCCAATTCAGATGCTAACCTTTCCGCAATATCCTGTAGCCCATGTACTGATGCTGTAATATAAGCAAGAGGCAAGTGACCAGCATTCTCCAAGATCTTAACACGTTCCTGGACATCACCAAGATACAAGGCGTTGTGAAACTGACCCATAACGTCATTCTTAACTTCAGCAATTTTCAGCATCTTGGATAACTTTTCTAGGTTACCGTTTATGAGATAAAGAAAAGACAACCTCTCAAAGTTCTTTGTCCTCTGGTAGGCATATTCAACTATACCAGTGTTGCCTTGGCGAAGGGCCTCCACACCCAACCTATACCAATGATCTTTGTCATCAATCTCCTTAGCCGATGCAACAGCAATTTGAATGTTCCCACTCTCTAGAGCCAACTTAAAGCGTGTTTTCTCATCTTTGACAAAATGAAGTGCAACTTCAGGGAACCCCTTCTGTTGCAGATAAGCAATCATGGCCTCACCACAAAGCTGAGAGCTTCTTATCATACTCATTACGTGATCATATCTCTTCCGAAGTAGAGAGAGCTTGAAAATGTATTCTGTAGCATCAATGACTATAGTCTTATTCTTTCCATCACGATCCAGGCAAAATATTGTATTTCCAGAAACCTTGGTTATGTATATTGGAACGTCAAGTGTTCGAATTATTCCACAATCCCCATTGGGAAGACAGTACTTTATATGGTTTAAGGTGGTGTAAATAAAAACACCATTGTCATCCCAGGCACCACTCTTAACACGTATTGTCTCATGGAGAGTGCACTGGTGCACAAGCTTCTTGTTAGTAATGACAATGGTGTGCTTGCTGAGCAAAGCAACACTCTCCATGTCATTAGACCAAACAACATACCTCACAAAAGGGGCTTGAAGATCACCAAGAACAAGCCTCTGCTGGAGATCAAATATAACTACTCTATCCTCTGACCTACACAACAAATTACCTGTTCCAGCATAAAATATAGCATCCGTAGGCATTGGGAGGCCACTCTTTTTAACCACTTCATTTTTAAGATTCTTGATTAAGACTTGGTTGTTTCCTTTGTCAAGGACAGCAAATCGGTTTCGAGCCACAAATATAGCAGAACTACCCAGACCTTTCTTTGGCTCCTGCGAACCATCACCCCTACCAATGTTGTCTTTTGGTATCACATACAACTCATAAGATCCTCCGTCCACATCCGAGCATATGAGAACAGCATTTTCAGTAGGACTGTAAGAAAGAGTTCTTGGACTTTGATTCAGAGTTGTGGAACCAGGTCGTCGAATTGTAAGTGCTTGTGACTCTCTCTGAGTTGAAAAGTCATAATACTTGAGAAACCGATCCTTGGCATAAAACAGAGAATCACCACTCACTGCGAAAGCTGGGCGCTCTCTCTCTAGTTTAAATACAATCATGCCACTGTCATGTCCAGCTGCTAAAACATTCATATCAGGATGAACAGCAAGTATCCAGAATCTGTCATGTTCTCGACGGAAAGTTTGAAGTCCAGTTCGCTTTGTTCCATCCCACACGCGAATGCTTTTATCCTCAGAATTAGATATAATGATGTCTTGTTTGGAATGGAACATAACACATGACACATTATTCATGTGTCCTCTCAAGGTGTCCACTTCCCAAGCCTTTGTATCTGTAAACAAATAAACAATATACTCAACTCCACAACAAACAAGGGGTTTAAATTCCCTGCTACAAAAATATATATTATAAGAGCTGAGGTAGCTTGGCTAAAATATCGAAGGTCATGTAACATACATCAAACACAAGAAAATAAAATATTAGATAAGTTTTTATAAAGAATTTAACAGGCCAACTAGTGTACTTAACAAAAAGCTTTGATCAATATGTCTAACTAATGAAACATAAATTGGAGCAAAATGCATGGTTTTCCACTAATTACCATTCATACGCCACAGTTTGACTTGGCGGTCATCTGCTCCAGAGACTATCAAAGGTAGTGTGGGATGAAATGCAGCCCAATTTACTCCTCGGTCATGACCTTCCAATACATACTTAACTATTGCATCAACACCACCAAAAAGATCCGAGTTCATTTGACTCAACCGTAAAATGTCATCAACTGGGGAGGCAGGCTTCTTTTTCAAGGAACCAATATCCCAAACTCTAACAGTCTGATCAAGGGAGGCCGACACAACCAGGTCTTCTTTAGGATGGAATGAGGCAGACATAACATAATGATTATGACCAGTCAAAACTGAGACGCAAGTTCGTGACTGCCAGTTCCATATGCGAATAGTCTGATCATCACTGGCGCTCACAATCCATGGATGCTCATGATGAAATTGCACAGTACGAATATAATCAAGATGCCCAAGAAGTGTGAAAAGACATCTATGTAACTTGTAGTTCCAGACTTTTATCTTGTAGTCATCCCCTTTTATATAAAAAAAAATCTTTAGTATAATTTGTACTGCACAAGAACCACATGCTTTGAAAAAGAATATCTCAACATAAATGAAAATTTTTGAGTCAATAATAGGGCTGGTTTCCCAGTGCCAGATTATTCTTGCTCAGGTTGACCAATTCCAGAAAATTTAAATTAATAATCTCAACAGCATCACTTTAGAGCAATAAATATATGCTGCATCAAACAAAACATTTAATTTACCCCCACCCTCCCCCAAAAAAGAAAAAGATCTATACTTTGGAAGCACCACATAGAATACATAAAATCACTGAATGAAATGTATACCATATATGCATTCACGCAAACACAGATGTATCCTACATAATTTCTATCCATACTTCAGTTGATATAAACGAAGTTTAAGCTAAAAGGTATAAAAGAAGTCCAACTACATTAATCTCTATATCAAAACTAGATCGGGCATATCATAAGCATCGGATTCCTTAAATTTCATGCAGATTTAAGATTGAAAGAGTTCCAAAATTTAAGCTAAGTAGCTAACCCAATCCTAATTAACCGCCACAATTTAAAACCTGACATCTAAATCCACAGATCACTAAAACATCCAAACCAATATGATTTATTCAGCAGAGATCAAAATCGAGGTTAAAGGAATTGAACTCTGAACCTCCAGAGACAAACAAAGGCTGAGACATGTGGAAATGGACACCGCGAACAGGTCCATCATGTTCCTCGAATCGATCAATCAGAGTCCCCATTCGATAGTCCCATAACTGGATAACGCCACTGTGGAGACTAGCAAGGATCCACGGCCTCTTAGAGTGGAAACTCAATCCTTTCACTCTATTACTCTTCGTCTCAAACTTCGTCAACATTTTCTTCTTCTTTGTTCCTCCCCAATTGCCAATCCTCCGCAAAATCGAACAAAATCGAACGTCAAAACAAAGATCAACAGCGAAAAAACGAAAAAGAAGAATCGGATTTAGGAATTGAACAAAGAATTGAAAAGAAATTACCTTCAGATCTGATGCAACGTCTAATATTAACAACAAAATCAAGAAATGATGGCAGCTTCTTTGAATTTCTTGGGTTTTATACGAAGAAAAAAAAAAGAGAAGAGTTTTCGATTCTCTCCTCTTTATTTTTTAAGATCTGCGCGACTTTTTTTTTATTGTCTGGTTTGTGCTTCGAAAAGTCTTCTGTCCTTCCTTTCCATTTTACAGGTTACAACGGCGTCGTTTTGGATAAAGTAAAAAGACGTTTTCTAATGGCAGTTGACTGTGTCGTACACGCTGAGCCGTGTAGCGTTTGGTACTTATGACGAATAATGTTTTGGGCCAATTAATGGGCTGTGTCCAATTTTTTGGTTAATTATTTAGAATATAGATTCAGGTCGAATATTTTAATTTAAGTATTAAATTAAAAGAATATAATTTTAAAGGATTAATTTTTAAGTAAGTGATGATCGTTTTGCATAAAGATTAAAGGTTAAAATTTTATAAAGTAATTATATCGTTGTGTTTCAGAGGAAAATAATTTGAATTAAAGAGGTGAGAAATAAAAAAAAAAGTTTGATTTTTTTTATAATCAAGCTTCGACTAGATTTAAAAATGAAAAGAACACGATCAATAAATGTTGGGTGAGTTGATAAGTCGCATTATAATTTTAAAAAAGAAAATACGAGCTTAAAGACGACAGTATGAAGAGAAACAATATTGTAACCTAAACATAAATTGTAAGATAAATATGTATATTACCCAAAAAAATAGAAAAATACACCTAAAAAATAAATAAAAAATTAAAATAAGATCATTATTTTTTTAAGATAAATATATATTTATTTTGATAGATGAAAATTTAAAGTCTCTTCCTAGATCGGTCCCTTCTCTCGTATTTTTTAGAAATAAAAACGAAGAACGAGAGCCAGGCATTGTCAGTTCATTGCGGGAGAGATGTATACGCTAAGATATTGACAAGACCACTCTTTGCGGAGGTAAACGAGTCAAATTCACGTAATATTGAATTTGATAACTTAGTTTGAAAAATTTTAAACGAGTTAAAAAAATATCTAAACTTAACTCGATTTGTTAAGAATTCAAATCGAATTTAAGTTTAATTAGAACCTAATCGAATTAAATATTAACCATTTTTAAACTATTTTTTTATTTTGCCTTTAAATTAATTCATCTTAAAACTATTTTTTTAAAGTCTTATATGATATTTTTATTATACATATTCGTAACCATCCGAAAATATAAATCTACTCCATCTCCTCAATGGGAAGCATTCAATTCATAGTGAGAGCTCACCTACCTCTTAGTCCTATAGGTGAAGGACCGAGGAAGCTCCATTCTCTCTTCTCCCTTACCTACCTACCTCTTTCCTTTCCTTTCCTTTCTAAATCTAGATGTTTAAACCGTGTCTGATTGTGTTCAACCCAGTGATCACCCTAAAAGGACAAAACAACCATTATAAAAGGAGACAGAATCTGAAATGAATCCAGAGACTCCTTAAAATAATTAAATAATAGTAAAGTTTTAAGGGTTTTGGGTGTAAATGCTGGCCATGCCATACCCCAAAGGCCAAGACTCTCTGCACAGTTTGCAGACTGAGAGTGAAAGCTTCTGCAAAAAAGAACAATGTAAGAAAATCTCTAGAAACCCAAGTTGCTACTGGATACTTTATCCATTATATATATATTATATATATAATCTTAAAATGCTACTTGCTCCTTCAATCAGTAGTTAGAGTATATCCGTTACATAGATATAATCTATAAATGACACGAGAATATAGAGTATGAAACATATTATTTCTTTTTGTACTTTAAAAAGAGAGGAGGGGGCTTTAAAGCTCGTCCAAGTTTGGTGTTAAAATCATTGCCCTCCCCTCTCTGCCCATAATTCTTTTGTCTGTATCCTCTTTTGTTTCAGCTTTCAACTCACCAGTGACCAGACCCATTTGTATATCAGAACCAGAATCAGGAAACACAGTCGGTAAGCTGCTGCAAAGAAGATGAAGATATGGTGTGATGTGTGCGACAAAGAAGAAGCCAGTGTGTTCTGCTGTGCCGATGAAGCGGCTCTATGCGGAGACTGTGATCGTAGAGTACACCATGCAAACAAGCTGGCGACAAAACACGCTCGGTTCTCTCTTCTTCATCCGGCTTCGTTCAAAGAATCACCGCTTTGTGATATCTGTCAGGTAATATGGAGTAGTCCCATTTTATACAAAAAGGGATAGTTCTGTTGTAAGTCCCCAAGTTATATCTTAGGTTTTAAAAGGGTCTTAAAACTTAAATATCTAACACTAATCTACATATCTTAATTATCTTCCATCTAAGTAAGAGTGACTGACAGAAAGATTAGGTCAATACTATGATATTCATTTCTTTAGGTTTCAGATAAAAAAATAGAGAATTTTAGGTGGTATTTTTCTCTCAAATCACTATTTACGTGTAAATTTTTTTATCTGCATTGTAGTTTTTTTTATCTAAATTCTAAAATAAACTTTAAATATTTTTCAAATAAAAATTCTAAACATCTTATATATTCAACCGTACCGAGTTTTATAGTTAATCTTGCAGGAGAGACGAGCGTTTCTTTTTTGTCAAGAAGACCGAGCCATCTTCTGTAGAGACTGTGACATTTCCATTCATAGAGCCAATGAAAATACCCAGAAACATAACAGGTTCCTTCTCACGGGTGTTAAGCTCACTCCTTCAACATCTCCCCTTCCTTTGAATCCAACTTCATCGTCTTCTAATGGTTATAATGCCGCCGCAACCATCGACTCCGAGACGAAAAGCTCCTCATCCCAGTCTTCCAAGAGGTTCCGTTTTTCAGTTTATAATAATGAAAACTTGGGTTCGCCTTCCGTTGAGAAACCATTGGCTGCTTCAAGTTCAACGGCGTACAGGGTTGAAGACAATGCTTCGATTTCAACGAGCAGTGTTTCCGGGTACGTGCTGGAGGAGGAGGAGTTACCGGCTTGGCATTTGGATGATTTCCCTCAGCCTCCATCTGGCGGTGCCAATGGTTTCTGTAAGGTTTACGTATTGAATTCAGTTTAAACAACACGTTTTTTTAACTTTCTTTTTAATAATGTTTGTTTATGTGATTTCATGCAGACTTTTAGCCTATTGTTACCAGAAAATGGAGGCTCAATGTCGAACGTTTTGGATTTTATCTGTGGATGGAAGTGGAAAAAGCTGTGTTCATAGCTGGGGAGGGGGAATATGCATATAGAATGCTTGTTCGACTTAGTGTTCTTTTTTGCCTTTTTTTTTACGTGTTGAATCTGTCAGTATTGTTTGCTTTTGGATCTCCGGCGTTGTCCATACCATTGGTATGTTGCTTATCTGTACTCTTGGGGGTTAGCCGCTACCTCTTTCTTCAACTTAGCAACAAGAACTCACATGTTTGCTTAATCATTCTCCAGAGATTCCTTCCTGTGCCTTTCCTTCTTCAACCCTTTTCCTGTATTCATCTTCTATGAATTCCTTCTCAGTTGTTTACTAGCCTGCACTTCCATATTTAGATCATCTAGATCAAGATTCCACGACTCAAAATCATCACCAACTGCTCCAGAAAGGTCATGAGTGTGGTGTGGCCAGATACCCACCCCTTTCTTCCAGCTCTAGTGCTGTCATTACTCATTAATGTACTAGCGGTTGAAACCATTGACTGTCTGATTAGCAGAGCCTCTAATGTTTGCAAACTCTCGAGCAGCCAATAATCCCCCCTCCCCAGCTCAAAACTCTGTTCGTTACACTCGATCATCAATCTCATGTCTGTTGCAACAAGAAAGCATTTAGAATTAATTAAGTCAAGGCCAACAATGGCATTAAATCCCAAAGAAAGTAACATGGTTTGAAAATATTACTGAAAAATACACTATAATAAACAATGTGAGAAAACTACCTGCTGCATATCCACAAATGATGCATTAGCAATTGAAGACACAACATTTCAAACAGCTACAGGAACGTCCCTTGGTACTGCGGCTACTGCCTCTGAATTAACGTGTGTAATAAATGTAAGATAGGAAACGAGTAGCTGAGTTTTTGAGCTCTCAGGATCATTTACAGGCTGATCCAACAGGCATTTCAGGGTACTGGTGCTAAATCCAATCTCTCCAGCGAGCATCTTAACTTGTTGAACAACAAGGATGAGTATGGCCAAAATACAGTGGCTAAGGGAGCACCCCACAAGCAAGCTGACCCATTTGATTATGGAGATGGCCAAGTAGATCCAAATAAGTTCTAGACCCGGGGCTCATTTAAGACATCGAAACCTTTGATTATGTCTGCTTCCTTTATGCATGGGCCATAACAGCAGTTCCATTAACACCCCATGTCATAAATCGGCTGCGTTCCTCCTAAATCTAAATCTGCCTTCTATAACAATACACAAGCTTAAGCTAAGGTTAGATTCAAGCGCACACGGTGACAGAACTACATAAGGGATGGAGGAGTAATTGCCCTTGCCCTTCACTCCTAATTTCTTTTTACTATGTTCTTATATACATTTTTTAAATTAAATTATTTATAAATTCATATTTCACTTTCAACGATGGCTCCTTTTTAAACAATGGTGTATCCAATGTGAAGTTATGGATAAGGCATAAGGGTGGTTCGAGCAAGTGCGTTGATGTGCATGTGCTGAATGACGAATGATGTGGGATTGGGATTGGGATTGGGATTGGGAAAGCCTTTGCTTTTTCTATATGCATCCAACGTGGTGCAGAAACTAGCCACTGGCCTTTGTAGTGACTATGTGGGCGATGGGTTAAAGTAGCTATTAGTTAGGGATATAAATCGTTTACCTCCTAATCATATTTTTATCGATGTCTTTACTTTAAATTATCTTTGTATAAGTCGATCTAAATTAATCGAAACAAAAAGGTAATGTTAAAAATTAGTAAAAAAAAAATATTCTTTTCAAATATCTTTTTACTATTTAATGTCGAATGTCGATAATAGTCAAATGAACCGAAACTTAAAATTAGTTTAAATTATAATTGATTTTTTTAAAAAAAAGTTTTGAATTATAAGAACACGAATCTTATTTAAAATAATAATTAAAAAAAAACTCAAAAATTAGGTACGAGACTCAACTTGAATTGAGATATTATATTAGACACTGATTTAAAACAACTTTTTTTATCTGCAAATCACATAATAGATTTGGGAAAGAAAGAGGTTCAAAATTAGGTAAACTACCCATCACATGATATATTTGATTGTATAATTTTATTATAAGCTAATCGTAATTAAACATATACTACTATTTAATCAGTCTAATAGAATAAAATATTTATTCGATTAAATAATATTAAATATTTAAATTTTAATATTATTAATAAAATAAATTAGATTAAAACTCGAAAAGGTTATCTAACTATATCTTAGTAGTTATAAATTTTGTCATAATATCGTTAGATTAAAACTCGACAGGGTTATCCAGCCATTTCATTTTTCTATATTACTTTATATTCAAATATGGGTCCATAATAATAATGTTACTTTCGAAATAAGCAATAGAAATATTTTAATGAATTATTTGAATTAATCCGAGTTTAGTTAGTCTTTAATCTTTATAATGTTGTGTTAAAAAAAGTTAAGACTTTATTCGTTGATTTTAATATATATGAATTAATATTTAAGATAAACTACAACTGAGGTTATTTAATTATAAACAAGATTATATTTTAGTTACTTGATTATTAAAAGTTATATTTAGGTCATTCAATTATGGGTAAGGTTATATTTGGGTCACCCAATTAATAAATGTTATATTTGAATCACTCAATTATAGGCAATATACATTTGGGTCATCACTCATATTAAAAAAAGGTTTATTGATTCGTGTATTAGATAAATTAATGATTTTAAATGAAATAATCTAATATCAACGAGGGTATAAAAGTGATTTAAAAGAAAAGAAAGATTAAATTGATATAGTTTTTTAAATATTAAGGTGTCTCAATTATAAACTTACCCATAATTGAGTGATCCAATTATAACCTCACTCATAAATAAGTGACTTAAATATAACTTTTAATAATTAAGTGACTCAAATATAATCTTATCTATAATTAAATGACTTCTATTATAGTTTATGTTAATATTTAATGGGTCGATAGATGATAATCCATTTAATTATTTTTTTTCATTTCATATTTTTTACCAAATAAATCTTCGCATAATAAAAATTATTTTTAAACATAATTTACGATAAATATTGATGAAAATTTGTTTATCAAAAAATAAAATAAAAATAATTAAATAAATATATTTAATTAATTAATCTTATAAATAATGTGACGAAAATAATTCATAATAATTTTTTTTCAGTAGTTCAACACGGTTTGTATGCGTATTTGCCACCGTATTAAGGACAAAAGATTAACGCGGCAAACCAAAGCAATACTAATCGTGGGAGAATAACCTCAAAAAAATTCAAATTTTCGGGAAGAGGAAAAAGAAAATATGTATATAATAAAAATACCTTAATATTTAATTGAAATATTACATTGTTTTATATTATTTTAAATAATTTTAATATTTTATTTTAAATTAAAATAGTTTTTATAAACAAAAATTAAAATGATTTTAAATTAAGTGATAAACTTATATAATAATGTACGTTGTGATAACGATTTTATATAAATAAATATGTTAATTTTATAAAATGATATATAATTTAAAAAATAATTTAAAAAATATATATAGAATATAAAATATTTTTTTAATATATCATTTTATTACAATATTTAAAATCTTTATCGTTCGTTAATTACTGATTTTCATTCACAAATGAATTATTTTAATTTAAATTAAAATAATAACAATTATATTATTTAAAATTTTATCGTATATTTTTGAGCTATCCTTGTAGAATCAAAGTATAATTTATTATTTTAAATAATTAATTTAATATTTTATAAACAAACCATTATTTTATTATCTTATTTAAAAAATATCTTAAATACAACTTAAATAATAAAAATTAATCACACTAATTTACTACTTAAAAAATTATTACTAAAAACATTAAATCTTGAATTTTAGAAAAGTTGAGGGACTAAAACTACATATACACCTAAAAGGAAAATTCAGTGAAGAGACATAAAAGAGATAGATGAGCCTTCAACTCTAGCATTAGTTTCGCCCACGAACAAAGCCTCCATCATTTTCTCACCTGTCCATAAGTCAGTATTCTCTCCTACAGTCAGTCTCAAAGTTTTCTCCTCCATCTTCACCAGGTATATCCTATAATGTCTCTTTTGTAGTTCTTTTATGATTTTAACTAAAAAACATGAAACTGAACTGGATTTCTTGCTTTGGGAATAGGAATAATGGAATACTGCATGGAACCGAGAGCACTGAAATCGAGTGTAAGAGGAGAACTCAGCACGCAAAAGACCCAACAACATGTTGTTGGCGATGATTTCATGGTCTTGAATGTTGTGAACGGCGCAGTTCCAAACGAAGATTTCTCAGTTGATTGTTTCTTTGATTTCAATAACGGAGATTTTGAGGAAGATTCCGGTGAAGAAAAAGAGCATGTTTCTGTTTCATGTGAAGAACGCGTTGGAGATGATGATAGTAATTCGAATTCCAGCAGTTTTTCACTCGATTCCGTTTTTACCAGCGAACTTTCCGTTCCGGTAATTTCAGTTTCTTATATAAAAAAAAAAAACTACCCTCATTTTGTTTTAAAATTCGAATTTTCACTTTGATTTTGTTTTATTTTTAGGATGATGAAATAGCAGGGCTTGAATGGGTGTCTCACTTTGTGGACGATTCGTTGCCGGAGCTTCCTTTGCCATGTCCGGTTTTGAAGGAGGAAACCGAGAGCCATGCAAATACTCGGTTTGAAGCGAAACCTAGCCCGGTTTTTGTGAAGACGCTGTGTTTTTCATCGGCGGTTCCATCTAAAGCGAGGAGCAAAAGGGCTAAACCAGCCGTCCCGACATGGTCGGTTGGGTTGCTGCCTATTTCCGAGTCATCGTCGTCTACATCATCGTCTTCGAGTATTTGTTCGGGGTTGGTTAATGACTTTACTGACCCGCCAGCAAAGAAGCAGAAGAAAAAGGCGGTGGCGGTTCAAGGTAGTGGATTGTTAAGTGGGAACCCTTTTCAACGGATGTGTAGTCATTGCCAAGTTCAAAAGACTCCACAGTGGAGAACCGGTCCACTCGGAGCCAAAACCTTATGCAACGCTTGTGGGGTTCGCTACAAGTCCGGTCGCCTTTTTCCTGAATATAGACCAGCTTGTAGTCCCACTTTTTCCGGTGATATGCACTCCAACAGCCACCGGAAAGTTTTGGAGATGAGGAAGAAGAAAGAAGTAGCAGTAAGGGATTCAGCCGAGTTAACCCGGATGGTTCCGAGTTTTTGAAGATAGGTATACCAGGGTAGTGGTTCAGTCCGGTTTAACTGTTATTGGGTTAGATTTTCTTAGGAACGGATTTGAGTTTAGGATTTTTTATTTTCAAGTAAGCTTATTTCTGTTCGTATTATGTTTATTTTAGATTTAGTTTAATTTTATATTAAATTTGATTCAAGTTCGAGTAGAATTTAAAACCTTCAAAATGATTCAGCCGGCGCCAACCAGCTTTATATTATTTGAGCCGGGTACGAAAGCTATAAATATAATACAGGTTTGAATTTTGTGACCAAGAAATGAAAGCTGGGGTATAGTAATGTCGAAGTGGTTGAAATAATGGGTGGGGAATGGAGGGTCTGACTCAGTAGTGAAAACTACGTGCCCCGAAGAAGAAGCAAGAGGCCAAAGACTGTGTCTGCTAAGTCATGGCACCATTTTAATGGACCACTTTGATGATAACAAAATGGTACACTTGGTAGGCCAACGTGGCCTATAGATAATATCAACCCTACGATTGAGTAGGATATTTATCTTAAGATACCTAACAGCTTTGTCTATAAGAAACGTATGAGCTATCAAAGAGTTCAAAAAAAGTATAAACAAACACGATCTCATAATCACCATTAAGACAACTTTGGAGAATACATGCATTTGCACCATTGCCTAATGCCTTAGGCTAGCCATATTCTTAAGTTCACAGAATTAGTCGTGCTTAATCCTAAAAGAAGCACAAATAATTGTTATGATCAACTGGGTTTTGTCATTCCTATAAAGTAATTTCCACCCTTTTTTACTCCACCAAGAAATCCAGTTGCCAGAAGAAGAAAAAAAAAAGAATGCAATTTGGGATTTATGTAGGTAAAGTTGGCATTACTTGAAACAGGTTTGAGGCTTACATCAAGATGCGGACTACAGCTAGCCCAACCGCAGATATGGAGACGAGGGTACCTATGCAGTACTTGATCACATCATATTTTGCAGCTTCTAACTGGGCTCTTAATGTATGAATTTCCTGTATATGATTCAAAACATCATGATGGTACTGCATGTCAAAGCATCTATACACAGATTTTCAAATGAAATAAACAAGCATACTCACCCTATCTAGCTTGTTAGTCAGGTTGGTCGTTTCTGCATTCTGATTGGCCAGCTCATCACGTATGCGCCTAGAATCAGTTGAGAGTTAAGAGAATAAAGTAAGCAAGATCCCTCGTGAAGAGAATCGACTGAAAATAAGGTCTACCTAGTACCTACCCTCTTTCAAGATTTAGATCCAGACGCTGCCCTGCAGTAACCTTGTCAATTTCATACCTGTTTGAGAGATCAGTTTGATAAAATCAAATCAAATTTTTAGAGTAAGAAAAAGTTCTATTATAATCCAGAAAACAAACCTTAGTTCACTTCGCATCTTTTCTATGTCACCTCTAAGTTTCTCAGTTTCACGTTGCAACATAGAAAAATGATGCTCCTACATTATAAGGAAATAATCATTAAGAAAACACATAAAGACTACATGCCTAATTGGCTATACGAATTTGTAATGTAACTATATGATGGTACACAGAAGAGATAATTAAGAACACATGGGTTAGAACTAAAAAGAACGTTAAGAATCATTTACACCGAAAGAACATTTACATGAGAAAAAGGGGAAAACGAAAGTAGGCATGTAAAGAACAATAAGAACGAAAAAAAAAATGATCTAACTCCATATTGCAATTTAGGCAATCATATTTAAACCGAAGGAACCAGAAGTTCTAAGTTTCACAAGTATGGCCCCAAATAACATGATAACATAATGGAGGAGCGCAAGAAATATGCATTTTAAGCAACATGGAAAGGACCAAATCAGATAATAAACACAAGGGCAAACATATTTAAGCATTTTTTATATGTATGAAGTTTCTTAGAACCCAGTAAGTTAAATATACAGTGAACGCTGCTATGAAGTCTACTCATAAGAAAAGCCTTCGCCCAAAGGGTTCAGAATGTTTAAAAAAAAGTTTATCTGATCAAACTTGATAACAATAACACTATTGAAATTTCAACATTGGTCTGATTAAAAAACTACCAAGAGATTCTCTCCACTCTACATACTCCATCTTATAATAACTTTTAAACTGAAAACTAAATATGTTGGCAACAGCTAAGCATAGTTTAGTTCCAAAGTCTCGGTTTCTTTTGTCAAAACATCTTTACCTGAATTTCTAAAATATTCATGTAATTCTAAGCCCACTCGGTAGCATTCTCTAACCTACACCTGACCTGATCAATTGTCAAAAAAAGGGGGAAGCAGAAAATACTAGGAAAAAGGGAAATTAAAATAACACATAGAACCTCAATTACACTAAGCTTGACAGGCCTCACAAATGGCAACATTTGGTTAATACTTAATGCACAAGAACACTAGAAAAGAAACAAACAAACAAAAACTTCAGTGCTGTAATATCATTAGTTCAAATCGAATAAGTGACCAGATAACGGCAATATAATTTCTTAAGAATCGGAAACATTAGTCAGTAAGAGATTGATTGGAGTGTTCAATTCTGTCAATTGTAAGATCCAAATTACAAAATTAGCACATAAAAAATCCCATTTTTCTCCTTTGCCACTTGCTTTTGTTGATTAAACATATAGATTAGTGTACCTGAGAACTTTTTACTTCCGATTTAAACTTCGACAAATTGGCTTCTTGAAGCATCTCAGACTACAAAAAGTAGAATGAAGCAAAATTTAGTACCCATACATGGTCAAGGAAACATCAACAACATGGTAACAAAAATATCACCAAACTTACCTTCTGCATTTCAGCCTTTGAAACAAAAGAATGGGATACATTCTCCAAGCTGTCGTTTAATACTTCAGTGATCGCTGAAGTTATCGCCTCCGCTTGTTTCGATGGCACGCCTTGCGCTTCCAAACTTCGAACCTATTATAGTGTAAAAATAACTCAAATTTAACAGATGGACCAAATCAAAGAGTTCTAGACCAAAATTTTCGGAAAAGAAAAGGGTAGAAACACCGATTCCTTTAGCGAGAAAACTAATCCAATCAAATTAGTACAATACCTAAAAGAAGTCCGAGGGGAAAAAACTCCAATTGACTTCCCTAATTGAACCAAGAGTAAAAAACATGCTCACACATTTTTCAAATTCCTAGGTTTTCTTGACAACCAAACAGGAAACAGAAATGAAAGAAAGTTTTTTAAAAAGAAGTACCAGAGCCAATGTATCGACGAGAAATGCACGCTTTCCATTGGATTTTACGAGTTGAGAAATCGGTCGGTGTCTGACCCTATTCACAACGGAACTCGAATACGCATTAAACCCTAACTGAGCCACTCGCTTATACGCGATCATTTTCGCTTTGAGTCTAAAAGAAAAGAGGGGAAATCGGTTGAAAATGGAGCCAAGAAAGGAGGTGGAATTGTCTACGAGGCCGAATGAAGAAGAGAAACAGTTTTATAGAGTCGCCATGATTGAAAAGAATTTCTTTCAGAGACGCGTCTTCCGGGGAAATAGTTGCTTAGTTGGAGAAATGGAAGTTCCATCATAAAAACAATAATCTTTATTTTATTTATTTAAATAGTACGCAATTGAATTTTGGCTTTGCCCCCACGAAACGAATTTCGAGGTTCCCTATCCTGATTTCCTTGTCCCTCAAGTCGTAAACACATTCGTATTTATTTTTTATTCAGTAAAAATTTTATTTCCTTAATTATATTTATATTAAAATAATTTTAAAAAATAAATATTAAATCTTATTTTAATTTTTATAATCTAAATTTTAAACCTAAAAACTATAACATATCTCTAATTCTTTAAATCCTAATCACAAATCTAATAAAGATATAAAAAAAAACAATTTATACCCTTCTACTACTCTTTCCCCATTCCTATTTTTTCTTGATTAAACTTTTTTTAAATTATTAAATAATTATATATAATAATTAAAAAATAGAATATTCAATGATTTTAATGTGTAACGACTCATTGAATCACCCTGTTAAATAATCTTAATAATTAAAAAAACAATAGTGCGTCATAATGGAAAGTGGAGTAATATATATGTATTCTAGCTTGCTTCACAACAAACTCCGGCAAGTCATTACATTAAAAATCCAAATTTGGAAGTTCATCCAGTCCCAAATCTTCAATAGCAAATTAAAGCATGATTCTAATATAAATTGCAACCGTCACAGGTTGCTTGGGTCCATCAGTACCTCCGAGGGTAGCGGTCTAAATACCTCCCGGACGGGCATTCATACGCCATGTGTCCTCTTCCACCACAGTTGTGGCAGATCATCAATGGCCCCATGCAATCCCGGCTCATATGACCAAACTGATGGCAGTTACGGCACACAATGTCTCGATGGTCTCGGTAAACACCACCACGGCCGCTGCCGCTACGATCTCCTATCATGTTGCCTTTGGGGCAATGCCTAGCCATATGTCCAGCTACATTGCACAAGTTGCAGATGGGATCGCTTGTACAATCACGTGCCAAGTGACCTGGCCTCCTACAGTTATTGCATGCCTTGTCATTTGTACAGTCAGCGGCAATATGACCAGGCTTATAGCAATTGTTGCATAACCTCACGTCCCCAGGTGGCATTGGGGGGGCAGTGCAGTCTCTAGCCCTATGCCCAGACTTCCCACAGGTGTGGCAGATTCCCTCATTTGGACAGTGGTTGGCTGTGTGGCCTGGTTCACGGCAGTTCCAGCATAAAGACTTGGTTGTGCATTCCGAAGCAATGTGCCTGTTCAATAGTTCCTGCAAGGTTAGAACAACTCCACAACTGCAAGAAAGCAGCATAGCTTGGCCGAACAGCTCCATCATAAAGACATTATGAGATTACTTCATCAAACGACAACCAACAAGGAATTAACATATCTCATTTAAAATTCCACAATTAGATGGAGTTTGGTTGCTGCAAGCACTCATTCAAAAAAGGAAAATGCTAAAGAAAAGGTGTGAAACAAATTCGATCCAAAGTATAAACCACAAAATCATAGGACTTTGATACATGCAAGACATGATAGATAAAAATAGCTATCAAACAATAATTGAGTTTTGACAGAAAAGTACATATTTGAACAACACAAAAGCCTATAGCTTTGTTTGACAACTTGAAAATAAAATTGCAAAATAAAAGGTCAAATAGACAAAAGAAAAAATTGGAAACAACTAAAAAGATCCATCAGATTCAAAGTTAGCAGCAAGGGGAAAGAAGGTTCTTTACCCAGGAAGATTACAATTGTGACAAATTGCCGCATTAGGGCACTCTCTAGCATAATGACCTGGACGTTTGCAGTTCTTGCATAGATTGTTTTGGCTGGAAAGAAAGAAAAGTGGAATTAAATATTCCAACAACTGTTAGCTCACTAATCATTAAGGAAATTCTGTTGAAAATAAAGAACACGTGCATATACCTAGAAAACAAAAAGGGAAATCAGGAAGAATGTCGAGAAATACTATGAGATACCCACATACAAAAGCCAGGTTATTAATGAACTTTCCAGCACATCCAACATAAAGTAATAGTATATATATATAAGTGGTTAACTTCTTCCACCCACTAAACCAATGAAAGGAATGAGTCCACAAAAACCTTACCTCAACCATATCTGCAGAAATACTACTGACAAAAAAGGTTGTACAAAATATATGATAACAGCCACAAGGATAAAATAAACAACACTCCAACTAAATCTTCTGTTTTGGCGTGACATGGGCAAATAATCAAGACACAAAATGTTTCAGGCAACCACCATGACTTGAAACACGTGGAGATTGAAAATAACATGCTGGACCGTGTACTTTTCTCAGTGGAGTCATAACACTAAAAATCCTTTAAATTATATTACAATTATAGGCAAAACTTTTTTGAGATCTATACATTAAAAAAATCCTCGGATCAGAGGAAAGAAAATAAACAAAATGCTTGAAAATTAGAAAACCTGAAACCCCGACGAGACTCCCTCCTGTAGGGTGCATTACGGTAAGAAAAGCGATCAGATCGGATCTTACGATCCATGGGACTCCTGCTCCTGCTCCTACTTCGGCTCCTGCTGTCTGAACTCATGTTCAAATTTATGTTTATCAACACCTACCTCCACAGATCAGGAAAAAAACACCTCTACCAACACACAAACTGCTACAGCTCCACCCTGTCCACAGCACAACCATACACCCATCATCATCCATGAGCCATATCAGACCTCTCACCATTCCTTCCAAAATATAAACACCACATCCCAAGAATAAAACACACATTACAATCAACAAGCATTCCACATCTTATATCGATTACAAACCACTCAAATCGGCAGACGACACCAACTACTAAGTACTTGATGACCCCCATCTCAACCAAATTCCCAATGAAAAATTCAACCACCTCTTACAAATAGCCATCATTCCAGATATAAACTCATGAACAAGCACATAAAATCCAATTCACATCCATCCATTTCTAGACGAACATAAGTTCATTGACCAGTAACTATGAGAAGATCAAAAGAAAATAATGGGAGCCAGACGAATTAAAATTTGGGAATGGCTGATCATAGAGATTCTATGTTCAGAAGAGAAACAAATAATATGGCAGAATAACCCCTAATTTCTCTCCAAGACTTCAAATTTAATTGTTGCAACCTTCAACAAAGTTATAACAAACTAGGAATTGGGAAAAGGGGTTATAGGAACCATCTATGTGGTTAAAAGGCAATAAATGCCAGGGTATCAGTTTTAAAAACATCTACACGAAAAAACAGGTTACAGACCAATAAAATCCATTTCCAAGTTTAAAAACCTCTGGTGAACTGCTTTCTCGTTTACCCTCATCCTGTGAAATAGTTTCTCACCCAGACTCCTTTTTTCTTCCCAAAGGACTACAACAAATACCCCTCACCGAAAGTCAACCCTAAGATTAAACCCCTTTTTTCTTTCAGAAAAGCTGGATGCAGTGAATTGATAAAAAAATTTAAAACCGACAGGCTTTACAAATGTTAGTACCAAAGAAACAATCTAAATTTTGTAAACTGCAGTTACTTCCCCAAACATATTAAATCTTCACCGCCAATACAACCCCCCAACCTTCCTTATTCACACGGGATCACTCCAATCCAACTAGAAAATATTCAAATAACTTCTAACATTACAAAACAAAAGCCAAATGCCTCTCTTAAAACTATTGATAAATGAAATAAAAGAAATAGAAAATGAAATTCCATTGAAAATTCATGGAAACAACCGCTTTTTGTTTAAGTTTACAACCTTGCTCCCACAGCAATAAGGTGACGCAGGGAGACCAATTACTTGTCCTCTCTTTCTCTCTCTTTCATATGTTCGCTCTCAATGTTTCTTTTCTTCGGTAATCCCATGTTCGAATTTTCACAAATTATAGAAATAACAGTAACCCACCACATAGAAACAAGAAAAACCCAAATCTCAATAGCAATGGCTTGGATACAAACTAAAGGATATAGCTTATATTTCAGACTTCAACGACAAAAATCAACGGAGAAAACCGTAACTGCCAGATTCAAAACTGAAATTAAAGAAAACATAAAAGATAAGGCGAGAAATACCCAGCCCTAGCGAAAGTAACAAAACCGAAAATCAAATAGCAGAATCAAATGAACATAAAAGTAATTCGATAAATAAAACACGAACCTGACGTAACCGTTGTTCGTAAATGAAAATGAGTGAGAAAGATGAGAATGAAATTAGTTAGCGGAGAGAAAGTGGGTCCGGAGAAAGACAATCGCATCCGCTAATACTCGTGGCTTTCGAAGCTGAAATGGTAAAGTGAGGATCGGATTATAAGGGAATTGGCATCTCACTGGAAGAGGATTGGGCCAATGAGTTTAGCATAGATCATATATTCAGTCTCTTCACCCAAACTTCAATTGGGCCATTAAAAATTTTCATTCCATTTGTATTCATATTTTTTTTTTCCTAAAATATTTTTAATAAAACATTTTTTTATATTTTCAATTTTCAAACTTGTGTTCATATTTTTCATTTTCAATAAAAATCAAAATTTACTTTAAAAAATAATAAAACACCCTTAGTTTCTCAATTCTCGCCTAATTTTAATGGAAAATTCTATAATAGGCATCGAACACTGTTGAACATCATTAATATTGAATATTGTTGAACACTATTAAATTAATTAATAAAAATTTAAAATCTCAAGGACTCAGTATGTAATTAATAAAAGAGTGATAAAGTAAAAATACAATTGTAGATTAGTCCTTTAAATTTTTATTCTTTATAAATTAATTTAATAATGTTCGACGCCTCACACATTCATATTTTAATTTTAACGTGAGTTAAAAATTATATTATAATTTATCAATTAAAAGGTCACAATGACTTATTGTTACTATTTAAAATAATAACAATTAGAATAATATCAGGTACGTAGTTAAAATTCGAATAATCGATATTTCATGCTTTATTATTAAAAAATTATATAATTATTTTATATTTATAAATATATTATATGAAATTGGTCAAGTGACATGAATAACGGAGATTTGGTGAATCTAATTATCCATATGAGTGGTGAGTATCAAATACGAATAATCTTAGTCTTGCGGGTTGTGGAATAAAGAGTTTAAAATTTTGTACTTGTAACGGATTATAAAACACGAACAAAGAAATATAGGAGAATTTTCAAAAATACTGATGTTGAGAATTCCTCCCCTCAAAAAAAATATTGTTTCTTCTATTTTATTTCCTATAATATTGATGATTCTACAATATTTTGAAAATCGATATATTTAGACTCCGACTTTAAACAATATAAAGCTGAAGATATCATATGTAGATGTTAAAGTCGGAGTCAAAGACTTCGTTTTCACCCAAATTATTTGAAAACACTATTGAAAGTCAAAGTCTAAAAGTACCGATTTTAAAGTACTGTAAAATCATCAATATTCTAAAAAATAAAATAGGAGAATTAATATTTAAAAAAATCCAACATTAATATTTCTGAAAATTTTCCATAAATATGGGTATAAACAATATGAATCAACAGCACTAGGGGTGAGTATTCGATCGAGTCAACTCGAGTCAAAAAATTTCGAGTTATTCGAGTTGATGAGTCATATTTTACGACTCAAACTTTATTTGAAATTTTTTCGGTCCGAGTTGAGTTTAAAAAATTCGAGTCGAGTCAAGTTTCGAGTTCCTATAAATATTTAATTGTAATATTTATCATGTTATAATATGATTTGATTCCAATTTAAACGACTTTCTCTAATCATATAAGATATGCATATATAGCAATATTTCTTTATATTTTTATATCAATGTATATATATCATAAAAAATTGAGAGATTTGTCTCAAACTTAAAAATTAATCCTTTAAATTACTAAAAATTTCGAGTTATTCGAATTTTCATTTTACAACTCAAACTTTATTTGAAATTTTTTCGAGTCGAGTCGAGTGAAAACGAGTCAAGTATTTTTACTTCGAGTCGAATTAAATTATTTAATTTTTTCGAGTCGAGTTTTGCTGAGCGCTAAGCATCACCTCCCCTTCCTGCCATCTTTGGTATGGATAGCTGATAAGAATGGAATGTAGTTGATTGTCCTCACCCTTGAAACCTTACCTACATTCTTGGATACTCATTTGCTTGTAAAAGCTCGTGACAAAAAAAAGCCAACATTTAATATAAATAAATATAATTGGTGTCTATATATTTGTTTCATAATCATTATATACATCATGTATTTAAATTATAGTGACAATCGTACTTTAATAATAATATTATAACATAATTATAAATATAACAAATATAAATATAATTATTATGAATCATTTGTTACTACTATATAACGGCTGTTGTTTGAATTACGCAAATTATGTTGCTTTTGTTTTCGTTTTCGGTTTAGATGCAAGGGTATGATAAAGGAAGGGGACAAGGTTAATATAAGTATTACAAGTTAAATATGTTATCTATTTTGGTTGTGTAATTTTTGTTAGGGGGGTGGATTTAATAAAATCGAATCAAGTTAAGATTTTTGAGTTAATCAAATTTATGAGTCATATTATATAATTTAATTTTTAATTTTTTTAACTAATCAAATAATTTTGATTTAATCAGGTTTACGAGTTATATTTTATAATTGTATTCGACTTTCGATCGATCCCAAGCAAATATCAATCCTTCGCTTTTCGTTGTCGCATAATCTAAAAGATCAAAGGGCCCCCATGGCGAACCCGACCCGCCATGGCCTCCTCCCTGACTCCATTGCTGCGTTGGCCTCATTCGGTTTACCATCAAATTGTGCGTTCACGTTTTGCGATGCATGTGACAAAACCACCCAAACCACTGTCGGCGTTACTCACATTATTAGCAAACCTTTCAACTCTCCCTCGTGACTCCTCAGTCCTCCTCTCCCGCCATTAAAAAGACATCCAAGACCCCAAATCCAAAAATCTGAATACGCCATGAAACCCCATTTTTTGCTCTTCATTTTCATTGTTTTATCACCTTTGGTTCACTCCACTTACCACGATTACTCCGACGCATTGTCGAAATCGATTCTGTTTTTCGAGGGGCAGCGCTCGGGAGTTTTGCCAAGAGACCAACGTATGAAATGGAGGGCGGATTCAGGGTTGAGCGATGGCCGTTCGGGGTATAACATGGACTTAACTGGAGGATATTACGACGCCGGAGACAATGTCAAGTTCGGGTTCCCTATGGCTTTCACGACAACGATGTTGGCTTGGAGCGTGATTGAGTTCGGGGAATTGATGCCGCCCAATGAACTGAGAAATGCCCTTGTGGCGATCCGTTGGGCTACTGATTATTTACTTAAAACTATTGCTCAGCCTAATCGGATTTTCGTTCAGGTATTTTAATAAACACCGTTGTTTCTACTTTATTGGTACAGTTCAATGCTCTGTCATTAGCTGCAATAAACGTGAATAGTGGACCGTGGTTGGTTGCCGTTTACAAAACAAAATTTTCCCGGAAAATCTTAGTACTTTTTTTCTTTCTGGGGTGGCGCATTTGAGAGCCGCCACTATCTCTTGAAATCTTGTATGGGAACGGTTAGTAATATGATTTCTGTAGAAAAGAACCAGACCCAAAGTGAAAATAATCATTTTTGTGTGTTTTTAACTTAGGTTGGGGATCCATATATGGACCATAACTGTTGGGAAAGACCCGAAGATATGGACACCCCGAGGACTGTTTACGCCGTGGATGCACCGAGTCCGGCTTCCGAGGTGGCGGCTGAGACCGCTGCCGCTCTGGCAGCTTCATCCATGGCGTTCAGATCAGTGGACCCAGGGTATGCCGAGACGTTGTTACGGAGTTCTGATCGGATTTTTCAGTTTGCTGACAACTTTAGAGGTGCTTATAGTGACAATGCCGATATCCGAGACGGTGTCTGCCCATTTTACTGCGATTTCAGCGGCTATCAAGTAAGTAAAAAAAAAAGAAAAAAAAACTAAATTCATAATTAAAACTATTAAAAAAACCTTTGAAATTAATCTCTTCTGTTTAAACAGGATGAATTGCTTTGGGGAGCAGCATGGTTAAGGAGGGCCTCGCAAGACAACTCTTACCTTAATTACATCGAAAACAATGGCAAAACCCTTGGTGCCGATGACAACATTAATGAATTTGGATGGGACAACAAGCATGCTGGTCTAAACGTCCTTGTCTCCAAGGTTGTATTGGCAAAATTTTATCTGAATTAATCAATTAATTAATCGAATACAAATAAATAAATATATATACATTCTCTGACATTAACATTGTTCTCTTTGTTTTCAGGAAGTTATAGAAGGAAATATGTACAATCTACAGTCATACAAAGCCTCGGCTGATAGCTTCATGTGCACATTAATTCCCGATTCGTCTTCATCACACATCGACTACACCCCCGGTGGCCTCATCTACAGGCCCGGCGGCAGCAACTTACAACATGCAACGACTATTTCCTTCCTCCTCCTCGTTTACGCCAATTACCTCGATCGTACTTCACAAACGGTCAACTGCGGGAACCTTATAGCCTCTCCGTTGTCTCTCCGGACCATAGCCAAGAAGCAAGTCGATTACATTCTAGGTGATAATCCAATGGGGATATCATACATGGTTGGCTATGGCAAACATTTCCCACAACGGATCCATCACCGCGGCTCATCATCACCATCGGTGAAGGATCATCCCAAGTTCATAGCTTGCAAGGAAGGTTCCATTTATTTCAACTCAACTAACCCTAACCCAAATGTTTTAGTAGGTGCCATTGTTAGAGGGCCTGGTGAAGATGATGTCTATGGTGATGATAGAGCTGATTTTAAGAAGTCAGAGCCGACTACTTACATCAATGCACCATTTGTTGGTGTGTTAGCCTTTTTTGCAGCTCATCCCAATCTTAGCTAACTTGAAACCCAAGCTACATTTTGTACATAGTTCATGTTCTTTTTTGGGGAATTTGATGAAACAGGTTCTCGTCTGATTGAAGCAACAGAGGGGAGAAGCCAGTTAGTTGATTTTCTTAGCATTATAAGAGAGACACTGAAATCATAATTAAATATAAATTGTACTAAAATTATATTAACAATTAACATTATCTTCTTCATGAAAAATATTCACGAGATATATGATTAATTATATTTTTAAGATGTAAAATATAAATATCAAATTTATAAATAAATTTGTAAGTTTAATAATAATGTGAAAATTTTATTTTTAGAGTTTTGTTTTAGTTAATTCAAATTAATTTACGTTATATATTAATTTTAATATGTATATTAAATAATTTTTTATATTTAATATCTCAAATAAAAATATATTGGCTTAAGGATAAAAAAAAAGCTCTTGAACTTTAAAAAAAATCAATTAAACCCTTCAACTTCTATTGCACCCTATTAAGCTCTTGATCTAAGAAATTGAATCAATTAAGCCCTTCAATTTTTATTACACCCAATTAAACCCTTGATCCAAGAAATTGAATCAATTAAACCCTTGAGCTAAGAAATTAAATCAATTAAACCCTGTAACCAATTTTGACCATTAAATTTGAATAATTTTTATCTATTGTTATAGTACAATGTGTCACAGTATTTTCACTCGGTATTTTTTTAGAAATTTTGTTTTATTTTAAAAAATCTTTAAATATTTAATAAAAAATCTAAAAAAAAACTTATAAAATTTATAAAAAAATGTTTTTTTTTATAAAATGTAACACGATAGAATTGTACTGTATCATGTGTCGATAATATCTAAAAAACTATTTAATATTTAAAATTGATCAAAGGGCTTAATTGGTTTAATTTTTTAGTTTAAAAACTTTATTATTTTTTTGTTTAAGAGTGAAAAAAAAATCATGGACTTAATTGATATTTTTTTTTTAAGTTAAAGGGGTTTATAGACCCTTAAGCCAAATATATTTTGATAGAGTGATGATGTGTCTCAATTTCATAGAACCAAATCACTTTCTCTTAACATTGTTAAAATGATTTGCTAAAATAAAAATGATATATAATGTTTTGAAAGAGTAGATAAAGCTGATATTTTGATATATTGGACTTTGGTTAGAGCAATGTCACAGGTTCCGTTGTAGTCTAGTTGGTTAAGATATCCGGCTCTCACCCGGAAGACCCGGGTTCAAGTCCCGGCAACGGAAAATCAATTTTATACTTCTTTTTTTTGTCAAGCATTTCCCTTCTATTATGAAAACCCAAATTCCTTACAACACGATTAAACTTTCCACACACAGGCAATTTTGATGAATTTTAGTAGTATATGCTTTGGCACTTACCTTAATCCCATGGACCACATGACTTGGCATTCTGTCGACCGTCCGATGTGGGATTTTAACTCACAATTCCATCAAAACCCAAGACCTCATATTTAGTTGTTTAATTTCAAAGGGAATCTGTCAAACACCTCTAGTTTACACGCATTGCAACAGCATGGTGGATCCGAAGCATTTTTGTCACAATGTCTTACAAGGTGAATATAGAACAGTGCATATCGACCACGAATGAAACCATGCCAAGTGTGCGGAATTATCATCCACGTGGCGTGACGGCATTGTTCGATGCAGTACAGCCTCAAATGTGACATCTTGTGGTATGATATAGACAACACAACTACAAAATACAGTGAGTGAGACTTGCATGTGTGGTGAAGGAAGGCCAACATAGAAGAGATAAGATTACAGTGAAACAAATACAATCCCCTTATAACAACAATTCAACTTCAATAGCTTCATTGGGTAGCCTCACAGAGCCTATCAGCCAAAGAAAAGATAACCAAAAAAGAAAAACAGAATGGCTTCTGCTTCGGCAACTCTCCTCAAGTCTTCACCTATTATCGACAAGTCCGAGTGGATTAAGGGGCAAAACCTCCGAACAGCTTCAGTTGGTGTTGTTCGGTGCCACCCTATATCGGCCCTTACCGTTCGTGCTAGTTCATATGCTGATGAGCTTGTTAAGACCGCGGTACGTACTAGAAGTTAGTCTTGAGCCATATTGCAATTGTTTGTTAGTATGTTTAAGTAATCTATGGTGTGTGTGTTTTGGATGTAGAAAACCATTGCATCCCCGGGTCGTGGTATTTTGGCCATGGATGAATCAAATGCTACATGTGGGAAGCGACTTGACTCGATTGGTCTAGAGAACACCGAGGCAAACCGGCAAGCTTACCGTACCCTTCTCGTGTCTGCCCCCGGCCTCGGTGACTACATCTCTGGAGCTATTCTTTTCGAGGAAACTCTCTACCAATCTACCACTGAGGGGAAAAAGATGGTTGATGTTCTTGTTGAGCAAAAAATTGTCCCTGGTATCAAAGTTGACAAGGTACTTAAAGCATCTACAAGATACATATTTGAGAAGAAAAAATCAAATCAGAATTATACCAAATACATGGAATTGAATGATATGATGAACAAAATAACAGGGTTTGGTTCCCCTCCCTGGTTCAAACAACGAGTCATGGTGCCAAGGTCTTGACGGTCTTTCATCCCGCACAGCTGCCTACTACCAGCAGGGTGCTCGTTTCGCCAAATGGTAATCTCATGTCCGATTAACTACTCAATCGTATTATGTAGGGTCGAAGAAAAGGCTTCGTATATGACACTATTTGCTCATGTTGATCGGACAGGCGTACCGTTGTGAGCATTCCAAATGGTCCATCTGCCTTGGCAGTTAAAGAAGCAGCATGGGGTCTTGCTCGCTATGCTGCCATTTCACAAGTAAGTGAACAAATATGGCTGATATGTTACCATCATGTATACGCTACATGTTATTGAGAATTGTTTTGTTGTTGTCATTGTGTTGCAGGACAGTGGATTGGTCCCGATTGTGGAGCCAGAAATCTTGCTCGATGGTGAGCATGGGATCGATAGGACATTCGAAGTAGCTCAGAAGGTTTGGGCTGAGGTTTTCTTCTACCTTGCTGAGAACAATGTCCTGTTTGAGGGCATTCTCCTCAAGCCCAGCATGGTCACCCCTGGTGCTGAATGCAAAGACAAGGCCACCCCACAACAAGTTGCTGATTACACCCTCAAGCTCCTCCACAGGAGAATCCCCCCAGCTGTTCCTGGAATCATGGTACATTTTCTATACGAAAACATTGTAATAAAGTAGCAAAAATCCATACTAATCATCCCGGCTAACCATTTCTGTCGAACAGTTCTTGTCCGGTGGACAATCCGAGGTTGAAGCAACCCTCAACTTGAACGCAATGAACCAATCTCCGAACCCATGGCACGTCTCGTTTTCGTATGCCAGAGCTCTCCAGAACACTTGCTTGAAAACATGGGGAGGGAGACCCGAGAACGTTAAGGCCGCTCAGGATGCACTGCTCGTCCGTGCCAAGGCCAACTCGCTCGCTCAGCTCGGCAAATACACCGGCGAGGGAGAGTCAGAGGAGGCCAAGAAAGGAATGTTCGTTAAGGGATACGTCTACTAAGTTGCTTCAGACAAAGCTTGAGCTGAGATAATGGAGATGTCGTGAGATGGTTTCTCTCTTTTTCTTTATATCTTTCAGTGTTTAATGTTTTATAGGACCCGGAAACTAGTTTTGGTTCTGAAGTTCAATGTACTGTTAATCACTTAATAAAGATTTGATGGCCCACCGCCGCATCGCTTAAGAATTTATTCGAATTAATCAACGTCACACACTTTATTTTTATATATATAATACAAGATTTCGAATCAAACCGATCAATTATATATTATTTAAGCGAACCTATTATATCTTTTTTATTGTGAACTATCACAACAATTATTTCAACGCCTAATATAAATCGAAATCAACACGAAATAGGAAAAATTAGAGCATTTCTTTACACGATCTCAGGAGGCATGATTCGGATCCTCTGTTTCGTTAAGTATTTGATCACATAGTAGTCGGTAGTTTTAGATATTATATTAATAAATAAGAGGTAATTAAAATAACGGTTAGTACCCATGCCAAGTTCCGTTGTAGTCTAGTTGGTCAGGATACTCGGCTCTCACCCGAGAGACCCGGGTTCAAGTCCCGGCAACGGAATTTTTTTATACATTTTTTGCCATAGAAGTTTTGATGAATCTTAACCACAGATTATGCTTTGCTACTTGTCAATAATCTCCAAGGTCGAAACCACATGAAAAAATTCGTAGACTATATGTGTTGGCATTCTGTCAGCCGTCCGATATCGGGTTAACTCACAGTTTCATCATAAACCAACTCTTAAACCATAGACGTAATCTAAACAAAATCAGAACCTCATGTGTACTTACAGAGGGAATCTGTCAAATAGCTCTAATTCAGATGCACTGCAACAAGTAACAACTGCATGCTGAATTTGTCTAGAATGTTTTACAAGGTGAGTATACAACAGTACATATCAACCACGAATGCGGCACTGCCAAGTGTCCGAAAATATCATTCACGTGGCATGGCGGCATTGGTTGAAGCAGGACAACCTCAAATGTGACATCTTGTGGTATGGTACAGACAAAACAATTTCAAAAAACAGTGAGTTAGACTTGCATGGAGGAGATAAGATTACAGTTGAACCAAGCCACTTATAACAACAATTCAACTTCAATAGCTTCATTGAGTAGCCTCACAGAGCCAAAGAAAAGATAAAAGAAAAAAGAAAAACAGAATGGCTTATGCTTCGGCAACTCGACTCAAATCATCACCTATTATCGACAAGACCAAGTGGATTAAGGGACAAAACCTCCGACAGCCTTCGGTTTGTGTCGTACGGTGCAACCCTACATCGGCCACCCTCACAGTCCGTGCTAGTTCTTATGCTGATGAGCTTGTTAAGACTGCGGTATGTACTAGAAGATATTTGAGTTTTTTTATATACACATTAGAACTTAAGTAATCTAGAACCACATTTGTATGAATTAAGCTGTCTTAAAGGGTTACTAGCCATGCATGTATGCTCGTATCTACAATTTTTTGTTGGTAAGTTTAAGTAATCTATGGTGTATATGGTGGCTTCAATAATCTGCAATTGCTTGTGAATCAGGTTAAGCTACGCAAGGCACCAATTGAAGGGTTTTTCTTTTTAATCTTTAGGATGTAGAAAACCATTGCATCTCCAGGTCGTGCTATTTTGGCCATGGATGAATCAAATAATACATGTGGGAAGCGACTTGACTCGACTGGTCTAGAGAATACCGAGGCAAATCGCCAAGCTTACTGTACCCTTCTCGTGTCTGCCCCCGGCCTCAGCAACTACATCTCTGGAGCCATCCTTTTCGAGGAGACTCTCTACCAATCTACCATCGATGGGAAAAGATGGTTGATGTTCTTGCTGACCAAAAAATTGTCCCTGGTATCAAAGTTGACAAGGTAAATCGACTAATCATAAAGCACCATCAAACACATGTTCTTAAAAATGATACTTGGAACTGAATGATATGGTTAATAAAATAACAGGGGCTGGTTCCCCTCCCTGGTTCCAACAACGAATCGTGGTGTCAAGGTCTTGACGGTCTTTCATCCCGTACAGCTTCCTACTATCAACAGGGTGCTCGTTTTGCCAAATGGTCATCTCCTGTCCGATCAGACAGGCGTACTGTTGTCAGCATTCCGAATGGACCATCTGCCTTGGCAGTTAAAGAGGCAGCCTGGGGTCTTGCTCACTATGCTGCCATTCCGAATGTATATGCAACTCGTTATTGAGAAGTGGCTTTTGTTTCCATTGTGTTGTAGGATAGTGGATTGGTCCCAATTGTGGAGCCGGAAATCTTGCTCGATGGTGAGCATGGGATCGATAGGACTTTCGAAGTAGCTCAGAAGGTTTGGGCTGAGGTTTTCTTCTACCTTGCTGAGAACAATGTCCTGTTTGAGGGAATCCTCCTCAAGCCCAGCGTGGTCATCCCTGGTGCTGAATGCAAGGACAAGGCCACCCCACAACAAGTTGCTGATTACACCCTCAAGCTCCTCCACAGGAGAATCCCCCCAGCTGTTCCTGGAATCATGGTACATTTTCTATACGAAAACATTGTAATAAAGTAGCAAAAATCCATACTAATCATCCCGGCTAACCATTTCTGTCGAACAGTTCTTGTCCGGTGGACAATCCGAGGTTGAAGCAACCCTCAACTTGAACGCAATGAACCAATCTCCGAACCCATGGCACGTCTCGTTTTCGTATGCCAGAGCTCTCCAGAACACTTGCTTGAAAACATGGGGAGGGAGACCCGAGAACGTTAAGGCCGCTCAGGATGCACTGCTCGTCCGTGCCAAGGCCAACTCGCTCGCTCAGCTCGGCAAATACACCGGCGAGGGAGAGTCAGAGGAGGCCAAGAAAGTAATGTTCATTAAGGGCTATGTATACTATGCTGCTGCAACTAAAGCTTCAGCTGAGATAATGGAGATGTCATGAGATGGCTTCTCTCTTTTTTTCTCAGTTTTTAAAGTTTTATAGGCCTTGGAGACTAGTTTTTTTATCTGGATTTCAATGTACTGTTAGTTAATAATCTTCTAGCTTATGAGAGTTACTTATAAATGCATCATCCATGAATATTAAAATATGCTTGAACCTGCATTTTCGCAAGTCTCGATCCTCCTCGATGTTGTTCAAAACTGTGTTTGTTATTGTTGGCTTGGAAAAACAAGCTCAGGCAAAACTATTAGATCCATTTAAAATACGAATCAGGACCCATATAAGAGAAAACTGAAAAGGATTCTCTTCTAAAATGGATCGTTCAAATTTAAGAATGACTGATCCATTTTCTGTGGAATTGTTCAACTTTAAGAGAAATTTGATGACAACTTATCTTTCTATCACCAGCAATAATGTAAAAAGAGTTTTAAATGAATGGACATACACAAAAGATGTATAGTTGGCCATTGGAACAAATTCATAAATGTTAAAACTTAACATCTCCTGTTAGGCAAGAATGTTGGTTTTGGTACATGGATAAAAGTTACCTTCAAGAGTTCTCATTTGTGTAAGAAATTGAATAGACAGAGACTAATCCATGGGGAAGGAAGAGAAATCTAAACAACTGGAAGCCCTTCACTTGGTAAATGCAATGCATAGATGTCAAAGAACTGATCCAGCTATATCTGCAGCCACAAAATTATGGACAGCATTATCACATAAGAAATCTGATCTAAAAGAATCAATCATCAATGGAGTATACAGAAGGGTTTCTATATGTGTGCGCATATTTATAGAGGAACATGGGAGAAACCATAGGAGAACTAGCAACAAATTACTACTGTGTTAAATAACTATATTTTCCAGTTGTTTCTTTATCTTAATCTGAATAAGACTGAAGCCTGGGTTATAGAAACTGTAGCCATGGAAAGTTCAACAGAGACGAAGGAACTATCAGCTTCAGCAACAATGCATTATTGCTTCTTCAGCAAAGTTTTGTCCTTTGCCAGTGATAAATAATAGCAGAATAATTTTGTAGGACTCTATTACCAACCAGATTAGTCTTGTGTCATTTGTACCTAAAAATAAGAGGGGCAAACAATGAAACAGGCAGGCAAGCCGAAGCTGACATGTTACCATCTTTTGGGATAAAAAACTATTTAGCTTTCTTATCAAATGCATGAAGATTGAAGGCTACTTGCACTGGATACCATTTCCATCAACGAAAATGTTGGGAGAACTAGCTCCAAAGACATTCAAAAGCCTAAACAACTAGATGCCAATCTTCTGTTTCTCATATGACTATGGGAGTCAATAACTGCTCGGCAGGTCAAGATTTCCTTTGAAAAAACAGGCAAGTATCCAAAAATGCATATAAAAAGCAGAAAATTCTTAGAACCAAATGATCACAATGCCTGCTTTTACACAAACAGTATAAATAGGGGATAGTAGTTATACCTGGCTCATTTTTCAGGCTCTCTTTTGAAGGATCCACCAGGGACCACACTTGTAGAGTCATGATTATTGCCACTTGAAACATCCATGGCTTGCTCCTTAAATACAAAGCAGTCACCTCGTTAATCTCAAAAGAACATCTTACTCCACTGCTTAGCATTCAAGTTTAAGAACGAAGTTAAACAACGATACCTGATTGGTCGAAGCTTGCCCGTGCGTCCGTTGGGGCTTGGAATTTAGATCAAACATTTCATTCCCTACCTTTCCATCACCCTCAGCATTACCATCGAGCACTGGAACACGAGAGAATCGATGATTTTGCGGGTTCTCTCTCGCTGCAGCCTTAGGCTGCTGATTCTGATCCTTCCTTACATCATTTGGATTCGAATTGAGTGGTTGCAACCCCAGTTCCTCCAATCGACCAGCCTTATCCCCTGGAAACTACAACAAAAAGAAGGAATTTTAGCGGACTTTCTATATATGTATATGCATATAAACATAAAATCTTGTCCTAGTAAAGAGTGACAAACCTCAACTCTCTGCCTCAACAAGAGATATCTCCCATGGGTCCTTTTACCTCCAACATGTACGATCATATCGCATTGCAGGCAAAGGGAACTACCATCTACTTCACAGTAAAAGAAAGCTACGTACAAAAAAACCCAACAAACGAACAAATTTCCAAAATGAGAAAGAAAAAGAGTTTTCACAATAATTATAGTATTGAAAATGATATATAATACCAGGTGCATTTTCACATATATCACAACGTGGGACATTGCTGGGGTCGGCTAACCCAACTCTGACATGTCTGCTTGCAAGCTTATTACACATGTGAACCTAAAAACTCCAAATAAAGTCTCCTTATTGATTTAATTTAGCAAAATAAAATGAATTACAAAAACAATTATAAAAATCTAAATCTAATTTTAGATAATAAGATTTAGGAGTTTAGGTTCAAGTTTCAAGTTAATCAAACTGTAAGCACATCAAGAGTACGTACACGTAGACATGTGTAAACACGCATAAGATCTATTAATGGTATTAAATGGGAAATCAAAATGATATAAGAGACCTTTTCGTCGCATGAACGGCAGAGAGCAGCCTCGTCGGCGGCGCAGAAAATGATCGCAGCGGCGCTCTCGCATACGTCGCAAATCGTTCGCATTCTAGTCTGTCTGTTCGCTTTCCGTTTACTTCTCCTTTCTTGATGACGACGGCATCCTTCAACGGAGCGGAAACCAACTGATCAGAATTTCCAAAGACGAATTCAACGATTCAGCAAACGATTATTCCTTCAAAATCTAACAAAAGGGAAAGGTAGGAAGCGGAATAAACGAGAAAGGATCGAATTGAAGGGGGGGGGGGGGGGAAGGGAATTCTGTTACAAGGAGTAGCTGAAGCAGAGAGGAAATCAACTCCTCAAGTTTCAAAGTCTCGGAGAAACTGCGAGAAAGAAAATCGCTTACTCGCTGCAAGTATGTAAATCCCCCGCACACGCTAATTGTTCTATACTTTTATTTGGTCAAATTCTGTCAAAGATCCCTATACTATGCACTTTTGATAGATTTAGTCCGTATATTATAATTTGATAAAGGACTATAAATAGTTAAATTATAAGAAACGGACTTAATTCATTTGAAATGCATTGTCGAAGGACCTTTTATAGAATTTGACATTTCTTTCTCGTTTTCTAACTCACAGAATATGCAAGATTAAATTATGGATAGAGACTCTGCGTGGACACGTTTCGAACTATTAAGGCGAGTACAAAGTGGCTTGATCTATGGGAAGCAGTGAATCTGGGAGAGCTGTGCTGTTGTCGCCATTATCTATTGATCTGTTGGCATGTGTTTGGGCTGGTGGTGGGTTTCAAAATAACAATCATCGACGCGCGAGCTAGAGGTGTGGAAGACACGAAGATCGTGAATAGCATGACCCAAAACACTCCTGGTAGGTGGGTTCCACTCGCCTGATAGGGCATCGGCTTAGCGATTTTCTAGGTTTAGTGGATAACCCACTAGACAGCCATTACCCACAAAGGATGTTTTTACCAACAATTATGTACTATTAAGGTATGTTTGGTAAGACAAATATAAAATTAAATTATTATATTATTAGTTTTTTATATATCAATAAAATTAATATATTAAAAGTATAACAAATCATCAATTTTTTTTTAATTATAACGATCCACAATTTTTATTACACAATCATACATGCTAATAATTCATTGTACATTAATAAGAAAATTTCAGATTTGTAATGCTTTTATCATATTTTTATGTTTCGTTCAGCAATCTGTTTTAAACGAAAATTTTGTGTAACATCCGTTTTTCCAACAAAAGTTGAAAAAAAAGTATAATAGGAAAACGCCTGTTTACAGCACAAAATCTTTTAAATTACGGCGACAACACGATTCTAGAAGAACCATTCAACAGCGCTTTAGTTATCAACCTCAAAACTCCCGTTTCAAACGGGTTATTGAACGAAGCCTTAATCTAATGACAAAGGCTATCTTATTTTTATATATGTATGTTCAATAGTGTCAGGGTAATTAAACATTTAAGTAATTTGAATTTAAGTAGTATAATGTATATTTAAAATTAAAATTAAAAAAATAATTAAATTATAATATTAAAAAAATAATAAAACTAGAGTTCGTTTGGTTTTATAAACAAAAATATTCTTTTTTAAGAAAACAAAAACGCTTATATATATATATATATATTTTTGAAATATTTTTTAATAGTATGGCCACTATATTCGAAAGGTAATGAGTGTGGAAACCACATTGAAAGCTCCCCTTGAAGCATTTTTGTCCACTAATCTTATATCCCACATCGGCTCAACCTACCCTACATGTTTTAATTTAGGCCACGGATTCTATGGGTCATTGGCCCCTACAAGCTTCTCAAGAATAAAACTTTACATAGACCTAGACGGAAAGCTGATCGAATAGTAAGAGGTGTTAAAATATTGAATTTTAAAAATATAATAAATTATTAAATATTTAAAAGATAATATTTAATTTGTTTAATATTTAAACTTATAAATTTAAATTATTATTAGTATGATTGAATTTTCTCTCTTTCGAAAAAAATGGATTTTTTTAGTTTTTTATATTTATTTATTATAGTTTCTTTTTTATGTTTGAATCTCTTTGTTTGAACTCTTTTTAAATAATAAAAATTATTCTGTATTATCTTGAAAAAATAATGGTAGTGTTTCACACGAGTATATTCCAAAATAATAATTATCCTTGTAAACTATTTTATCTCATATTTGATGTCCGGTTGATGTATTTTCTGTGAAAAATTATATTATGAGTCTAATTTATCACGTTAATTATGGTTTTATCTAATTATAATCACTTATTTTACTATTATCTTTTAAATTATTTTTTTCACCAATAATTCTTCATTCATTTTTTATGTCATTAAAAATATATTTTTTAAAATTAAATTAATTACATAGATGATTAGTGATAAAATGAATAATTTTTATTAGTTAAGAACTACAGATGATGTGATCAACTAGACCCATGATATAATATTGATTCTTGTATACTAATCCTTGTTTGTTTAGTATTGGATCATATGGAGAAAGCGGTCCATGTTCATGCATTTGCTACATTTTTGTAGGCATGCATTCCTATTATAAACTAACCAAATGTTATTTTTTAAATGAGATTTGAGTTCATAGAATTTATATAAAATTTATTATTTTAAAAATAAATTAACATTGTTAAAGGAATAATTATTATTTTTAGCGGTCACGGGTTCGAATATCAATAATGCTAGCAGAATGATTAAGCGATCAATATTAAATAATTGAAAGTATAATCTAGAACATATACTATTATAATCACGGTTAACTGATTAAAAAATATAAAAAATAAACCGATGTTAGTGTGGTTTACATCAAAATGTTAATAGAATTAATTATATTAAAAATATTTATATTTATACCAAATGAATTTATAATTTATTTTAAAATCGCATTAGTCGTCATTGACATTAGATTTAAAATTTAATCCAAATAATTTCTCTTCCTTTGCATTATATTAAAAAAAAAAGGTAAATTTCACTTGAAATCTTTTATATTTAGTACGTATTTTATTTTGGTCATCAATTAAAAAAAAAGGTTATTTTTGATTTTTTATGTCCACCCTTATTTAGACACTATTAGCACCCGTTAGTGTAACATGTTAATGAAAAAAAAGTTTAATTTGTAGTTTAATCTTAAAACTTTTTAAATTTTATTTTTCAATCTCCCTAAAATTTCGCCTTAAAAATAAGGGTCAAATTTGGAATGAACATGATTTGACTTTTAATTTTAAAAGATCCATTGAAACGGTTACCGTAAAATAGGGTCGCGACCGTTTCTAGTGTTATCGGCGGCGGCATCAAACGGCGGAAGATTACTGAGTTGAAATAAATGGTCCAATTGACACTCATGCATTCAAATAATTTGAGATTAATTGTTTGATCATTTTGTTACAATTACTGATGTTCGAATTTATGACCTCTAAAAACAACAATCATTCTGTTAACCACTCGAGTTATAAGACTCATGCTAAACGCTTAAGTTACTTTATCTAATCATTTAAATAGTGTTGTTAATTGTTGCAGATAAAATAAAATAAAAACAAAGTGAAATTTTAAATTTTAACATAATTGAGGGACTGAAACCATAAATATCCCATATTTAAACAATATAGCGGTAGTAGAATACGGATTGAGGCGGCTCGATTCGATTGGAAGTTAACAACTTAACACCAACTGACTTTTAAGCATGAAGACCACGTGGCACGAGACAAACCCATATAAAAAAGCAAGGGTAAAACCGTAAATAAGTTCTCCACAACGCGCAAGGAAGTGAAGAAAACTACATAAGACGCTGGCTTTCCCGGTCCGGCTGTCCCGGTGATGCTCGACGTATAATCTCCGCTTTTGACTGTTTCATCAAGTAGCGCCGATCTCCGGTTGGATTTTTTCTTCCATTTTTATCCTTGAATTAAATTCACATTCTCCTTTTTATCCTTCGTCTTCAACTTTTGAGGCTTAAAGTCATAGCATTAGCACCTTCGTTCGATTTCGCTTCAGTTTTTTGCTCTTCCAAGTCAAGTCTATGACCTTCCTATTTGATGATTTTTTATTGTATTTTCTTAGCAGTTTCTTTCTTATAATTTAAGTTCAAAGAACAATTTAAATTTAGTTAATTAAATATTGATGTAGGTAAGATTTTTGATATCTGAATTCAGAAATTAACCGTTGGAAATTTTGATACCGTTTGAAACTGATTACTGCCAACGTTTAGAAATCCATAAATTTTGGATTCTTACGTTAAAATGCGCAATTCTTATTGTTTTCCCCGAATCAAACTGTTGTTTTTTTAAACTATTTTTAGATTTTAATCGGTTTGGATTATGCAGAGCTCGAGTTTTGAGGTGGAAGTACGAATTAAGGATTCAGATCACAGCAAGATGGAGGGAAAACGATGCGGTTTTGCTGCTAATCATTAGTTCTTTTAACTGAACCGCCATTTTCGTTTTGAGGTAAATGAAGAAAATGAGTGAAAAGTTTTTTTTTATTTGTTTATTAGTATAAAGTTGAAGATTTTCTTTGCTTGGCATTTAAGCATAGTTGGTGACATCTAGGGAAAGGTTTCTGCTCTTTCAAGTTTTAAGAATAAATAATTTCTTTTTTTCTTTTTGGTTGAAAGATTAGGGTAAGGAATGGAGCTTTCCATCTTAATTACCAGCTTCATTGACATTTGTTTTTGTTTTTCATTTTTTAAATGTTTAATATAATTGATGTTTAACCTTAAAAATTAGCATCAAATATAAAATCAAATCATTTTCATGTTGGTTGGATAAAGCTTATAATTAGCTCATTCTTGCTGATATAATCAGTAATTAGTCTTTATATACTCATTGATCATTTTCTATTGGTAGTTGGATTTACAATCACGAATCACGATTAGCTTATTTTAGCAGATAGTCTATGGTTGTGAACAGATGGGGCATAAGCTTAATATTATATTTGGCAACCCCAACAACTTGCTGTTAACTTATAAACTGTCTTGGATTTTTTTAGGGAAGCTAGAGTGAGATGTGTATTTGATCTCTTGAGTTTGATTTTTTTTCCTCTTTGAGAATCTGCGAATTCGTGTCTTTTTTTGATTTAACGTTTAGTGGGGTGAGTAGAAAGAAAAGTGGTGTACAAAAATGGGGGCAATTGGCGGGGAAGAGTTAAAGAAGTTAGAAAAAGAGCAGAAGGCACAAATGGCAGGTGCCCGTGAGGAGAGGATTCTAGTTGTGGTGAGGCTGAGGCCTTTGAGTGACAAGGAAATTATAGCAGATGAAGTTGCTGATTGGGAGTGCATCAATGAAAGTACTATCTTATATCGGAACACCCTCCGTGAAGGGTCCACATTTCCTTCTGCCTATACTTTTGGTAAGCAAATTCTTTCTGTTTTCATTTTGGTTCTGATCGAACGATCTTTGGTTGCCTTAAACTATAACCAATTCCCTGTTTCTAACTCATATTTGCTGAAGTTGGGACTTTCTTTTTACTATAATATGCTTAAATGAAAACCAAATTTATCCTTTAAAATGCCTGACTAATTGGCTAGGCCATATTAATGATTGAGATCTTGATTTCTGTTTGTGTAACAAACGTTCTTGGCATAAGTGTTTTTTTTTTTTTTGTGTGTGTGTGTGTGTGGAATTCATTGCTTAAGTTTTAATATCAGTTCTAAAAGCATCAAAATTGAAAATAGTTATTTCTGTTATGTGCTGGTGATTTGGTAGTAGTTTTGATTAATAAAGTTTTAGACACGAAACTTATGTTGCTGTCACATTTTTCTTCCATCTTATATTGGGGACAGATAGAGTATTTCGGGGTGATGCTTCGACAAAGCAAGTGTACGAGGAAGGAGCCAAGGAGGTTGCTCTTTCAGTTGTTAGTGGTGTTAATTGTAAGTAGGGGTATTGGCAATTTTGCATCTTGGTATTTCTCTCTTTGATAAACTACTTGGTGAGGGGGGAAAAGGTTTTTTCTAACACATTTTCCTCCTGTTCCACAGCTAGTATTTTTGCATACGGGCAAACTAGCAGTGGGAAGACATACACCATGACTGGAATCACTGAGAATACAGTTGCAGACATATTTGATTACATAAACAGAGTAATGAAAGTTTAACTTATCTTAGTTCCAACTTGTTTACTGCATTTTCCCATATCTTAATTTTAAAGCTTTTATTTGCATAATATGGATATGAACATTGCAGCATGAGGAGAGAGCATTTGTTTTGAAGTTCTCAGCAATTGAGATATACAATGAAGCAATTAGAGACCTCTTAAATTCAGAAAACACTCAACTTAGGCTACGTGATGATCCTGAGGTGAATACCAACATCTATATTACTTTCAGTTTATTGAGTTATTTTTTATTTAACAAGTTCCCTTCATCAGAGGGGAACCACTGTGGAGAAAGTCACGGAGGAAGTGCTGAGGGACTGGAACCATTTGAAAGAACTCCTAGCCATTTGTGAAGGTTAAGCATTTTAAAGAGTCTTATGTTTACTGGATGATGTTGCATCATTGATATTTTTAATGTATTCCATTGTTTCAGCTCAAAGAAAGATAGGAGAGACGTCATTGAATGAGAGAAGCTCCAGATCTCATCAAATTATAAGATTGGTATGCTTTCTTTCTTTGCGTAAACATTTAACTGAAAATAGCTTACGTGTAGTGATGTTGAGTTTCTCCCTTCCGTTTTTAGCATACCGTAATGTGACTTCTAACTTTTGTAGACAATTGAAAGCTCTGCTCGTGAGTTCCTAGGAAAAGAAAATTCAACAACCCTTGCAGCTAGTGTGGTATGGCTCATGGAATTTACTTTCACATTTGCAATTCACTGACTAACTCAACTGAAATTGTTAAGTCATGGAAAGATGGTATTTGAATGCAGAATTTTGTTGATCTGGCTGGAAGTGAGAGAGCATCTCAGTCATTGTCAACCGGGGAAAGACTGAAAGAGGGTTGCCATATAAATCGTAGTTTATTGACTCTGTCAACCGTTGTTCGCAAGCTAAGGTTGGCTGTGGATCATCATAAATTTTGAGTGCGCTTAGTTTTTTTTAAATACAACCGTCAGCAAGAGACTATTTAATATTTCTAAATTCGTTATTTGGCGTAGCTGGTTATTGTTGAATTAGTTATTTTATTACTTTGAACTTGATTGAGTTCCTTTATCCTTTTGGTTGTTAGTTTTTCCATTTTAAATTGAAATGGAGAATTTGGGCATAATTTCATGATGGTTTATTGAGGCTGAGAGCTGAATCTTTCTCAATGGCACTAATAGTTAGTTCACTTTTTACTACATTCCTTTTTTCTTGGTGTTAGTTCTTTGAATCCAGTTGGTTAGCTCATTTTATTTTCTGTTATAATTACCACAAAATTGTTTTGAAATACAGAATAGTATTAATGATTTTTTTTTTTTTTTTTGCAAAAAACAATTTCTTGTTAAAATTTTCTAACCTACACACTTGTGGTTGTATGGTGGATGCAGTAAAGGCAGGCAAGGACATATCAATTACAGAGATTCTAAGCTGACACGCATACTGCAGCCTTGTTTGGGTGGTAATGCCAGGACTGCCATCATATGTACCTTGAGTCCTGCACGAAGCCATGTTGAACAAACCAGGAACACTCTTCTGTTTGCTTGTTGTGCAAAAGAAGTTACTACAAAAGCGCAGGTCAACGTGGTCATGTCTGATAAGGCCTTAGTTAAGCAATTGCAAAGAGAGTTGGCCAGGTTAGAAAGTGAACTCAAGAATCCTGCTCCTCCTCCATCAAACAGTGACCATGCGGCTTTACTGAGAACGAAAGACCTTCAGATTCAAAAGGTTATGCTTTGCTTTTGAAACTCATTTGTAGATATACTCGAACTTGCTTCCATGCGTACCTGAATGAAAATGAGCTACTGTTAGTCTGTTACATATCACATATTTATAGCAGAAATGCTTCCTGCAGTGTTATCCTTTAAGTTCCAGTACACTAGGAGTCCTATGCATTTCACTCAATAGATACTTTTGCAAGCCGAAAAGTAGGCTGCAAGCGGAGTAGCAAACTGTTCTGTCTTCTGAATAAAAAGATTAAGCATCTACATTTACATATTGCCTAGCATAAGGAATGGAACTAGATCTAAATATCAGGAGGGGCCAAGTTGCCTAACTTCAAAGTCATTAGGGGCTTAATAAGTATTTAAACCCAAAATTTGGGGTAGGGCTTATTTTTACAAGTATTCAAACTAATAGGGACCTAAATTGCCATTAACCTAAGATTTTGGAGGGACTTGGCCTCTTTCGTTGCCTCTTTAGTTTTTTCGATGCCTAACGTCGATTGCTCGACTTTGCTTTATGCCAGATGGAGAAGGATATTAGAGAATTGATTAAGCAGCGTGATCTTGCTCAATCTCGAGTTGAGGATTTGCTAAGGGTGATTGGAAATCATCAAAATTCAGGACAATCGGTACGTGTTATTGACTTTATTCTGTATCTTTACATGTTATGCTATTCACTCAATATGATCCTAATTGCTATAGTATTTTTTAAAATGTTTAATCCCTTGTTTATAGGAAATCTTTGGCCTCTGACCTTTCATTTCTATGATCAGGCAAGGATCGATTACCATCCCAATCAACATGCAGGACATGCATGGGAAGATTACTATTCAGCATCGGAATCATCATGTTTGGCTGATTCTAATCGGTTGAATGAGCATGTTCAAAATTTTAATTCAATCCATGGCTATGACACAGAGAGTGGGAGTAATATTAAGGAGCATTCAATGTCTGATACTGGTCAAAGTCTTGACAAGACTCCTCATAAAACTGCTGATGACCTTGAGGAATACTGCAAAGAGGTTCAATGTATTGAGCCCGAAGAATCAGGGAGGGATTATAATTCTAAATCTCGAGCCTTACCAAATGGTGAAAGTGAAGGAACATTGCCATTGCCACTTTATGGAGATGGAGATGGGACCAACCATGAAATAATGCCTACTTCAATGAATGGAAATAGTGAAGCAAATCATAACCAACATGGTTTTATGTCTGATACATTGGAACAGCGACTTCGTCGCGTACAGAAGACAATTGACTCTCTTGTAATCCCTGACAAATCATCCCTATCAGATTTGTCAAGTTCTAGAAGCCTGAAATTAAGTAGGAGCTGGAGTTGTAGAGCAGATGTCATGGGCAGTACATCTTCTTATGCTGACAGAGAACATTTCGAAAGCACCCCACTAACTGGGATGGAGAAGAACTATCCCGGAAGACCACAAGATTACCAAAAGAAGTTCCCTTTATTAAATTTTGGTGCCAGTAATGGAGTGCTCTCCCGGAATAACTCCCACTCTTCTCTTGGGAGTGCTTCCGTCAAGACTTCTGCAGATGAAGACATTACTAGCATTCATACTTTTGTTGCAGGATTGAATAAGCAACTCGCTAATGGTCAGGTGAGAGTTGCCTACCGTTTTCCCTCCCTTATCTGGAAAAAGAACTTTAAAATATGCATTAGAGCAATGTGATTTGATTTATTTGTACATTCGTCTTAGGTTCAAAGCACGGGACTAGAAGCAAACGAGTCTGGAAGGAGTATGAAAGATGTAGGATTGGATCCGATGCATTCAGCATCGAGCACGAGCACTCCTCTGCATTGGCCTCTGGAATTTGAGAGGCTGCAAAGAGCAATACTTGAACTTTGGCAAGCTTGCAATGTTTCTCTGGTTCACAGAACATACTTCTTCCTGCTCTTTAAAGGTGATCCAACTGATTCCATTTACATGGAGGTAGAACTCAGGAGACTTACCTTCCTCAAGGAAACATTTTCTGGAGGAAATCAAGCCATCGAAGACGGTCACACTCTCACACTGGCTTCAAGGTTATCTCTCCCTCCTAGAGTATTCTTCTTTTTCAATATCGAATGTCGGATACTGTGTTGCATATCCATAAAGCATGCTTCAATGCTGTCATAGTATATTAAACTCGGGAAGATGGTAATTCGGAGGGCCCAGCCGGCAACCAACCATTAATGGAAATCTAGAGGGAAAAAAATGTTTGTTTTATGTTACTTTCCTGACATGTTATATGTTATCCCTTGTATCAAATTATACTTGAATAAACTTTTGCTAATCAGTTCATATCTGTGCAGTGTGCGAAATCTTCTCCGCGAGAGACAAACCTTGAGCAAGCTGTTACGTAAAAGATTTACAGAACAAGAAAGAGAGAAACTGTATCAGAAATGGGGCATCGAGCTGAACTCGAAGCAGAGACGGCTCCAGCTGGTGAATCAGTTGTGGACCAATACCAAGGACATGAGCCGTGTAAAGGACAGTGCCACCATTGTTGCGAAACTGATCAGGTTTGTGGAGCAAGGAAAGGCCCTAAAGGAAATGTTCGGACTCAGCTTTACTCCTCCGCGCCCACGTCGAAGAACCGGCTGGAGAAACAGCATGGCATCCCTTTTGTGAAGCTCTTGTTCATGCATATATGCCTATATTATAACACATGTGCAGAGAGGTAATTTCTTGAAAATTATATAGTAGTTTAAAATCTTAACCAGAGTGAATTAGAGGCTACAGATTTGGCATGGTTAGTATTTCAAAATATAAATATAAATTGTTTGATGTATTGGTGATGTAATTTTTTAAATAGATTTTTTTAACCAGAGTGAATTAGTTAAGACTCTCCAGCACCATGAAAATGGAATCCCTCTCTATCCCCATAGTTTCTACTTTCTACCCATTGAATGGAAATGAACCAATTAGGACAGTAGAAAGAGTTTATGTTACACTGTCCTCCACAAGGAACAAAGACTAATCCAAGACAAATTCTCCATTTAAGGAAACCTTCTTAACTCAACACGTCAAGCACATGTTGAATTTTGGGTGGGGTTTGTTATTTTATGATTTGTGTCAATTTTGCAATGGTGGCTTTCATCTGACCATTGATGCCTAAGCAGGATCTGGCAATACCTTCTTCAACTGGATCTCCAATATCTGAGACCTCAAGCATATAAATCAAGTAATAATGCCAAATCCAGCAATCTTAAACATGGCACGCAACTTCAAGCAACTAATCTAATGGAAGAAACAGAGCTTAGCAGCTGAACCAAGGTCAAAGAACCATTTCCACTTGGGTCTGAATCTTGACTGTCCCCATTAATGTTTCTTGCTGCATAAAGGCATTGAAAACCCAGCTCAACCGCACTATTACCGCCCTCCACCATTGAAAGCAGCCAGGGGGACATAACCACAAGCAAGTTGGAAAAATGAAGAACAGGGAAGCAATAGAAATAAAGATAGTAATAAAAGTTGGGTTTAAAAGAAACATGGAACGGGTACAATACCCGGATTTACAGAAATGGATGGACTGGATTCCAATCCCTTCTACCCGATAAAAGGTGAAAGACCCTGTATGCTAACAACTTCTGCTTACGAGCGAAGGAAATTAACAGCAAAATGGAACATTAAAAAAGACATTCAAGGTCTGGTTAAACCATACAATTAAGGCAAATAGTAGACCGCTGCCTCAGGCGTAACAATAGGGCCAGTGCTCGTCCTCGCTAGCCCCGGACTCGACAACAGCATTGTAATCTTCCTCATTGGAATAGTAAAAACCATTGTTATTCATGGCAGTCAACGAACAAGGAGATGATGCCATGAGATAAGGCATGTTGTGGAAGGAACGAGCAATGGTGCTAACTAAAGCAGCATAGGTGCCTTCATCGCCATGGTCCTGTCCACAAAATTCTTCGGCACGGTGCTTGAGGGTATCAAACATAAGCTGGGGCTCATGCTGCATCACTCGGAGGACATCCCCACATGACGGACCAGGAACAGCTCGTGTAATCACAAAGCTGTGCGGACCATCACTCTGCGACACACTAATGACACTCGGGCCGCCAAAGAGGTTGTGTACTCCACCGAGGGACTCCTGGTAAGCCCCGCCCAAGAACATACCCAAATAATACCGCCCATTAGCACCGCCACCACTGCCGCTGCCATAACCTTCCAACTCATGTAAAGCCAAGCTCGTTTCACCTCCGATGAACTTATCAATCTTCCCATCACTGTCACAAGTTAAATCAGACAACACCCCTCTCACATCAGGCCGTTCCCCTAATCGATGAATCGGAACTATAGGAAAAACCTGACCAATGCTCCAAAAATCAGGGATCGAAGTGAAAATCGAGAGATTCACATGGTATGTCCTAGTAGGCTCAGATGCATCAACCATATTCGAAACCAGGTCACATAACCCATCAACAGCAGCAAGCTGTTCAATCCCCAAAGTCCCTTCTTTAAACCGATCCACGCATCTTTGCTTCAACTGATCAGCATAAACCAAACAAGTCTCACTCTCGTGTCTCACTGCTGCCTGAATCAAGTTCCAGCAATCAACACGAGCATCCTCGAGACCCTCCAATATAAACGAAAGGTCAACCGGGTTCATTGCAGCCGGAGCAGAAACAGAAATAGCCTCAAATATCAAAACAGAATGATGGGAAACAATAGCTCTCCCACTTTCACTACAAATAATCGGATGCTTGATCGATTTACGGTCACAGACAAACCGAATTGCATTAACAACAGCTGAAGCATATTCCTGAAGGCCATAAGAAACAGAGAGATCCGAATTACCAGATTTTGACCCATCGTAATCTATTCCCAGGCCGCCTCCGATATCAATAACCTTCATTTCAGCGCCAAGACGTACTAATTCCGAGTAGATTTGTGCAGCTTCGCCGACACCAGCTTGAAGCAAAGCTGTTGAAGGGATTTGGGATCCAATATGGAAGTGTAACAATTGCAGACAATCAAGCATCCCCGAATCTTGAAGCTTTTTAACAACCCTTAAAATCTGGGTGGTTGTTAAACCGAACTTACCTTTCTCACCCGACGTCGACCCGAAATGACCCGAGTGTTTGGTTCTCAGCTTAGCTCGAACTCCAATCACGGGTCGAACAGAAAGCTTCTTGCTTATTTCAATAACCAAATTCACTTCTTCCTCTTCTTCAAGAACAATTACAGTGTTCAACGCGAGCTTCCTTGCTAGCAAGGCAAGGAAAATGAACTCAGCATCTTTGAAACCATTGCAGACCAACAAGGCCTCCGGGTTTCCCTTGCAAAGGCAGCTCATGGCAAGGAGGAGTTCGGGCTTTGAACCGGCCTCAAGGCCGAACCTGAAGGGCGACCCGAATTTAACTATGTCTTCAACCACGAACCTGTCTTGGTTACATTTCACGGGATAAACACCTTGGTAATGAGACTCGTAGCCTTGGGCTTGGATGGCTGATTCAAAAGCCGAGTGAAGAGACTCGACCCGGTTCTTCAGCACATCGGGTATGCGAACAATGAGGGGAAACTGTAAACCGAGACCTCCCACCGATTTCGGATCCGAAACTTTCTTGACGATTTTCAACAAATCGATTTCTTGGTGTGCAAGAGTGTCCGTTCCGTACGGACGAACGGCGATATTGCCCGATTCGTTGACTGAAAAATAAGGTGCTCCCCAGCCATCAATACGGTAGAGGGCGGAGGAGTGAGCGGGGGACCAATGGGTAGAGTTGGAATTAAGGGCGGACGCAGCAGTGGAAGATTCGAATGGGACCACAGCTGGAAGGGAGCTGTCCCCGGCAATGAAAGCCGCGTGACCAGGAGGCGCTACGGCAGCAGCATCTACGCAGCAAGCCAGGGCCGGCATCCCTACGAATGAATCTGTAAAACTAGCTAAAAGAGATTTGAAAAAGAAAAATTAGAGATTAGCGAAAAAAAATGATGAGATTTATGATTTAGCTTTCAAAAGGTGGGAGCTTTAAAGCCCGCCGAGGCCGAGGCCCCGGCTACTCCCTCAAAAGAAGCAGAAGACGACTCTACTACAACAAGAACAACACTTCCTCTTTACCCTAAACTTCAAAATCCCCACGCCGACCCTTTCAGCAGAATATTTTTATCAGATCTAAAATTTAAAAAAAAAAAACGTTTTTTATGTAACGGCACAAAATTATGCTGCGGAAAAGGAATTCACCATGCAGATCTGGAAACAAAAAATATTGATTTTAGAACGAAAGAAAATTACGGAAACTGAATTAACTGAGAAAAACAAAATTTTCCGAGAAAATAAAGGAAAATCAGAGAGAAACAAGGGAGGGTTTTGATATGTTATATTCAAAAGGAGACGTTAGCAATGGTGGATTGAGCGAGAATTTGTTGAACGAAGATGGGTCCTTTATATAGCGTTTTTACGGGCCGGCTTGGGCTACCGGGTTAGACATTGGGTACCCGAAACAAATATCGTATCAATTTCTCAAAAATTTACATCATGACTCAGTCCCACCACGTATTTATAGGTGATTTTTATTGGTTGGTCCATAAATGACGCTATAAAACTGACATGATATAATTTTTCCAATTTCCTGCATTTGTTTTAAATTTTTAATCATTAAATTAAATTAAAAAATTACTTTTTATCGAAAAAATGTTACTTTATTTGACGTTGACTCTGAGATTCCTTTCGGTAACGGTTAATCAGTGGCGGGTTGCCGCGTGGACTGATCATTATGGGGTCCATTTCATGGAACGATAAGGATGAGGTTTTTTTCGTGAAAATATCGTACGATAACTTGGAATCAAAGCATAACCAAATTTTATTTTAATTCTGGTTTTAGTCCCTCTATTTTATTAAATTTTGAGATTTTGTCCCTTCATTTCAATTTAGTATGATTCATTTTTTCTATTTTCCTAGTGTTAATCACACCTAGTAATTGGTCTAAATTTATAGTAAAGCGTTAGTATTTATTTCTAATGTAATAAAAAAAATTGTTTTCCAAAATGTACTTAAATTTTATGTATTTTAATTGGCATAAATGGATTTAATCTTAAACTTTAGTGACTGTAATAGAAATGATGTTAAAGTTGAGTCGAGATTTAGAATTTACCCAACATTTCTTTGAACAATCCCAGAATCTACCAATTAGATAAAATCACGTGGATGTCACGTGGAGTGCCGTGGTTGATGGTATGATTCCTACATCCTAGTTTGATTACACAACTTACGGTCGAATATAATTTATTTTTTGTATTAATATTTTAAAAATATATATTATTTTCTATTTCTTTAATTTGTAATTATTTACTTATTTTTATCTCATCGTACATTCTTAACAAAATTAGACGAATGTATATATATATATATATATATTAGTTATCAATAATATGTTTTTTAAATTATTATAATTGGAGAAGGTATGAATCAAATATTAGATAAAAGGGCATAATTAATTATCAACTCTAAATTTTATATATTATACTAAAATTATGAACTTTAAAACTAAAATATTTGTTTGGACAGAGACAAGGAGATTCAGGAAACTGCTGAATTTTATTGGTATGTTTATTTTCATAGAAATTTCATTTTTTTTTGGGTTGTAAGAATTTTTGGATTTTTAATCTAATTATTTTGCTTCTGAATTACGTTGTAAATATAATTTTCTATGAATTTAATAAAAATTCAGTGGTATTTATAAAAAAAATGTTTATATATCAAAGTATTTTTTTTATTTATTATGGTTGTTTTTTTATTATCACTTTTATTATGATATATGATATTTTTTCTATTATTACTATTTTATTATTAATTTTACTAATTAAATTCATTTATAATTATTATTAGGAGTGAGTGTTCGATAGAGTCAATTAAAAAAATTGAGTTATTTGATTGGTGAGTCATATTTTACGACTCATTTTTTTCAATTCAAGTTCATATAAGAATTTAATTATATTGTTTATCATGTTTATAATACAATTTGATTCCAATTTAAACGATTTTCTCTAATCATATAATATATAGATATTTTTTCACATATCAATATATATATATCATAAAAAATTAAAAGACGCGTCTAGAACTTAAAAATAAATTCTCCGATTACTAAAATTTTGAGTTATTTGAATTATTCAAATTTTTATTTTACAAACTAAAATTTATTTGAAAAATATCGAGTAGAGTATATAAAATTTCAAATCGGGTTAAAACAAATCAAAATAATTTACTTGATTTTTTCCAAACTGAGTTAAATTTTACTCATCCCTAATTATTATCTTATCTTAGTAATTTTAATTTAATTTTTTATAACCTTTTAATAATTTATTTATTTTACTGACAATTTTGATGTAATTATATTTATTGTTGGGTCAGTTACCCATCAAATTAAAATTCCTGAATTCACCCATGTTTAGGAAAAATTATATTATGTGTCAGTCTCACCACCTGTTCATGGACCAATCAATAAAAATTGTCCACTTCATCAATTTTTCAATGTCATAATTTTTTTGCAAGCGAATCTTCACTTGAAAAATTAAAAAATAATAAGGTAATCAGTTTTTATTGGTTGGTCCCATAAATGACGTAATAGAACTGACCCATGATATAATTTCTACATATTTAGATAAAGAAGACGTTAATATTACTCTATTATTAGACTAGTGAGACTATGAACATTGAACTTATTAATTTGTTTACAGAATTAGTATTTTTAATTATGATTAAGTATTATTTTCACAACTTAAATGAGGGGAAAAAACGGAAATTTTTATTGATTTTCTTAACATGGAGTTTAATAAAATATTCTTTACATGTTTTAATTTGATAATTAAATTAAAATTATTATAATAATATTTTTTATTCTTAATAAATTTTATATTTTTAAGTAAAAACATTTACAAATTATTATTTAATAATCTGAAATAAAATTAAGAAATTTAATAGATATATTTTTTTTCTAATCCATTAATAAATCATCAAAAATTAATTTTAGATGGAGTATTTGATTACATATTGGAGCGATAAGAAATCGTGAGATGAAGAGAACGATAAAGAGAAAGAAAATGGAAAATATCGTGATAAAATGAGGAACTCTAGAGCCAATGGTTGAGCAGTGAGCAATGTTTTAGATGACTCGTAAGCAAAAACCTTATCTCCGAGAGAATCTGCGAGTTTTGACGCTTTTGTTTTCAAAACGTTAAAACTAACGGCAACTTTACGTCTTTGCCTTGCCCCAGCAACACGTCCGTTTACTTTAACACCGCGCATAGAACACGTAAAATCTAGAATTGAGATAACTATGGATTATTGTTAGCCTCAGGGATATTTCAACCTTTTTCAACATTTATAATTTAAATTTAAAAATATGTATTTAAATATTAATTTGTTTGTCGAGAATCTCAAGAATGTATAGTTAAAATTTTCGGTTGATATTTTTTAATTTTTTTAGGTTAAATTATGGATTTAAGATTAGGGATAATAATTTAATTTAAAATTAACGAGTTTTGATCTAGTTTAATCCGATAAAGACATTAAAAAATTAAGTTTGGGTCAGATTGATTATTGAAAGATAAAGTTGGTCAGGACCAAATTTAGATTGAAAATTCCGCAATCCATCCAAATATATTTATATATTTTTATTAATTTTTTTATGTTGAGTTAGATTTAATCAAATTTTTTTATTATTAAAATATCATAATCCGGTCGAGATCAAATTATAATTTTATTATGTCAGATCAAATCAGGTTGATGATAATATATTAATGTCAGGGTAAGGCAACCAAAAAATCATCCTGACCTAACCCATTGTCATACTATTAAGACCCTATAAAAACTAGGGGTGTAAATGTAAACCCCGACCCAGATGTCACATTGGACCTCCGGCCCAAAACCTGTATTTCAAAATTCTTTCAAAAGCCCAACAATTAAAATTCAATTCAAGTCCAAAATACTATTTATAAAATCCATTTAAGTTAAAACGCAAGTCCAAAATAATATAAAGTAATCGGAGCTCTAAAATATTACAAACCATTAAAACATTCGACCCAAATTAAAATAACAGAATTACAAAATACATAGGGTCTAACCAAATACTAGCCCACTAATCTATAAATGTACCCTGACATAGGTCGATGCTGAAATCCAAACCTCGATGGTGCTCCACCAACCGGCTTCCGCTAACCTACGCACGAAAACACATTTCGAACGCTGAGCTACTAAACCTCAGTGGGTACGCCGAACTCGGCCAACAACATGCATATCATAAGCAGTAAAGCATAACATATAAACATCGTGCATGAAATGATGATCTAACATGCTTGCCTACCACATAGCATAAACAATGTATAACATCGCACTTAGCATATACATGTCACATCACAAATAACACATAAGAGTGAGGCCCGCGTCCACACAGCATCGGGATCTTACACTCAGGATTGAGGCCGCCCTCAAATCCTATGCCCGGAATGTTACATTGGACATCTTCGAACGAGGCCGCCCAACGTTCGGAAAGGGGTGGAGGCCGCCCAACCAACCCCATGCTCGGAATGTTACATCGAACATCTTCGAGTGAGGCCGCCCAACACTCGGAATAAAAGTCTTCAAACATCATCCGGCATGTTACATCGGATGGCCTTCAACGTGTTGCAACACTTATGGATATCCGAATTTCCATCACACAATGACTCAAAACACATAAACGATCCACCTAGGATCTTAGCACAACAAGATATATTAAGACTTATCTTACCTTAGTCTTTCGGGTTTATAAACATCAAACTCGTATTAACAATTCATTTCATTAGTTATAAGATTCATTATAACCTTTAATCCTCTTATCTTGTCAAGTTTTCGCAGGGGTATCGATACCCTTATGTGGGGTATCGAACCACCCTACTTCGATACCCACCCAAAGAAGGCATCGAACATGGGTATCGATACCAGTATCGATACCCTTTGACCATTTCCAAAGTCAACAAAAAGGGAGCCCAGCAGCATCGATACTGGCATCGATGCCATTATGCCACTAGAGGTCCCGGTATCGAACCATGGTTCGATACACCTGGCAACTTAGCCTATTTTCACTCATGGGTATCGATACCGGTAGCCCGTGTATCGATACCCCTGCACGAAATGCAGGTCTGCACTTAAAAATATCTAAGGATTCTTCCCAAACATTAATCTATTCGATTCTAAAGTGTTCCCATTAGTTTCTAGAGATATTTAGGACGTTTTAACACCAATTCCAAGTCATTTAACACACAAATCCGAATTTCACCATTAATGTCCTCAAACATGCACACCAAGCATTCATACATGGATTTCTATATGCTATGCACTCTACCATGAAATGCAAGATAATTAGAAGAGTTGGGAGTACCAACCTCTTGCAGACAACAACAAACTTCTCTTCAAGCTTTTTCTTTCCCAAGCTCTTTCCTTTGCCCAAACTTGATGACGGATCTCCAACTTCACCAAACCAATACATATTTACCTCTTTTAATAGATCTTTGACGACTCTAAAACTTTTACTCTTCCACCAAAACGAGATTCCACAAAAAACTCCCAAAGATCAAACCTTTTCCTTAACTCTATTCTTACCAAAAAGGATGAAGAGGTGAAGAAAAAAAAAGAGAAAAAGATGAGCTCACATCTTTGCAGAAAAACATACCCCCTTAACCTCTAGTGATGTAATTACCAAATAACCCTCAACCAACAACTCAAGCCCAACACAACCACTCAAGCCCAACCAAACAAGCAGCCCAACAAGGCCCAAAACCTCTCACTCGGAGCCCAAAACCGAAGCCCAAACTCTCGGGTTAACCCGACACTCGGATCCGAAATTCGGGTCGTTACAGTAAACGCGCCGAATCGAGCTTGAGTAGTGCTAAGCTTGGTTCGTTAAGAATTCTAGTCGAGTTCAAGTTTTATTCGTGCCTAATATATTTATATTTTCAAGTAGTTCATGAATTTTTCGAATCGGGTATTATGTAGCTCGATTCGGCTCGTTAAGAACTCAAGTAGAGTTAGAGCTCGAATCGTGTTTTTTACTGAATTCAAAGGCATAACCGAGCTGGTATGTGCCCATTGATTGGCAATCCAATAGGGTCGTTCAAGAAAAAGTACATGACCCAAGGAAGGTAAGTTTTGATGGTAAAATGTGATGACCAAGTTATCCCCCGCGCGTGCCCCGTCACGACCATGTGTGATGTGCCGAAGACCAACTCTTTGACTCTCTGTCCCATGTCCAACTCGGCATTCCTCGCAACTCACTTTGATGTCACCCCTTTTGACTCAGTCATCCAACAGCAGCAGTTGAAGGTGCAAGCAAAGTTCCACTCAAAGGCAAAGCCAAATCTCCCGATGGAGTCTAATGGAATCTTGAGTCACCAATTTTTCTTTCTTTTTTGTACTAAACAATCACAAGTTTCAAAACAAACAAACCACACACCAAAATAAAGTATTATGAAGTTTATCTATACGTGTTAATGTCTAAAAATCCGGTATATTTTAAGTATCAAAGTAATCATTTGACTGTCCAGTTTTACATCGAACGCTTATAAGTAATTAAATAAGATGGACAATTATGATAATTGACCTATCACGAGGGTGGATACTCGTGATGAAAACATCACAAGGTTAAGTAGAGAAAAATATCACATTTGAAAAAAAACGGGATCATTAATCCCATATCAATAAAGAAAAAGGAGGTCTTAAGATATATAAACGATAACTCTACAGATTTTATTAGATAATATTTATATTTATTATATATTACATGTATGTTTTGAATGAAGAAAGAATCGTGACATTCCCAGCCGACTTGTGTTGATTTTATTAAGGTTGGTTGAACCAAGCTCGTTTGAGTCAAAGGAGCTTTTGAATGATTTTGTTTGTTTCCTCCGACACCCATAAATCACTCAAGCGAACTGCCTAAGCAATTATCTCATCGTCAAGGGCATCTTAGTCATTTTACTACATTCAAATCAAGATTTTATTTACGGGTAATAGCTTAGTTACTTATTTGTCCCTTATATTCAAGGAAAGGTGGATCTGTTCAAGGTTTTGACACGCTGATTGGGTGTGGATGGTGAGAAATTAAAACGTAGGAATGCATGACGTGTCATAATATGATTGGAACAGATGAATCGTGCGTTTATTCCGGAGTTGTGATGAAAGACACTGGAACCAATCGTTTTGACAGAGGATCTGGTCTTTATTTGTGTCATGCGTAATGCCCGCCCATGTGGACCTAATTTTTTTTTGTTTGGTTCCTTTCCTTTCATTAAGGAGTGAAGATTCTCTCCCCCACCTTAGATCATGAGATTACTAAAAAATAATATTTACGAATAAAATTAATCAATCCATAAATGAATGTTAGGATATATAAATAAAATAATTATTGTTATAATATAGAAATAAAATAAAGGGAAAATTATACATTTATTATTTAATTATTGTCACGCTTGAAAATAAGTAAAAAATATTAATCTCATATTAGAAAGAAAAATAGAAATTTTAGGATATATAAACGGTGGCGTTGCACATTTTATCAGATATATTTTTTAGGAAGAGAGTAATGACCCTGTGACAAGTGATACTAGAGCGATCCTTTAACTACTTGATTTCACGTCGAGCGCCCATGAAAGGAGTAGACGGGTGAACAACCGTAACAAAAGCCAATCACTAGAGCGAAAGCTCGTGACGAGGGCATCACGAGCTTGAGTGAGGAAGAATATCACGCTTGAAAATAGATAAGAAACATTAATCTCACGTCGAAAAGAAAAAAGAAGAAAAAAATAACCCCACAACAATATGCACACATTATTATTTAAATTAAATTATATTATATTGTATTAAATAATTATAGTTGAATTTATGCAAAAACTTAAAATTTTAATTTATAAAATTGATTCAAACTAAAATATTTAAATAACTAAAAAATACCCCAAATCCCGATTCCATATGCCTGCTATTGCTGTTTGCTACCCTCCCCTGGGTTGTCTTTTTGGTCATGTGACAGACCCGTGATTTTGGAACAGAGAAAATAAAATACATCACCAGAAGAATCTGCCGACGACCTATAGTCTTTGGACCTCTCTAGACTATATAATATCACTAATTTCTAGGCAAATAGAGACGTTTCGAATAATATTTTTTAAACTAAATTTATGCTGCTCAATTTAAATCTAATTTTAAAATAAATATATAACACTAATAGTTTATATGGCTTATTATACAAATTACTCTAAAAAAATTAAAGAAAATTCTACGACGTGCGTTAAATATTATTAAAATTAAATATTAAATATTTTTAATTAATTAATAAAAATTAAAAATTTTATAGACTTAATATATAATTATAAACTATTTAAAATAATTTTTTAATTAAATTCATATTTTCCTTAATTTAACATCTCAACAACCAATTAAATTATTGTTTCATGTACTAATTTGATAAATATTTTAAATTTAAAAAATCAATTTGTCGTTTTTTATATCTTCTAAATGACGTTCATATAACTAACCTGTCTGTATATAATGATGTACTAATATAGTAGATTATCGCGGGAATCTAGGAGTCGGCAGAGGTCTCAGATCCCTTATTGTATAATCTTATCTAAATCTTATTAATAATTTAATTTAGTTTCAATTTGATCTTATTAATAATCTTATCTAAATCTAAGTAAATGGAATAATTTAATAAAATGGAAGGAATATATTTTTGTCACGGTAGAAAAATGATAACTTTATTTCTTTTAATAGCGTGATTTTTTTTAATTTTATCTTGATAAAAAAATAGATTGATTTTAATTTTTGACGGAAATTAAATGAAAACACACCAAACATAAAAAGTTGATATTTACCGGTTTCAGAATAAACAAATTTTTGATCAAGAAAGGGAGAATTCTCTCTAATATTATAATCGGAAAAAATAATTCTTAAATTATTGATGATTAAATTTTATTTTTTGAAATATTGAAATTTTAATTGTGAAATCAAAAAATCTTTCATTTGTCATTATATTTGAATAGTAAAACAATTGTGTTCAGTGTTAAGATAGGTGAAGTAGGAGCTTTTAGGCTCCATCTTCTAACAATAAACTTTACTAATGGAGTCATCTTTTAACCTTATTTTTTATTTTTAATGTTTAAAAACGAAATTTATTGGAATCATCTTTGAATTCACAATTAAAATTTATAATATTTCGAAAAATAAAATTTAAACATTAATAGTTTGAGAATTATTTTTTCAATTATAATATTGGGGAGAATTCTCCTCACAAAGGGGATGAACCGGTGAGGCGGTGACCGTAAATTAGTGGGAGAAACAACAGGAAAAAGGAGATAAGATTTGGTGGTGGCTGCCTTGGGTGGAGTCCATGGGAAATTATGCGGTGAGATTCAGTTAAGGTGCGAATAAGGTTTTCTTTGTCAATAAAATTTTAAACTTAAATTTAATGGTAAATATTTATTTATAATAATTGATTTTTTAACTGTTTTAAAAGACAAGAAAATCGGACAATTATTTAGAAACAAACATAACGATTTGGAGTGTAGTGACCCTCTTCATTTGACGCATTTCCTCACGTGTAGTGACCCACGGCATGCCACTACATCCTCACAATAAATTTTTTGTTCTATGTCATAATAAATATCATACGAAAAATTAATCAATAAATCTATTTCTTAATTGTAACTAAAATTCTATTTTATTTTCAGAAAAAAACCCACAAATTGTACTGAGAAGATCTCAAGCACGATCGAGAAAAGAAACATCAAAGCTCTGCTAAATTGAAAACGAGCAGAAACAAGATAATTTATCTTCTTGCATCATAAAAATTTTATATCGTAAAATTGTAGTCACTAATCTTATTCGAATTTTTAAATTTTATATTTATAAATATATTGATACATGAGAGATTTTAAGGAGTTATATTTTGATATTCAATGTGTAAATTTTTTTTTATCTTCTTCTTCAAAATCTAAATTAAACTTTAAATCCTAAAACCTAATCTCTCAAACTTAAAACCCAAAAGTAATCCCTCAAACCCTAAATTTAACAATCTTGTATAAATTTAACAATCTTGTATAAGCTTTATAACTTGTGTATCAAAAGTTTTCTCATTTTAATTTTCATGAACTTAGGTAAGATCCAATCTAGAGTTCAAATCATAAAGAAACTAAAATGAAAAAAAAAAATATAGTTTTTAATCAAAACAATTTGGAACAAACCATCTACTAGCTTTAAAAACATAATTAAATACATAATGATAATTCATGCAGAAGTTGTCTCTCACAACAATAAACTTCCATGAAAGATGTTCAGCCCTCTGGAGTACACTGAAACCAAACATGGAAAATCTCCACGACATTTTATTAAAAGAAAAACTCGATTCTAAAAATAGCAATCGAGAAGTTGTTTTCATCAATAACCTCCGAAGTTGATGTCGAATCATAACTAACCCGACCACACTCACTATTCTTTACGCATACAATTATACGATAAGCGATAAAAGAATACTAAAAAAATTCAGCAAGCAACTTATTCTGCTCTAGATTGGCCGGCACGAGATGACAAGATGATCCCAACGATAAGGCCGTAAAGTGCCAAAGCTTCGGCAAAGATGAGGATAAGGATCATTCCAACAAAGAGTTTTGGCTGTTGTGCGTTGGCTCTGCAACAAAATATCGTTCAAATATCGTTTGACACAAGGTTTTTGAACTAAATGTTTGATTCCATTGAGCATTCAAAACATTTTCAATGATCAGCAACGGATAAAATATATCACATATGGAGCAATACAAAGGTCATATCAGATAGTATCAATCTTTTAGTAGTTTCTGTATAATTTAAGCAATCGGTCTCAAAAACCAAAGCTTTTATCAGATTTCATCATCACAGAAATTTCCTTGAGACATGTTTTAACTTTTAAAACAGGAATAATACAAAATTAGTGGCTAAGCCTAAGACACAGAAATGCATTATTGCAGTAAGAACCATGACAAGAGATGTGAGCAACAAGGAGAAAGCACACGACGCTAGTACATCCGCAAAGAAATTAATCAACCATTTAAAGATATAATCAACATTTTCACAGGCCAACTATTTCTGGTTTCAATCAACAATATTAATGTCTTATGTAAGTTAAAAATATGGCGCTAAAAGCAACATACCTGACACCAGCATCACCAACAATTCCGATTGCCATTCCAGCAGAAAGGCCAGCAAGTCCACAAGCAAGACCAGAGGAAAGATGAGCATAGCCATCAAAAAGGTAATATGATTTCGCCTTAGGATTGATACCAGTACTAATGATAACAGCAATAATCAAACCATAAATACCCAAAACACCAGCCATAACAACTGGAACAATAGATTTCATCACCAACTCGGGCCTCATCACACCCATTGAAGCTACACCAACACCGCTCTTAGCTGTCCCATATGCAGCTCCCATACCTATATCCATTTTTTCAATTAGAACCATGCAGAGTTCACTTAAAACAATACACAATAAAATATACAAACTTTTTTCTCCAATTTAAACCATTTCCAACTTTATTTGAACGGGATCCCTAAATTCACAATTTTTAAAAGAAAATCAATTTAAACCTGCTGATGTTATTTGAATGCAATATTCTTGTCAGATCCACACCTAAATAACTCTAATTAACGCGAATTCTGTCGTTTAATTCCAATAAAACTAAATCTTTAGAAGTAGACAATTTTCTAATCTGGATCAGACTAAATTTTTATTTCGGAATTATTCACATCTCAGCATCAAAGATCCATATCAGTCCACATACAACAACATTAAATTTATACATAAACTTACTAAAAAGTAAATCATAATATTTTTTTTTCTTCAATCAGATTGTCAAACAATGCTAAAAAACCTACATGATCCATCAATCCTCAATTAAACAATCAAATAAATGGAAATTACAAGAGATCTTAAGTAAAAAAATTATATAAAAATAACGACAACTTAAAGGAAGGATGAGAATTGTTTACAAGAGAAGACGAGAGCAGCTGCGGCGCCGAGGAAGCCAAAGAAAGGAGCCGTTTCATCGCCGCTGAAAGTGGAAGACATGGTGAATTCAGTGGATCTGAGACGCGATGGTTTAGATCTGAGGAAAATGAAATCGACAGCTGCTTTGTTTCCAGAGAATTTGTTTATTTATCTATTTTCCTCTTGGATTCGCTCAAACCAGTTTGAAAGGAAAGAAAATCTGAACTTTTTTTTATATATAGTGGTTCATGTTTTCCTTTTGTGATTAATGGGCTTTAAGGTCCAAATTAAGTGGTTATGCCATTATTGAGAAGAGAAAAACACAAAACGGCAGAGTTTCCTATTTAGACTTAAGAAAGCTAGAACGACATCGTTTCGAGGGGATTAAAATTCATTAAAGCTCCGTCTCTCTGTAAAAGAATTTCAGAAAGTGTAAGCTTTTTTACTTTTCTCTACATTTTTTTGTTCAAAGTTATTAAGCTTATTTTTGGGGGTTTTGTTTTCAAATTATTGTTCTATAAAAGGAATTTTTATTGCTGTAAACAAACCCTAACTTTACTGAAAGTTAGAACTGATCTGGGTTTGAACATTTTCTCCTTCACTTTTTTTTTATTTCTCTTCTATTTTGTGTATTTCTGCTGTCATGTTTATTTGATTGCTTAATGTATCTTTTTATTACTAAATGTTTCAGATTGTCTTTAGATTTTATGTTCACCGATAAACTTGAATTACGGAATGTGCTTAAGTAGAGCTTTGTTTACTTACATTTATGTTGTTCTCAATATATATATATGTGTATATTTTTTGAGTTGCTTCAGATTGATCATTAAAGAAAAAAGAATTATTCTTTTATGTTTTTCTTTGGGAATTTAGTGATCTGCGTTATTTATTCGATGAGAATGAAAATGCTATGCATGAATAATTTGGGATTTCAAAAAATAATTTTGTTTTCCAGTTTTAGTTTTTCATATTTGTGTTTTAGTTCATTTTGGACTTTGAGTTTATGGTGTCAGGGTTTGAACTTGCATTTTAGTATTTCATGATAAAGAACCATTTGTTTCAAGTACCTTGGCAACAATTTTGAAATGATTGTAACCATGCCAATTATGAGTCTCTTAGGATTTAGTGTTATAATCTTACTTCACAAATGACAATTCTGAATATGATTATTTTTGTTTTGTTTTTTATTTGTGATTTTAAACATTATTTTTTCAAATATGTTAGTCCCTTGTGCTAATAACGTATTATACGTAGAGCTTGGTGTTATGATGTTGTAACTATGGGTTATACCTTATTTTTAAAAGAATTTAGAGAAGTAATGTTACTTGAACTACAAATATTCTTAATTGTACTTAAAATTTGTTGGTATTGGTTTCAAATACCCTGAAAACTTTTTTATCAAAAAATAGATTCTAAGTTTACTGTTAAGTTAGTACTTTTGTCGGAAAATTTAATGATTTTCTCTCTTTTTTTGGTTAGGCCTGCTAATTCTGACATACATTCTATTTATTGGTTAAAAGTTTTTACATTTTATTCGACTTTTAGTTAATATTTATTTACTGTTGCTGTTTATTTTTCCTTCTCTAACTTGCCTGTTTTTTATTTGAAATTGTTTATTGTTTGGTTTACACTGTTTTCGAAAGTTTTGTAGTTGTGTTTTTGTGTTGATCTAATTTTGTATTTTCGTTTGCTCATTTAAATTTTTTATCATAATTATTTCATATTTGATATTAGATGGATGATACCAGAAAATAAGAAAACGGGATATATAAGCTGGACCAGGAGCACACCCTATAGTAAGAAGAAAACTAACAAATCCTCACCAGAAGATGTCACTTTAGTGTCTATTTTATTATTTAATATTTGATTATCTAAGTATTATGCAAACGATGCATGTAGTGGAACATGATGCCACAACATCATGTCACGTGGTTAGACTTTTAAACCATCCAAATGTGCAGCCTTAAACGAAGTAATTCAAGACAAACGCCTAAGTAAGCCTTCTCAACATTTTTGAAAGATCAAACTTCACAAGTATCGATAAACACGAAGTGTTCTAAGCGAAAACGGATCAAACGAGATGAACGAGGAATAATGCTCAAGAACTCTCAAGAACGCCGAAGAAAAAAAGTAAGAACAACTAAGAACGTTGAGAGGATTTTTAGAGTAAATGCTTTTATTCCTTGAAAAGTTAGAATACTCAGATACACTCTGATGAGGTGGGGAAGACCTCTATTTATACTTGAACTCCCCTTGATCCTACAGTCTATACAGATTTACATTGACGGCTATGATATAATCTTATCCATTTACAAAGTATAATTCTGAAAATATTCCTATCTAACTATAAAAAGTATCTTCTGTGTTCACACAATGTGTTCACACGCCTTGGATGCATAAGGTTTCTAGAACACTCCCTGGATCGGACCAACGTTGGTGATTTTTTCAAGTCTAAAATCTTTCTTGGAATTAAGTGGGCAGGCATATTTGCACCATGAGATGTCAATGTCTCGGACCTCAACCTGCGACCCATGACAATCGTGAAGGAACAAAGCAATGCCTTGATCATGAATAAAAAAAATCATGTCTATACTCGCTGAGCGGGATGCTGCTATTCGAGAACGGAACATTGCTGTTTCTGAAAGGAAGGAAGCACTGGCTGCACGAGATGAGGCCCTCCAGCAGCGGGATAAGGCACTTATTGAACGGGATAGTGTCTATATTGAGAGAGATAATGCTTTAGCTGTACTACATTACCGGGAAAATGCTATGAACTTCCCAATTGGTAGTGTCTATATTGAGAGAGATAATGCTTCAGCGTGGAGGAACACGCATGCACCCTTCATATCGTTCAACCGATATGGGTGAAACTCTCAATCGTGAAAAGCATGTTACTGATGCCATCCCGGTATCTACCATCACTTCTGAAGAAGGCAAGTCTTGTCCCGTAAAGCGGACAAAGGTGAATAAAGCTCTTTCACTGAAGTCGCCACGAAAGATTAAGAAAGTGATCGAGGGTTTAGACAGGCAAGCTGGTACTGAGGTAAGGAAATGTAAAATTGAGTGGATCGATCAGGATATTGGATTGAACATGGTTAACTTTGACAAAACCACAATGCCTGTGCCAGTTTGCACCTGCACAGGAGTTCCCCGACATTGCTACAAGTGGGGAAATGGTGGATGGCAGTCATCTTGTTGCACTACCTCCATGTCATCATACCCATTGCCACAGTTGCCGAACAAGCGGCATGCTCGAGTGGGTGGCTGGAAGATGAGAGGTAATGTCTTCACAAAGTTGCTCAGTCGCTTGGCTGCCGAAGGCCACAATCTCTCAATGCCATTGGACCTGAAGACCTACTGGGCTAGACATGGGACAAACCGCTACATCACCATCAAGTAGCGTGTGGAACGTGTATTCCCTCGGTAACTAATATTTACAATCCAAATGGCCTTTGTGATTACATGCATGCAAACAGACCCCGGAGCCATACATTAGTTTATGAACTCATTGGATAATCATAATATTGTCAATAATTATATATAGCAAATCGACCCTAAATCGAACTTAAGAAGTGATCTCAATAAAAAAGTAGATTTATTTGCGAGATGTATGTGCAGGAAAATCAAAGACGACTCACCCTTTTTTGAAGGGCAAATTCTAACTTTTGTTCCTTTCAGCAGCTGCAAGATTTTAGACTTGATGGTGGTAGGGGAATTGGACCAATACAATCATTGGTGACACTTGAAAAAGAAAGCATTTAGGTAATTTTCCAAGTGGCATCTATATATCCACAAATTTGAATTCCTATTTAGAACCATCCGAATTCAAGTAGCATATCCTATTTAGAATAACATTGTGTGGGTTTGTCTTAGAATTTTAATCTGGTTTAAATTTAATCATTTCAAATTTACTATGATTAGTGATTAATCTGGTTATGTTTTGGTTTTAGTTTCTTTGAATATATATTATTTATAATAGTTGTTAATGACTTAGGTTTTATAACTAAATTGGTATTTTTTTAAATATAGATGATTAAATATATTAAATTATTTTGATTTTGAATTAAGTTAATAGAATATAAAAACTTTGAAAAAAAATAAAATTAAAACTGTCAATGGGCCGTAGATTCCACTTTAGTTGTTGATGTTTGATAACTGCTTAAATTGGATTGGATAAATCTTACCTTACGTCGCCCACCCAAAAGTCGCCATGTGGACGTAAAATTCGACGTTATTTCATTACCACGTGTCCAAATTTGAATAATAATGTGCGTACATAAAGGTCGGAATGAAATTGAAATGCAAATTGAAATTCATATTGAAATGAAATGTTTTCTTCATCTTTAATTTCACGCGTCGATTACGTGCATGTCATGAAATCCGTGTCCCCTACTTTGAAACTCTCCACAAAAAGAAAATAAATAAAAAATATATTTTTTATATTATTATTCTAGAGAGAGAAAGCATCTTCGTTATCAAAGTTTATTGTCCGGGAAACCAAAAACTATATTTAAAAAAAATATATATTTAGTTTTTAAAATATTCATTCAAACGAAGTTAATCATTAATTTTTATGTTTAATTCATATATACAAAGTAAATGTTGAACACAGTTTAAAATTATTTAATACTTTAACATTTAGCTTTGTTAAATATATAAAATATTTAAAAAATTTATTTTTTTAAAATAAAATTTTTAAAATTTAGTTTAAAAATTATAATATAAGTGAGAAACATAATTTATAAATGATGATTTGAAAAGAAGTCATTACTTGTAAACGATGTTATTAAATTTTTAATAAATTTTTAAAATTTTTAGAAATAACATCATATGTATATATGATGTTCTGTTATGTACGTCATAAACACTTATTTATAATTTAAAATATAAATTAAAAAATATATTTTAAAATTTAATTTTAGATTAGATTATTTTTAAAATTTTCTTCCGACTTTTAATATAATTAAATATACACGGATATAAGATTTTTTTTTATAAACACATAATTTTAATTTAAAGGTTAAAATTTTATGTTTATTTTTATGATTATATTTAAAATTTAAAAATATATTTTATGAAATTTAAAAAATATGTGACAATTTTATTTTATTTTTTTACACTAACTTTACATCAATTAGTTACCCGAAGTATAATATTTTTAGTGATTCTTTCAACAGAGAAAACGAAGAGAGAGAAAGCGCCTGCCGCTAAATTCGGCGGAGATTTTGGTGGTTGTGCCACATTGCTAACTTGTACCTTCGCCTGCCCACTTTGTTATTTGCTAAGTTACGCCGGACGGCCGTTGTTTTTGTTTCTTTGCTCATTTTTCCACCCTTCCTTTGACCTATATTTTCAACTTACAAGGTACTTGAAAACATTACTTAATTCTTGCTCTAAATCCTGCCGATTCTTCTTTATTTGCGTTGATTGTGTTTCTACTTTCGAATTCGCTATACCTCTCATTTTGCAGGTTTTGCTGGGTTTGATTTTTGCTCATATTGTTGCTGTTTTTGTTTTGGAGAGAACTGGGGTAAGCTTGAATTGTCCAAAATTTTCATCTTTTTTGAGAATATGAGTGATGGGGAAGAAGGTAACACTGATGTGATGCAAAGGATTCAATCTTCATTTGGGACGTCATCTTCTTCAACCCCCAAACAATTTTTATCAATGAATCCTCTTGAAATTCCCCAGTTGAATCCTAATCAGATCAGGCCTGCTAGACAAATCTCTCATTTTGGTCATAATGGTGGCGCTGCCGGCGATGCTGCTAATAAAAGAGTGGGTATCCCTCCTTCACACCCACCCATTTCACCTTATTCACAGATCCCCATGTCCCGCCCTTCGAACCAGGAAATGGGTTCTCGGAGTTTTAACTCCGGACCTACTCATTCCTGGTCTTTGTCCCAGCCTTCTCCGTTCTTCTCACTCGATTCATTGCCCCCTTTGAGCCCTTCCCCGTACCGTGATTCTTCAACAATGGCAGTTTCGGACCAGGTTTCTGCTGATGTGTCGATGGACGAAAGAGATGGAGCTTCACCTTCGTTGTTGCCACCGTCCCCTTTTTCAAGGGGGAATTCATCACGGGTTGGCGAGACCAATCCTCCGCGGAAATCACATAGGCGGTCCAGTAGTGATATTCCATTCGGTTTTAATACGATAATGCTATCTTCGCCGCCTCTTATTCCTTTAAGGGGGTCGGTTTCGACTAAGGAGAATTCGGGAGTGCCTAAGCCAGTGCAGTTGGTGAAAAAGGAAACCAGTTGGGAGAAAGGTGCTGATGGAAATGGTGAAGGAATCGGCCGAAGGAAATCGGAAGGGGTTGTCGTGGATGATTTGTTCTCTGCTTATATGAATTTGGATAACATGGATAAGATGAATCCTTGTGACAATAAGAACAGTAATGGTAATGAGAATCATGATGATTTGGATAGCAGAGCTAGTGGGACGAAGACCAATGGAGTTGATAGTAGTGATAATGAAGCTGAAAGCAGTGTGAATGAAAGTGGGAATGGTGGACGAGTTGGAATGAATTTGACTGAGAAAAGGGAAGGGAATAAAAGGAGTGCAGCAGGGGACATTGCTCCGACCGGTAGACATTATAGAAGTGTGTCCATGGATAGTTTTATGGGGGAGTTGAACTTCGGCTACGAATCTCCAAAATTACCACCTTCACCTGGGAACCGGCCAGGACAGCTCTCCCCTAGAAATTCAAATGATGTGAATTCGGCTGCCTTTAGTTTAGAGTTTGGAAACGGTGAGTTCACCGAGGCTGAACTGAAGAAGATTATGGCAAATGACAAACTTGCTGAGATTGCAATGACGGATCCAAAGCGGGCAAAGAGGTATCCTACTGTTAAAGCACTGCTTTGTAACCTTTTGATCTTACAAAAGCATTGCACTTAACTTATGTTGTTGGTTCTTTTAAGGATATTGGCAAATCGTCAATCAGCTGCCCGTTCCAAAGAAAGGAAACTGCGCTATATTTCAGAGCTGGAGCACAAGGTTCAGACTCTGCAGAGCGAAGCTACCACCTTGTCTGCTCAGCTAACACTTTTACAGGTTGAAGATTTTAGAGCATAGCATGTTATATCGATATTTCCAAGCTTTAGTTTTCTCTTTTCTCATTATCAACATTAAATTGATGTAGAGAGATTCTCTTGGGCTCACAAATCAGAACAATGAGTTGAAGTTTCGTCTTCAAGCCATGGAGCAACAGGCACAACTCCGTGATGGTATGATCCGATTTTCTTTTAACCTAAATCTTTGAGCTTTTTTCATTTGACAAACTGTTCAGAGTTTTGAATTGCAAGGAATGCAGTTATGGATGACTAATTTGATGTATTGAGACGAACAATCTTATTTAGCTCTTTGATTAACATGCTTTTAATGAACATTTCTGCTCGTATGTATCATATGCTAGCGCCGAACTCATCTTGCTATCTTGTGTGCTGTCGTTTACTAATACAATAAATATGCTGCTTCTATTTTACTGAACTACTGAGAATGAAAGATTCATACTATGAGCATGCCACATGCCAAGCCGTTTAGGTGTCTATAAGAATTATTATCTTTGGTATGCCATTCAACTTGCTGAACTTTGTGATGACTTTTCGGTTGTCGCATGGATGTCGTTCTAATTCATAGTTGTATCGAACTGTCCATTCTATTCTACAACTACATTGCCTGAAATTTTATGCTTCAGCAACTTATCATTTATTTTTACGTTGCATTTGGAAAGCTCTAAACGAAGCATTAACTGCTGAGGTTCAGCGATTAAAGCTTGCTGCTCAACAGCTCGGTGGTGATTCCAACCCTGCAAAGGGCATGGTATCCGAACAGCTTTCTGTTAATCACCAGATGTTCCAGCTTAACATTTCTCAGCAGTTCCCGCCGCCGCAGCCCCAACAACAGAAGGGGCAAACATCCTCAAAGACCGAGTCAAATCAGTAGCTCGTTCCCTGTTACATGATGTTGTTATTCCGTTATTTCTTCACCTCGGGTATTCATCGATTTTCGACCTCCAACATCAAAGAACTTTCATGGTTATGGTAATTACAATTCAATCTGCAACAGATATCTATCTCAGATGATGGAACGAAGTTCACACATCGTTATATCGGTATAATCGTATATTTATTTATATGGTAGGTCTCCATATTGGACTGTAAGCATTAAGTTGACAGGATTTGTTGCATTAAACATTAGAAGGATTGAACTTAAACTCTTCAGAGTTCTTTTGTTTTTGTTGTTTCAGTACAGAGTTGGTTATTTCGTTTCTATAACTGTTTGCCTTGTTTGTTCTGTCAAACCAAAAGGAAGGAATGAACTGAGAAAAATAAGATGGTTTTATGACACGTGTCATTTTCTTGTTTGTGAATTTGTCTATGTACTCTGATTCTTACATCAATTCAGTTAGAGTTTAATAATGGAATAGATTATAGTAATGATAACTATGCATTATAGTAATTTTGATTTATATATTTTAAATTAATTTAATTTTTAATGTTTTATTTTAGATTAGAATGATTTATCCACGGATAAAAATTATTAATTAATTGACGATAAAATAATTTAAAATGATTTGACAAAATAATATGTCAGGAGAATAAAATATAAAAAACAACTCTGGGTACCAAGTTAAACTTTAAATCCAAATTTAGGTACTTAATTTCGAATATAAACCATAAATAAACATATACTTTACCAGAAAATAAAAATTATAAAAAATGAGTTATTATAGTTATGTTTACCCCAGTAATAATAATATTAAATAAAAAGGAAATAATAGAGTTTTAGGCGAGAAGTACACCGAAAACGACGTCATTTTTGAAAAGTTCCCACACTCGCTTAAAACCCCTCCCAACTCTCGAGACAAATAGAATTTCTAGGGCTAACGCCAACTGTTTCTCCTGATCTGAATCTCCGTCGCCAATTTCTCAAACAAAGAAAATCGATGGCGCCTCCACCCGGTCCCTATTCCGGCACCAGCACTCTCGCTCTTGTAATCTATTTTCTCCTTATCTATTTCATTTCCTTGTTCTTTTGGCCAGATCAAATGATGCAGCCAAATGAAATAGATCCCGGTTTCCTTCTTTCCCTGGGAAATTGTTAGCAATCAATTCTTTTTTTAATTGATTCGTTGTAATTATATGTGTAATAGGTGGCTCGTGCATCTGCTTTCTCTTTTGGGCTCGTTTATGGTAGCTTAAAGCTCAAGTACCTCAAGGTATTTTTAATTTATTGCTTTTATTTTAGATTTCTTCTATTTTCTTCTTTTCTGTTTGTATGATTGTAATTTTTATATATGAGAACGATAACCACGTTGTTACAATTGGATTTACATTTTAATTGAAAATTTTGATTTTGATCTGTTTTTTACGTGGGGAGAATGGGTGTTCATGGCTGCTTGTAGAGGCATTGTTGTGACCTGTGATGGTATTTGTTTTCATTTGTTAGATGTTTCAATGTTATTATTAGAATATGATAAATTTGCATTTTATTAATAGGATCAGGAATAGTTGTTTAGATGATAAACACACTTCTTTCACAATGTGGGAGTTGGGTTTCCAGCTCTAATTGTTTGAATTTATGATCTTAGGAATGTACATAATGTTGTGGTAAATTCTTAGCATCTAATGCTTCTAAAAGATCTGGTTCTGAGATTTGAGAACTTGATTAACATTTTTAATGCCTTTCCTTGGATACATAAGATGTTATATCTGAGTTCGGACATTTCACTTTAGGAAATATATCAATAGATATTGATTTGTGCTTTACATATCCAAGCCATCATTCAGTAAAGGGTATGAGATATTATTGACAATAACATGTTGCCTTTGTTTTACCTTTACCCGCAGGCTAAGGCAAGGTCTCAAAGGAAAGCTGAAGCAAAGGCTCACCATTGAAGCAAGGGGTTTCTGTTCATAGTTGGTTTGCATGAGTGAATTGAGGTTGGTGTAGGAATAAAGCGTATCGATGGTATCGTACCAGTTTTTCATTATTCCCAATTTTTTTCAGTATTATGAACATGGCCCTTCAATTATTAAGGTGACAATGACACTTGATTTTGGTTGCGGGCAACATATTGGATGGTTATATGCTTATTAGTTCAAGGTAATAATGCTGTCACTTTTGTTTCCTAAAATGTGTTATAAGCAGTCTTCCAGCAGCATTAGCTCTCACCTGATCCTGGTAATATTACTCGAAACAACATTGGCTTAGCAATCTAGTTATTCCTGCACTATGAAATGGAAAACATGCCTTAAATGTGCTGATGAATGTATGGTACAACCCATCACATATGTCTAGGACAACATTATCAAGTCTGAAGCAAGTTTCTTTCACCACTAGGATGAGGTTTTCAAAATCCCATTATGAACCAACAAGTTTTATTGAAAACGGGCGTGTTGCTCATTTACTTTCATTTACTTTCGAGTCAAGGATTTTTTAATCATTCCCTTGCATTCATTACTAACTAATCAGGTAAAAGAGAACCTGGGTTCAAGGAAGGATCAACCTTAAACACCATTCAACTAAGCTAAATCCCCAGGAAGAAACAAACCTGTAAAAATGTTATGACAACTTCATTCTGCCCTGAAGAAATGCTAAGCAAATGAGAAGGGAATGCACCTATTTTACATAAATAATATCTTCATCAGGGTCATCCTCCTCCCAATCTCTGTCATCTCGATCCGAAACAGATGGTTCAACTTCATCTTCATCATCATCTGCTGCAGTCTCTTTCTCTGCCTTTATTTTGTCTAATATGGCAATTACCTGAAACAGGTTACCAAAATCAGATCAACTCAGGAACAAACTTTTTCACAGCAACAAACAAATATAATTACCATCAACACAAACAATCGACTGCAAGCACTTACCCTGCTTCCTCTCTCCAGAGATTCATCTTCGATAAAGCGTATCTCCGGCGTAAGCCGCAACTTCATACGCTTCCCCAGCTCACTTCTAATGTACTTACCTTTAGACTTCAATCCAGCAACCGCAATGTCCTTCCCCCTCTCGTCACCGAAAACAGATACATACACTTTAACAACCTACAACCATGGACAGAGAAGAAACCCAGTGAATTCAAGACAAGCATAAACCCTAATAAGCTATTACTTTCCCCTTCAATCAATTCCCCAACAAATTACAAAGAGATATGATTCACTAAAACTGATTAAATTTTTCACCTCTTTCAAATTGAGACCCTAAAACTTTAACAAAACCAACAAATTAAGCAAATTAACACAGGAACTTTTCTATTTCATTTGCTAAGGTAACTCACCAATCACCAAACTTTATCAAGGCAAAAGCTTCTACAAGGAGAACCCAGAAATACCCAGGAAACGCAAGCATTTATACTCTTATAAACAAAAGGGTACCTGTAAATCAGCTGAAACTTCCACATCGCTTATGGTAGTAAGGGAAGAGAGGTATCGGTCAGCTCCTAATGCGGCTTCAGGCAAGACAGCGAATTGCAACACCTTGTCGGTTAAGAGCATGTCGGAGAGCTCTCTCCTTATCTGTTTCGCTACCATTTTAACTCTCCTGGGATTGGCCATACACTTTATGGTCGCGCCCGTTACGGGTTTGGATTGGAGGTGAATATGAGCCGTTGGATTATGGGTGGGGAAAGAACATGATTTGAGATGAACGGCTGTGAGTGGAACGAGATGGTGGAGTAGTATGTGGGACATTCCTGCAGGCGATTTATTTTGGACTCTGTTCTGGTTCTGGTTCTGGATAGTGTATGAAATTGGGGAAGAAAGGAGTGGAAGTAACGAATATCGTATAAGGGGTTTTAGGGTCAAATTGAGTGTCAATAGCCAAGGTCAAAGTTTGGATATTTTTTCTATTTTCATGTAGTTATTATGTAAGGGTTAATTACATCACACGTCCTTAAAGTAGGATATTAATCTTAAATCGATCCTTAAATTTTGAAATATTTCAATTTTATTCTTAAACATGTTGTTTATTCTAAATTTGTCCCTAAATTTTTAAATATTTTATTTTTATCCTTAAATTATGAATCTTGTTTTAAATTGGTCTTCAAATATTTTGAATATTATAATATCATTTTTTCATGATAATTAACGATTTTTATAACATTTTTATTGACATAAAACATGGTTAAAAAAATCATGTGACGGGAAAATCATTGTTTCCCGTCATCATATTTTTTTACTTTTGATTTACATAAAAAAAAATTAAATTAATTATAAACTTCCCTCTTATTTTTCAAAAATTTATATTTGTCCACTAATTCTAATTTGACCAAGTCTCTTTATTCATGGAGCTTTAGCTTTACTTAAAACTGGTCCCATTTTTTCTGATTTTTTTAATGGAAACTAGGTTTTGTTTAGTATAAAACCATTCTTAAAACCTTGAATAAATTATTAATTGCTTCTCAACCATCTGGATCTGATCTTCTTGTTCTTGATCTCCTAGTTAGATCAAGAAACATGACAAAATCTGGAAAACTGGTCTGTTTCTTAACCTTGTAATCTTGGGTGTCAGGTTTTTGTTCAGGTATTCCAAGGTTCCACAAAGACAACCTGAAGGGGTCAACTGGTTCAAGGTTAATATAAAATTGAAAATTGGCTTGTATAAATTATCATTAAATTTTATTTTAAATTTATTTTGATTGCTAAAGTTATAAATTATAATACATTTCAATTTATTTATAAAAATTTAAATATTAAATATTTGTTTTTTTTAACACCCAAATAATTGTAGATAATGGTTGTTCAGTTCTAAATTTTATTATTCACTTTGTTCTGATCTTTTGAGTCTGAATTTGACATCCATTTTGTTAAAAATTGTTTCAAAGTTTATGAATTGACAAAAAACTTTCAAGTTTCTTTCTCGTCGATCTTACTCTTGTGTTGTTGGATGGAATATATTTCAGTGATGAATTATGTTTTATTACTCGAGTAAATACTACTACTAATATCCCTAATATCTGTACTTATGTTTAGATCCAAAACTAATCCTCCGATGGAGAAATTATATTATGGGACATTCTCATCACGTCATCCATGAGAACAACCAATAAAAAGTATTTATTTAATTATTTTTTTCATCTCATCATTTTTACCAAGTGAATCTTCACTTGGTAAAAACTGTTTTAAATTTAAATTATAATAAATGTTAGTGAAATTTACTTAGTAAACATGATGAGGTAGAAAAAATAATTAAATGGACGCTTTTTATTAGCCGGTCCTATGAATAACGTGGTGGGAATGACCCATAATATAATTTCTCCATCCGATCCGATGAGTATAAATCTATTCGTCCGTCCCCACCCTATATTCCCCAAATCCTGCCTGATTTGTTGTTTTAATCATGGATTACTGCCTTAAAACAAAAGATACTGAGGGAGACAGGAGATCATGACAGAGTAGAAAGCAAAACATCAAACAGACACAGCTAGACGCATGCATGCAGGATATGAATTGTGTCATCTTCATTTTTTGGGTGAAATTAAATTAAAATAAAAATTTTAATTACTAACGAGATTGGTTCAATTAGTAAGTAATTTGATATCACTTAAAAATATCTCGAGTTTGAATTCTTATGTAAACATAAAATTTTTGTTAAAAGATTCTTCTGTAAAAATTAAATATATAATGTGAATTAGTTTGATTTAGTCAAAATAAAATTTGAAGAATCGAAAGAACAATAGATAAATTTAATTAAATTTAGCAAAAATATAAAAATATTGTATAAATAAAATGAAAATCTATTCAATTATTATTATTTAAGTCTATTAAATAATTTAGATATTCAAATACAATTTTATTTTTTTTATACAATTGTTTTTTTCACTTTTTATGTTATTTTTTTAATTCAATATATTATGTTAATATTATAAATCTGTACCGTAATTAAATTCCCAAATATAGATTCAGTGCACGAACCATCTAGCTTCAGTGGTTAAGTGAATGATTGTTGTTTCTAGAGGTCACGGATTCGAGCACCAGTAATGCTAGCACAATGTTTAAGCGATCAATGTCTAATGGTTGAAAATATACTCTAGAACAAATGTTACTGTAATATTGTAGCTGATTCAAAAAACATCAGTGCAGTGATAGAAATGATTGTATATAATCACAATGTGGATTCTTTAATTAGCCGAAATAATATTTTTTATTGTTCATCCGATTTTTAGAATTTTATTTTAAAAAAATCTATTTAATTGATGCCTATAATAATTATTATCAAATTTAAAAATATACATTAATTATAATTTATTATTCATAATGTGAATTGATTATATATCTTTAATTTTAGTCATAAAATTTTAATTATAATAAAGGTTATAATATTCCTTTTAAAAAATCTATTCAAAAAAAATTATTCATAAATTATATATATATTTTATAAAAAAATTAAGAAAAATATAAACATATTATTTTAAAACTAGAATATCATTAAATTTCTTAAAATGATATGAAATCCAACATTAGAAGTAAAACAGAAAGTCAAATCCTTACTTTTAAATAAAATATACCAAATTACAAGCATCAACCATGTGAGAGTCATATTTACTTTAATCAAAACAAGTGTGAATTTTTTCCTACTCTTTTCCTATTTGCATGGCAGGTTGCATTTTATTATTAGTATAAATATAATATAAATATCATATATGAAAACACCCAATTGTAGTTATTAATTAAAAATATTTATATATTTATTAAAAAAGTTATATTTCAATCTATTGAGTTCGAGATTAATTGGTATAGTTATTATTATAATTTTTATAATGACGATAGTTTTAATATGTTGGTTTAATTATAAGGTAATATCTATTCAATTATTTTAATCCTTTAATAAAGCACATTTACCGTGCACATATGCTGCTCGAACTAAGGTCACATGAATAAAATATATCATATTTATTATTAAGATCGTTAAGAACAGAGTTAAGATTTAGGGTTGTGAGTAAAACGTAAATATTTATAAATTAAAAAATATATAAATAAATTATTTTTAAAAAGATAATTTTTTTTACGCGGGGACAATTGCCTCTCCCCATGGGTGGAGCCACGTATGGGATGTCTATTGACACCCAAAGTTTTTGAAAAATCATATTTTTCTATATAATTTATATATAAAAAAATTAAAAATATACATAATTGACATATTTTTATAAATAATTTAATACCATTTTATTAATAATTATTTTTTTAAAATATTATTCAAAACAATAACATCTTTTAAATAAATTTCTGGGTCCGTACTGTCTCTCCCCCACTATATACCTCCATCTTTGAAGATCACTTCACTAGTTTAATTATAATTTAAATTAAATATTTTAAAAAAAAAAGTTTTATTGAATTAATAATTACTTAAAGTTAACCAAAGTCTCGTTAGCTTACTATAGTGTCACATGGCCATGACACCTATGGAAACAACAGACACAATCTCGTAATTATCTCAAATCCCAAGGGTATTTTCTCTAAACCTTGACCTTATAATACTAATCTCAACTCTGAATTTTAAACTCAGAGATTAACAAAAAAAATTCTTCCACTGCTTCATTTTTTCCTCTTAGTTTCCCGGAAAATAATCTTTGTTTTGCCTTTAACGTTTCTTGCTCTTTTTCTGTCACTTTCTCGAGAAAAAATGTCTCAGGGAATGGGAAAATGCCAGAAAATTCGTCAGATTGTCTGGATCCGACAAATGCTCAAGCAATGGAGACGGAATGCTCGTATAAAGGCCAACAAAATCAATACTAACGAGCACACGCCGACCGATGTTCCGATTGGACACGTGGCGGTCATCGTTGGCATCAATGAGGAGATTTATCGTACGCGCGACGTACCTTAACCACCCCATGTTCAGAAACCTGCTCGTACAAGCCGAAGAAGAGTACGGTTTCAACAACAATGGACCGTTAACCATCCCATGTGACGAGTCATTGTTCGAGGAGATTCTCCGAGTCATATCCCGATCTGAGTCTTCATCAAACCCGGGCCGTTTCTCCAGGTTCGAGGTTCTCCAGAGATGCTGCCACGTGGGCATGAAGAATAAACTCGGGGTTTTCAGCGAATCCCGACCGTTACTTCATGTGATTACCGATAAACCAGTCTATTAAACCACAGCTAATCCTCCTTGCTGAACTCAACTGAGTTACCCGAGTTGGAAGCTTTATTATTTTATTTGAGTAATTACTAATTAGTGGGTATTTTTTTATAACGAATATATATAGGGAGATGGCAAAAGCGGGGTTGTTTTTACCGAGTCATCCCGAGTGGAAAAAGCATATATTATTTGTCTTGTAAATCTAGTGATTTTGATTTTACTAATTCTAGGAATTTCAGAAACATGTCAAAAAATTTTATTTTTAAACAAATTGTGCAAATATTACTATTTAATATTTCAGAGATATATTTTTAAATTTAGTTCGAGGTCTAATACAAAGAGATTAACCAAATAATTAAACGGGTATCATCTTAATCTATCATGATATCAAATCTAATTCTAATAAAAACAAATAAAAAATTAAACAACCGATTAAGAAAAATATACTAAAAGACAAGATACTTACTCAGAAAAATATGTATCACAATAATAAAATTATTATATTTAAAAACTAAAAAACTAAAATAAAAATTATAAAATTGGTATCGTCACTAATCACGTAAAAATAAAAACTATTATTATGTTTGTTTGTTTTTATAAAGTATGTCTTATTTTTTAAACAAGTAAAGATGTGATATACACACATCAATATTTTAATACAATTTTATATTTTTTATCCACATTAAGAAAAAAAATATTTTATCACACCAATGCAAAGCTGTCCATATTTGTACGTATATCACATGTTATTTTTTAATATAAAAAGTTAAAAAAATACAAAAATACTAAACGGAATTAACGAAAATATTTGCCACAAGAATGAAAACATTCATTTAAAAAATAAATGGGCGGTGATTATATTATAATAGAAAGGGTCAATTCTATAAAAAATATACGAATTATGGTTGCTTAATGAGTTGAACAGCTTGTGAGTTATTTGAACTTTATTCGATTAAAATTTGATAAATTTTCGATTTAAATTAATTCGACTTGATACTTTAATGAGTTGAATGGAGTAAAATTTAATTCGACTCGATAAGATTGTCAATAACTCGTTAATTTTTAAAATATTTTTTTAATAATTATTTTAAAATTATTTTATTCAAAAAATAAATCTAAATAATAATTATTAATTTGTGAATTGTTACTTTAATTTTACTATTACTATGCTAGTTTGATTTATTTATGGATTGTTACTTTCAAATTTAGACTTTGAAAGTGTTTTGTACACTCTTTTGATATTTTTGGTTAAATTTGTTAATTTATGTTAATATTAAGCCTCATATATAGTATTATTAAATTTTACTTTTAATTAAAAATAAGGTAAGCTTTTTAGAGAGTTAAACGAGTAACGAGTCAAGTTGAGCAACAAAATATTTTAACGAGCACGAGTCGAGCACAATTTTAACGAGTTTAACGAACAATGTATCGAGTCAAACAATAATTTTTTTAACGAACATAAATCGAATAATGTTTAACTCACGATCGACTCGTTTGATAAATTCCCCTAATACTAATATATTTTAGACCTTCTGAATAGGGAAGAAATACTTTAAACTAAAAAATTATATTATTTGTAACTATTATATTGATTAAAAAATTAAAAAAAAATAATAAATACATACAAATATTATTTCGAACAATGAAGAATTATACAATCAACGCAAATATAACAAAACACATAAGAATAGTATATTTATTATTAAATATAATTAAAAACTTTTAAATATGTTCATGAATTTTAGAATATAAACAATTGAAATATAAAAATATAGTAGAGACCCATGGAAAGAGTCTGAATTGTGGCAAACAATTACATTAAAAAACTCAACAATTACATAAATATCTTTTAAATAATACAAATATTAAAAAATGTAGATCATGAAATATTCTATTGTCGCAAACCAAGTACCGTACTTTTACATCTTATAGTGTTAGTCTTTATCATTACTTAAATAATAAATTTTATAAAACAAGTAAGAAACAATCAACCAAAGAGAAAATTTTATTTTATGAAAATAATATTTATGAAATTTAAATATTAATATTAAGGTTATGTAATATAACAATTGTCTTATATAACATGTCAATAATATTCACCAGTTCCGTATCATTATCATAATCTTCAGGAACAAGCATGTATTCCTTCAAAAAATCTCTTTGTCATAAATAAATAAAAATTACATTAGAGAATAATATGAAATATAAAACATATTATTATATATTTATATATATATTAAAATAAAATATGAGTTTTTTAATAAGATCTAGATTTAATCTAAATTTATCGGGTCTAAAATTTTAAAATTTAAACCCTATAAAATAGATCTAAATCTATAGATTCGAGTTGAGTTCAAGATCCATTACCATCCTTAATTTAGCCCAACATGGTTTCCCCACATACGCACACTTAAGTCCTACCCGGTGGGAAAATTATATCATGGGTCAGTCTTACCACGTCATCCATGGGACCAACCAATAGAAACTGTCTACCTCATTATTTTTTAATTTTCCAAGTGAAGATTCACTTGGTAAAAAATTATGACATGGAAAAATTGATGAAATTGACAGTTTTTGTTGATTGGTCTCATAGACAGATAGTGAAACTGACCCATGATATAATTTTTCTACCCGGTGGCTCTCCTTACAAAGAAAAAAGACATCCCTCTACTAATGTCAGTGTTTAGACAAAACAACTGCATTTATTACAATTCAACCCTTTGATTCGTTAAAAAAATTGTAAAACTTAAAAAAAAATACGTGCAACTTAATCTTATTTTTCTATGGGTTAAAATTTATTTATATTGTATACAATTCAATTTTTTTTTATATTTTTAAACCGTTAAATAATAATAATAATAAATGACTACTATTATTTTAATTTTAAATTTATTAATCTTTTTATAGGTTAAAATTCACTTATATTTCATAAAATTTAATTATTTTTATATTTTTTATTTTTAAATTTTATATAATATAATAAAATCTTGATAAGTGATTTCTTTGTTGGCTATGAGTAGGACTTAAAAAGGCGACAAACTCCAGATGAGATTCCATATAAATTTGCGTGTATATTATATATACTAAATTAACTTTTGTCATTATTTTTTAAAGCTATTTTTTATATCGTATCGTACCATAAAATTGTTATCTAATTTTTTTAAAGCGTAATGATGCGATCATGGGCGGAGTCACTCTCTGTAAAGGGTGATCAAATGACATCCAAAAATTTTTAGTCCACCTCTTTTCATATGATTTATAATATATATATATTTTTTAAAAAAATAAATAAATAACACTAATTTATAAATAATTGACACCCCTTAAATATAAATTTAAAAAATGACACTCCTTAGATAATTTTCTAACTTCGCCCGCGGATGCGACCATTATTTTATTATTTTGTGTAAAAAAACTGCCAATTCCTTCAACCGTTATCATTCTAACAAGATTAATGTTAAAAAGGTTAGTTTTGAGGTATATTATTTATTTATTTATTTATTTAAAAGAATATTTTTTTTATTATATAGGTGTTTAAATGAACATCTAAAATCGTCTAAATATGAGAAAGCTCGCACTTTTTAATATGCAATGCGCATGTATGAAAGCAATTACAGTTAATTACTATCCGAGATGGACGTAAAAAGGGTTAGAGTGGATCGCCTCTTAAAAATTTAAAATTTTTATATGATTTAAATTTTTTAAAATATTTTATTAAAAAATTATTTTTATCCCTTAAATTTTTATAAATTCGTCTCGTTAATATAAAATTCTGCATCGATTTTGATTATATATTATCGTTGTTACGAGACATATTTAATCATTAATTTTATCAAACTTACCGTTGAACAACCCTTTAATGCTTTCGGTCGTTGGCACTAGTTATTCATGAAAGTACCGGGTGCAGGGTTAGCTATAAATTAGTGTTGCTTCCATGAATTTACGTAGAACATGGGGGTGGGGCATGCAAAGGAGACAACCAGCTGAAAATAGGCATGCAGACAACTGGAGTACAGCAGTGTTTTTATGTGTCGGGATACTTTCAGCTTTCAGGGGATGGTTCACCATGAAATATGGGACGAGGGTAATTCTTTTTTTCCATGTAATTTTTAATTAATTATTTATGTATTGATGGGCAATAATGGAAATGGGGATTGAAAGATATTTTTCTGAGGAAAGAAATTAATTTATTAAACTAGAACTTTTTAATAAATTAAGACACACACCGAGTTAAGTTAGTCGAGTTCAGATCACTTAAGTAAAATATATTGTTCTTTATTACTGATATCGCTACATGAGTTTAAATCTTATAAATACAATATATCGTTTTTTATTACTGATACCCCTGCATGAGTTTAAATCTTATGTTTTTCTTACATGGAAATAAACTGTAATAGAGAGAGAGAGAGAGAGAGATGGAGTTTGTGAAGTTAAACAAGGCTTTCCCTTAATATTCAACTTTCCTCTCACAGTTCCACGATCTGTGAGGAAACAGAACATAAGTTTTTACAAATATTAAACCCAGAACATGTCATAATTCCTAGGTCTAAGTTAGAGTCACTAATGACTGAGTAATTAAACATAAAAACCCCAAGATTATGGATTCAAAACAGGGAGGAATCAAGCAGCACATTGGAGAATGATGTTAAAAAAAGAGAAACTAGCCATAATATGGTGCTTTGCTTCTCTTGACCATCTTTCTCCAAGGCAAAGGCTGACCAGACCAGACCAGACCTCCTTCATCTAAGCATAGATGTAAGGGAGCGAAAAACAACTTCTTCACAAGGGATGATGAGTCCCATATCATGATCGAACCCGAACTCTTCCTCGGCTCGTTGAAGCAAGCATTGGAACTCGGGGTGAGTTAGGAATGAGATGGGGACGATGTATCTGCTCCTGTTTTCACCGACGTAAACGGCGAAGTGACCTTTTGGTACGTCGAGTGGGAGACCTGTCTCTTCGTCGTACCCGTGTTTCTTGCCTAAGCTCGAACATCTCTTCAGGATTTGCCTCAGAACTGCGGTTTGAGGCAGTTTGGATGGTTTCCGAATGGCCATTGTTGTTGTGGGGTGAAAAAAGATTTAGACAGAAGTGTTATGGGGGGATTGAGAGGGGAGATGGAGGGTGGTGTATTTATGGATAGAGAGCCTGAGGAGCCATGTGGGACTGTGGGGGATAAGCAGAAAGGGACAAGCCATGGGTGCTATTCGGGGTATGTATGTGTTATATGTGCAAACGACATGGTGGGGTGCCAAACCCTCCCATTTGACAACATGGACCCTCTCTCCCTATTAGCTAAGCTCTAATGTTGATAACGCAGACATAAATAGGGATTAGGGATCACAACTTTATCTCCATAAATCATATTATTAAATTGCGGTTGTGATATCACTGATATTACGTACATACTGTATTACGGCCTATGCTATTTGCTAAGAGCCTAAGAGCAATGCTTCAACATTGGAAGAACCAGAGAGCAGAACTACATGAGAAGTTGCTAGCAGCAATAGGCAATAGCCATAAACCGAGATCTCTTGCATAAAATGTTTATATTCAATACCATTTTTTTCTAAGTCCAAAAGCATTCACATGTTTCATCGATGAGATTTAGTTTCACATTTCAGGCTACTTAGAGGTCTGTTGCAGCGTTGCGGGTGCAATACACGACATGCTACAGTATTATTTAACTGTTTTAGAATGCAACAGTCATTGCATATCGGTGACCTTGGAAAACATCACGATGTGTCGTGATTGTAACTTAATACTATGTCATAAATGTAATAGAATTTTAAACTTTGAATGTTATATCTGTATGCTCTCCCCACCTGTAATCAGGGACCGGTAATAAGTGTACCAAAGAGTACAGTTCAGCGGTTTGGTCGGTTTTTGGAATTTTGTGATTGTTTCGGCTTGTGACTCTGGGGTCTGAGTGAGATCCAAAAGTTTTTTCAGAAACCCATGTGATTTCTACTGTTAGATTTGCATTTTTTTGGACATGGTCAGCAACTGAACATGTCATTTCAGTTTAGCCATATTTAATCAGCAAAATGAAATTAAGCCAAGCCTGGCAGGCACAAAAGCTCCTGAGCATTGGGTGCAGCAATTGGGAGAGAATGTCCCCAAGAGGCAGATGGGGTTTTTGTATGTGGTCCTGATGAAATCTCCACCACTTAAATAGGGGGAAATATTTATAGTTTTAGAGACACTTATTAATTGCTATATACTTCAATTGTGACTCACTATTTGTATCTTCCTACTCTAGCTTGGTTGGTTTCATGTTCTAAGGTTCACAAACTGTTTCAACTTGGCTAGATATGTCTGATACGACAATGTCCTGTTTTTTCTTTTTGTTCTTTTTCCAGGCTAAGACTCCAACAAAGCAGAAGGAACACTAATATGCAACATAAAGTTCCATTTTCTCATCTTAATAAAAGATTTATAACAAGTTGACCAACTGAAAAGAAAGACAGAAAAAATCAAGTTTTAGTACTGATGACATTGTTGTTTGAGAGATCAATGGTAGATTTACAGCAACAACAAGGTACAAAAACCACAGCAAACAAGTTGCTCCATAGGTCACAATCTATGAAAGACACCTGCATGTTCTGTGAGCGAGATTGAGCGGGAGTGAAAATGGTTGAGAAAACAAACAGGAGACGAGAAAGGCCCACCACCGATCACTCGAAATACTGTGCTTTTATTGAGCCAAGATAGGTCCTGTGAGAGGGATATATATTTCTTTGATACTTTCTCTTTTATAGTTGAAATGGACTTTGGCAGGCTTTTGTTCATCACATGAAGGCCATGTTACTCTTGCCCTCCTTCAAACTGCAGCATGCATACTTTTTTACCCTACCATCATTCAAAAACTGTAAACTGCTCTCTAGGAATCTTTTATCAGTTCCTTAAGTCGCCTTTCGTCCTTTTTACCGGTTACTTTTACGACATGAACCAATAAACCGATATATGTATTCATGTTAAGCATGTTTAAGGTATTATTTTGAAACGACATGACAACAGCGACAGGAGGGCTGATCTCCATTTACAACCTACACTTAAAGAGCGTCATAAGGATTGATTTAAGTACTTGAGGAAGGACGCTCGGCTTTATTGAATATCTGAGACCTACAGCATAATTCATTGAGGGACAGTCCAATTCACAAGGTCATGCAAACTGGAGAACAAATGATACAAGTTTGTCAACCAAATCGTAAGAGTTCAGAGTAAAGCATTCGGATGAATTGTACTCGAGCAAATACAGGATATAGGTGCTTCTGGAAATAAAACTAGTATCATCAAAATGTTTCATCTCTGATATGCAGGCAGCAGAACAATGAACACCCATTCGCCATAAATTCACTGGCCATTTATCATTTGATTCTACTGAAACAGAAATCCAACCAGGTAGCATACAATTGTTTCATACATCTAAAGATCTTCCAGGAGCACTTAACTCTGTAAAAACTGGTGTTTTTCAATTAATGAATTCACTTTCTTCCGAAGAAAGAAATTGTACTATGCTTTTCGCCTTTCGTATTAGTACAGAGCTCAAAACTCATGAAAAACAAAAAAGAAAGGGCCAAAATCCTGCAAAAGTCTAGAAAATACATGTTGCACTCACAGTTAGATTACTATGCCATCATGTGCCTTTGCTGCAAAACAATTTGATCATAGAGTGAAAGTCTAAAAAAATCCAGGACTGCTAAAGATTCACTGGTCGGAGCAAGATTTCAACTGTTGATTCTGCCTGTCAATCACACTAATCTGTCGCCCGGCTTAGCAATATGAGCTTGTATCTACAAAATATAAATGAAATGTAGAAATATTTGAATTCCTTCACATGTCTGAGTAATAATGAAACAATCCATTTCAAAAAGATGTCGGGGAACGAGTTCGAGAAAAAAACAAACTAGGACTGTTGATACTGAAAAGTAAACATTATTGATGATCCAAAAAGATCCATTTTACCAAACAAAGCCGAGTGCATTACTTGGCATTGGAAGCATCAGCAAACCAGGTAATTGTTCTATTTAAGAAATGAAGCCTGGTTTGAAGTTTCAAGTTAAGGTCTAGTGACGGTCCTAGCAAGTCTTTGATACAGTTTCAAGTTGACGACGATCTCACATAGCCTTTAAATTTTGTGTCACCATACTCATACTTCCTGATGCCAAAAATAAGAATACAAGATATCTACTCATATATGAAAACACAAGCAACGGCACATGTCAATTATGGGACATAAAGCACAACATTCTTGCTTACATTCTTGGTTGATGTTATTTTGGTGATGTGAGAAGTGGGTAGTTGTTCAAATCTGAAATGGATGATGTTATTTCCCTTGCATCATAGGGTCTGGTTTGCGGGGGATTACCAAGGTTTTAGTGACAATCATGCTATGAACCAATAATAGAGTGACATCTCATGTTATAGGGTACTAATGCAGTACTATATGCAGTACTATATAACATTTTCGAATGGAGATGAGATGGAGACGAACTATTTGGGCTTCAAGATTGATCTGGACTTTTAATGGATCCGAGAGAGAAGTATGTTACAGAGGTGCAGGACATTTTCCGATCAAGTTATAAAACAGTCGCTGACGTTATCAGAGAAGCAACAAAACGGAACGTGAGATGATAACATATGTCGTCGTATAATTGGTGTAACATGCCTCAAAATGAACTGGGGGTGTTGGGACTCAAACCCACTCACTTCCATTGCACTTTGCTTAACCACTAAACCAAGCTAGAGACTTAGAATTTGGTTAAAAAATTATACCTATGTTAAATTGTCATTGGTGAGAAAATGCTTGAAAATAGAATGGCAAGAAACAAGGCTCCAAGACTAAGACCTCTCTTTTGCACAAAAGAGTTATACTGAACCTAACTAAAAACTTAGCACATTCTGTTGGGAGGCTTTTGAAGGGTTGTAATGGTGAAGACTTGAGTTTGCTTTGATTTGTAATCAAAATATGTTTCTATATACACAATAATTATAATAATAAATCCTCTAAAGCATGGAAATGAGTGATATTTCTAGGGTTTCATTAAGATAATGATTAAGAAGTCTCACATGGCTTTGTCTCTATGATCTTCTAAGAGTTTAAGGGCTGAAATCATAGTGTGGTTTGTTTGTTGACAAACAATGTGCCCTACAAGTTTGAAAGAAAACCAACCAAAGGCCAGCAAAAGATTGGAGTATTTGATATAAATAGAGAAGTGAATAGTGAGAATTAGATATGGATAATGCTTAAATAATGGACCAACATGGTTGGGACCCCTGAGGCTGCTATAACAAAGGGCCACTAGAGAACAGGCTAAAGATTGGAAATTGACAGTTTGGTGCTCAAGATTTTAAGCATATGAAGCTTTTTTGAGCTTGGCTAGAACATGCTTCAGACATGAATGGCATGTAGAAACAAGCAATGTTGGAAGGGATTTCAGAATAATTGGATAAGAATTGAATAAGCTGCAAAACTGGATATATGTAAATAATTTTTGATTTAACATGTAAGCAACTATGAAAGAATAAAACCTATGCTGGATAAGATAAGGTTATTTATCTAAGACTACAAGTATCATGTGAAATCTACATTTGGATTTGAATTCAAGAACAATTGGATTTGGAGTATTATATATGAGCTTTACACTTTATTCATATTCTGACTTCTGAGAACCATAAACAATTCCTGTTTAGGTAATATTTATTCAAATATTATACCAGTCAAAATGAACCCAGATCAAAAGGTAGCTAATATCAGATAGCATTTAACATTGTTCCAGGAATCAACTTGCAGGACAGAGCCTTGTGAAGTACATGTGAAGTACGCCCTACAAGTAGCTCTAGTCCCTGCTAAATTGATACTTGAAGATCAATACGAAGTTGTTGCAGACAAACTAAAGGACAAGATTGGCAGCCAATTCAATTTCCACAAACTCAAACTTCGTCAGATGTCATCAGTGATCAAGTTTTCATTCAAGATTTGTACCTCCTGCTTTCTTATGGTTCCATACTCTATAGTTCATACAGATGATTTCAGAATACCATCAATTACGTACAGAGATAAAGAAGAGCAGCTAGACAATGAGTATTGAATGTTAATCCTTATTTGTTCCTTTGGTTTTGTAAATGAGCAATATGAAGTGAACAATGGATTTAAAAAGAAGAAATTTGAGAATTGAACCGCTTTTGTTTGTACTAAATAAAATTTTTCAGAGGAGTATACATTTCATCATCTCTTTCTGACAAAACAACAGAAGGATGTACAACATTGGTCGAAATTGTATCAGCTGATTAAATTGTTTTAGCAGAAGGAAACTAAAGCAAGCTTGAAGTGAGGTCAAGGAAGATGTCTTCTCTGCAGGGAATTGTAACACCACCCATAGGATGATTGAATCCGAATTCTTCCTCGGCTATACTTAACAACTTCTGAAATGAAGGCTGACTCAAGAATGAAATTGGAACAATAAATCTCTTCTTTTGGCTCTCCCCAACATAGACCACAAAGTATCCTTTGGGAACATGTATTGAGGTGGAGGCTGCTTTATTTGAAAACAGTTTTGACTGATGAAGAATTTGCCTAGTTTGCATAATTCTTGGTACACGGATAGCCATTGATGTTAGTAATTTGGAGTATGAAGAAGATAAGATTAGACTTGACAAGATGAATTACAGAGGATGTAAGAATGAATTGGCTGTGGTGTGGATAATGCACTTGTATATATAGATTGATGATTAATGTATAAGGAAAGCTAATGGATTTAGTGGTTGCAATGTATTCTGGTGGGGTAGGGTTTTGTTAGAATACATAAGAAGCCCTTCACATGCCTGTGTTTTCCAAACAGATCATCAAGAAATAGGTATATTGAGTCTGTTCCTCAACTAGAATGCATTATATATCCGTGATATCAAACTATCAATCATTTATGGTCACCCTAACGGGGCAGGGCCTCTTTCATATTAAATTCTGTCTGCAAACTTTGATAATCTTTACTTGGCTTTGTTGTTTTTTGGTCAGATCAATAAACCTTCCAAGTTGGACTAATTTCATTTTTCCCGCTTGAACAGTTAATTTAAGAGATTGTGCTATGATATTTCCAAGGCAGATATACAGCCATACAGGATGCTTAAACAGTACGAACCAGCTGCTGAAGAGAAGAAAAAAAAAAAAAAAACAGGTCAGAGAGCCAAGCACTGGCATGCATTCCTCTGTTGTAGTAACTCATAGGCAAGCCCTTGTGAATAAGGCATGAAGTATGTCCTACAGGCTTGAACTTGTCAAAATGTTATTATTTGTTGGGATGCAAGGCCATGTGATTTCTCCCAATTTATGTCTCCTAAGCATTCTCTCTTCACCACTCAATTTGCCAGAGACAGCTGATCATATACAGTATTTGCTCTTTATAAATACAGATTCTAATGGATAGCTTCACCATGTTCCAAAGCCTTTCCAAGCTACTTCTCTAAGTTCCAATTCCACATTCACATTTCCTTTTCTTAACAGTCTCACAAAAATCATGGGTTTCCGCTTGCCAAGAATTGTTAATGCTAAGCCGAGTCTGAAAAGAACTCTTTCATCTTCGGAGACCTCAGTGGTGCCCAAAGGCCACTTTGCTGTTTATGTTGGAGAAGAAGAAAAGAAGAGATTTGTAGTCCCGATATCATTCCTGAAGCATCCTTCATTCCAGAATTTGTTGAGTGAAGCAGAAGAAGAGTTTGGTTTCAATCACCCTATGGGTGCTTTGACAATCCCTTGTAGCGAAGAAGCTTTCATTGATCTCACTTGCAATCTGTGAAGCTCATGAGAAGAATTGATATGAAAATAGACTAACCAAGCAGAGAGATACACTGATATTTAGCTAAATTGACAACTACCAAATTTTATTATTAGGAAACAAGTGTGTAAGGTGGATTGTTTTCTGCAACCCCATTCCCTTGTCAATTCATTCAAATTTTGTAACCAATATATAAATGTCAAATTTCATTCAGAAAGACTCTTTCTTTTCATGAATCTTATTTATCATGCATGTTGTGTGGATTGTTTTCTGAAGCATGTTGTGTGGATAATGATTTTAGCATTTAAGCTAAAATAAACCTATTCCATTATATTAAACCTTCAGTCCAAATTTAGGCAAGCCCTTGTGAATAGCGCATGAAGTGTGTCCTACAGGCTTGAACTTGTCAAAATGTTATTATTTGTTGGGATGCAAGGCCATGTGATTTCTCCCAATTTATGTCTCCTAAGCATTCTCTCTTCACCACTCAATTAGCCAGAGACAGCTGATCATATACAGCATTTGCTCTTTATAAATACAGATTGTAATGGATAGCTTCACCATGTACCAAAACCTTTCCAAGCTACTTCTCTAAGTTCCAATTCCACATTCACATTTCCTTTTCTTAACAGTCTCACAAAAATCATGGGTTTCCGCTTGCCAAGAATTGTTAATGCTAAGCTGAGTCTGAAAAGAACTCTTTCATCTTCGGAGACAACAGTGGTGCCCAAAGGCCACTTTGCTGTTTATGTTGGAGAAGCAGAAAAGAAGAGATTTGTAGTCCCGATATCATTCCTGAAGCATCCTTCATTCCAGAATTTGTTGAGTGAAGCTGAAGAAGAGTTTGGTTTCAATCATCATATGGGTGCTTTGACAATCCCTTGCAACCAAGAAACTTTCATTGATCTCACTAGCAATCTGAAAAGCTAATGACAAGAAATGATGTGAAAATTGGCTAACCAAGCAGAGACTGACTGATTTATTGCTCAACTGACACCTCCCGAATTTTCTTGTTTAGGAAGCAAGTGTGTAAGGTGGATTGTTTTTTGCAATTCCATGCCCTTGTCAACTATTAATTTTTGTAACTAGTATATAAATGCCATTTTTTTTCATTCAGAGAAGTCCTCCTCATGAATTTTGTTTCTGCTGCTTTATCAATAATTTCATCCAAGATATATTTCCCAAGTTCTGAAGCCTTTTACTTCAAATTCAGCCATTATTTATCACTAAACTATTATCTTCCACACTTGGTTAAAAAGGGTTCCAAGCATTAACGATATCTATTTATGATCTGTCACTCCCGGTTAAAAAGTGATCCACAAGCAATAACATGATCCATTTGTTTGTAAATTCGAATTATTTCATTACAGAAAGTGTTCTGTTTTTCGGATGTGTTGATCTAAGTAAAAGCATCTAATTTCAGAAATATTGCTGTCATAGGCTTCTATAGCAATGGTATGTTATTGGCCTAGACAGGAACATACAAGAGAAGAAAGTTCTTTAGACAATGCTTCCAATGAACTTCAGGTGCAACACAAGGACTTGCCTTTTAACTTCCCTATAGACCTATTTGCAGGCAGTCTAGGAACTTCTGATAAAAATGGATAATCAGTGATCTCCCAAAACTTCCATTAAACTAAAATTTTCAGTCAACCCTTTGCCGCACATTTAGCAGCAAAAGTTCTAACGTTTCCTTTAAAAATAAAATCAAACAAACAAATGAAATCCAGGAGACAATGTACAAATTCTATAATCTGACACTAAATTAGGGATGGTTTGCACTATTTTCAGCTAGTTGAGAATTGACTTCTGAATTTAGACTAGAAATCTCCCTGTTGTCACTTGTCATGGTAGTTGAAGAGTTGACTTCTCAGGCAGTGTCTGACTTGAAACCGGGAAAAAAGAAAGTTTCAAAAAAACCAAGATGAAAGATTATATTACCAAAAATGTTACAGTTGCAGTGGTAAGCTTGTAATGGTAAAAGAAAAAGAGAGAGGAAAGATTGCACATCTCATATCTGTCGTCTACCTTTGGTGCCTATGGGGGATCAGTCTAAGTATCATTCATTACAGGATTGGTTAGAGCTTCTGTTCAACCATATATGTCTCCCCACTAGTTGAAACCGAAGGCTAAACAATGTAACATGGATTGACAACTTGTTTCATTCTCTGTTCAACTTGTAGGGCTTTGCATACCAACTCTGCTCACTTTGCTTGTTAGCACTCCACTACATGGCATATGCTCTACTAAGTTAATGATATTATCATCTGATCGATAGTATTTCAAATGGGCCAGTTTTGTTGGTTCCATTGAATGTTCCAGCTGAGATATGGTAGATTTCCAACAGAATAAGCTTAGGTATCAAATTTGTCAAAATGTTATGGTTAGTCGGGAGGCAAGACCATGTGATTCCTCAAACCATATCTTTTAAAGATTTCTCCATTGAAATTTCTTTTCAACCTCACATTCAGCCTCAAATTCTGACCAATTTCTTAAACCATTTTACAACCCTCTCTATAAATACACATTCTAAGAAAACCCTCACTACCAAAGCCTTCCCAACCAAGCCTGTTACTTTTCTTCCATCTACAGCACGTAAAAAGAATCTTTTTTTTTCATCACAAAATCATGGTTTTACGTTTGCCTAGAATTGTTAACACTAAGAGTCTAAAACGGAGTCTTTCCTTTTCGGAGTCGAGAAAGATCCCCAAAGGCCACTTTGTTGTGTATGTCGGAGAAGCTGATGAAAAAAAGAGATTCGTTTCCCCAATTTCATATCTGAATCATCCTTGTTTCCAAAAGTTGCTAAGTGAAGCTGAAGAAGAGTATGGATATAATCATCCTATGGGTGCTCTAACCATCCCCTGCAGTGAAGAAGCCTTCCTTGAGCTCATTTGCAGTCTCCAAAGCTCATGAAAGTTAGATTCCATAATGGCTAACCAAGCAGAAACTAACCCTCTGTAGCTCAACAGTCAGATACATGCTTGTTTTACATAGGAAGGGAATGTAATTGGTGGATTGGTTTATGCAATCCCATGCACTTGCGAGCAACAAATATTTTTTGTAATCATTGTTTAAATGAAAAAGGAACAAATCTCTTTACCAAACATATTCTTGTCATTGATATTTTTTACTTTGACTGGTTTTATATTACATCTAATTTGTGCTTTAAAGTTAAATGCTACAATTTACTAAGCATATTCTACTTTGAAAGACAACTAGAAGAGGAGTGACAACTTTAACCAAAATTTAATCCAAGTCTATACCGAAGAGAAAACATATGAATTTATCTTACGAATGATTATATATATACAGTAGTAAAAGGTAGCTAATATTATTCCAATACCAGTCAAAATGTACCCAGGTGAAAAGCTAGCTAATATCGGATAGCATTTAACATTGTTCCAGGAATCAACTTGCAGGACCAAGCCTTGTGAAGTACACGCGAAGTACGCCCTACAAGTAGCTCTAGTCTCTGCTAAATTGACACTTGAAGATCAGTGAAGTTGTTGCTGACAAACTAAAGGACAAGATTGGCAGCCAACTCAATTTTGAAAGGCCGTTTCCACAAACTCAAACTTGTCGGTTGCCATCAGTGATCAAGTTTTCATTCAAGACTTGTACCATCTGCAATACTCATTTTTGTCCCGGGCTAAATCCAAATCCAAAATAAATTAAATTTTAAACCATATCCAAATAAATAAACCAAATCCATTATATTAAACCTTCAATCCAAATTTAGGCAAGCCCTTGTGAAGAGCGCATGAAGTGTGTCCTACAGGCTTGAACTTGTCAAAATGTTATTATTTGTTGGGATGCAAGGCCATGTGATTTCTCCCAATTTATGTCTCCTAAGCATTCTCTCTTCACCACTCAATTAGCCAGAGACAGCTGATCATATACAGCATTTGCTCTTTATAAATACAGATTCTAATGGATAGCTTCACCATGTACCAAAACCTTTCCAAGCTACTTCTCTAAGTTCCAATTCTAATTCCACATTCACATTTCCTTTTCTTAACAGTCTCACAAAAATCATGGGTTTCCGCTTGCCAAGAATTGTTAATGCTAAGCCGAGTCTGAAAAGAACTTTTTCATCTTCGGAGACAACAGTGGTGCCCAAAGGCCACTTTGCTGTTTATGTTGGAGAAGCAGAAAAGAAGAGATTTGTAGTCCCGATATCATTCCTGAAGCATCCTTCATTCCAGAATTTGTTGAGTGAAGCAGAAGAAGAGTTTGGTTTCAATCACCCTATGGGTGCTTTGACAATCCCTTGTAGCGAAGAAGCTTTCATTGATCTCACTTGCAATCTGTGAAGCTCATGAGAAGAATTGATATGAAAATAGACTAACCAAGCAGAGAGATTCACTGATATTTAGCTCAGTTGACAACTACCAAATTTTATTATTAGGAAACAATCAAACAAGTGTGTAAGGTGGATTGTTTCTGCAACCCCATTCCCTTGTCCACTCATTCAAATTTTGTAACCGTTATATAAATACCAAATTTCATTCAGAGGAACTCTTTCTTTTCATGAATCTTGTTTATCATGTTGTGTGGATACCGATTTAAGCTAAAATACATTTTCCAAGTTCTGAAGCATTTTATTTCACATTCTGCCTTCTTTTATCACTTAACCCATGATCTCACCCCTGGTTAAAAAGGGTCCCATACATTAACAAGATCTATCATACTATTTGCATGGAAATTTGACTTCCCTTATAGAATTTTTTCCAGTATTTCAGAAATACGAGAACCAAGTAAAAGCACCTCATATTAGGAATATTGCTGTTTCTACCTATGTCTTTGTTGTCATAGACTTCTGCTGTGATGGCATGTTATCAGCCTGACAAGAACATACGAATTGAGGAAGTATTTCAAATTACACTTCCAACGAACTTCACATATGTAACATGGCCTTGTATATTGTAACTTTTCTTTAGACCTGGTTGCAGGTAGTATGTCACACTTCAGATAAAATGGATTATCAATTATCCTCTGTGAAGTCTTGGTGTATGGTTTCAAAGCCAAAAGTACCATTAAACTGAAAATTTTGATCAACCCTTCGTTGCAGATGGTAGCCAGAGATACCATATTTCTGTTAAGAAAAACACAAAATCCAGGACACATGTATACAAATTTTCTTCTCTGACAGTAAATTATGGAATGTTTGTGTTACTTGCAACTACTTCAGGGTTGGTTTTTATATAGAGAGCAGAAAATTCTTTGTTCTGATTTTAGTTGAAGAGTTTACTTCCCAGGCAGTGTCTGACTTAAAACCTGAAAAAAAAAGTGCCACATCAAATAAAATGAAAGTTCTTTTCTTGGTCAAATCCATGGATCCCTGAAGTGTATATTTGTTTGGTGACTATGGAGGATTAGCCAAATATCATTCATTAGAAGATTGGTTAGTACTTTTGTTCATTCAATTATTGTTTAAAATAGAGTCTTTCTTCAATTGTTGAGGGCACAAATTAAACAATGTCAGATGGATATGCCTTTAGTTTCATTCTGATCTGTACAACTCATTTTGCTGGTCACCACTCAACTACACGGCATTTCATCCATACGATCTGCTAAGCAAATGTTAGTATCATCTGACAAATTGTATTTCAAATGGGCCATTTTTGTTTGTTCCTTTGAATGCTCAGCTATGGTAGATCTTCAACAGACTGAACTTAGGTGCCAAACTTGTCAAAATGCCAAGCTATGGTAGATCCACAAGCCATATGTCTTTTAAAGATTTCTCCATTGAAATTTGTTTTCAACCACATATTCAGACTCAGATTTTTGACCAATGCATAAGCCATTTTACAACCCTCTCTATAAATACACATTCTATGAACAACCCCTCAGTACCCAAAGCCTTCCCAACCAAGCTAGTTACCTTTCTTCTATCTACCACACGTGAAAAGAATCCATATTCATCACAAAATCAAGGGATTCCGCTTGCCAAGAATGGTTAATATGAAGAGTCTAAAACGGAGTCTTTCGTTTCCGGAGACATCGGTAGTTCCCAAAGGCCACTTTGTTGCTTATGTCGGAGAAGCTGATGAAAAGAAGAGATTCATTGCCCCAATTTCATATCTGAATCATCCTTTGTTCCAAAAGTTGTTGAGTGAAGCTGAAGAAGAGTATGGATTTAATCATCCTATGGGTGCTCTAACCATCCCCTGCACCGAAGAAGCCTTCCTTGATCTCATTTGCAGTCTCCAAAACTCATGAAAGTTAGATTCCATAATGGCTAACGAAGCAGAAACTAACCCTCTTTAGCTCAACAGTCAAATACCAATTTTGTTTTACAGAGGAAGGGAGTGTAATTGGTGTATTGTTTTATGCAATCCCAGACCCTTGTGAGCAACAATTATTTTTGTAATCATTGTTTAAATGAAACGGAACAAATCTCATTACAAACTTATTCTTGTCAAAAAAAAAAAAATATATATATATATATATATATTATTTTCTTGTCTGATTATTTTGCTCCAGCTAGTTTTATGTTACATCTAATTTGAATGCAAAAGCAAATTAAAGCCCAAATGTTCAACATTCCTTGATTACTTATTCGGCAAAAGCAAGGATATTTTTGCCTTGAAACCAAACACCCAGACTCAAAGGAAAGTTACAAACGAGTACATGTATTATGCGCAATTTTCATTGGAACCATATTCTAAAGTACTTTCTAATAACATGCCACCAGAGTAGAAATCTGTGACAGCAAAAAAAAAAATAGGTAGCAACAGCAATATTCCTGAACTGAGATGTTCTTATAAGGAAATAAGTCGAATTTCGTTGCAAATAGACCCTTTTAATGTATAGATCCCTATTTAATCAAGACTAATATGTTGTAGGTTAAGAGATAAATGATGGTAGAATTTGGAATAAAATGCTTCAGAACTTGGAAAATAGAGTTTGGCTGAAACTATCCATATACGACATCAGAAGAAAAATTCATGAAAAGAAAGAGTTTCTCTGAAAATTTTTTGCATTTATACATTGGTTACAAAATTGATATAGTTGACAAGGGCATGGAATTGCAGAAAACAATCCACCTTACACACTTGCTTCCTAAACAATAAAATTGGGGAGGTGTCAGTTGAACTAAAGATTAGTCAGTCTCTGCTTGGTTAGCCAATTTTCATGTCATTTCTTCTCATGAGCTTTGCAGACTGCAAGTGAGATCAATGAAAGTTTCTTGGCTGCAAGGGATTGTCAAAGCACCCATAGGGTGATTGAAACCAAACTCTTCTTCAGCTTCACTCAACAAATTCTGGAATGAAGGATGCTTCAGGAATGATATCGGAACTACAAATCTCTTCTTTTCTTCTTCTCCAACATAAACAGCAAAGTGGCCTTTGGGCACCACTGTGGTCTCTGAAGATGAAAGAGTCCGTTTCAAACTTGGCTTAGCATTAACAATTCTTGGCAGGCGGAAACCCATGGTTTTTGTGAGATTGTTTGGATGAGGAAATGAGAATGTGGAATTGGAACTTAGACAAGTTGCTAGAAAAGGCTTTGGCACATGGTGAAGATATCCATTGGAATCTGTACCTATAAAGAGCAGTTGTTACATGGTCAGCTGTCCCAGGGAAATTCAGTAATGAAGAGAGAATGCTATGGAGACATCTATTGGGAGAAATCACATGGCCTTGCATCCCAACAAATAATAACATTTTGATAAGTTCAAGCCGGTAGGACACATTTCAAGCGCTATACACAAGGGCCTGTCCTGTGCGTTAGAGCAACAAAGAAACACAAGCCGGTGTATGATTCTTGGACATGTTATAAGTTTCTGATAATTATTTTCCTGTAACATCTGGTTGTTCTTGTTTAAGTTTATTGAATGGAAAAAATTAGGAAAAAAAAAACTAGTCAAACTAGGAAGGTCTACTGATCTGAACAAAAACCGACAAAGTTTGGTGAAGATTACCAAAGTTTGCAGACATGATTAATGTGAAGATTACCAAAGCTTCTGAATTACCATAACATCTGCATTTTATTGGACGAGATAAATGGATTAATGGATTCTCAGTCTCAATATCTACCTATTTCTTGATAATCTGTTGGAAGACACAAGCATGTGATGGAGCTTCTTATGTTTTCTGACCAAACCCCACCAGAATACGTTGCAACCGCTCAATCTATTAGCTTCCCATATACATTCATCCATCTATATATACAATTGCATTATCTACACCACATCCAAGGCATTCTCCCATCTTCATCTACTACTCATCTCTTCAAGTCTCCTTTGAACTTCTTCGTACTTCAAATTACTCAACAATGGCTATCCGTGTCCCAAGAATTATTCACGCTAAGCAGATTCTTCGTCAATCTAAACTCTTTGTAAATGAAGCAGCCTCTAGTTCATCGGATGTTCCCAAAGGGTACTTTGCAGTCTATGTTGGGGAGAGCCAAAAGAAGAGATTTGTAGTTCCAATTTCATTTTTGAACCAGCCATCCTTTCAGAAGTTGTTAAGCATATCCGAGGAAGAATTCGGATTCAATCATCCGATGGGTGGTCTCACAATTCCTTGCAGAGAAGAGGTCTTCATTAATCTCACGTCATGCTTGCATTAGTTGCCTACTGCCAAAACAAATAAACTCCGATCAGAAAAACCCTGATTAAGCGAGCAGCGTCTGCCTATGTTGGGACAGGGCCTGTAAGTCCAAATTCAATACCAGAAGGATCCAAAATCTCGAGAAAATTCTTTGGAAGAAGAGATCAATCTCCCTCGTGAAGTGTTCAAGCCAACAAATAAACTCAGTAGCCTGACCTGGCTAGGCACTTTATGAGTCTGCAGCACGACAAGCAAGGAGCAGAGTCGCAGATAAAGGAGAGAGATAGAGGAGAGATCGCACTTTTTAGTTGATTCTTTGGTTTATCAATCTTGTATATACATACATTGATCACAAATAAAAGCCAACTCAACTCTTCACATCACATTACAACCTGCAAAAGCCTCCCAACAGAAAAAAATACTTTGAAATCCTGACTCTATCAACTGAAAAGTTATGGAAATTCGTCCGTCTGGTGTTGTTGCTTCTAAGCATATTCTCCGCCGCTCTGCTTCAACCTCAAACAAAAGATCTTCAGCATCTTTACATGTACCAAAAGGATTCATAGCGGTTTATGTTGGTGAATCCAAAAGAGTTTGGTTTTAATCGTCCATTGGATGCTTTGACAATTTCTTGTCATGAAGACATGTTAATTCACATAACTTTTCTCTTGGATACACCATAAGAGAAGGCAACAAATAATTTTTTATAAATTTTTTTGTATACTAAGAACCACCAATGTAAATATTTCCCCTCTTTTTTTGGCCTTTTTGAAGAGGAGAAATTGTGTCACAAATGAAAAGAAAATTAACGAGACATTTACACGTGTATCCACCATAAATACTTTGACAAAGAATATTAATATAATCTTCTTCCTCCCTTCAACTGCTATATATCCTCCCAATCAGACAACGGTTTGATATTGATCAAAGGTAAAATCAGGGTGTTTTTCTGCCAATCTATGAAGGCTTCAGCCATAGTGGAGGAAATGAAAGCATGGAACAAGTATAAACTATATTATTGTCAAGTTCTTACATTATAAGTATAGATAGTGTTACACGCCAGAATCACTGCACAAACATATAGACTATAGTCGAGATCACTTCAACTGGACAAAACAACATATGAAAACTTCAGACACGAAGACTAAACAAAACCTGCAAACTGGGAGTATTTAACCAGAAATTTCAATGGGTTTGACATTAGGTTTCTTCACTTCCAGCTTTGGAACAGTAACCGTGAGAACCCCATTTTCCATGGAAGCTTTAACTTGATCCATTTTGACGTTTTGAGGCAACTGGAATCTCCTCGTAAACTTGCCACTGCTGCGTTCCATCCGGTGCCAAGTATCATTCTTGTCTTCCTTCTCCACATTCCTCTCTCCGCTTATTTGTAGTACCCTGTCATCCTCAATCTCCACTTTGACTTGTTCTTTCTTAAGACCAGGAAGATCAGCCTTGAAGACGTGAGCTTCAGGGGTCTCCTTCCAGTCGATTCGGGTGTTGACGAATGCTGAGTTATCTGAGGCTTGCCCAGTGAGTGAAGAAGGTAAAGGTAAATCCTTGAATGGATCCCAGACATCAAGTGAGAAGGGATCGAAGATGCTGCTCCTTCGGTTGCCGAAAACACTTGGAATCATCGCCATTTCTCCTTAAAGTAGTAAACAAGAACACTTGGAAGACGAAAGAGATTGGAAGTGATGAGATTACCAAACTTGATTTCTGATACTGCTTTCTTGATCCTAAGATTGAAGGATACGTCGGGTATTTATAAGAAGATTGAGGGGAATCTGGTATTTTCCGGAACTTACGTTGGTAGGGGAAAGATTGAGAAGAAACTAGAATGGTCTGGACTGGACTTATCTACATTGGACAGGACCATTCATACTTTCAGTTTACAAAACTTATTGGGCAACCTTTAGGAAACATGCACGGAAAAAAATAATTTTAGTTTGATTTTTAATTTTAATAACATTTCAAGTTAAAAAGAATTTTTAAAATTAAAATAATAAATTTAAACAATTTAAAATTCATATTTTACCATAAATATATATCATATAATAAATTTTTATAATGATTTAATATAATTTTATAAAATAAATAATTACTAAAAGAATTAAAAATGATAATTTTTGATTGATTTTGATAGTATTTTAATCTAATTTTTAGGTGATAATACATCATAAACTAATTTTTTTTCATTTAAACAATGATTACAAAAAATACTTGTTGCTCACAAGTGCATGGGATTGCATAAACCAATCCACCAATTACACTTCCTTAGTCCTTTTCTATGTAAAACAAACATGTATGTGACTGTTGAGCTACAGAGGGTTAGTGTCTGCTTGGTTAGCTGTTCCAAATCGAACTTTCATGAGCTTTGGAGACTGCAAATGAGATCAAGGAAGGCTTCTTCGGTGCAGGGGATGGTTAGAGCACCCATAGGATGATTAAATCCATACTCTTCTTCAGCTTCACTCAGAAACTTTTGGAACAAAGGATGATTCAGATATGAAATGGGGGCAATGAATCTCTTCTTTTCATCAGCTTCTCCGACATAAACAACAAAGTGGCCTTTGGGAATTACCGATGTCTCCGAAAACGAAAGACTCCGTTTTAGACTCTTCATGTTAACGATTCTTGGCAAGCGGAATCCCATGATTTTGTGATGAATATGGATTCTTTTCACGTGTGGTAGATAGAAGAAATGTAACTAGCTTGGTTGGCAAGGCTTTGGTACTGAGGGGTTGTTCATAGAATGTGTATTTATAGAGAGGTTGTAAAATGGCTGATGGCATCGGTCAAAAATCTGAGTCTGAATGTGGTTGAAAACAAATTTCATGGAGAAATCTTTAAAAGACATGGTTTGTGGAATCACATGGACTTGCCTCCCAACTAACCATAACATTTTGACAAGCTTGGCAACTAAGTTCAGTCTGTTGCAGATCTACCATAGCTGAGCATTCAAAGGAACCAACAAAAATGACCCATTTGAAATACAATTTATCTGATGATAATATCATTTGCTTAGCAGATCATGTGGATGAAATGCCATGGAGTTGAGTGGTGACCAGCAAAATGAGTTGTACAGATCAGAATGAAACTAAAAGCCTATCCATCTGACATTGTTTAATTTGTGCCCTCAACAATTGAAGAAAGTCTCAATAATTTAAGCAATAATTGGTTGAACAAAAGTACTAACCAATCTTCTAATGAATGATATTTGGATAATCCTCCATAATCACCAAACAAATATGGACTGCAGGGAATCCATGGATTTGACCAAGAAAAGAACTTTCATTTTATTTGATTTGGCACTTTTTTTCTGGTTTTAAGTCAGACACTGCCTGGTAAGTAAACTCTTCAACTAAAATGAGAACAAAGACTTTTCTGGTCTATATATAAAAACCAACCCAGAAGTAGTTGAAAGTAACATGAACATTCCATAATTTAATGTCAGGGTATAAAATTTGTATACATGTGTCCTGGATTTTGTGTTTTTATTAACAGAAATATGGTATCTCTGGCTACCATCTGCAACGAAGGGTTGATCAAAAATTTCAGTTTAATGGTACTTTTGGCTTTGAAACCATACACCAAGACTTCACCGAGGATAATTGATAATCCATTTTATCTGAAGTGTGCCATACTGCCTGCAACGAGGTCTAAAGAAAAGTTACAATTTACAAGTCCATGTTACATACGTGAAGTTCATTGGAAGTGGAGTTTGAAGTACTTCCTCATTTCGTATGTTCCTGTCTAGGCTAATAACATGCCATCACAGCAGAAGTCTATGACAACAAAGACATAGGTAGAAACAGCAATCTTCCTAAAATGTGAGGTGCTTTTACTTGGTCCCCGTATTTCCGAAATACCGGAAAACTTTTTTTATAAGGAAATAAGTCAAATTTCCATGCAAATAATATGATAGATCTTGTTAATGTGTGGAACCCTTTTTAACCAGGGGTGAGATCATGGGTTATGTGATAAAAGATGGCAGAATGTGAAAGAAAATGCTTCAGAACTTGGAAAATGTATTTTAGCTTAAATCATTATCCACACAACATGCATGATAAATAAGATTCATGAAAAGAAAGAGTCTTTCTGAATGAAATTTGACATTTATATATTGGTTACAAAATTTGAATGAATTGACAAGGGAATGGGGTTGCAGAAAACAATCCACCTTACACACTTGTTTCCTAATAATAAAATTTGGTAGTTGTCAATTTAGCTAAATATCAGTGTATCTCTCTGCTTGGTTAGTCTATTTTCATATCAATTCTTCTCATGAGCTTCACAGATTGCAAGTGAGATCAATGAAAGCTTCTTCGCTACAAGGGATTGTCAAAGCACCCATAAGGTGATTGAAACCAAACTCTTCTTCGGCTTCACTCAACAAATTCTGGAATGAAGGATGCTTCAGGAATGATATCGGGACTACAAATCTCTTCTTTTCTGCTTCTCCAACATAAACAGCAAAGTGGCCTTTGGGCACCACTGTTGTCTCCGAAGATGAAAGAGTTCTTTTCAGACTCGGCTTAGCATTAACAATTCTTGGCAAGCGGAAACCCATGATTTTTGTGAGACTGTTAAGAAGAGGAAATGTGAATGTGGAATTGGAACTTAGAGAAGAAGTTAGGAAAGGCTTTGGCACATGGTGAAGCTATCCATTAGAATCTGTATTTATAAAGAGCAAATGCTGTATATGATCAGCTGTCTCTGGCTATTTGAGTGGTGAAGAGAGAATGCTTAGGAGACATAAATTGGGAGGAATCACATGGCCTTGCATCCCAACAAATAATAACATTTTGACAAGTTCAAGCCTGTAGGACACACTTCATGCGCTCTTCACAAGGGCTTGCCTAAATTTGGATTGAAGGTTTAATATAATGGATTTGGATTTAGCCCGGACAAAAATGGGTATTGCAGGTGGTACAAGTCTTGAATGAAAACTTGATCACTGATGGCAACCGACGAAGTTTGAGTTTGTGGAAACGGCCCTTCAAAATTGAGTTGGCTGCCAATCTTGTCCTTTAGTTTGTCAGCAACAACTTGGTCACTGATCTTCAAGTGTCAATTTAGCAGGGACTAGAGCTACTTGTAGGGCGTACTTCGCGTGTACTTCACAAGGCTTTGTCCTGCAAGTTGATTCCTGAAACAATGTTGAATGCTATCCGATATTAGCTAGCTTTTCACCTGGGTACATTTTGACTGGTATTGGAATAAATATTACCTAAACAGGAATTGTTAATGGTTCTCAGAAGTCAGAATATGAATAAAGTGTAAAGCTCATATCTAATACTCCAAATCCAATTGTAGATTTCACATGCTTATCGAAGTGATTCATCCGCATGCTTTTCATTTTTTTACTTCAATTTGCCTTAATTTTACAAATTCTTTTACAACCAAGACATAAGAAAGCCTTGTCAAAGGGTTTCACACCGTTCATCACAGATCAAACTGTCCTTTTTCCAATCTTTTTCCTGGATAAATCTTTGATGAATTAGTAATCATGGAATGATGAAAATATAGACTTTAATTTGCTTTTGCTTTCCAATTAAGTAATTATTTATTCCAATTCAAACTGTTGATATAGTTATAAGATGTAACTTTAAAGGACAATAAAATGTTTGTTACAAAGATTTTTTCCCCTTTTCCTTTATAGAATGAATACAAAAAATAATTGAAGTTCACTGGTGCATGGGATTGCATAAAACAATACTCCAATTACACTCCCTTCCTATGTAAAACAAACATGTATCTGACTGTTGAGCTACAGAGGGTTAGTGTCTGCTTGGTTAGCTGTTATCAAATTGAACTTTCATGAGCTTTGGCAACTGCAAATGAGAACAAGGAAGGCTTCTTCATTGCAGGGGATGGTTAGAGCGCCCATAGGATGATTAAATCCATACTCTTCTTCAGCTTCACTTAGCAACTTTTGGAAACAAGGATGATTCAGATATGAAATTGGGGCAACGAATCTCTTCTTTTCATCAGCTTCTCCGACATAAACAACAAAGTGGCCTTTGGGGATCTTTCTCGACTCCGAAAAGGAAAGACTCCGTTTTAGACTCTTAGTGTTAACAATTCTAGGCAACCGAAAACCCATGATTTTGTGATGAAAAAAATATACTTTTTACGTGCAGTAGATGGAAGAAAAGTATCAGGCTTGGTTGGGAAGGCTTTGGTAGTGAGGGTTTTCTTGGAATGTGTATTTATAGAGAAGGTTGTAAAATGGTGTATGACATTGGTCAGAATTATGAGTCTGAATTTGAGGTTGAAAAGAAATTTCAGTGGAGAAATCTTTAAAAGACATGGTTTGAGGAATCACATGACCTTGCCTCCCAACTAACCATAACATTTTGACAAATTTGGTACCTAAGCTTATTCTGTTGGAAATCTACCATAGCTCAGCTGCAACATTCAATGGAACCGACAAAACTGGCCCATTTGAAATACTATCGATCAGATGTTAATATCATTAACTTAGCAGATCATATGCCATGTAGTGGAGTGCTGACAAGCAGAATGAGTTGGTATGCAAAGCCCTACAAGTTTGCTGATGACTTGAATCGAAGACATATAATTATAACATACATCTCAGCTGTTTGTACTATTTGTTCTATGACTGTATTGAACAGAGAATGAAACAAGTTGCCAATCCAAGTGACATTGTTTAATCTCTGCTTTCAACAAGTGGGGAGCAATATATGTTTGAACAGCAGCAATAACAAGTCCTGTAATGAATGATTCTAGATTAACCCCCCCATAGCCACCAAATGTAGATGACAGATATGAGATGTCCAATCTTTCCTCTCTCTTTTTGCTTTTATCATTACAAGCTTACCACTGCAACTGTAACATTTTTGTCATATGATCTTTCATCTTGGTTTTTTTGAAACTTTCCTTTTTCCCGGTTTCAAGTCAGACACTGCCTGGGAAGTCAACTCTTCAACTACCATTACAAGTGACAACAGGGAGATTTCTAGTCAAGTTAAGAAGCCAATTCTCAACTAGCTGAAAGTAGTGCAAATCTTCCCTAATTTAGTGTCAGATTATAGAATTTGTACATTGTCTCCTGGATTTCATTTGTTTGTTTGATTTTATTTTTGAAGGAAACGTTAGAACTTTTTCTTCTAAATGTGCAGCAAACGGTTGACTGAAAATTTTAGTTTAATGGAAGTTCTGGAAGATCACTGAAAAATTTGGATTGTGGTGGTGACTAATATGAAATTCCGCTGTTGGATTGCAATACAAGTTTCGTAACAGATGAACTGTTCCTTTTTCCTTTAGTTGTTTTGCTCTACATCTACATCTGGTAACTTACTGTCACCTTCTGTATTTTTACAGAATTATTTGTTGGTGAATAAATTATCTACATATGTTGAACATTTGGGCATTAGTTTGCTTTTGCTTTCCAATTAAATGCAACAGAAAACTAGTCAAAGCAAAAACACCAATGACAGTAACATGTTTGGTAAATTATATCATTCACTAATAAAGCACAAAGAAGATGTGATATAAAACTAATCAAAGTATCAATGACAAGAAGATGTTCGGTAAAAAGATTTGTTTTTCCTTTCCATTTATAGAATGATTGCAAGAAATAATTGAAGTTTACAAGTGCATGTGATTGCATAAAACAATCCACCAATTACACTCCCTTCCTATGTAAAACAAATTTGTATCCGACTGTTGAGCTACAGAGGATTAGTGTCTGCTTGGTTAGCCGTTATCAAATTGAACTTTCATGGGCTTTGGAAACTGCAAATGAGATCGAGGAAGGTTTCTTCATTGCAGGGGATGGTTAGAGCACCCGTAGGATGATTAAACCCATATTCTTCTTCAGCTTGACTCAGCAACTTTTGGAACAATGGATGATTCAGATATGAAATCGGCGCAGCAAATCTCTTCTTTTCGTTGGCTTCTCCGACATACACAACAAAGTGGCCTTTGGGAACTACCGGTGTCTCCGAAAACGAAAGACCCCGTTTTAGACTCTTAGCATAAACAATCCTTGGCTAGCGAAAGCCCATGGTTTTGATGAATATAGATTCTTTCTACGTGTGGTATACAGAAGAAATGTAACTGGCTTAGTTGGGAAGGCTTTTGTTCTTAGAATGTGTATTTATAGTTGAGGCTGAATGTGTAGTGGAAAAGAAATTTCAATGGAGAAATCTTTGAAAGACATGGTTTGAGCAATCACATGGTCATGCTTCCCAACTAAAGATAACATTTTGACAAACTTGGTACCTAACTTTATTCTGTTGCAAATCTACCATAGCTGAACATTCAATGAAACCAACAAAACTGGCCCATTTGAAATACTATTTATCAGATGATAATGACATCAACTAAGCAGATCATATGGATGGGATGTCATGTAGTCGAGTGGTGGCCGAAAAAATGAGTCGGTATGCTGATCCCTACATCTTTGCTGATTATTAGAATCGAACACTTATAATATACATCAGAGCTGCTTGCACCATTTGTTCTCTGTCTGTGTTGAACAGAGATGTAATCTAGTTGCCCATGCATGAGGCATTGTTTGATTTGTGCTCATAACAGATTTGGTAAGCATCAGTATTTTAAGAAATTATTGGTTGAATAGAAGCACTAACCAACCTTAATGAATAAAATTAGCCTGATCCTCCATAGAAACCAAATATAGATTAGTAGATTACAAATATCCATAGATTAGACAAAAAATCAAAATAAAAAAGCCAGTCCTGGATTTCATTGGCTACCGCTGGACAATTACAACCCGTCTTCACTCAGTGGATACAAAACACTCATACTTTGGCTCCTGGTGCAACAGCCAGCACCAGTTTGGCCTGGGGAAACAAAGGGTTGGATGAAAATTTCTGATTAAGGAAAAGAGTACTAAAGGTAAGTTACAAGTCCATGTTATACACGTGAAGTTCACAAGGAATGTAGCTCACCGTAGGAGCCTTTGTCGGCAAAGAAATAGGTATCAACTGCAATACTCCTGAAACTTAGACCCCGCGTTTCCGACATATACTGGAAAACTTGATAATAATAAGGAAAATATAGATTTTTCATGGAAATATACCCTGTTAATGTATGGAACCCTCTTTAACTATGAGTGAAAGATCATAGGTTAAGTGATAGATTGACTGCAAAATGTGAAATAAAGGCTTCAAGCCGTGGAAAATAGATTATGACTGAAATTTTCACACAACATCATAAATAAAATTCATGACAAGAAAAGGATTCTCCGAAAGAAATTTGGAATTTATATATTTGTTACAAAAATTAATTAATTTAGTTGACAAGAGCATGGGATTGCAGAAAACAATCCACCTTACACACTTGCTTCCTAAACAATAAAATTTAGGTGTCAGCTAAAGGTCAGTGACTCTCTGCTTGGTTAGCCAATTTTCACATCAATTCTTCTCATGAGCTCTGCAGGTTACAAATGAGATCTATGAAGGCTTCTTTGCTACAAGGAATTGTCAAAGCACCCATCGGATGATCGAAACCAAACTCTTCTTCAGCTTCGCTCAACAAATTCTGGAATGAAGGAAGATTCAGTAGTGATATCGGGACAACGAATCTCTTCTTTTCAGCTTCTCCAACATAAACAGCAAAGTGGCCTTTTGGCACCACTGTATTCTCTGAAGATGAAAGAGTCCGTTTCAGACTCGGCTTAGCAGTAGTAACAATTCTTGGCAAGCGAAAACCCATGGTTTTTGCAAGACTGGTAGATGAGGAAATGTGAGTGGATATTGGAACTTAGAGAAGTAGTTAGGGATGTCTTTGGCACAGGGTGGAGCTATCCATTACCATCTGTATTTTATAAAGGGCAAATGCTGGTATATGGTCAGCTGTCTCAGGCTAATTGAGTGGTGAAGAGAGATTACTTTGGAGACATAAACTGGGAAGACTCACATGGCCTTGCATCCCAACAAATAACAACGTTTCAACAAGTTTGGTACCTTAGAGCTCACCATTCAATGAAACAAGCAATAATGTCCCATTTTGAAATACTATTATCAGTGAATCAAGGCCAGAAGATGGAGACTTTACTTATCAGAATATCAGAATAATCATGTCCACTATCAACTACCAGTTGGCATTAACAGCCCTACACGTTTGCTTGATAATTAGAATTTTAGAGACCAGAGTTGCTTGTATTATTTGTTCAATGGCTATGACTATGTTGAAGACATAATTAAACAGGTCCATTTGAAATACAGAAGACAATGACATCAACTTAACAGATCATATGGATGAAGTGCCATATAGTTGAATGAGTTGGTATGCAAATCCCTACATGTTTGCTGATAAATAGAATCAAAGACTACATATAGATCAGAGCTGCTTGTACTATTTGCCTGATGACTGTGTAGAACAGAAAATGAAACAAGTTGCCAATCCATGTGACATTGATTAATTCATGCTCTCAACAAGCTGAATACAAGTACTAAGTACTAGACAGCCAAGTTTGTAATGAATGATGTTAGCCTAATCCTACATAAGCAATAAAGATTGTATTGACAAAGTAATAATCACATAATTTTATGTTTCCCACTCCTAAAATTATTGGGTTGTGGCCCAATATCAAACCTCGGGTATGGTTTGGGCTTACCAGGTTACCAGTGTTTTTGCTAGCTTCAATCTTCGATTACAAAAGATAATCGTAGTTCAGGAGTTGAGATCTGAAGCACCAACAAACAAGCATATACAGTGTACAGAGTAACAGAGGTTGAAGGTGGACCTGTAATGGGGATGAAAATCTTGATAGCGTCAATCCTGGTAATTACAGCATCTCTGTGTTGGGTATCATCGGCTGATTCAACTGAAGCAGCTTTCGTCAAAAAGACCATCTCTGCCCACAAGATCGTCATCTTCTCAAAGTCCTATTGCCCGTACGATTTTCTTCAATCTATTCTGCTTTTATTAATCATTTCATTCCTAACCGACGAGAATCATATTTGAGACAATTTCCCCCCTTTCAAGTTCAGAAATTGTTCAGTGTTACACTGAGTAATTCCAAAAATATGTACTTGTATGTATTGTGAACTGAATTTAACGTTTAGGGCTAAAAATTGTTTTTTGTTTGATATTTGCAGGTACTGTAAGAAGGCAAAATCTGTGTTCAAGGAGTTGAACCAAGTTCCGTTCGTTGTGGAGCTTGATGAGCGAGGTCTGTTGACAACTGAGTTTCCATTTTTATAATGTGCAGGACAAAATACTGTGTAGCTACATTTTTCGATTTGCATGGCAAAACATTGGTTTCTCTTAGATTTTACTAGCTTCAACTGAGTTTGAAATTTATGGTAGTAGCTCTGTATAGGACTTATGGAACTTCATTCCTTGGTTTTTGAACTTGAAATGCTTGAACTTGAGATGGTTTCTTTTCTTTTGTACTTGACAGATGATGGATGGAACATTCAGGATGCCTTAAGTGAGATTGTTGGTAGGCGAACTGTACCGCAGGTTTTCATTAATGGAAAACACATTGGAGGCTCAGATGGTAACTTTTTGCTTTTCTTGACTTGCAATATTAACCTTTCTATCTTCATGCAATTGAAATATGCTGGGAACATAAAATCAGTAGAGAATTACTAATTTTGTTTCTAATTTTCAGATACTGTCGAAACATACCAGAATGGGAATTTGGCCAAGCTGTTAGGTATTGAGGTAGAAGATAAGGATGAGCTCTAAGTCCATAATCACAATCACAATCGAATTTGCTTTGCTAGAGTAAATTTTGGTTTTTATTACCTTTAAGGTACTTTATTTAAACCAGCTAATGACTTGTACAAGATTTGCATCTCAAGTACGATAACGAAATTATCTTAGTTATGAATTGGTGATTTGTCTGTCTTGAACTTGTGATTATGGTGATTGCTTGCTTTAATGAGATTGTGCTTAAAAGATTCATTGCTTTTAGAATAGCTACTTAGGTTTCAAATTTGCTGACCCTACATTGTGCAACAATGAAGAGCACAAAGTCCTGTCTTTCCCAACTAGAATAGGGATGTTGATAGATTTGTTTTGGCTGTAGTTAAGGTTCTCCCTCCAATGAAATCTTGAACAATAATACTTAATTGTGAACCTAGGCCTTTACTTTGTTTAAAAAATGTTTATTTTCCGGAAGTAAATTATCGATGAGAATAATGTGTTCGATGAAAAATAATTTCTCTTTTCATTAATAAAGTGAGTACAAAAATAATTGAAGTTCACAAGGGCATGGGATTGCATAAAGTCATCCACCAATTACACTCGCTTCCTATGTAAAACAAACTTGTATTGCCTGTTGAGCTAAAAAAGGTTAGTGTCTGCTTGGTTAGCCATTCTGGAATCTTACTTTCATGAGCTTTGGAAACTGCAAATGTGATCAAGGAAGGCTTCTTCTCTGCAGGGGATTGTTAAAGCTCCCATAGGATGATTAAATCCATACTCTTCTTCAGCTTCACTCAGCAACTTTTGGAAGAAAGGATGATTCAGATACGAAATTGGGGCAACAAATCTCTTCTTTTCTTCTGCTTCTCCAACATAAACAACAAAGTGACATTTCGGCACTACTGTCGTCTCCGAAAATGAGAGACTCTGTTTTAGGTTCTTACCACTAAGAATTCTTGGCAAGCGAAAACCCATTTTTTTGTGATGAATGTAGATGATCTATTACGAGTAGAAGATGGAAGGAATGCAACAGGCTTCGATGGGGAGGCTTTGGCAGTTAGGGGTTGTTCTTACAATGTTTCTTATTTATAGAAAGTGGTTTATGGCATTGGTTAGCAGTCTGAGGCTGAATGTGAGGTCGAAACAGAATTCCAATGAAAAAATCTTTACAAGACATGATTTGAGGAATCACATGGACTTGCCTCCCATCTAACCATAACATTTTTGACAAATCTGTCAACCTAAGCTTGTTCTGTTGCAAATCTACCACAACTGAACATTCAATGGAACCAACAAAAATGGCCCATTTGAAATACTATTTTCAGATGATAATGATATTAATTTAGCATATCATATGGATAAAATGCCATGTTGAGGGGTGACCAGCAAAATGAGTCCGTATGAGATGCCCTACATGTCTGCTGATAATTAAAGCCAAAGATTTATGAATCAGAGCTGTTAGCTCTGTTTGTTCTATGACTGGGTTGAACAGAAAATGAAACAAGTTGCCAATCCATGTGATATTCTTTCGTTGGTGTTTTCAACAAGTGAAGAAGCCTCAATATTCTAAGCACTAACCAATCTTGTAATGAATAATAATATTAGGCTAATCCTCCATAGTCGTCAAACAAATGTTGAATACAGGGATCCATGAATTTGACCATAAAAGAGATCTTTCATTTTATGACCTGAAACTTTTTTTGCTGGTTTCATGTCAGACAATACCTGGGGAGTCAACTCATCAACTGCAATGAGAATAAAGAGTTTTCTGGTCTATATACTCGAGCCAACCCTGAAGTTCATGTTATATTGAAAGAGGTCTGAAGGAAAGTTACAAAACGTCCATGTTATAAACGTGAAGTTATGAGAAGCGTAGTCTAAAGTTCTTTCTCATCTCTATGACAGCAAAGAAATAGGTAGCAACTGCAATACTCCTGATTCCAGAAGAAAACCCAAATTTTTGGCTAACAGAAGACTATGAAGGACAGCCATGGCCTCCGCTGCAAATACTGAAGTAAGATTATTGTTTATCATTTGATGAAAAAAATAATCCACTAATGTTGAACATTTGAGCTTTAATTTGCTTTTGCTGTATTATTAGATGTAACATAAAACAAGAGCAAAAACAGGAATGTTTGGTAAATTATATCATTCACATATAAAGCACAAATTAGATGTAATATAAAACCAGTCCAAGTAAAAATATAAGTGACAAGAATATGTTTGGTAAAAAGATTTTTTTCCTTTCCATTTATAGCATGATTACAAGAAATTATTGAAGTTCAGAAGTGCATGGGATTGCATAAACCAATCCACCAATTACACTCCCTTCCAATGTAAAAACAAACATGTATCTGACTGTTGAGCTAAAGAGAGTTAGTGTCTGCTTGGTTAGCTGTTATCAAATTAAACTTTCATGGGCATTGGAGACTGTAAATGAGATCAAGGAAGGCTTCTTCGGTGCAGGGGATGGTTAGAGCACCCATAGGATGATTAAATCCATACTCTTCTTCAGCTTCACTCAACAACTTTTGGAACAAAGGATGATTCAGATATGAAATTGGAGCAACGAATCTCTTCTTTTCATCAGCTTCTCCGACATAAACAACAAAATGGCCTTTGGGAACCGTTGTCGTCTCTGAAAAGGAAAGACTTTGTTTTAGACTCTTGGCCTTAACAATTCTTGGCAAGCGAAAACCCATGATTTTGTGATGGATATAGATTCTTTTGTACGAGTAAAAGATAGAAGATATGTAACAGGCTTGGATGAGAAGGCTTCGGTTTAGAATGCTTATTTATAGAAAGTGGTATATAGCATTGGTGAGAAATCTGAGGCTGAATGTGAGATCGAAAAGGGATTCCAATGGAAAAATCTTTACAAGACATTGTTTGAGGAATCACATGGACTTGCCTCCCAACTAACCATTACATTTTGACAAATTTGGCAGCCTAAGCTTGTTCTGTTGCAAATCTACTGAGCTGAACATTCAATGGAACCAACAAAATGGCCCATTTTTCAAACAATATTTATCAGACAATGACATCAACCTAGCAGATCATACGGATGAAATGCCATGTAGTTGAGGGGTGACCAACAAAATGAGTCGGTACGCGATGCCCTACATGTCTGCTGATAATTAAAACCAAAGATTTATGAATCAGAGTTGCTTGCTCCGTTTGTTCTATGACTGTGTTGAACAGATAATTGAACAAGTTGCCAATCCATGTGACATTGTTTAGTTTGTGCTTTCAACAAGTGAAGAAAGCCTCAATATTTTAAGCACTAACCAATCTTGTAATGAATACTATTAGGTTAATCCTCCTTGGTCACCAAACAAATGTAGACTACATGGATCCATGGATTTAGACAAAACAAACTTTCATTTTAGTTGACCTGAAACTTTATGGTTGAGGAGGGGGGGTTAGTCAAACACCAACGGGGAAAGTCGACTCATCAACTACCATGAGAGGAACCAATCCTCAACTGGTAGCATGTACTGCAAACCTTCCTTAATTTAGTGTCAGAATATAGTATTTGTGTACATTTTGCCCAGGATTTTGTCTGCACCGTTTAGTTTTATGTTTAAAGGATTTTGTAGCAAATGTTTGTTTTAGAAACGCTCTCTCTGGTTTTCATAAACTTTTACCGAGTGTTATTTTGAGTTAAAAGAAAGGCGGGACTGTTAGAATTCATTCTATCTTTTGTGTGTACTGAATTTAAAGAGTTATGCTAGCTAATTACACACATCGAGATAAATTCACTTCTAAGACAATGGTTAATACTACGACACGTTTCTCATTTGCTTAGTTACTTTATTATTTTCCAATCAGTGTTAACATCTCGTTTCACACCAATCTATTTTCCAATATTGCAGCCATGAATTTTCATGGCCTACCAATCAATAGAAAATCAAAATGGTGGTTCAAATGAAATTCTTAATGAGTTATCATGGACTTTATGACTATAATGCATGTCCAAGTCCAACATATCAGTGAATGAAAATCTGAAAGAGAATTGCTATAGACTGTATACAACATGAAGATCTAATCATTCATTATGTTGAAGATTTACTGTTTGGTTGTTAAATATTGCTAATGGAAACATTGTTTCTATTCCTCATTCTCTTTGTTCATAACCTATTGTAAAGAAAAAAAAAAAAAACAGAGGTACGAACTTTCCGGAAAACACGCCGTTGTTGGAAATAGTCTGATATTTCTAGTCAATAACAGTGTAAGAAGGAGCATCAGCTTGATGCATACACTTGATATAAACCATTCATTCACATTGAATATTCAAGACATTTGATGTACACCATTAATAGTTCATCGTTTGACATAGACCATACATTGAACATTCAAAGATCCAAATAGTATGTGAATGTATGCAGTTGACTCGTCAACGTATCACACACTGATTCGACCCGCCGGCAGCCGTAAATTCATCTTCTCATGTTATGCTATAGTCCTAAAGAATATGTGCTGCAACTCAAACTTATAAGTAGCTTAATGAAGTCAACTAGGAAGCTACTGGTGTTGGTGCATTCATATGTTTCATCTGCTGAATTCAATGGGACTTGACCAAGTTAGTCCTGGATATACCAGTCTTAAACAAATGGATAAGAATGATGATAATACTATTACGGAAAGTTATCTGATCTTAAATGGTCTCGAAACATCGGTTCAGACAAGTCTTGGGGATACAGAGGATCTGCAATAACTCTCAAAAGTATGTTGGGCAGTTGGTACTAAAGCAACTTAGGAACAAGGTCTAAGTTCAATGCTTTACTGAATAATCGAAATGAATCTTCAATGGTCTAGGATCAAGACGAGTGTTTGTTGAAATCAATGCTTTATAAGTTCAAAACATAGGGAAGTTATATTCAAATAAAAATTTCACAAGTTGCCACTTTGTTTAAGGTGGTAGGGCATAATGCCTAGCAGCAGACAAAGCAGAACCATGTGAATCTTAACTAATTGCTTCACCTGGTATGTTTCGAAATATTCTTCTATAACATATCACAATCCTCTCCAGTTTCTTTAAGGTTTGCAAATTGCTTAGCCTCCTCTATATATTAGGCTTTAAAGATGCCACTTTCAAACCAAGTCTTCTACCATCTAAAACACTAAAGCTTTCTTCTTTTTTCACTATCTATTTTCTTCTGTAAAATGGGTATTCAACTAATGGGATTAGCTCATGCAAAACAAAAGCTCCAGCGAACGCTTTCTGGTAAAATTGGGAATGCAGCATTGGGAACATCAAATGTTCCTAAAGGTCATGTTGCAGTTTATGTTGTGGAAGGCAACCGGCCGAAGAGGTTCATGATTCCAGTGTCGTACTTGAACCACCCTTTGTTTCAAGACCTGTTAAATCGAGCCGAGGAAGAATTCGGATTCAACCATCCAATGGGTGGCCTCACAATTCCATGTAGTGAAGAGTACTTCATCAGTCTAACTACAGTACTAAACTGTTCATCATAGCAGCTTCCACCACCAACAAAGGATGAAGGGAAAAAATCATTTTCTTGGCCTGTAAACATACTGTAATTTGTAGAAGACATAGCAAAAAATGTATGGCAATGAGATTTTGATTCTTTTCCGACAACAAAACCTGTTGTTCTGATCAATTTTACTTGAAAACCAGATCAATCATTTCATTTCATGTTCATTGAAATTTTGAATGCATTGCATGCATGGAAATACTACAACTTGGAGCTAAAGTAACCTGGAAAATACTGCTACTTTTAAGAGGATCGCCCCCTGGTTTCCACATCCAAAAGTACAAAAATTTATCTGATGCGTTTGTTGCAGATTCCTTATGTCAGTAACTGAATTAAATGCTTGGAAAGTTGAAAATCGGCTTCAACTTGGCCTATGGTTTCTTGTTGTTTGCAAGTGCAGCCCATACTTCTTGGCTGTCTGCATGCATATCTGCTCGATCGAGCTCTTATTGGAAGTTTATCCAATTCTTTAAGAGCCAGTGGAGGACTTGGTGCCCGAAACATGGTACGGATGGTTGCAGTCGGTGAATCGTCAGTTCATGCATGTGCTTTTGAATTGTTTTTATTCCAAAAATAGAAAGAGGAGAAGAAAATGGCCATTGAATTCGCCGCCGCTATCCACTACTGCAATTTGCTGTATTACACCAATCTCTATAGTATTTTCTTTATAATATATTTGTTGTCTTACCCTTTTACTTTATTCTTGTGCCACGTTTTTTCTAACTTATAATATAGTATTTATCTATCTTTACAATAAATTTAAAATCATATAAAAATTTTTACGTCTTTCGTATCTGATTTATAATCTTTCAAAAATTATATCCTTTTTATTGATGTTTGTCAATATGACAATATATTAATATCTATTCTTGTATAAAGTGTTAGTTTATTTTAATTCGTTTATCATTTTTTTATTAAAAACGCGTTTAATTGGATAGTACTATTGGATAATATTATTACAATGGATCATAAACGTCATATTGAAAAAAAAATTATTATTATTATGACTATATTTTTCTTTTCATTTTATTCTTTATTCGAATTTTGATGAATATACTCTCTATTTTCTTCTCTTTAAATAATTATATTATTACTTTTTTATTTTTAATAAAATTTCATCATTTTAAGAATAAAAAAAAATAAAGCTAGACATTATCAACAAGATTAAATTTAATCCTTCTAAAAAAGACAAAATACAAGGATGTCTTAATGTATATATCCAGCTAGCACCACATGGACCGACTGTCGTTCTGTACTTGCTAAGAATATTTTGTAAAGTCCGACTCCAACGTCATTTCATAGTAACTTTGGTCAATGACGGCTGAATTTAGATCAATATCATTGATCATTAAATTTTGAGAAATTATATATAGGTCATTTTTTCACGTTATCTATTAATTAAAAATATTTATTTAATTTTTTTATCAAACGAATTTATATTGATATTTACTGTAAATTAAGTTTAAAAACAATTTTTAAACAAGTGAAATTTACTTGATAAAAAAAAAGATAAAATATATATTTAGTTTTGGTTGGTCTTATAGATAATACGACAAAAATAACTCATGATATAATTTCTCTTATATTATCAACCTTTAAAACACGTTACGCTCAATACCATAACAAACAGATATTATGTTATTTTAAAAGATGCAAGTTTAAATTATTATATCTATAAAATATATATTTATTATTAAAAATTTAAGACATATATGTAAACAAATATTGTTATCATTTTAGCTCTGAATTTTTCCGAGTACGGCCCTCTGTTTTCTCTAACAAAACGGCTAACCCAAGGTAGTTTTTGCATCATTGGCTCGATTCCACTGAGCTAACCCATGTGTTCCTCTGGCGCAGTGGGTCCTAACCCACACACTGGCCAATTTGGGATCTTCGATCCTCCCCGAACTCTATAAATAAAACCCGACAGAAGTCACAACTCACAAAATATCACAAGCTATGGGTGTTCGTTTACCTTCCATGATTGCCGGTGCCAAGCAAATTCTGAAGCTGCAGTCCCGTATATCGACAGAGAAACCGGAGGTTCCGAAAGGGCATATTGCGGTTTACGTCGGCGAGACACAATGGAAAAGGTTCGTGGTTCCGATATCGGTGTTGAACCATCCTTCGTTCAAAGACTTGCTTAATCGAGCCGAGGAAGAGTTCGGGTTCGATCATCCGATGGGTGGTCTAACAATCCCTTGCAGAGAAGATGCCTTCTTAAATCTCACTTCTAGATTGCAGGGCTTATAGGAGACTAAGAACAAGATGGACATTTTTTTTTTCATCTGTGAAGGAAAAAAATCTGTACAGACATGTCTTCACAATTTTGTCAATTGTTATGTTATAAATTATTGTTTGGGGTTAAAATGATTCTTTTAATTTATTACTTGATTTTTTTCATTGGGATCTCGAAAATATTCGAGACGACACTAACAATTAAGCTCGTACTATATTGACAAGTGACATCGTTTTAGTATTTATTAATAATAAGTTTTGGATTCGATTTTGGACAATTCTTCTCTCATTCTCATAAAAATTGAGTCCAATTTAATGATAAGGGGGAATTGTCAAGTTTTGTAAATAATGTGGAACCAAAATAAAATTTAAAACTAAATGGAGAATAGTTATTAAATTCAAAATATAAGAAATTATTAAATATATAATCTATTAAAAATCAAACTAAAGAAAAAAATGAGTACGTATTTTTTAACTTTTTGATCCAATAAAAATTAGATCTTTATAAATTAAAATATTAAATAAAATAAATATTATCACATGAATTTAGAATTTAAATACTTAATAAATTTTTATATTTTTTAATCTTTATTAAAGTTCAATCCCAACCTCTAGACCTTATTGAACTTCAAAGTTTACTTTATGCGTGCATGCATGCAGATATAATTGTTAATTTAAGGGTCAGACACAAAATTAAAATTTGAGATTAAAAGATAAAATATGAATATTTAAAAATAAAAGAATAAATTAAAAAAACTAATTTTTAAAAATAGTTTATATAAAAAATAAAAAAATTTAAAAAAAATAATACCTCCATACCTGTTAAGGGTGATTCTGATGAAGTGCGTACGGCAAAATTTGGAGTTATTACTAATAAACAGCAAGTTGCCCTGCTGCTTTACGTCAGTGAATTTTTTTATAATAATTATTCATATTTGATATATAAATATTTATACAATTTATTTTTTATTTTAAATTATTCAGACACCGATTTTAGACAGTAAATCAACCATTTTTGAGTAAAAACGGAACTTAAAGACTCCAACTTTAAACAGTAAACAGAGCTTGCATAGTAAGATTTCACATAAAGATACTAAAATCGGAGCTTTTAGGTTTCATTTTGACCCACAATTATTGATTTACTATTCAAAGTCGGTGTCTAATATACCCGACTTCTAAAAAATCAATATTTTGAAAAATAATTATGAAATACCTATAATTTATTATAAGTTCAAAATTTAGTATCGTTTTAGAAGAGTAACAACATTCATACACTTACGATCTTCGAATTTTACTTTCACAACTTGAATAATTTCTCATCTCGTAAATTAGTAATTATATTTTAATAGTTTAACTGTATTTAATTTTTTAAATAAAATAATAAAAATAATATATTTAATAAAGTTGGTTACATTTTCATAATATATTAATAAAATATTAAATTAATTAACTATCTTGCCTTTCTCCCACAATTGCGATCTCTCTCTCACTCGTGTGGTTTTCATAAACTCCCGGCCGATATTTTACGGTGAGTTGAAATTTTTTATCCTCTAATCATATATTTTTTATGTCTGTTATTAAAAAAATTAAAAAATTTTAATTTTAATTTTTTATATTTTAAATTATAAATATTATATTTTAAAAAATATATTTTACTTTTAATTATCTAAATCTGAATTATAATTTCTAATCTTGAATTCTAAACTTTAAATTTATAAATTTAAAATTATAATTATTAAAAAAGATATAATAAAAAATAAACAATTTAACTTTTGAAAAAAAGATTTCTCAATGCATGTGTCTTTCAGTCCCACGTGGATCTAATCATTCAGTTGAGTACGATTGTACATGTGCATGTGCCACACAAATTATATAAAATCACAACTTTTATGGCAGCCAATTGCAATGTCGGAACGGAGGGAGGATTTGTGGTTGAGGGAGGTAAAACATAAATATTTAAAAATAGAGGGTAAATTCATAAAAAAATAATTTTTAAAACTTTAAATAGGAGGACAAATGTAAAAAAAATCTTCGAATCGCCCCTCCTTACCCTCATATGGCTCCGTCTCTACTAACCCTATCCAAGACAATAAACTAAATAAACGGTCCGAATAAAAAGAGAGTATGATGTATTTTAGAAGATTTATGTTAATTATTTTATATGTAAAATATGTATATTTTATTGGTATATATGAATGAATATTATTTTATAATATTTTAAATTAAAAATATTTTAATTTCTAAAACTTTTGCCTAATTGAAATCAAGTATAAATCTTCAGCCCTTAATTGTGTTTTCTTTTGTGTCTTCTGCTAAAATTTCTTAAAAATTTAAATTCGAAATCATAACCTTAATTTTTTATATCCTAAACCCTACATCATACGCCCTAAGAAATGCATTCTATCCTTAATTTTTTAGACACTAACCATAAGCTTTAATCTTGAATTCTAAACCTTAAACCTACTAATTTAAAGTGAAACACCAATAAAAACACGATTAAAGACAGACGATCCACACCGATTTATATCCTGCCAATTGCTTTTAAAAATTAAAAGCCCATTCCCCATGAAGCTGAAGGAGCCAGTAGGGTTTAATTAGTGACCCAAGCCATGTGAGCTAACACAAACAAAACTCACCGTATATAAATACAAGCACTAAACCAAGCTTCCAATTCCAAGCACTCTTCTAAGGTACTTAGCACACAACACCATCTTCTTCCAGCTAAACGTTGTCTTTTCAGATCGAATTATTTTCGAGTTTCGAATATGGGTTTCCGTTTGCCGGCAATGATCCAGGGTTCCAGGCAACTTTTGAAACACCATTCCGGTTTCTCTCGGAAACAATCGGATGTTCATGTTCCAAAAGGACATGTTGCCGTTTACGTCGGAGAGACGCAACGGAAACGTTTCGTGGTACCGATTTCGTATTTAAACCATCCTTCGTTTGCGGTGTTGCTGAACCGTGCCGAGGAAGAGTTCGGTTTCAATCATCCGATGGGCGGACTCACGATTCCGTGCAAAGAAGATGCTTTCATCAGTCTAACGTCTAAGTTGCATGCTTGTGGTCCTCATGAACGATGGTGATGGATAGAGGAAGCCGTTGCCCTAATTTTTGTCAAGATTTTTTTTTATTTTATTTTTTTCCCTACGAGTTGGAAGTGTAAATATCGAAAGACATTAACGAATAAAAGTTTTTGTCAGTTAAATGAGTAAAAATTTTATGTCTCTTCTCCATGCTTTCTTTCATGTCTTTTTTAAAAATTTGAAATTAAATTAAAAAAATATTTTTTTTTGATAGAAGTGGGTCATGGTCTAAGTATACTTATCTTTAGATTTGTCGATATCGTAAAATTTCTTATTTAATTAAATTTTTAAAAATTTATATAATTTTTAGATTTTAATAGTATGTTGATCTCCATAAAAGTGATTTTTTTATTATATTTATAATAATTTCATAGAAGTTAATAAAATTTAAATATCATTGTTCAAAAAATATAAAAGCAGCACCTACAATAATATAAACTATAAGAGAAGTATGAAAAAAAAAATCACAACTTATTTTGGTAAGTATTTTTAAAAATTATTTTGGTAACGATTTAAATATATATTATTGTTCTATTTTTAAGAGAACTAATGAAAATTTTAAATATATTGAGAGATGAATTTACAAAAAATAAAGGTTCATTTAAAGAAAAACATAGTGATCTTATTTTTTATAAATAGAGGACTTGCCTTGACGTCCAGTCGTCGATGATATTTCGTCTTTAAAATTAATATTATTATTCAGTAGGATAAATAATGTGTAAATCGTTTGTTTTTTATTATGTTTTTGTGTCCTATTTTAAAATAGTAAATTTAAAGTTTAGGGTTTAAGGTTAGGGTTGTAAGTTTAGTGTTTAGAGATTTAGAAATAAATATATTTTTTAAGGTTTAAAGTTTAGAGTTTGAGATATAAAACTTACGGTTAGAGATTAAAATTTAAATTTTATATATTTTATTGTGGTATATAAAAAAATACAATAAAGAGAGAAAAAAATGTTCCAATAACGAGAACAAACAGTTATTAGGGTACAGTGTATAGCAACTAAGTGTTAGAAAATATATAGTAATTAATAGATGTGATTAGAACTTTAAAAAAAACATGTTCCAATTAAACATTTTAAAATCTTTATATCTAATTTATAATGATTCTATTCTTCTAACTCCATGTATAAACAAATTTACATATCCTCCAAATCAAAACAAATCTTAATTTTTGGACATAGAAAGAGATGTTCCCTAACGATTTTGGTCATGTTCTAATCCATCAAGTTGGTAGATCGGAACTTGGCAGAAAATCTAGAATTTTCCCCAGGATCAGATGCACATAAAAAAGTTGGAAAATTTATTAAAAAAATACTGCTTGTTGATTGGCAGCGTGAGATTAGGTCAATCACTCCATGTGCCTTGGAAAATAATGGGAAAAAAATGAATTTAACGGACCAGTAACGGATCCAAAAATATTTATCAAGGTGAATATTAATTAAAATATTTTTAAGGTGAATAAAAATCATAAAATCTCAAAATTTTAGGGTTGCACAAATCATAAAAAATTTAAAAATTTAAAGTCTAATTCATAAAAAATTTAAAAATTAAAACCAAATATATGAACTTTAAAAAATTTAAGATGAGACGTACTCACCCTTCTCACCATGTGCATCCGCCACTGGGCCTGATTAGCATTCCTATCATATAGTAGCATGATATGTTATTTTTAAATATAATTAAAATTTTAAATTATGATATTATAAATAAAATAAAATAAACTCATAATTTTTAAGTAAGATATTATGAATGGAATAGATTTTTATTTTGATAATTATAATTAAAATTTTATTAATAGTTATGAAAATATCTAAATACAACTTATTTAGAAATGAGAATAATGAGAATTAATTTATAAAAATTTTAATAAAATTTGATAGTAAAAAAAAAAGTAAATACTTACATAGAGATTAACATATTGATAAAATTTAAAAGTTTTCTTAAATTTTGTTGTCTCTATTTGTTTAGACACTCTATAGTGTAAAAAAGAGTGATGAACGAAAAAAACTATCAAGTAGATTGCTCTGCTACCAAGTCTGCTTACATTGACTAACAATCATCAACCGAGTAAAAATTTACCTTTCATCGCCGACAAAATTAAAATCATAAATTAACAGAGTGAAGGTCTATATACGAACATCAAACAACCGTTAAAATATGTTGAAATCACATTAAAACGACGGATAAGATATATCATAAAAACAAAAAAATGTGTCATAAAAATAAAATAAATACGTGTTACAAAGACAAAAATTCTTAATAAAATATAAAAATAATAATAATAAACTTGATAATCAACAATTAACACTAAAATTAATTATTATCGAACAATAAAATTAATCAATAACATAACTTCTTATGTTCTACAATTGTCATTAGATCAAGTCGTTAGCATGCAGCAATGAAAGATTGACATGAACATTATTTATTTACAACTAAAAACTCATCATCACATGCATTTGCTGCTTTGGTATCATAGGCATCTGCCTTCATGACTGTCTTTATTACCTATAGGCTATAAGAGAGAGGAAATGATTTTTTTTCCATTTTTTAAGGTAATATTCTTGAGAGAGAAAGAGAAAGGAGATGGCTGAATCAATCAATTGGGCATAACATATGCCATGTGACTCTTTGAAAAAAGGTGACAGATGTGGCCATGTGGGTCATATTTTCAAATTCAATAACAATGGACTTGCATGCCAATCCCCACTCCCTATAAATACAAACACCAAAGCAAGACACATTCAACCTGCAAAACTAGATCAGTTCAGCAGCATCAACAAGGATTTAAATTACGGTTACGACTGCGTTTTCGGTCGAACATGGGTTTTCGTTTACCTTCTGTGATTCAACATGCCAAGCAAGTTCTCAAACTGCAGTCCAAGAACCAGAGAGATGTTCCAAGAGGACACATTGCAGTCTATGTTGGAGAAATCGAGAAGACGAGATTTGTGGTTCCCATTTCGTACTTGAACCACCCTTGTTTTCTAGACTTGCTCGATCGTGCCGAGGAAGAGTTCGGGTTTAATCATCCCATGGGCGGCCTCACGATTCCGTGCGACGAAGATACCTTTATTCATCTCACTTCTCGGCTGCATGCATGCTGAAAAGGATTACAAACCAACCAGACTTTAGCTAGAAACTTATGGTTTTTGGATTCAATTTGTAGATACTAGTTCATGACAATTGACATGAAAGTGAGTGAAGAGATAGATTATTGTTTCAATGGATTGTTTAGATTTAACCAGGAAAGTCTTGCATTCTATGGAATACAAATAAACAATCAGATTAACTTTTAGGCATACTGCAGAAAATATTTATAATGTTACCAGAAAGCATAAAAAATAAAGGTTTGATTGAACAGCACGAAAATGAACAACAAATGGATGAAGTGCTTTCCAGCACAGATTAAGCGAGTCGATTACGCTGATTCATAGCACCAAGAAGTGTTGTTCAATCAAACCATTTTTTTATGCTTTCTGGGAACTGGATGAGTGATGACAGGTATGAAGTATGTACAAAGCACTAAGGTGTGAACAAAATTACAACAGATGAGACCTGGCAACCTCAAAGGACATGATTCCACTCTGTCACACGCACAGGCAGCGGGTCCAATTTTTTTCTTTACTCTGCTCATTGCTCCTCACGTGGATATGCTCATTTTCTCCATCTAATTTCCAGTGTAAAGCTACTGAATTATATCCTATTAGCTCAGTACTTTGGGGATCAGAGTTTGGTGAAATAACCCATGTGAGCTTTCGCCTGGAGGGTCCTCTCAGAATCACCTTTTGTTTATCTACTGACAATAGACACCCATAACCATGTGGTTTCTCTATTATTTGAGAGCATGGGACCCATGGGGATTCTATATAAATACACAAGATTACGGCTCTACCTCCAAAGCTCTTAATATCATATTGTCACGTCTGAAAAGTGATAGGTACTACTTTAATCCCTTAGTTAATCCTTTACCAGAAAAGAAAAGAGAAATTCATGAGTCTGCCAATGTCAATAATATACTAAAACTATTATCCAAAGGTTTGATAAATTGATGCATTATAGTTTATCAGTATATTGTATGTTATGTTCATAGTAGATCAGACTAGTTTTGCTTTCCTATCTCATCTCTCGTAAAGAAAAAAATAGAAAACATGCTGCATACCCTTTGTACGGAGTACATACCAGTAAGTCTGAGCTGAAAGAGAAGCTATACTTTTTTTCAGATAAAAATAATTTCTTGCATTTCAAGCTTCTTTATCCATGTTCTTAACTTCATCAAGTTCTTGAGCTAATATCTCAAAAGTTACAAAATGATTATCGGATAAGATTCTCCTTTTTATCTTCCCATCAACTACTCATCACTCTAGTCGGTAGAAGGGCCATGAAAGTAGAAGTCATCAGCTTATGTATGTGGAAACACAACTGATTATTCCAAGTTGCTTCCATGTCATCAGTTCTGAAGATTCTACCTTCAATGCAAAGAGAGATTGCCAGTTCGAATGTTGCGTTGCTGATGGGAGATTCCTTTTCCCAATCGCATTTGGGAAGCATTCCATTCACCTGGTTTTCCAGTGAATGGAGAAGCAAGCTTTGGTTGGAACCACCTTCTTAGTGCAAGGCCATTGATTCTGATTTTTCCATAGGATTCATTCCCTTGGTATGGTAGCCCAATTCTTCTCAATAGTGCTGCAATAGCCTGGCCGATCCTGTCCGACAAAAGTAGTTGACATAAGAAACTGATAACAGCTTGTTTCTTCTACAAAAATAATTATGAACACAACAACTTAAAATAATCACCACCTCATAATGGTCTATATCTTTCTTACCACTGGAGATTCTTCTGTTCCTTGATTTTAACAAAAAGTCACTTTCTGAACCATTAAATTTTTAATACATGATAAAGTACTAGAGACATCTAGCATTGATTGTGGTAATGTCTCCTGTTATTAAATACTTAGGTATGTGTAGTATGACTGCATGAATGTTGTTTAGGCAAGCAGAAGCTCCTCTAACCTTCCAGAAAGATTGATTGATTTCTCCCCTTCAGATGTCACTAATGTTGTCTTCTCCAAGGGCAGTAAGACGGATATACTTGGTAATTTTGCACCTATAAAGATCAGTGTACCAAGCATACCGACAGAAGTTAGTAATGAAACCATGAAAGTAATCCTATCATATACAAAATGTTATACAATTAAACAAGTTGTTCCTGTCATTTGATTATCAGAATCACAAGGAACAATCCATCCTACTAAAAACTGGCGTGTATACAAAATGCTCAACAGTTGATGCAAGGGAAAGAATGTGCAGGAGAAGCAGTTGGCTAATAAGAGCAGCTGAGAGTCCGTTCATCGGTTAATAACCAGTTCCAAATTCAGTGGTAAATCGTTGAAGATGATATGACAAGAATCTAAAAGAGATGAAATAGTGTTGTTTAGAGGGAAAAGATAAGAAAATTCCAGAATGAGAATGGCAAACAATTTCAGTATTCCCCCCCCCCCCCCCCCCAACCTTCAATCTTAACAGCCAACTGCTACTCCTGCACATTCTTTCCCTTGCATCAATATTCTTCTGCTAAAAGTCTCGTAGTTCCAGCAACCTTACGAATCAGGGATTTATTTAGAAGGGAAAATCCCAGAGTAGATAATATAAGAAAAGATAAGGAGAACATATTACCAGCAGCAAGCCGATGCTTGAGACCTTTCAATAGAGTTAAGAGATAAACCTGACCAAATTGTCCACATCAATCAGTTATAAGGGATTCTTAACTAAAGCATTATGTAGTTTGCTCAAATCAACCAGACAGTATGAAATTTGTTCAGCTTTATAAAATTCTGACATTTCATTCATGTTTCTGTACATTGCAACTAATAAAATAATATACTATGTTGGAATTTGGAACAAAAATGATAAAAATCCAAGGGAAGAAAGAGAGAAGAAATAAGCAAGGGGGAAAAGAGACTTTCTCAGGTTAATCAAAGTCCAGTTGTTATAACATCAAATTTCTACATACATCATCAAAGGAAATTAAAAAGACCAAACAATTCAAGCATTCATATTCTCAGTAAACTACAGAGCATATAATGTTTCCAATTTCCAACTCCCATGAGGAAGCAGTTAGCCTCAATGCAGGAAAAGATAAACTTCCTTAAAGATATGGTGCTTTTTATAACATTGCACGAGAGGAGACAGATGCCTGTACCTCTGCAGCATTAACTTGCAACTCTCTTGCATCTACAACAATAGGATTTTGTTTGAAGGATACACATGAAACAATCCCAAAAGAAGCAGCTTCCTACAAAAGGGTAACACAGGCACAGGATATAACCTCTATCTCTATTTCCAAATCATGAGCACAAAGAACAGGCAAATTACAGTTGAGTGTTACTTACCTCAAGTACTGAAAAAGCACGAGCATCATATTCACCAAATCCATCTATCAGTGAACCAAGGTTCGAGTATCTTGATGGATCAGCAGTAACTTCAAGGTTCTCAATAAGTCTACTTCTCAAAGAATCATCATGAGGGAGCTGCAAACATCCTAAAATTTTTGAAACAACTTCCATGGTAGGTATTGTACCACCATTAATAGTTTCACGGTAGACTGTCAAGGCTACTGATGTCCTAAAAACCAAGCAAGAAAACATCGGTCATCACTAAAATCTTCTGTAGTTTTTAAAGTAAAGATAGAAAGTAGGAATCATAGATAGCATTTTTCAATCAAAACTTTTTTGTTTACTTGGTTAGCATGAAGTTGGAAAATTAGACCAAGTCTGCCCATCAGGTATCATTTAAAAGGTAAAGCAAAACCTAACACAACCAAAAGGGAATATGTATACTATCCCCTTGAATATATGATCAAGAGAAGTCATATAAAATAAAACCCTCCCCGGCCAAAGAAAAAATTGACAATTCTTCAGTATTTCTACTAAGACAAAAGACAAAATTGGGTTTAATTAACAAAAATCTTGAACTTGTCAAAGGAATCATGTACCATTTGTTTTCGATATGTGGTCGTCCTGAATTAAAAGACAAAACAGGCTCACCAACTGTACAAGCCTTCTTAAATCTTCTCAAGCACATATCTACACAGAGATAATACAGAAAGGGTTATATAAACTCATTGAAGATTGTGTATGAATGTGTGTACATTGTATGCACCTAAAACTACAGGGCAAAATGATCCTTATATGAATGCCCTGTAGTTCACTTGGAATATGAATGTGTGTCTGCACATGCACATGTATGCACCTAAAACTATAAGCATTTATTGTGCGTGTGGAACTACAGACCAAGCAGTTCAAGCATTCATATGCTTAAAATACAAAACGCATAAAGTACAGCATCTATAAAATCATTTTTTTTCTTTCAAATATAAAACATGGACATGAAGCTAAAATCCAAAGCATATGAATGATAAGGATACTTATGTTGTAAAGAGAATAAATCCATCACCCAAACCACCACATTCTATTAGTTCCGAAGGAGGAACATACTACAGGCAGCAAATAATGGAACTGATTTTTGAAGGGATTGAGAGGAAAAAGACCTTTGGAAAGCATAATAGCAAGGTAAGAGTCATTCAGAAGGCAATATCATTATCATAGCACTATTAGGCAACACAGAGTTTAAACTTACCAATTATGCATCTGGACATGATGAGGTTAGTTGCAACCCCATCATCTCTTGCCTTAGAGAGGAGCATGAGGCCTACTTCAATATCATCATTCCTATTAAAAGCAGGTGACGGAGGAAAACAGTAGTTAATGCACCAAACTTCAAAGGTTCACTGCGTAAATGCATACATATATGGTTTATATGTGTCATTGACACTACCAGACTCCAGTGTGCACTTACCTCTCACTTGCCACCAAAAGTATGGAGTATGTGATAGTATTTGGACTCAATCCGAACTGCTTCATCTCTGACAAAACTTCCATGGCCTTGGGCAGCTGATTTGCTTCACCTGTATTTAAGACTAATGGTATCAGTCTGTAGTCGAATATCATTAATAATTATCATGTTCAAATAATGTATGTTTATATCATACTTTAATATATAAACGCTCTGAACATTTAACCCTTTAATGGGTTAATGAGATATACCTTTTGAGGAAAAGGCATAAAATAATATAAACTATTTATTAATTTAAAGCAACTCTTATTTTCCATATACTTGATTTGATAGTTGCATTGACCTCTAGAACAATTTAATAACATATTTTGTCTCAGAGAAAAAAAAATGCTGCATAACCAATAAATAAAATGATCTAGAACAAAAGTAATCTAGTTATGACAACTATCAAGGTACTGGAATATCGTACATAGTTACTCAAATAAAGAATTACCACAAAACCAGAGTGCACATATTATATATATTGTGCACCACAAGGATATAAATTTTCCATAGAGACCAAAAAGTACATATCCACCTTCTACCATTCCTAAGAGATTCTATATTTTTAAAAATTAACATTGAAAGGTTAATAAAATCAGCAGCGTTATGAACTTCCATTCCAAGATATTATGTTCAAAGCTTTGAAGCCAAAAACTCACAATAATCTAAGCAATTACTATGGAAATTGGAACCTTCAAAGCTAGATGACCTTGGAAATTGCCTTCTCTCATCTAGTAATCTCCCTTCTCTGCTTCCTAGCCCAAGGGAGATAGAGATTCTACTTATTGAGTTGCCTTCACTCGGAGTTCTAGTTGATGAGAGACTTTTTTCCTATTCCACTGCAAGGGTACGAAACTACGTAGAAGCTAATTTCATGTTTTCTCCTAGCAGCTCTACAATTTAATTTCTGCACTGTTTAAACCTTAGGATACCTTAACATGAGAAGGTACTTAGTATGAGATTTTAAGACAAGGTTTGCAAGTGAATTCCAAAAACATTTGTCTACCTTGGAGATCTTAGAGTCTCAAACATACCATAACGTGACCATACGGTAACAACATATAATCAATCTAAATTTCCAAACATCTTTTTAAGCCTGCAATATGTGAGCCTGAAGGTCAAACAGCTAATGTACTCTTCAAAGCTGGAAGCATCTCCTCAATATAATAGAATTAGTTAAGGGAATGCCAGGGTGAAGAAGTACAAGTGTATATTTCCCAGAGCAGCAGATTTGAATTTAAAAAATAATTAAATTATTCTATAGTAAAGTACTTTCACAAATAACAATAACAGGTAAGAGTCTTACACAAGGAAGTAATTAACGCATTAACCGTAGAAATCGTTAACTTCAGTTTAAGAGCCTTTATATTCTCATACAGCTCCAATGCCTTCTTCCAGTTTCTAGCCTGAAATATATCAGAGAAGTGATCATTGTCATGACAATATAGATGGCATTGAAAATTTTGCATACAAGTCAATTTCAATGCCAGACCCAGTGCAGCATGTGCATGTCTGAACTAAGAAATACAGCAATAGTCTATTCTGATTTCTGAAACAGGAATAAACCTTAAACATCATTTATATATCGCATTGTCTAGTACATTCAAATATTCAATAACGTAATATGCTAATCAACTTTCACAACAAGACTGCCTGACCACACTTACATTGCTGCAGGCTCCCATCAATGAACTATATGACACAATCCCAATGCTAATCCCTAGATTCCTTGCTTCCTGTAGCAATTCAAAAGCAGCATCTAGCTTTCCAGCATGCCCTGCAACATCTATTAATGCACTGATAAACACCTGCATTAAATCAAACTTTCTTATCGCCAAAAGGGCCAAGGAAGAGAATACTCAAGATGCAGTAAAAAAAAAACTAATGACCAAAGAAAAAATTGATCACGACTGATCTGAGATCAAGGACATGGCAACCTACATGCGAAATTTGATTGAAGTTTAGCGAACCTCGGACTATTCAAAGTCTGACAATATTAGTCACAGAAGCAGCTAGTTTATCTTGAAACAAGAATGTGCCAAATCCAGTCAATGGCGTTGCAATCATTTTTTATGCCAAGTGGCAGGTGGGATGACCAATTAGATTCTGTTGGTCAGTTTTGCAGATCGGAAATCAGATTTAAATAATCAAACTGAAATACTAAATAAGTACTTAAGGTGGCTCTGAGAGCAATAATTCATTGCATAAATACCAAATTAGAAAGAGATAGCTTTTACCAATGGTGTATTGTGTGTCACAAGCATTATGAAAAGCCCCAAACCTAGATGACTACACACAAAATTAACTCAGAAAACAAGAGACCCTGCAAACTCAGAACTAGGATCAAAATGAGTATTTTATTTTTAACAATAAGCAACCCCTCCCAACCCCTATCATGAATTTAAACACTATTACCCAATTTCAAAGGGACGGGCACGCAGGCACAAAGATAAAAGGAGGAAAAGGGAAGTAGGAGACAAGAAAATGTAGAGGAGCAAGAAGGTACCTCATCAGGAGCCACGCCTTTCTTTTTCATGTCGTTATAGACGCTGCAAGCAAACTCCCAATCACCAGTCTCGCCACAACAATTAACGGCAATTGTATAAACTTCGGGAGTGCCCCTGATGTTGAATCTATGTATCATCGTATATACTTCCCGTGCCCGATCAACCTGTAAGCTAATACATTATGCTGAGACAACCGTTACAGGAAAAAAAAATAGGAAAACGAGAAAATATGACAAGAATCCGTATGCATACCTGACCAGCATTTGAGCACGCCTTTATCAATGCACCAACAGTAACGTGATCAGGATCTATAGGCTGTGTTTCGGCCATCATTTCTGCTAATACATCAAAAGCACGATCCACTGCTCCAGATTTACCACATGCAGTTATAAGTGCATTGAATACAACCCGGTCTGGCTTTACATTCTACTGCATATATTGCTTTAATCAGTGTGATGAAACTATACATATATTAAAATAACTTCTAAATAAATAAGAATAAAAAATTTATTTTCATAATAATACCTTAGATCTCATTATTCCATAAGCACCAAATGCTTTGGCCACTTGCCCGGCTCTGGCACAACCATCAATCAGTGCTCCATATGTATTAACATTAGGTTCCACTCCAGCATTAACCATCTCATGAAACACCTATGGAGTCAGATTAACAATCAGATTACAATTTACTAGAAATTTATAAATTGCTTTTATAAAATGTAATTGAAAAACCAATAGGCAGTTAGGCACTAAATGTTTATCAGTCGAATTTGGTCAGCATGTGATATGCAAAGAAAATTTTAAGAAAACATTTCTATCAGTTTGCACTCAGAGAAACATGGAGAAATAAATTAGGGAAAAAGTTACTTGAACTGAAATTTCAATTTCAAATTTCCAAAACAGAAAAAGATTAATGAATGGATTTCTTTTTTCTACATATAAATCAGTTTCAGTGGAAGGAATTCTCATGAGGATGCAAAGATTGGGAAAAGGAAAATGAGAATGCAAACTGTAGCCGTAAGACATAAACAGCTTGGTGGTACCAAGAAAAGTTAAAAGTTTCCATACCTCAAACATTGTATCCACCTTGCCACTTTTGGCACATGTAGATATTAATGTAGTGTAAAGTTTACAATCAGCTTGGAAACCAGCTTCCTGGACAAGTCGCAAAACTTGAAAGGCTCCTAAATTTGCAAAGACATTAGATATTCAAAGCATATTCAAACAAAAGTATCTGTGCAGATTGAGTGTCTAGAAGCACCTAACAGTCTGACAACACATACTGACTCACCCTCTGAATCTTTAGAACCTGCACATACAGACATCAGCATATTAAATGTACTCAAGGTTGGGTTTGAAATCAGCTTTGTGAAGCGGAAAGCTTCTTTAACAGCCTTTTGCCCACTGCAGATTTTGAAAAACTTTGCATGATAAACCTGAAACCAAAGAATTTGATGCTCTCTTAAAAGAGAATAACATCAACACCACTCTTTTTTTTCTCTGGAAAAAAAAAATTGTAGCCAAATTACCAGCCCTACCTTATCCATATCCAGCAAACCCCTTTGTTCCATGTTTTCAAGCATATCTACACAGTCACTTAACCTAACATGAAAGAAAAACAAGATTAAGAGATGCAAATAAATGGTAAAAAATGGTTATTAGAGATCACAACATGAAATAAAAATGTCCAAGTCTAATAATAAAAGGGTGATTTATGCTTTTAAAGACAAGCTTTTGATACATTATTAAACTAGTCTTACCAAATGGGGACAAATAAAGTTTCTGAACATGAAGACAATGGCAAGTTACCTTCCACGTCTTAGTAAACGATTGTAAGAACTCAAGTGGTCTTCAGGGTGGTGCTTGTTATTAGCAATCCTCCCGTTTGGGAAGGAAAACTGGCCCAACTTTGTATCCTTCTCCGGAATCAAGTGTTTTTCTAACTCGTCTCTCGGAGATTCCCTACGTCTTCCAAAGTCTTTTCTTTTGTGAGAAAAGCCTCCTTGGAAATATGGCGGAGTTACTTCTCCTTCGAGCATATCTAGGGAGGTGTTAAAACGATGTTAGTAACCAAAAAATGCCAAAATCAGGACAAGCTGCTGAAGTTTGGATCAAAAGAAAAAGGAAAGACATCAATGCTAACAACAACATACATTAAAAGGGATCATATTACATGTCTTTTTTGGCATAACCTGCTGTTTGGAGAGAATTATTCGCTGATAACTGGTCTCTGTTTACTTCATTCAGCTTCAGTTTCAGTGAAGAAAACCTATTGGTATGTGGAGAGAGAACATGAGAAGAGGCTGGTTTTAGGGTCAAACCATTCAAGTTTGTTGACGATTTTTCCACCGACTGGTCAGCCTTATAAAAAGTGTGAAGCTCTTCTCTGCCAGATTCTTTAAATATGTCATAACTTCTAGTATCTTCACCTTCTCTTACAAGGACAACAACGTCTTCTACAAGAGCTGAAGAAACACGAGAATTTGGCTCTACAGCTAGTCCAGGGAAATCAACTTCAAATCCATTTACTCGCTCAACTTCTTCCAAATGAAGTTCAGACCTTTTTGTGTCAAACACAAGTGACTGTTCTGCTCCTGATTCAAGCAGCACAGTAGGTTGAAGAGGTAGATCAATAGTTCCAGATTCTTCAAAAACATCATCAGAATCCTTATCATTAAATGCAAGGAAATCAGCACCATTTGACTCTGATGCCTTAGCCGACAGAGAATCACCATTCACCACAGTAGTTTCTTGCAAAAGCACCTCTCTACTTTCAGAAGCATCATTTACTTCCCCCATGTTCTCAGTAAAACCACCATTTTCTTTTGTAAAAGTATCCCTTTGAAGATCACCCATTTCCAAATTCTGACTGTCAGGAGTCTTGATCACCACAGTTTTTCCTTCTCGTTGTTGAGGTGAAGCAGACCGTGACGGACCAGATACCTGAACATGGACATCATATTAGAAAAGTTAGTCACTTCAGAAAATAAACTCAATTAAACCCAAAGGCAACCCAAATGTCAGAATTCGGTAAATCCTAATAAGAAAGGAAAATCATCGTAATTATCACGAAATAAGTAGTCCCCCCAAGTTTTTTCTACAACAAGTATAATTATCTGAGTGCTTAAACCAACTTTCTCAATTGTAGCTGCACATTCATTCCCAGTTCAAAATTTTCGAACCTTCTCAGATAGTTCTTTCCATACCTACCATAATCCCAACACTTAATAAAAAGCAAGATAACGAAAACCAACAACCCAATTTAGCAAAATTCATGTTAAACCAAATAGAAACCTCCAATTCAATCAGTAACCTTACCTTTTTTGAAATCGCACTCTTTCTCAAAAACTTATTGTAGAAAGCAAGAGATAATGCGGTTACACCGATGACAACGAGAACCAAATTGGAGTCTATAGAAGCTCTAACGATAAATCGAGAAGATTGAAGGCGCATAAACCCCAAACTTTTGCGTTTCTTCCTGAGAGAAGAAGAACCTCCTGGAGGCCATAGACTGTGAGTGAAACCAAGGAATTGTCGGCTGATTATAGGACGGGTAGACGAAGAGTGGAATGGAAAAGAAGATGTGAGATTTGGGGTTTTGAATTTTGAAGAGAAGAAGATTACTTTGGAATCCATTGAAAGAAAAGAGGAGGATAGAGTGGACAAGAGAGAGGAGTGGAGTGGCTTATCGAGTAACGTAAGGAACGATGTTATGTTTTCAGTTTGTTATTGGCGGATATAGTTGATGACTCACCAAACATTGTCTTCTTTTTCTTATTATAAATTTTATCGTAAATTACTTAAATTATCATTAAATTTATTTTTTACATCATAACATTATTTATAACTTAAGATAGTCGAAAGATACAAAAGATAATTAAAGTATAATCTAAAGATTATTTATGTAATTTATCTTTTATTTTAATTATTAAAATTTTATAATATTTAACGAGTATAGATATAAAAATATTATTTTTTTATTAATTTTTATATTATTTATATAATTTATCTTTTTTTTTCTGATGTGTGATCAATATTTTATGGTGCTTCTTCTTAGTCGAAATATGCATGAATGAACAACAAAATTTTATGATAGATAAAAATTTATAAATTTTTAAAAGTAAATATATAAAACTTTAAAGAAAAAAAATATAAAATTTAAGTTATATAAATTTTAAATTTTTAGAAAAACGACTGTCACGCTAATCCGTTGAATGACGAACTATCTCATTTTATTACAAATATGTTGAACATGTAATTAAGATGAAAGCAACTTGCCACATCTTGAAAGCTTATACAATCAACACTTCTAAACCAAGAAACAACGTTTGTTAATTTAATTAGTAACTGTGAGTATGCTCACGTGGAATCATTTTAACATACAGAGAAAAAGCCACGCACCCGATAGCCGGTCCAACCCAAAATATCCAGTGTCCATTCCAAAGGTGGCCTCCTCTAACCACCGCCGGACCCAAACATCGTGCCGGATTCAGCCCGGCACCACCATAGCCTTTGGTCGCAGTAACCGTGGTTGAAATGTACACTAAAAGACCCAACACGATTCCCAGCACAACACACACTTGTACTCGCCCAACAGCCTTTGCTTGGCGACGATCAAAGGCCATCCATACCGAAGCAAAAAGGAACACAAAGGAACAAATTATTTCAAGCCAAAGGGCCTGGCTCGTCCCTAGGCCGATCACGGTTGGACCATGTTCGCCTGGTACAACAACAGTCACGGTGCACCCTGCTAGCGAATACGTTCGTTCAATGCCGCTGTTGACCACAGCCTTGAGTGCTAGTGAACCTAGTATGCCACCAACACATTGAGCCAAAATGTATACAGCAGCTTTGGAAATCGAAACCAGACCGGTAAGTAAAGCCGCGAACGTAACGATCGGATTGATATGGCCACCGGAGATGGGGTAAGTAGCTAGGAGGAGAACCGCGACGATAAATGCGACTAGGACCGACATTACAAGGTTCGGTGTCTTTGTTTCGGTCTGCAATGTCGAAATAACAATGGTATCAAGTGCAAAAACCAGCACTGCTGTCCCAAAAACCTCTGCCAACGAAGCCCTCCATACCTATAAATCCAACACCATTTATAATCACCGATATATATTCGACTCATCGGCCTACTAAAATTTAACAACAACATCTAAAAACTCAACCCCTTTTCACACTAACCTCCAAGGAGGAAAGCTCTTCAAGGCCTAACACCCTGTTCGAAAATGGAACTTTCCCCTCAGGTTCCTCCTTAAACTTCCCCGGCCTGCAAAAATGAAACAAGTTTAAGTGTTTAACCTAACATAAACATATCCAGGCCTGAACAAAACGAAGTAAATCAAACTTGGCACATAATTACGTTGGAGTATAGGCCAGAGGCTGCACTTTATCGCCATTATAGAAGTTTTCTTCATTTGCAACAATCCCATTTCCTGCCATCTTTTCACTTCGCCCTAAGTATCCGGTTGCTGCATGAAACCATACATCTTGTTCTCCATATATATAGCCAGAGATTCACCAGTTTGAACAAGCAGAAAGTTAGAATATCTTATCTGCTATATAATATTATATTTTCATTATAATTCCAACGTCCCTTCATCCTTCTGCTACAGTGACCTTTACAGAAGATATTTTGCTCTATACTCCATACTTTATAATTAATGTTATAGTTGTGCAGTCTACATTTCCAGTTAGATACTTCTTATTATATTATTTCTGATCCTAGCAAGTCATGCGTGTTGAATTTTAAAAGAGATTTGATGAGAAGTAGGGCAATTATGAGGCTGCTACCTATGGCCTATGGGGCATTTGACTTTTAAGCTCAGAATGAATCCCTTCATTATTGTTAGTGGAGATTTGCATGAACTTTGATATCAAAACAGCTCATGACTTGGTTCGATCGAATCCCCACAGTTATGGGATCATGTCCCTTTCGGTTAGCCGATGAGATTTTTCTTTAATCGATAAAAAATTGGTTTCATGTAATATATTAAAAAAAATGTCCAAATTCGATAAAAAAAAAAACAATATCGATCATAAAATTAAAATCATTAAGGATTAACTTTATTGATTTCTTTTTAAATCAGTTATCGAGTTTTACTCTTTTTGCTACTCTCGTAATTGGAGTCTCTTTAAAATTTACGATTTTAATAAACTCGCTTGTCTCTTTAACATGAAGGCCAAGCCTCTCGGTAATTAGTTATGACATGAACAAGGTTAAGGCACCGTTAGTTAGGGGTGCATTCGGTTCGGCTTCGGTTTAATTCAGTAAACTATTTTAGTAACCATCGGTTTTCGGTTCGGTTAACCTCGGTTTTCGGTTTTTCCATATTAACGTTAATTTTTAAAAAATTATATTTTATTTTGACAAAATAGTTTATTTTATAACTTTTAAATATTAAAAGGTAAAATTTTAAGATATTTTTCATAAATACTTACTAAAAACTTATTTTTAAGTAAAAAAATAAAAATAAAAAATAAAAATACATCTATAGTACTTTAAGTATAAAATATATATTTTTACCTTATAAAAATAATTAAAAAATCAAATTCAGTTTCAGTTAACCGCGATTAATCACAGTTCGTAAATTTATGAACCATAATACTTCAGTTTGATTTTCGATTTTGCAGTTAACCATACTCAACCCTAACATTAGTGTCCGAACCCACTGCACCACGAGACAAACTTATCACCAACGAAGGGACCAACACCCTCTCAGGAGCACACCGATACGAGTCCAACCAGCACCAAGGGGCTGAACTGCCTGAACACCCGTATGAAAGGGACGAGAACAAACACCAAAGGACCAGACAAGTCGTTCATGCCTTCGTAACAGACTAATCTTAAATTCTAAAAATATATATAATATTTTAAAATTTTAAACTCTAACCTTAAATCATAAACTTAATTTTTTAAGTTAAATTAAATATAATAAAAAAAACATATAATTTGTATTCAACTTTATACGGTCGTCGACAAGTACAGCAGAAGACTTTTGTATGGTGTAAAAGTAGTAAAGACTTTGTCCAAGTATGAATCTTGTCGAGGGATTGTCAAGTTGTTTGAAATGCTGTCTGAACCTCCAATAACGGGTAAGAACCCCTTCAACTATAAACAAGTGGTACCAGTCTACGGCCTATATCAACGGTGTTAAAAAATATTTAATTCAAGATATTTGATTAATTAGTACATCGATCCGAAAAAAAAATTAAAAATTCAGATGGAGGACCTAGTTTAAAAAATATTTTTGGGATCAAAAATAATTTTAAAACAAAAAATAATGTAGAATAAATAATTTTTTAGGTCAGAAATTTTTTTTAACTTAATTTAAAAAATATCTTTCAAAACTTAAAGTTTTTAGTTTTTAATTTTTTAAAGTATTTTTAAATAAAATTATTTATTTATTCTCGTTTGTATCATCAGTCTTCTTATATTTTCAAAAAAAAAATCAAATCGATGTTTTATTTACTTAATAGCACTTTTAACAATGATATCAGATACTCGTATTTAAACCAAATAATTTAAAAGTACTTTTAAATTCACTTTTTCAAAAATATATTTCTATTATATTTTTTAAAAACAATATCAAACTAACCGTAATTGATTCACATGTTGAATTCTAGCCGTAATATTCGACTTAGATATGTACCTGAAAATATGATTACCAATATTTTAAATTTAGATCAAATCGATACTTTTGATGATCATATTATGATAGAAGAAAATAAAAAATTTACTACTATCGGAGAATATGGAAGAAGGTTAGTTTTTTATTATATATATTTTTATTTTATAGTATTTATTTACATAATTTAAACATTTATATTTTTAAACACACATCATTGTTTTATATTTGATATATTTTATTTAAAGATATAAGATTTAACTTCGAAATAATTAATAATAATCATTTATGAGATAAATAATATTTCGGACGCCACGTATGAAAAGTCATACCGGTGAATACATGACTTGATGTGGTGCTTGGTCAATAGGAAATTGACCATTAATGAACTTGATTTTTTATAATTTCTTTTTTCTAAATGCTGGTTTATAAAAAAAATTTAAAAAAAAATACAACAAACCACAAACCAAAAATAAAGTTATCAATAAAATAAAAGGACATTAAAAATAAAACCAACACAAAAATTAAAATAAAATAAAGAAAACCCGTCTTCACGACCAGCAACCATAACCATCATCTGATTTCAGCACTCTTTGATCGAATAAAGATAAAACATGAATATGCATATGATGTTTTAAGCAATCGGATTTAAATAAAGCATGGGTCTCCGATCTGATGACAAAAATATTTCATAGAATCACTTGTAGAATTGATCATTTTCTTCTTTTGTGGACTTTTAAGTTTCATCTTTTGAATCATGCGATTTAAGTTTATAAATTCTATGTCTAAATTATGTATTTTGGACTTTTGAATTTGCCTATTTACTTTTTTTTTAAGTTATATAATTTATAAAACAAGTGCAAAAAAAATTGACTTGACTTGCGGGTACCTGATTTTTACGGATCAAGACACACGTTGACTTTATTACTACCTAAATAATCGAGTATACAAATCTTTGGTACCCAATTAGGAACGTTCTTACTTATTATATAGGGATGAATCCATATATTTTTTTGAGATATAATTGAATTCTACTTTTTGGGTAGCCAAAGTATAATTTGACCATTATATGAACTTATATCTTCATAATCTTTTAGGGACCGAAATACATTTTGTTATCAATCTAAAGGAGTAAAATGAAATTTTCCATTATGTAAAATTTTAACAATAAAACTATTACAGGTCCCCAAACTAAACCATTTAGAGATGGTCGAGACCCTAGTCCCCCTAAATCCATATATGGTAGATTCGGTAGATAAACGTCCGTTTGCATAAACTAAGGTTCCGTTTAGCGTAGATTTTGTAACGCAAAATTAGGAGAAAAGCGTTCCCAATGTTCGTTTTCAGATAAACTGAAAATTTCAGTTATGACCAAACGCTCGTTTGGAGAACAAATCAAGCTGAAAATCGATGATAACGCACTTTTACTCGTATTATTCAGCAATGCTTCTCTGTTTGGCGTTCCAAAAACTGTTGGAAAAACATTCCTGAACGGACCCTAAATTTTCTGATTATTTTAAAACAATCGTTCAAGTAAGAAAATCGAGAATAAATATTTAGAGTTAAACACGAGATGTTTAAAATTATTATTACCGGCAAACGAACACATCGTATAATCAGCAACAATTGGCGGTTGGTAGTTAGTGTGGTAAAGCACCCGAGCGGCAACGGTCATGTAAGACATGAACCATTTCATAGACAACTCCAAAGGTGCTACTGGCAATCGTTTAGTAATAAAAACTTTTTCACCGCTAGTCTATAAGATAATAATCCGTATACTAATACCCCTGCTTGATGATGCAACATAAAACTTTCAACTCCACATGTAGGCACTAGGAATAGTCTATAATAAATAACTTCATATAATCAGCAACTTAGGCATTGGACACCAAACACTAATCCATCTATGAAATATTTTACCTAGAAATGATCTGCCCAAAGTTTATGCATCAACAAATGTACAGACAAGACAAGACAAGGATTTCAACTCACAAGAAATGTGTTGGGTGCAAAAAACAGAACTTAAATAAGGACAACAAGTTATGCTTTTTTCGGCAGCCAGCAGAAAAAACAGCATCTTCACTTACACCACACCCGAGGGGAGACGGAGAACAAGCTGACCTCCAAAGACACTGAAAAAGCATAAATGATTATGTAAGTAAAACACGGGTATGTAATCCAACTGGCGACTAGAATACTTAGTTTAACGTTACAAAGGTTATAACCAACCTCTTGATATAATAGTAGCAGAAGTCTGCTAAAATGAAAGTTTGAACAATTTCCGATATAAGAACCATAGAAGGCCACAATCCATAACCCAGGGCTACCAACAACCGTCCTCGGGTGTCTAAAACCTGTAGAAAGCAGTAGAGAATGAATTAACATCTTAAAACAGTCGCCCTCGTAATGACTCACAATACCGTTTCTTGAACCAGTATCATACAAAGCTTCCCTTCTACACAGAAATATGTAAGTTAAAACAGAATGTGACTAATGAAAATGGCATTGACATCTACAAGTAACAACCGGACTCATTTTAGGAAATAACTTCAATTCAACCTTCAGGATCCTTCATCATGCAGGTCGAAGCTGTCTATTTAATGCTATCCATTTAATGCTCAGACCAAGTCTCAATTTCAAAATAGCTAATGTTAATACACGACTAACTGAAACCTGGTCACATTCAACTTAATGGCACAAGATCAAACCTGTAGAACCCAGTGAGCGCAGCTGAGGAACCTTGCAACACCCAACGCAAATACATAATGAGCTGTAAAAGGTTCAACAATCTGAAAGCACAAAAAGAAGACGAGTTAAAGAAGGCATATTTATAAAACTTATGAAAGTATATCTATCATCCAAATAATTTTTACCTTAGTATTTTGCATCACTCGCAACTGAGGTAAAACTGAAACAGCTTCCAGATACACACAGAATGCCCATAGAATCCTATTTACTAGATTATGAGAAGTTGACGGGTGAATACACAGAGCTAGTATTGCACAAGGGATGACCTGAATCCAAATTCAAACGCAAGGATATTATTTCTAGAATAGATTCAAAAAATTCACTCAAGAAACAGATAATCTAATTGGTTACCAGATAGAATCTCTACTGAATCAAAACAAGAAGAGTGAGGTATAAGGTGTCATTCAAAGTGGTATTTAAAATAGGGTAAACATCACCATTGGACATTGGTCACTAAACTATTCCCACTTTCCTATTTTGGTCACCAAACAATTATTTTGTGCAAAATAGTCACCAACGTTATGTTTTTTCTTGTTTTGGCCACCAATCTAGTGCTTCTTTCCTATTTTGGTCACTAAACAATTCCCACTTTCCCGTGAGTTTTTTAACTTCGGGCAACCACAAGCATTAAGGAAAACTGAAGACAAATTACAGCTGAATTGACAGTTAGAAGATTAGCTACGCATGAAAAAGAAGAAAGAGAATGAAACATGTCAAAACTAAGTAAATATTTTATTTAATAACAGATTCAAAGGGAAGGAGATCTATATTTTCTAATATGTAGATATAGTAACAAAGCAGGAAGTTATTTAACAACAAAACCCGCGAAAATACCATCATGGAATGGAAAAACTAAAAAGTAATCTGCCTCAGTAAGCATCAATATCTATATCAATGTTACATAAACATAAGTTATTGAGAGAATAAGCTTAACAAGAAAACAAGACCATCTCTTGGCAAGGAAAACATGAAACACTGGAGATAGTAGAATTCAATTTTAAAGCCCCACAATTTGCACAACAGATCAGCATACATATAACTGCAAATAAGATAGTCGAAAACTCACAACATAATATATGGCAAAGTTGTCCTTATCTTCCATGTAGCTGGACTTTAGTTTGAAACGGATCATATAAATAACCCACAATGTTGTAGCCAGTGTGGCTAAATCAAGTAGGGTGTGTATGTCATATTCCATGACAAAGCTACAGTACAGCCTAACAGCTAAAAAGATAGCTGTTAGTTCTTGGGATTTAAGTGATAATCCTGCAACCATGAAAAAAATATTTTCAAATAATTGAATGAAACCAATATTTTCATCAATAAAGATTCTACACTTGGTTCAAACACACTTAACCAATAATTGAGGGGTTAATCAATTAAACCATCTATGCCGTGTAAACTGTAAACAACTGACCAATATTAGAAGACATACTACATTTAAATAACAAGCAAGCATCAAGTCCGCAGGAAAATCAGGAGAGAGAGAGAGAGAGAGAACAGCTCCTTTTGGTCCAAAAGCTGCATTTCTTTATCTATCAAACATTCTAGCCTTACTTAACAGTTAGGGAAACACCATAAAAATTGCATATTTTTATCATGTAAAGGAAAAGCATAAGGCAAAAGTAAAAATAAAATGAGGGGAAAATCATAAAAGTCATCAAATTTGTGAAACAAACAAAAAAGGGAATCCCTTTGCATCAAGAAGAAGCACTTCATTGAAAGTTGATACAACGCCACAGAAAGATCTTTACCACACAAAATAACTTAAAATATTCTACCCATCAGAATCCAATTAAACATCCTCCAATGAAATATACCAAAATTCAATCAAAACCTTCAACATCGTATCATGAAATGCAACTTCGGCAATGAACAACAAAGCTCATACAATTCATGATAGGTGAGGAGAAATATATCTAAAACTGTAAATTTATACATCGGAATTGTATTCAAGTCACCAAACAACGGATACCTCAAATCCAATAAAACGAGAAATCAAGCAAAAAAATTCAACCTAGAAACAGCTATAAAGCAAAAAAATATCCTTCCACCGGGCACATAGTTTCCAAACCCAAACCTTTAAAACTTTGCAAATTAGCGATTACCCATACGAAGTTTTTTAAATTACTAAATTTAAGGTACAAACTAATCGAAAACAATTCCAATAAAAAATATATGATTATTTATCAACCGTCGAAAAGATTAAAGTTTTTTTTTAATTACCAGCACAAGTCTTCTCTTTGGTGAGTTTATAGATGAGGACAGATATTCCGATGGAGTGGACAGCCTCGGCAGCAACGAAGAGATTGTCGTGGTCATGTACAATGAATCGGAGAAGAACCAGCGCCACCATCCCCGATACCACCGCCAAAAAAGCCTTCACCTTCGGCGGCTGCCGTCTCACCCACATCGATACCGCATGGATCGGCCGTTTAGGTGTCTTCATCACTTCTTTATTCTTTTTCCCGAGAAACAGTGGGAAAATTTTGGGATTTGCCGGAAGTTGGATCGCGGGGTTTGGGGTTAGATCTAAGTTATTCGTTTATTAAGACAAGAAAAAATTTAAATCTTTTTATTTAGGTTTTTCTTCCCCTCGAATCTCCTATCTCGATGCTCCGATTGGGAATTTGGGGCTGAGATAATAACAAAGGGATTCGGGTGGGTTTTTATTTTACGAGTGAGAGTGAGACATCTGGACATTAAATATTTTTTTATTGCTCTTCTGGTTTTAGAGTCAAGCTCTGACTAATCCAGACCGACTCACGTCGTACACTTAGCTTCGGTGGGTGAGTCTCCCAGTAGGGATTTTCTGCGTACACATTTCGAACCTAAAACTTACTTAAGCAGAACTAAACTGCTTACCACTTAGACCAACCTATGTTGGTTTATAATAAAATGTACTAATAAAATTAGGTTATGTTATTGACAACTTAAAAAATTATAATTAATATTTATTTGATTTTTAAATAAAATATAATAAAATGTATTTAATTATATTCAAAAAATATATATTTTATTAATTATATTTTTAAATTATAAATATCAATCCCTACTAAATATTAAACTTTAAATTATACACATTAAACTTTAACCCTAAACTTAAACCTTAGCTATTAAACTCTAAACCCTAAACATAAATTATACTCTAAACCCTAAACCATAAATCATAAATCTTAACTCTAAACTTCAATAACTAAACTATAAACCCTAAACCCTAAACATAAAACTAAATCTTAACTACTAAATAAACTTTAAATTCTAAACTTAAACTCTAAATCGTAGACTATTTTTTGATGAGTATTAATTAATTATATTAAACAATTTACATTAATTAAATATAATTTTATAAATATAATTAATTATATTTTATTAAATTCCATAAGAATTAAAATAAACATTAATTATAATATATTTATTATTATATTTTTTAAAATTTATCTATTTAAGTTGTCATTTAAAAAAAATAATCAATTTTTATGTAAATTTACTTTTTTTTATATTTTAATTTTTTTAATAAAAATTAACTCTTAAAAGATAAATTTATTATTTTAATTATTTTATATTATATTTTTTTCTTCCAAAAACTTCGTGAAAAAATAACATATAACATAATTAGTTTCAATCTAACTTAAACAATAATCATTAAAATTGTTAAATTTTATTATTAGTTAATATTTATGCTAAATTATAAATTTGATTTGTGTTGTCTAAATTATTATTTCAAGTCATTGTAATTTAATGATATTATTTCTGTATTATTCGAATCAAAACAGAAATTTTAAAAAGTAAAAAGTAAAAAATAAAGTAAATTAAAGTATAAAGACTAGATGTGTAATTTTTATATAGTACAAATATTGATAACAGGTTTCGTTCATTCATAAAATTATGTAACTTAACTTTTTTAACCCAATAACTATATAATTTTATTGATAAACGAAATAAAATTAAAAGATAAATTTAATAGAGGTTTTAGAATATAAAATAATAAATTTAAAAAATAAATATTATATCAATCAGATCAAACATTTTTTACACTAAAAATATATTTATTGAAGGTTTCTAGGGAATTGTCAAAATATGAATCAGATAAAATTCTTAAAATCAAAAATAATATTTCACGTCTATTCTCAAAAACAATGATTTGTTATAAATTACATCGATAAACATCTTAAAATGGATCAAACTTTATGTGCCCACTGACAAACACGAATAAAAAATAAACGATATAAGTCATTATATAAAGACCAAAAACCTGCAAAAATAATCGTAGAAACATGTCATAAAACAGAGACATGTCTTAAGGACAAATATAAATATATTTCAGTATTTTATTTTTTTTATATTTATAAGATATTTTACGTGTATGGAAAAACGTATTAAATACGAACATAATGTATTAACAGGACATATTTCGATGGATGACTAAAATAATTTGAAGATAAAACAAAGGGGATAGTTTAGTCACCAATAATGTTTATTTATCCTTGAATTAATACTAAATACCGACTTTACTAATGATATTAGTCTGAATAATAAGTAGTTTGATATCGTTTAAACGTGTCTCGAGTTGAAGATCTAGTATATATATATAAATTTCGTTAAGAGACTCATACGTAAGTCGATCCAGATCCGCTAGAACAAAACTTTAAAAAAACGAAACAGGCAACAAAAACAAATACCAAACACTGACGTTGCTTATGGTACAAGAGTAGTAGTTCTTGCCGTCTCAAAGATTAAATACTCAAAGAACAGACATAGAACTGCAGGCAAGGCAATTAACAAGTAGACGATAAATTCAGCTCATATACAGAAAATTCACATTTAATCATCATCCAACACCATGATGAAGCCTCAGAATAGGAAACTATTCTGAATCCAGTAGTATCATGTTCTTTTGGTTGTTACAATGGACACAATATTTCCTGGGGCCTGTTTCCGTATACATTGGTTCATGTCCCTTTCCTGTTATAACTGAATGAATGTTTGGCTAATGACATCTGCTCGCGCTTGTTCTGTATCTAGGAAATTAACTATACATTTGTTCAAATGGGAACCCTGCAACAATTTGGTGTGATGGATGATAGGATCAGTGCTCTTAGCCGACAGTTAGCTTATCACATTCTTAGTTTACTCAACATAGACGACCTCGGTTCGATAATGCTCGTGTCCAGAAGATGCAAGTCACTATGTGTTTCGGTTCCGTCTTAGTCGGAGTCTTACGACTGCATGCCGAAACTATCAAGGTAATCAAATGGATTGGCCTTCCATGGTAATCTTTGAGCAATTTAAATTTGTTGTGTTTGCATATGGATGCTGGTCTTATTTTCCTTGTTATGGTGCAGATTCTGTATAGGTTTGGTCTGTTGCAAAGTCTGGATGAAGTGAGAAACTTGACCATTGTATGCACACCTTCCTCGGCATCCGGTGTTTCGGAACGTCTGACATCGTATACGAAGGTCTCCACCAAGTTGGAACTTGTTGTTAGAGCCTGAAATTTGAAGGGTTTGAATGTTTATGAATCTGCAAATAATGTGTGAACTGATGGTGCTTCTCTCATCAGGATATGAATACTAAATTGAATACAATGCAAACTATAGATTTGAGAACTGAATCTAGCACAGGCAAAACTATTGAGGACTAAAATTGGAATTTCTCGCTTTATATTAGTTTAAACTCACAAAGGAAACATTCCTCTGAATGGTAGTGGACCAACACCATTAGAACTGTTCGGTCAGTAGAAGTTCCCCGGTGTTAAATTCAGTAACAGACAGATGCCTGGCGGAGGCCGATGGTTTCATGAGTACTAGAACTTTCAATTTTATATATGTTTCCAAGTAACAAATTCCTAGGTGATTGCTATGCCAGTGCCACATCCCTTCTCTTTCTTAAATGCTGCAATTATTCGTAATGCAAACCGTTCCCAGACAGCAGCATTTCCAAGATTTAACCTTTCTGCAGACTTTTCTCATCCTTTGTCTTTCTCCTGCAGTATCTGATTTAAGTTTTAATTATTTTTATAATCACATGGTACTAGGATAAAGTTCTTTGGATGATTCAAAGAGCGAATTTGATCCAAACCATTTGTTAATTGCTTTGGATACCAAATTTTCATGGAGGTTTTCAATATTTCTTTTATGTTTAAAACCCTACCAAGAAAATACAAGAAGAGGAAGACGACAAATATGAACACAAGTACGTACTTATATTCCATACCTATGGTCCCACGATGCCAAAATCCAACAAGTTCAGACAGATAAACTATGAACAATATCAACGGTCCACAAGCACTCTAGTTCAACCTAATCTGTGAAGGACAAAAACCAGAACAGACCAGACAGGCAGACACCATCTTTTGCTATAAATAGACTCTTTACTTCACACACCAGCAAATCCTAACACGGCCCCTACCTCATTAATGGCCTAGTATGGAAGAAAAGTTCCCATATCCATTTTATTCTATTTAAGTCCTCTGCCTTTCCCGGTTCTGTCAATCCTATTTCCTAGCCCTCACATCCATCTTTCTCAGAATATCAAGCTGAAGAGCAAATGAGTTGGGTGCTTTTCGCTACACCAGTAGTGTTGATCATCTTGGTACATTGGCTTTCGTCTGAGGATGTTTCCGGCAAGCTGTTTAGTTCAGCAACGTACAAACATATCCGCCGGACACATCAGAGCTCTTCGGAAGGCACGTCGCCGTGGAGGGTGGCTGCTTTCATTGTGCTGCTGTTAGTCCTGTTGCAGTACCAGGTGGCTGCTTTCATTGTGCTGCTGTTAGTCCTGTTGCAGTACCAGTAAAGTTTTCATTAGAGCTGGTTGGTATGATGTTACATGTAGTACTGGTCCAGTAGTAGTAGTACTACTATAGTTTGTGCAACTATGTTGGAATTTCCTTCTTTTAACTGGCTTTTGGCTTGTTAGATTGAGGATGATATGTATGCATGACGCTGCAAAAAAGAAACCAACCAATAAGTTTATGTAAGATTGAGAATGGATTTTGCTCAACTTCCACAAACCAAAATTATTTTGATTAATATGATTCACGAAAGAAAATAAGCATCGCGTTCTTCAGTAGCCAATAGTCGGGTCATGCTTTCTCTGTAAGATTTCCAAGTGATTGCATCTTTCTCCGGACTCGAATACGGTACCGTAATGTTGCAGAAAAAAGGGTATTTTCTGGGTTCAATCCAGAATTTGAAACAACCAAATGAGTAAATGAAGTTTGGATTAGCAAACGAGAATCAAACAGTAAGCATGGAGAGTGCACCATGCACTCTTTTATCAATGTCAGTGAATTATGTACGGTGCTCAAGACAGTTTAAAAGAAATTTAACTTATTGTACATTAGGCAGATATCAAACGCCATTGGATAACACCATAGCTTCAACCTGAAGCAGCTTCTCTTTGTCCTTTTATTCGTTACTCGAATCCACTTTATATATGTATTTAAGCAGCAGCAACCTTTTTGGATGTTACAGAATTAACAATGGTAGCAAACTCGGGTCCCTGCAGCATCAAGATTAGATAGAATAGAATGAAGTCATTGGCACTGACCCGACTGACTGGTAATCGATATTCTAAGCACTCTTGACTCTTCTAACTAGACACTTGCATTTTATTTATCGCATTAGGAAGCAGAATGATTAGTGGGAAATAATACCTTCAAAGAAGCGCCACCAACAAGGAATCCATCAATATCTTCTTGCTTTGCAAGCTCACCACAGTTGCTACCATTCACGGACCCTGCAAAAGTGACGTAGAGAGTCATTAGCTAGAGGTGAGTGACAGTTTGATCGAGAAGAATAGGATATTCTCAAAAGCTTGATGTAATTGACAACACCCTAGAACAAAAGATCAAAGGTCTCTTCGGCAGGATAATAAAGCGTCCCCTTCCTCGGATCACATGAAAGGGGAAGGAAGATTGCTCTCAAAAATTGAACTTAGGCAAGCACATTCTGCTTACACATACAATCAAACGAAGATCATGCAAATTATGATAACATGCCATCACACAACAAGGATCCTTAGAAATACACAATCATAGAATCTATAACTTTTCATATCATAGATTGAAAATGCAGAGGGTATCAATGTCACACAAATAACCACTTGAACAGGAATGACACGATAATTTAAACAAAACATAGAAGGATGATCTAGTATCCAAGATACCTCCATATATGATACGTGTCTTAGATGCCACTTCCTCGGAAACATTCTTTTTAAGCCAATCGCGAACAGCTAGATGTACCTCCTGAGCTTGCTGGGGTGTAGCCACCTTGCCGGTCCCAATAGCCCATACAGGCTCATAAGCAATAACTATATTGTCCCAACTCGGTACAACATCTGCAAATGAAGGAATCATTGGAATTAGGTCAGAGTCCTTCACTCTTCAGTCTTCACAAGATAACCTAAAATGATAATTCATGATGAAAGAAAGTAACAGAAATAAAAACACAAGGCAAGCAAATTTACCAGCGAAAGCCTTCAGTTGTTGGAAACATACATCAAAAGTTTTCCCAGCTTCTCTTTCTTCTAATAATTCACCGATACAAGCTATCACTCCAGGACCCTCATTCAGAGCATAAGCAGCTTTCTTTCCTATAAACTGAGGACAATAATTGTTCATTCAGTACACCATATTTTCCATTAATAACCACAAATAACTATTCCCTTTGACTCCTTTGAAGAAGGTGACTACCGAAACTTTTACCTGATCATCTTCACCAATAATATGTCTGCGTTCAGAATGCCCCAGAATGACCCATTTGCAGCCAATATCTTTCAGTTGTTCCACACTACAAGAAAAATCAGATGAATCGTATCAAAGACACAGAGTTAGGACCAAATGCCCACAACTATGAAAAAAAGGTCAGCAAGCAGCTTCCAATATGTTTGCGAAACATATACTAAAAAAAGAGCTGCCAAGTCATCTGAAACTTGGAACCTATTCTAAGTTACCACACCTTAAACCAATCAATGGGTTGATAAAGAAATGTGAGAAAGGAACAGCCACTTCTGTTTAGGTTTTCTCATGAAATCAACAGAAATAGTTGCTCTAAGGGAGATATAATATAAACTTAACAATGATATTAACTGAATAAGTTGAAACTTATACACCATCAAGAACAAATATTCCACTAGTATTGAGGCAACATATATAACACATTGAGACATCATAAGTAATTGAACCCCTGAAATTTTTTAACATATTTCTAATGTAGACTAAAGTTAAGTCATGGCCCTTGACACAAGGAAGAAATTACATTAAAAAGAAGATAAATGTTAGCAGTATAACCAAAAGGCAATAAGTTTTCTATTCATCACAGTTCCACAAATAACTTCAACGATGGTGAGGTTTTATATTCCCAAGGCCCAAGGGGTAAGGAGAGGTAAAAATAACTTCAACTATGTTAAAGGCTACAAAAATATGAAGAATTAGCTTGTTTTGCTCATAAAACAAAAGTTAGCTAACCTGATTTCTCCGGTGAAAGCCCCACCTTTTCCAATCCAAGAGTTCTGAGCAGATACCTCAATCCGATCAGTTAATGAAGAGCTCACCATATCAAGATAGACAAAGGGGGGTGATACAACAACATCTGTTCGACAAGCATGGATATCAGCAATCTTCATAACATTTAACATGATATCAGTTAACCTAATGAAAATAAAACTACATGGCATCCAAAATTTAATAAGCAATCCTAATTAAAAGAACCACGAAACATTATACAAATTGCATCCAAGAAAGCACAAGAAGTAGCATTTTTGTAGGAGGCATGTGAAAAGTGAAACCATTGACAGCAATATCACCAAAAAAGTAAGTAAATCTTTTAGCCATCAGCCGATATAAACCCCAAGCTTAGTTCCATAATAGTTTTAACATCTCACACAGATTGCAAAGTAAAGGCAGTAAATTACCAACATCACTCTCCAACTTGGCACTGTTCAAGTCAGAAACAAGCTTCGTGATGGAGTCTTTTGTTCCATTCTACAGGAACAAAATAAATATCATCAGTAAAGGAAACACCGAAACAGAACTAGAGAATGAATAAAATGGATATGCAAGTGTCGTTTCACATGAACAGAGTCCAACAGTTACAGTGTGAAATCATACCGACAGGAAAAACTGCAATATTTACTAACAAAATGAATTATATTTCCATGTGCAGTAACTACAATGGAAAAAGTGAAAATTAACAATAACAAGAAAGCATTTTGATGTACAGTAACTAGAATGGAAAAAGTGAAATAAAAATAAGAGAGAGAGGATAAGGAAAAGAAAACAGAACCACCATGAAGAACACAAAACTTAATTCAAAATTGCAACAGTCTACTCAGGTAAAGCCATAAATAACTTAAGAGACAAGTATTAGCTTAGAAAAAGATTTCACATCAGATAAGCACCAAAACTTTAAAGGAAGACCTAAATGAAAATGGGGAAAAAAACACTAGAAAGAGTTTTTCATAGAGATCAGAGAACATAGACAGCATAACATCAGAGATTAAGAGTTCTTACACATTTCCAGTTACCCCCAACAAAGAACTGCAAGTACAAGGAGAAAAATTAGTTAATAAACGACCGAGTAGAAAACTCTATTACTCAATGTTTACAATCTTCAAACAAAGACAAACATATTCTCAACAAAGTTGATTAATTCATTTAAACTACCCTTCTCTAGTTTCAATATCAATATCTTTTCTTTTTACAAAAAAGGCTAAGCTTTAAGTGACAAAGAAAAAGCTACTCACGTCTTCTTATACACTATACATTTAATTTCCTGAAATCCGCTAAAAGATTAACATAAAAACAAAAGGGGAGCGATGGGTACCTTCCCAGAACCGGCCATGGCAACAACAGATCGGCAAGGTTTGCGAGAAGAGGAGAGACGTAGCTGAGAGTTGATGTGTGGAAGGAAAGATTGAGATGGTGCATTGTGGAAGGTGGGACATGATCGGCGAAGTCCACTGAACCTAGGGCAAGGAGTAGCTACCGTTTCCATATCTAACCGGTGGGCGGTGGCTGTTTCTTGGCTTCGGTGTTTGCTGGGTAGGTGAGGTGAGGCGAGAAGATTTTGAAGGGATTTTTTATGTTTTATGTGAATCGCAGGGTTGGATTGTCAAGGATAGAGATAATACGATATCTCACGCGCCTTACATAGCGTTAAACGCACGCTCCAGCTGACGTGGTTGGTTAATGTGATGTAGATGCAACGACGAGGATAAAAGTAAGTTAATTCGTAATCATCCATTGGATTAAAAGAAATATAAATATTTTTTATATTATATTTAGTTATATTTATAATGAAAATGGTTTGTGTTCAAATTTATTTAACAAATAGTAGTTGGTGGTGGAGTTGTAAAATATATGTTCATGCATTTATTAGTTTCATGTTTATAGATAAAAAAATGTAAAAAAAAAATTACCAAATAAATAATTATAAGAAGAATAGTAAGTAACTTATTTATAAATATATTAGTCATAATTACAATTTTTAAGTTTTATGTATAAGGGGAAAGAGTTAAGATTTAGAATTTGAGGCAAGTATAAATGATTAAAAATGAGATAAATTTATAAATAAATTAAATTTTAAAATATTAAATAAGAAGACAGGAAAAAAAAAACATTCTTTAGGATGAGTGATTGTCCCTCCCACCCCAAATGCTTTTGTCACGGTAAAAGATAGCACGAATTGGATCAAGTCGAGTTAGATTTTTAATATGTCCGAATTAAACTTAAAAATAAATATTTTAAATCTAACCCTGACTCAAAAACCAATTTCAACACGACCTATAGAAGAATAATAATAATTTTAAGAATTTAATTATAAAAAATAATTTTAGGAGAGTTAATTCTAAAAAAAATTACAATTTTAAAGAGTAAATTATAAATAAAAATAATAATTTTAAGAATTTAATTATAAAATATATATAGAAATATTATTATATCCCTAAAAATTTATAAAACAAGATCAAATCAAATATTTTACACCCTAAAAACAAATCATATCCAATTTTTTCTTCAATAAAAAAAATATCCGACTCAACTGACCTCAAATTCCAATCCATACTACTGCTTAGGGTAGAAAACCCCATACCATCTCAAATGCTCATCCATACTACTGCTTAGGGTAGAAAACCCCATACCATCTCACCTAAGTCCAAGAAGTGTTTCTAAAATATAAAATTATTTATCAATTATCAGTTAGGTGTTAAAACCTCAAGCAAGATCAAACTTTTAATTTTCTTTCTTAAATTCCAATAAAATTTCAAATCAACCTAAGTTAAATATTGTCAATTTTCAAGACTTCCCAAAGTGACCATTCGGCAGCTGACATTAACACTCGTACATACAAACATTTACAATTCAGTATTCTCCATATGGGAACCTAGGCAACACAAAGTGTCAAAGTTGGCACAAAACATCCAACACGGCTAGATTGTACTTTGTAGCAGGAAACAAATAAATTTCAACAGATATTATAGAACAATGGTCTATATTACACACCAGCAATCTAGGTGTTTCATCAACATTTTACTACTAGGAATCTAAGATATCAGCATGGAGAAAAAAAAAATACTTTTTCCCTTCTTTGAAATATTCGAGACACAGAGAATATTTAAGTGCATACTTTACATAAATGGATTACATAAAAATCAACTCTATCAATGTTTACAACCATCAGCACCTACATTTACTTGTTAGTTCCACAGGAATTCTAATCCATAATAGAAGGCATGGAAGATTATGGCCGGTCACCATCATCCTTTCCATTTCAAGAAACCCAGCCTAGAATTCATAACAGCAATTTCCATTGATTAAGTTTGTGGGAAAATAATTACTCTCAAGTGGAGGAGAAACTAGGAACTACTGGGGCATAGAATAAAAGGAAAACATAATGCGTGGAAGTTGCAAACAACCTGGCTCAGTCATTTGTCAAATGTTTTACCCATCTACGTCATCAGGCTTTGTGCCACCCACCATGCTATTGGATGAGCTATCACGTACGCTATAAGATGAAGAGCACCTACTTGAATAACTTCCTTCTGTGTTACTGTCGTCTTTCATTAAAGATTTTTTCATCTTTTTTCGGCCTGATGATAAATCCTGCAGATGGTCAACATTAAGTCAGCCATGCACTCTAATGGATATGTAAAATCATAATGAAACAATACCAACTAGGACCGACACAAAAAAGAAGCCAAGCAATAACACTCTAAACAAACCTGATCTGCCGTAGAACCTGGTGTTTTTAACTCAAGATCAGTAGCAACATCATTTGAGTCCACGGTATTCTCAGTCTTGCTCTCCACTGAGGACTTGTTTTTTGAATCTTGTTTGCCTGAAGCATGGGAATGGCTGCTTGGTTGCGTAGGAGGAGCAACAGGCTGGGCTGACTGCTGTTCAACCATAGTATTAGGAGTCATATATGGGACAAAAGTGGAACAGGGGTTATGGATTATCCCAGGATTTTGATTCCCATAGAAAGGGAATGGCTGCAAGGACGGATGCATAGGAATGGCTCCTGGAGGAGGCATTGCCATTGGTACTGGATATGGATAAGGAGGGGCCATGACAACCGAGTGATCTACAGTGGCCCATGGAAACATAGTCCCGACTCTCTGCTGATATTGAATATTAAGATTATCAATATCAGATTTAAGAGACACCTTCTCTTCTTTGAGATCATTCTTCTCCTGTGTCAACTGCTCCAAAAGAAAGAAAGAAACAAGTAAATCCCCACCAGGAGTTTTGCTTTTGCAAATCAAAGAACCATAAATCAAGTCAAATGGACAGGGATTACCTCACGAGATTCTTCAGTCAGTGTAGCATACTCTGCTTTCAGCTTGGTGACCTGAGATGTAAGGTCCTTCAGCAATTGAACTGTATCAGTAAGGATGGTTGCTTTGTCATTTTTAGGCCTATCAGGATCTGGATTGCGCAAACAAATAAGCATCACCCATCATAATTTTTCTAGGGAAAGACAAAACAACTACAACTTCATCAGTACTAATATAGTCAAACTCTAGTTTACACCAATAATACCAGGAAAAAAATAATCAATTTTCTATAGTACAAAAAACTAGGAACCATTTAGTAGCAAACTTCCAATCAAATTTCATGGGCATTAGCATTCAGGACAACAAATTAAAGCCGAAGACCTCAAACCCAGTACTAATAATCATATGCATATAAAAGGTAAAAATCATAGTTGCAAATCAAACTGTAAATACCAAATTATACAGCTGCCCAGTTTCTTAATTCAGTACCATTTTTTTTTTTCTGGCGGGACTATAAAAGTGATTGTTTTGAAGGAAAACTATAAATTTACCAAGTGCATTCCCCAACTCAAGGAAGTGTTCATTAAGACGGTCCCTTCTTAATTTCTCACGGTCAGCCTTTTGAAGTTTTCTCGCCGCAATACAATCTTTGGGTTCCCCTTCAACCCTTTGGCTGCCAGAAAAAAAAAACATTAAATCAACGAAATACAATCAGATAAACTAAAAATCGCCCAAAAAACAATCGTTCTGGAAAATAAAAAAAAAAATGAAAAAAACGGAGGCAAGAAAAAACTAACCTGGCTTTGGGTTGGGTGCGAGCTGTGGATGGAAGGCGTGGGTCGATGGGGGGTTGCCGGAACTCGATGATTGAAGGATTTGAATTAGAAGCTGGAATGGATTGAACAAAACCAGAATCGCTCGTCGTTTGATCCATGATTTAAGATCGAACAGAACATTCACAAATTCACATCTACCGTCTCTTCTGTGTTCTTATTCTGACTCTCGGTGATTGGAAAATGGAAATCCACGCAGGAGCGCAGAAAGCCTATCGCAAACCAGAGATTCCGTCGTTTTGAGACCCACGGGAAAATAGATAGGAAATTTGACCCTTTTTTATATTGATTGTCTCTACGCTGCAATAGTTCAAGATTAAAAAGAATAGGCTTAATAGCCAAATAAAAAAAAGGTTTTATTATTATTATTTGATAAAATATGAAATTAAGTAAAAAAAATATAGCTATAGAAAACTTTATAATAAATAATCTATTTAAAATATAAAAAAATTAAAAAGATATTATAATAATTATATTTGAATATTTTAAAAAATGAATTATTATTTTAATTTAAATATAATATTTTTGTTAAAATTAAACTGAATCTACTCTATATTATCTTAATATATCAAACACTAAATTTTTAAAAAGTACTTAAATCATTAATAAGTGTTTAAAATATATATTTTTTGAAATAGATGTCTATTTTTTAAAATAAATATTTAAATTTTTATTCCGTTAATGTTTAAAGGTAACATCGTTAAAAAGCCCATCACCTATAGATTCACATATGATTTATATTTTTTATTTTTGAAATAAATAAAAAATAATTAATTTAGATAATTTGCTAAATTTTTAAAAATCATAAAATAATTTCAAAATCTTTAAATCCCCGTACTTTAAAATTAAGATTGATATCACTATCATCGTTGATAGTCTTATCAGAATTCATCGTCATTATCGTTTTAGATCACTATCGATTTTCTTCAACCACCATCATCAATAATCGACATGAGGGATTTTAATTAAACGTCGAACAACGAACATGAAATACTCTAATCATTCAACGTTTTATTACAATACTTCTCGCGTGTTTATCGATAATAAATGATTTAGAGTATCAATTATAATAATTAAGTCGATTTTAAGGTTTTGGATTTTAAGTATTTGAGACTCTTTTAGATAATTTAAGATTTTTAGATTTTTTCAAAATTTATTTATAAAATATTAGAATAGAAATCAGTTAAATTGTGATTGGTTGATTTTTTTAATGATTTAACTTAAAATTATTAACGGGATTAAAATTTTAAACACATATTTTAGTTAAAAAAATCATTAAACACTTATCTAAGAGAAATATACAGTTTAAATACTTATTTTTGAGTTAAGTAAAATTTTCAACGATATTAATTTAAAATACTAACGAAATAAAATTTTAAATATTTATTAATTAAAAAATATTAAATATTTATTTTAAAAATATAATTTAAATATTTATTTTTGAATTAAGCCTCGAAAAAATAATTTTAAATTTCATAACATGGATCGAAACCAACCAAATATAACTTGGGTCCGAATCAAATAGCCATCTCTAATTCAGTAGCACAAACAAGGAAACGACGGAAATAAAAGATATCGAGAGGGAGAGACAGTAAACCCGAGGAAGCGACGGAAGGAAAACGAAAAAACGAAGATGTCGGGTATGGGAGACGGGTACGTGGGCACGGCCCAAGATGCGGTGAGGATCCGACGTTTGGAGAAGCAGAGAGAGGCCGAGCGCCGCAAAATCCAAGAGCTTAAAACCAAGTCCGCCTCCGGTAAGGGACAACCCGGTCTCCTCCAATTCGGCTCAAGTACGTCCGAGGTCCTCCTCCTCTCATAACCCTAGGGTTTTATTTTTCCTTCCCTTCCTAGTCCTAATTGTTTCATTTGATCCCTCTTTCTTTCGTTCCTGTTTGTTTCTCCAGATTCTCGAGACTGCGTTTAAAAAAGAAACGGTTGGTTTGGTTACGAGAGAGCAATATGTAGAGAAGGTAATTTTGTTTCTTAATTAACTTAATTCTTCAAGGCTTCATCCCGTTTAAATTATTCGTTTTTTTCTTTTTTAGAATAAATTATTCATTTATTTTGATTCTTTGATAGAGAGTTAACATCCGAAACAAAATCGAAGAGGAAGAGAAGGAGAAACTCCAGAAGCTTAAACAAGAGTATGCCGCATGTATATTATTTTCATTTTTTCCTGTGATTTTTGTTCCGTTATTTAGTTAATTCGTTGTTCTCGTAATGTTGTAGAGAGGAAGAGTTTCAGCTGCAAAAGCGTAAAAAGAGGAAGGTTAAAGGGAATTCTCGACTATCTTTTGCTGACGATTTGGAGAACGGAAGTGAAGAAGAAGATGCTGAAAAAAGTGAGAAATGATCCTTTTCTTTTCTCTTAAAAATTCATGTCAATAGATTTAGGGTTATTACATTGTAATTCGTTTGTCTCAAATATACAAATATTTGTAGATGCAATTAGCTAAAGATGCATAAAAGGTAATGGCTTGATTGTTCTTTTGCAAAATTTTACCGGCACTAAGCTCTTTTACTTATGCACTTTTCTGTTTATGGATTATGTTCGGAGACCGAGAATTGTTGTCTTAACATTTGTCCGGCAATCGTCAATAATAATAGCTCTTTCATTTGCATGCTTGGTTTTATGCAGATTTATATGGACTTTTTGCTGTTATTTAACTTGATTAATTTATCACTGCATGAACTGTAGTTTGATTTCCCTGGTCCTGATCTTTGTTATATTTTGTTGGAAATAAGAATGATATTTTTCAGTTCTGCTAACTGCTTGTCTGCTTCATTGTTGGTTATTTTATATGCTTGACTCAAGAGAACCTCTTCCATATGCTTTGTGCAGAAAGTCCAGAAGAAAAGAGTTTTAGTCGTGGGAAATTTGGCAAAGATCCCACCGTGGAAACAAGCTTTCTGCCTGACAGGTGACATTTCTCTCTATATGCTCGTCTGGTAGTGTGCCATGTATTTACATGCATGTAGTATTGGACTCAACATTTGAAATTAAACTTGATGAGGATGATCTTTCAGTGAACGGGAAGCAGAGGAACGAGCTGAGCGTGAAATTCTGCGAAAACAGTGGATTGTTGAACAGGAGCTAATTAAGAGTAAGCTTAGTTCTGAGATTTTCATTTTTGACTTGGATGCATGAAATATAGTGTCTTGACCTGTTTCTCTCTCTCTCTCTCTTGTGTGTGTGTGTGTGTGTGTCTTTCAGGTGAACCCCTTCAAATTACTTACAGCTACTGGGATGGAGCTGGGCATAGACGAATGATCCAGGCAAGTAAAATAACCTATGCGAAATTTATCTATTTAAATGCTTTAATTTTTATTTTCAATTGTTTCTGTTTTTTCCCCTGTTATTCAGGCACATAAGGGTGATAGCATAGGGGAATTCCTTCGAGCAGTACAGCAACAACTTGCACCAGAGTTCAGAGAGATTCGGACAACTACCGTGGAAAACCTTCTTTATGTAAAAGAAGATCTTATCATTCCTCATGTGAGTTGAACATAAAATTGGTTTTCAATTACTGCAATATGTTTAATGTGCTAAATAGATGCCAACTAATCTAATTTCATTTCATTTCTTTTCATGTTCGTGAAAGTTCAGCAACATAGCTTCTATGAGCTTATTGTTAATAAAGCGAGGGGCAAAAGTGGACCGGTAACCATTAATGCTCTATAAATTTCTCCGTCAGTAGCCATATCTTACCCGTGACGAGTAGTTTTATATTTTGGATAAAATTCTTCTATTATTTACATTGAGTCCGAGCCAAAAAACGAAGTTAACACGAGTAGTTTGCAGTTCAAATTATATTACACGTTAGTCTTGCTAGAGTTACCATCCACTTGCTTATCAATGCTGTTTGTCCTTTTCTCTCAAAACAGCTTTTCCATTTTGACGTTCATGAAGACGTGAGAACAATAGCCGATGCTACAATCGAGAAAGATGAGGTATTTTTCCAACCTCTCATAATTGCATGAAGAGTTAAAAACTATTTGTATAGCGCGGTGCTTAATGAAACCCATTTTATTCAATTGTTGACACAGTCACATGCTGGTAAAGTAGTTGAGAGGCATTGGTACGAGAAGAACAAGCACATCTTCCCTGCTTCAAGATGGGAGGTATTATTCTGCTCAAGTCTTTATCACCACTAATGACCAATGGAAACTTGCTAGAATGTCATCTGTTTAAGGATGAAAATAACTTTTAGTTGTTACTTGTGTTTTGCACATTGCAGATATATGACCCGACAAAGAAATGGGAGCGCTACACCATCCACGGAGATTGATGATCAATCTTACGCTCCTGCTCGTGACCGGAGGACCTCATCGTGTTTATATTTTGATGGAATTTGTTTTTTATTGCCTCAAGATTGGATATAATCTTAAAGATTATATAAAAGTTTATGGTAGGACATGTTTTTTTGGTCCGACATTTTTGGAACTCAGCTCATTCGATGTATATAAATCAGAATCAGTTGGAAATACCAGTAGTACCGGCAAGGCTTTATTTAAGTACTTGCATGGGGCAGAACTTTTCTTGGATCCCTATACGACACCGTTTCTAAATATTTTTCATTCCCAAAGGACAAATGACCGAATATCGGAGAATTTTTATAAAAATATGATATAAGTTATTTTAATTTTATAAATATTGATGAAGTTGGAATCATTAGAATTCCGCCATGAATGGTAATTTAATTTATTAGGTTAAAAAATAAAAATATTATTCAAAATTGAATCTTTTATCATTGATTTTAATATTTTTTATAGTTCAAAATCTGAGTTTTTTATAATAAAATTAAATGTTATCCGAATTATGGGCAATACATGATGGGTTGGTCCTGCATGAAAGTGTGGTTTTCGTAGAGTAATTGTTGAATCTGATAATAGTCAAATGGTGGATATTTATCATCGAAATACCAAGGCCTTAAAATACCAAGGCCTTAAAAGGTGCAGCGATTGTGGATTTAGTGTATGAATTGCTTGATAGGTGATGGGAGGTGCGCGTGAGGCGGGCGAGTCGACAACTGAATATGGTTGCAGATTGTCTTGCTGGAATGATGAGAGGTAAACCGCTTGAATTGTGTGTTTATAAGACACCACCTAGTGAGGTTATTCAGCTAGTCCAGGCTGATTTGGTCCCTGATTAATATCTTGTTTTCTTGTAGCCGTTTGTGGCTCTAATCTTGTAAGTTACTCATTTGTGTACTCTTTTCCCTCCATTTAGGTTTAGGGAGGTTTTTTAACGAGGCACAAGCGTGTACGCTTCTTTACCTATTAAAAAAATTTGAGTTTTTTTACCAACGATTTTATTTTTAATTTAAAAAATAAATTACTACTTAAAATAGAATTTTAATAATTTTTTTTATTATAAAAATATAATATTATAAAATTAAAATAACTTATACTATATTTAAAGAAAAAAAAAGTGAGGGTCATATTTATAAAAAATTTCCTCGAATGCCAGTGGTGGTATTATTAGGGGTGCTCAAACGGTTAATTCGGTCGGTAACCGAACCGAATTACCAAAAACCGAATTAATCGAACTTTTAAAATCTTTAACCGTTAACCGAACCAAACTTTTTTAAAAATATATTAACCGAACCGAACAAATTTCGGTTAATTCGGTCGGTTTTCGAATTAACCGAAATTTATTAATTTTCTTATTCAAAGTTATTACACAATAAAAATCATTGAAAATACTTTTTAGTTTACGAAGATAAATTGGCATTTAATTTAAATAATATCTAAACATGTATAAAAATATTAGAATTTTAGATTAAACATTATGATAAAACAAAACAAGTTGGATATAGGCTTAATAATAATATATATTGTATATTTAATATTTATTATATTTTGGCTAATTCGGTTAATTAACCCGTTTCAAACCGAATTAACCGTTCACCGAACTTTTAAAAAAACTTTAACCACTCACCGACCGAACAAAGTTCGGTGGCCGACCGTTTTAACCGAATTAATTCGGTTTGGTCGGTTAATTCGGTTTAACCGACCATTTGAACACCCCTAGTTATTATTATTTAAGCAGCCATCGACAAAATATTTTTTTATCGTATCCTAAAAAGTTCTAAATATTTCTATAATTAAGCTTTTTAATTAATAATTTAATTTTATAACATCTAATAATTTATAATTTACCTTATAAAATTTTAATATAATTTCCTAATATAGAATCCTGCCCCCCATATTTTCTTACAGGTCGATCATTTCTATCTTTTAATAATAATATTATTTTCTTTCCCGAAATATGAAACTCTCGAATATGGCTCTGAAAAGTTTCAGGGTTTTCTTCTTTGCACTACTCCTCGCCGCCTCTCCTATTCTCCAAGGTCTGTAGATTATTTCCAGATCTTAATCTATTTGTTTCACATTTAACATTGATATTAGCTATTTGTGCTTACCGGTTCATACACTTTCCGCGAATTCTGAATGTTACATTTGGATTTTCTCTTGCATTACGTGCGATTGTTTTGAATTTTGATCTGTTGAAACGAGTTGCAATTCTATTCTTTATCTTCTAGTGTTTTTCTAAAGAATTTCCCCTTTACATCTATGTGAATCGATTTTCTTTTCGAATTATGGTTCGATAGTGTGAATTTGACGTGATTTCTTTGTGTTCTGACATGTTTGCATTGCATGTCCCTGACATTTCATTATTTTTTTTTAAAAGTAGAAGCTTAGACATCGTTTCGACAATTTGATTCCTTTTCTAACGTGACTTTATCGGTTTTTAGAATTTAGTTTAGCTTTCCTGCTCAGGCAACGAAAAGCGTTCATACCGAGTAGAAACTAGGCTGGTGGATTCGTCAGTGTTGAGTCTGTTTTTCAAATTATGTTGTGACATGAATTTTCATTTCTGTGATAGTCGCTAGGTGTCAATCGGAAGCAGAGGCAGATATTGCAGAAGCTGTTGATGTAGCGGATCTTGGGATTGTTGGTGAGGATGTTCCAGATATTGATGGTGAGAGCTTCGGCCCAGCCCCGGGAGTGGAAACTGTATGCGTTTTCCCCAAAAATAGTGCAAAATGTAAGAACATTTTGATGTCATGAATCATGATTTTGTGAGTGATTTACATTTTTATTTGATTGGTAATGGTTAACTCTATTCATTATTTTTTTCTCTCTTTTGGGCAGTGGTTGTGGCCGGAGAAGAGACTGAACTTTTAGTTGGCATGGAAAATGTTGGTAATTAACTTGTCTTCACAACTTTACTTGCTCTTTCACAATGCATTTTGATATACTTATGTATTAAATAGGTTGATTTATCTGTCCTTCATTAGCTATACTCAAATGCTTGCCACTTTTTCATTATCCATGCCAGTCCTCTCCTATGCTTAGCTTACTTTTTTTCTTCTTTAAATTGCAGGGGAATCACCTGTGAATATCATTGCAATCCAAGCCAGTGTTCATCTCCCTTTTGATCATCGAATGCTTGTTCAAAATCTTACAGCTCAGGTAACATAGGTTGTCATAATATTGTTCTTGTAATATTTTCAAATGCTCTTGCATCATTAGCCAGCTCAGTTTCCATCATAATATTGTTCTTGTAATATTGTTCTTGTGCTGTTTGTTTTGACTATTTGGTGGGTTTAAGTTTTGTGTTTATTTTTATTTTTAATTGTCCTTTACCCCAAACCCTATAAACGGTTTGTAATATTGTTCTTATGTTGGTGGATTGAAACTACCTTGTGACATTTGCCTGTAGATCATGTAACTGAAAATGTGTTGTTTTAATATAGACCTTCAAAAATGCAACTGTATCCTCTTCAGTGCAAGCGACTTTCCCTTACATATTTGCTGTTAGCAAGTACTTACAGGTAAATGATTACTCTGGGAGTTCTATGCTTTAGAACTGTATATTATTTCCTTTTGTGAGGAAAGTGTTGCAGTTAAGCTCATATGTCTAAAACTTTGATGCAGCCTGGAACTTTTGATCTTGTGGGTACGATTGTCTATGAAATCGATCAGTACCCGTACCAAAATACATTCTACAATGGTACCATTGAAGTTGTTGAGGCTGGTGGATTCGTCGGTGTTGAGTCTGTTTTTCTTGTTACCCTTGGGATTGCACTTCTTGTTCTCCTTGGTTTATGGCTTCATGGTCAATTTCAGCATATTACCAAGGTATTGTAGTCTTGCCACCTTCTTCTGTTATATTGATTTATTATAGTAACTATGACAATATTAAATTTGTGCTGTGAACGTTGAATATTTGTAAGTTTTGTTCTTATATTGAAGAACATGTACGCTTGCAATGTTACTTCAATATTTCATGTGTACTCGGGATGAGAGAGCCAGAAGGAAAAGTGCCTGTATATATATTTTTTCATGCTTCTTCCATTTTCTTTTGTGGAGTAAACCTGATATGTTTGTTTTTATCATTTGTCATTCTTAGAAAACCAAGAAGGCTCCAAAGGTGGAAGTCGGAACTAGGTCTACCGATGCCTCGATGGATGAATGGCTTCAGGTTATGACTTAGCTTATCCATCGTCATTTACTTCCCATAATCTTCTATTGCAGTTACTCTGCTTGTCTTTTCAGTCCATTCACACTTCTCATAATACGGACCTCTGTCTTAAATATATAGAACATCACGAGTCCGTTTCATACTTAACTAATCTATATCAATCTTTTTAGACTTTTAATGAAATGAAATCCTGTTTCGTCTGTCTTAATTTTCAGGGAACTGCTTACACTCAGTCAGCTTCCAAATCAAAGAAAAAAAAGTAGACCGAGATCGGCGATGCTTTTGAAATCAGGCCATTGTAACTCAAGCTAGGCATTTGGAAAGATTTTAAGTAAGTGCACAAGTAGTTTGAGAAATGAGCCAGGAAAAAAGACATACCTTGCAGTTGTAGCATTTTCTTTTTACTAGTACATCTTTACTTTCATGAGCATGTAGAAATCAAGTCTTTTTAAAGCCACCAACAATTTACATCTTGGTTTCTAGGCATTAAGTTACTTTGATCAGTATGCTACGGTAAAAGCCTAAAAAGTCTTGCTCAATGAATCTGGTCCCTGGATTTAGTCCGATTGATCTATGCGATCAATATCGTAAATGGTTCGAATCGTAGTGATTGTTTATAGTCTCAAACATTACCATTGATCTCTTCCGACAGAGTACAGGGAAAGCTCATATGGGATGCAAGGTAGAAATATCTTATTCTAGCCATTTCTCAAAAAATTGCCATATGGGGTTATCAGTTAATGACCTTATCAAAAACATTCCTTTACTACCCTTTACCCTACAAAAAATTTACAATCCTTCGTTAGGGATAGAAACAGAGCGGATGGGTCATATTTTTATTTACTTGATTTCGATTTGATTTTGAATAAAATATTAATATATCTCAATTTTAACTCTAATTTTTGCTTATAAATTTAATTTTAATCCAATTTTGTTCGGATATATTATAAAAAAAATGAGATTTTAGATTATGTTTTTCAATTCAAAATCTGAAGTAAATAGAGTATTGTATTTTCACACACAAGAGTTATAAAATTTAGAAATTGATTTGGGCTTTTAGGTTTGTCCTAATTGATATATAAAATTTAAGAGAACGAATATATAAAAAATTAAAAAATATTAAAATAAAATTTGAATATATAATATATACTTTTTTAGAAAATATATACAAATTTTAAATTTTAAAACAACAATAATTTCTTTCTAAGACTAATGATATTAAAGAGAGAAGCATGCAAGCAGATAATGATTATAAAGGACGGTGATGATAGTGGTGATGGTCGGATACCGTAAGTTTCATCAAGAAGATAAATAGAATAGGAATATTTTTATTATTTTTAATAATATTAATGATTTTTTTAACTTTATTAAATAATATAAAAATTATAAAATAAAGTCATTTGTCTAATAATATTGAAAATATAAAAAACATATATTTAATATAAAAATAAATAAATAAAATCTAATAATTATAGAAAATAAAAAAAAAAACTAAAATTCCAATCAACAAAACTGATCTCACTTATAAAATCCCATTGTTATCTCTCCAAATTAAATTATGATATATATTTTTAAGAATTATGATTTTTTATAATTATATTATTTTTAAAATTTAAATCTTTAAAGTCATCAATTGTTATTATAATTTTATATCATATATTATTATTATAATATAATAATTTATATCATATATGATTGAGAAATCAATAAAATTAATATTAATTATTATTATTATAATATAATAATTATTTTTAAAAAAAATAAATAATTCAATTCAACTCAAATTAAACTTTATAAATTTAAATTAATTTAAATAAAATTTATATTATAAAATATAACTCATTCTACCTTTAATAATAAAGCCTATTTATCCGTTGACTGATACAATTCATAAGGCCCACCAAATATAAAAAATTAAACTCCTATTGCTACCTGTCACTACTACTTTACTAATACGCAAACAAGCGGTGTCGTTTTGCTTACCCAAACGACAAAAAATATAAGCCGCCAAGCTACCTCGGATACCAATGATTAACTATAGTCAAATTGTAAACCTTACGCTGGTTAATCTTTCCCCGTCAAGATCATCCCACGTGTCCGTTGTTTCAACGGTTGAGATCTTTCTTCTTCCTATATAAACCCCTTTCTCTCTAGACCAAAACCCTATCTGCAAACCACCGCAAAACAATCTCTTTCGATCATCTATTCTTTTAAAGTCTTGGTAATATGGCTCCGAATCCCAAGGTTTTCTTCGATATGACCGTCGGTGGTCAGCCTGCAGGTCGAATTGTGATGGAGCTCTTTGCTGATGTCGTTCCCCGTACCGCCGATAACTTCCGTGCCCTCTGCACCGGAGAGAAAGGTGTCGGAAGAAGCGGCAAGCCCCTCCACTATAAGGGTTCAACTTTCCACCGTGTGATCCCTAATTTCATGTGCCAAGGAGGTGATTTCACCGCCGGTAACGGCACCGGAGGTGAATCCATCTACGGAGCCAAATTTGCGGACGAGAACTTCGTCAAGAAGCACACCGGTCCCGGTGTTCTCTCAATGGCTAATGCCGGACCAGGAACCAACGGATCTCAGTTCTTCATCTGCACCGCCAAGACCGAGTGGCTCGATGGAAAGCACGTTGTGTTCGGACAGGTCGTTGAAGGCATGGAAGTCGTGAGAGCCATCGAGAAAGTTGGGTCTAGCTCTGGAAGGACCTCCAAGCCTGTGGTCATCGCCGATTGCGGACAGCTTTGTTAGAGAAAAGCATAAATCTGGGTTGTTTAAATGTTGTTTAAAGTCTAGAGCTTTTAATATCTCTGTCATTTAGACATCTTTTTATGGTGCTTTTTAAATCTTCACTTGGTTTCGGTGGTTTTCAAGAACTTGCTTTATCAAGTTTTTATGAACAACTACCATTAAATAAGATACTCTTGTCATCAGATTTTGGCTTTTTTTAATTTTTTTTTGTTTTAATTTCACTGATCCAATGAAGAAGATGAACAGAACAAGGCATTGGTGTTCGGTCAATCGTGGAAAAATTGTATCTTTTAAAATGAACTTGCAGAAAGTGGAAGCAGACAAGAAGTAAAAGACAAATTGAGGATAAAATTCTATGCTTTTTGATATTTTTATGGTAAACTTGAAAACAATTTGTGGAGGAGATTATGTCCTCGGAGATTGGTCCACAGCCTTAGGTCTTAATTCTAAGAATCAATCAAGACATTACTTGTAAGGAGACTGTCCTGTATGTGGGTTTGGGTTCAGAAATTTGCTCTGCTTTATCCAATGGCAGGGTCTGGGCCTGTTCATGTTTTCCAAGAGAGGTTCTTCCTGTAACCTTGTTGGGTTGTAGCCAATCTCATTTAGAGGGGTATCTGAACGAATTTTCAGTTTCCCCTGCTATGCATGCATTTAAGGAGACCGTGAGAGCCATTGTTCTTTCAGACATCAATTAGCTCCACTCCATGCGGACATGTCACATGAGGATTCATATAAAGTTGAGCAATGCTAAAAGAAATGGAAACAACTGCATAACTCATACGTGTTGCAGTTGAAAAGAATATCCATTGGAGTTAATGGCATCAGCAAGTTAGCAAAAGGGATGGAACTTCCTGTCCTGTTCTGGCTTTCACATGAATTCTCTTTTTACTCCACTTCATCAATGCTCCTCTCTGCTTTGCCGGCCAACTAATTCCCCACACCACCAAATGCTACTAGCTCGAAATATTACGGCTATTCAAGCCACCTAGAGCTAGTGTTTACACATGGGGTTGATTGTTGAAAGAAATTCTTGACCTGGAATGTTAGATGTTCCATTCTCACTGTTAAGTAATTGATCTGTAGGATCCCCTGGTGGTTTACTGTCAGGTTTTGATGTTAGTGTGTCTGAAAATCCAACATTATCTTCTAATACCTGTTTATAACTGCATGTAATTGTCTCTGAAACTGTAACTTAGATCTATCTGCTCTGAAATCAATGTGTTAGCCTTACTGGTATGTATGTTCCTAAAATTTAAAAATGAAATTTCAAAGGAACTCATTAATAGTGGTAGTTGAGAGTTGAAAATGTTGGCGACACACCACTGCCCTTTATTTACTTCACCTTGCTACTGCAGATGTACATCCATTGGCGTTGATCTTCCTTCTTTCTGCTTTATTCTCTATTCTCCAAGTTCCATGGATTTGACACACAAGTTCCTGTTCACAGCTTTCGTCATTTTTGCAGCAGCCATAGATGGGACACAGGCAGCTGCCATGGTATCTGGCGCGGTCTTCTGTGACCAATGCAAAGATGGAGAGAGATCCCTCTTCGATTATCCCCTTTCTGGTAAAGTTCGATCCCTGCTCGGTTGTCCTAGATAACTACATTGTTAATTGCAACTAGTTTTTCTTGTCTTTGTTTTCAATTGATGTGTTACTAATAAAAGCAAATGGTCTGCAGCATCACATATTGATCGATTTCGGTCTTGCAGGAATGAAGGTTACAATTACCTGTACTGATGGTAATGGACAGGTGACAATGTCAAGGGAAGAGATTACAAATGTATTTGGAACCTATGTGATGAGATTTGATGGCACACCGGACTTGAGTAACTGCAATGCCCAGGTTTCAGGCAATGGAGAAGGGTCGAATGACTGCGGTGCAACTGCCGGTCCAGCCCAAAAACTTCGACTTATGTTCAGGATGTTCAGCATGGAGATTTTTGGGGTGGATACTTTGCTTTCTGAACCTGCTCAACTCATGTCGTTCTGCCCGAGGTCATCCAACCCTGTGTCTGCACCTGTAGTAACTCCTACAAGGCCTTCTGGACCAGCACCACCTACAGGGTCTCCTCCAACATTCAGGCTGCCCCCCTTACCCCCATTGCCCCAATTGCCTCCGATGCCACCTTTGCCCTTCTCCGAAGCATCAGCTTGTTCACATCAGTAGGTGCACTTAGATCTTTATGTCAACAGGGCCAATTAGCACATGCTAGACATGCGCCATCGAGCTCGGGACAAAGTTGCCCCATGCTCTAACATACATGTGCAATCTTACATTTCACAGATCACAAGAATTTTAATGCACATAACAGTACTGTCTAGTCCTAGAGTTATATAAAGTCACAGTTAGTTGGTCGACAGTAATTCATCGAACTCGGAAGAAGTAATCAATGGTTTTCTTGTGGATTTCTACATTTCCAGGTACTGGACAATGCCGGAATACAAATGCTACTGGAGGGTACTGAACCCCGAGTCGAAGATCTCTCTTATTTTCGGGCCACTTGCTGCTAGGAGATATGGTACTGATATGACCCTCCAGGAAAGCTTGGAAGGGCGAGGAGACCCCTATAAGACCCTGCTGAGGGAAGCCACAACTGCCCTTCTCAACTCCTATAACACCCTTGAATTCCCATACAATTCAGTTGGTGTTGTCACACATACGAACTGGGCACTTATGGGTTCAACCCGAGGCGTCCTCCTCGCCGCTTTACGGTTCATAAGGACTAATTCCGGCACCGGTGGAGTCACCTGCAAGTTAACCCCTTGCAAATGATCTTTCTGTAGTTTGCTAATGCCATTATAAGACAAGTGATTATAGGGTATTTTAAGATGGTATAATGTCAAAAATTTAATTGAGGGTTATTTTCAATTTTTTAAAATGTCATTCATAAATAGGGTAAATTATATATATAGTCTTCAAAATTATAAGATGTTTTTATTTTGATCATTAAATTTTTAAATTTTTTAATAAAGTCACCGATTGTATAGTTCAATTTTATTAAAATTATTTTTAATTTTTTAAATGATATTCGGTATCAATATTGAAGATATGATATCGGTACAAGAGATCAAATTTTTACTAAAAAATACTTTAGAAAATATTTATTCAAATCAAAAACTTTTTTAAATCGTTTTAAACATATTTTTTAAAATTATTTAAATTTTAAATAATTTTTATAATATTTAAAATAAATTTAAAATATTTTATTATTATATCAAAACAAACGTTTTTTTAATTTTTTTTTCTTTCTCATGTTTTTTCTTTGTTTTGTCTGTATTTGTGCTGTTCTTTATTTAATAAAATTGGCTTTGTTCGGTAAAAAAAAGTTTGCCTCCTCACAAGGATTCTATTTTTTTAAAAAAATATTTTATATAAAATTTATTCATCTAAAAAACCTCCGAATACAAAAAAAAAACAAAGAAATTATTTTAGTAAATTTTCTTTTAATTTATTTTTTTATTAAAAAACTATTTTTAATGATTCATTTCAATTATCTAACGATCCAAAAAATATATAAAATTTTAAGAGGTTTATAACGTGTAATTTGGTTATATCTTTCTATATAACTATTCTAAACTTCTTAACAAATTTTTTGATCGAATTAACTTATTAAAATCTTAAATTAAACAAAAAACGAAATCAAATTCACTTAAATCAAATTTTAATCGAATTAAAGCTAAACGAATTTATAAATCAGCCAAATTCATTATTACTCCTAATTTTAATAGAGACGTCCATTCGTACACACAGATTTAACTCATGCCATAAATACAATACACGTGCTACCCCCACCGGCCACTGTGCGTGGTTGATCTTCATTTTGACACGTAAATCACACCCACGTGAAGGTTGCTGTCATGGATATTTCACAAGTCTAGAATATTTTTTTTAATAATTTATATCGTTTATTTAATTTTAATGAATAATTAATTTTTTATAATTAAAATATATTTAAATGATATTAAATTATTTATTATTTAATTAAAATTATTTTTTATGATAATATATTTTTTTTAAAAATATATGATAAGTTATGTATTAATAGTTAATTTTTTTTCATGTTATTATAATTTTTAATACACATTCAAAACATAAATTATAAATTAATTATTAGTCCTATATTGATGTTTTATGAAAATTTTGATTATTTGATAAACTATTATTTCTGTTTTTGACGTTATAAATTTTTAATTCATTAGAAATATTTTTTATTTTTTTCTTTCTAAAAGTATATTTATAAGCAATAATTTAGTTTTGTTCATATATTTTGTATCAAATATAAATTCTAAAATTCGTGAAGAATTAAACCAGCACAACAAAAATGGCTGCCAAGCCTCTCCTTATCCTTTTCTTACAGTCGATCATACTCTCAGTTCTACTCATCGCCGTCAAAGGTGAAGGTGATTTCACTATCGAGGAAGACACCATCGAGAGCTTCCAGAGAGCTTTCGACGAGAACAAGCTTACGTCACTGCAGCTGGTGGATTTTTACTTGAACAGAATTCAGAACTTAAACCCGGTGCTTCGATGTGTACTTGAAATCAATCCCGACGCGAGGGTTCAAGCGGAGGAGGCTGATCGAGAGAGGAGGAGTAACCGTCAGGGTCGCCGTTCGTTCATGCACGGCATTCCGGTGCTGCTTAAGGACTCGATAAACACGAACGATAAAATGAATACGACGGCAGGTTCATACGCTTTGCTGGGGTCTGTGGCTGGTCGGGACGCGGGAGTGGTTGAGAAGCTGAGGAAAGCTGGGGCTGTTATTTTGGGGAAGGCGAGTCTAACAGAATGGTATTCTTTTCGGGCTGTGCTTAAGATGCGGAACGGCTGGTGTGCGCGAGGCGGCCAAGCGCAGGTAAGTTCACGGTTTGTTTGCCACTTTGCGTCTTTTCCCTGTCTTTAACCTCATCGTTTCCGTAGTTTAGCGGTGGCTTTGGCTTTGCAGAATCCTTATGTTGCAGAGGGAGATACTTGCGGATCAAGCAGCGGATCAGCCATTTCCGTGGCGGCTAACATGGTGAGCGTTTCACTTGGGTCGGAGACTCACGGTTCTATACTCTGCCCAGCAGATTATAACTCTGTAGTAGGTTTCAAGCCAACCGTTGGACTCACCAGCCGGGCTGGTGTTATCCCAGTCTCTCCAAGGCAAGACACAATTGGACCGATGGCAAGAACAGTGGCAGATGCAGTACATTTGCTGGATGCAATAGTCGGCTTCGACCCGAGAGACAGTGAAGCAACATCGGAGGCTGCTCGGTTCATCCCCGATGGCGGATATAAACAATTCCTCAACGAATATGGTATCATAGGAAAGAGATTGGGGGTCATTAGACGCCCATTTCTCGACACAATGAACAGATCCATTATTTCAACATTTGACAATCACCTGGATTTACTCAGGTATAGCAAATGTACATTCTTTTTCTTGACCAATACGTGTTTAATTGTACTTAAAAATCCAATGGTAATGTGTTGTAGAGCAAGAGGGGCGACCATAATTGATGATCTACAGATACCAAATATTGATATAATTTCAGATTTTACAGCAAGTGGTGAGCTGATGCTAATGCAGGCTGAGTTCAAGAGTTTCCTAAATGAATACCTGAACGAGCTTAAAGTCTCTTCCGTCAGATCACTTGCAGACATTATTGAGTTCAACCAGATGAACCCAGAGTTGGTACATATGCATACATGATATCAAAAGATTCAATTGGCTTATGCAAAGCTTCTTTAATAAGATGTTCCATTTTCCACTGTGTATATGATGCAGGTAAAACTTGAAGAGTACGGTCAACATACATTTATCGAATCAGAGAAGACGAATGGGATCGGAGAGAAAGAAAGACAGGTTGCTGAATATCTTGACAAGCTTTCAAAGGATGGTTTTGAGAAAGTGATGAAAGACCACAATCTGGACGCATTGGTGTCTCCTGGAATATCACTGTCCATGACCGTGCTAGCCATAGGAGGGTACCCTGGCATTTCAGTCCCTGCCGGGTATCAAAGCAATGGGATGCCGTTTGGGATTTGTTTTGGAGGGTTGAAAGGGTCAGAACCGAAGCTCATTGAGGTGGCTTATGCTTTTGAACAGGCTACCAGGATAAGGAAACCTCCCTTTTCTGAATCGTTGGATCTTAACAGGGTATTTCCTTCTAATGTTTATTTCCTTTGATTTCAAATAGAGAATAAGAAAGAAAGAACATAAGACCATAAGCCATAAGCTCATTGTTACCTAAAACTCGAGAGATTATTAGGTGAACCATGTTTACCATATAATGAAATTTAAACAATTAGGATCATTGATCTTTAAATAATCATCTAATAACTACTAATCTACTAATTACATACATATAGAAAAGAGGTGATAATTTACTTGAAAAAACTCACATAAAAGCAAATCCAATTAATGAACCATAGGCCTTTTTAAAGCATCATTTTTTATGTCCAAGCAACTTAATTAAATTGCTCCAAACATTTTAATAAACTATTAATATTAAAGTTAAGAATTATTTATGAAGTTGAATGGGTCATTTTATTAGTTAGTTTTGTTAATACTAGGAAATGAATAGGGTCAAGGTATATTTTAATATCTACATCAAGAATTATAATGTAAGAGAAAGTCATCATCTGATTTAGGTTTGAGTTTGTTTTAAATCAATAAAAATATTAAAATATTATAAATTAGAGAGAAATTATAACTATAGATAATGTTTTCATCCAAATCATGTACAAATGATGATTTATACATAGATCTCAAAATATATTCTAATTTTTTTATTTTTCAAAAATTTGTTTGGGATTATATTATTCCCCCAAACAGCCATTTTGTTTTCATATTTAGTACGGTACCAGTTATGTATTGGGTGCAAATCATCCGTGTCTTTTTTATGTTTTCATTTTAGATTAGAGGGATTAAAGTTTAAGGTTAATAGTTGTGATTATGGTTTAGGATTTAGGGTATAAGATTTGGGTTTAAGATATAAAAAATAAAAGTTGAAGTTTAAAATTTAATTTCTTAGATAATTTTAATAGGATATATAGAAAGAAACAAATAAAGAGGTAGACAAGGATTGAGGAAAGGCTAATTCAATATGGTTTACGGAAAAAAAACGAATTCATTTTTTGATCTCACTCGTTGAAAATTTATTCCTGATCATATTCAATATGAGATTTCTTTTAAGTTGAGTTGCAATTCCTTCGGATTCTGAGGAGACAATCAATGGAAGGTCAGGAAGATTGATTTTGGCTCTGTGCACAACATTACCTTGCCCATGGCTACTACTCCCCGATCAAGCCATATGTTCCTCCGAGAGACAAAGTCACCAAACTCCACTTCTGTTTTCATGATACGATCAGTGGCAAACACCTTAATCCCTACTGCAGTCTTGGTCGCTCATCCTAATTTCACCAGTAACTTCAATGATCCCGTCGGGGGTCATTGGGAATGCTTGAGACCTCTAGGCCTCCACCGGCCAAGATGTGTTGAGTTTAATGGTTTACTCAGGGTAAAGTCAGCGGTAGCTCCATCAGCATGTTCTCGAGGAATCCTATAACGCAGCCGGAACGTGAAGTTGAGGTGGCCGGAGGAAGAGGAAAATTCAAAATGGCGAAAGGGTTCACACAGCTGAAAACCTACGTCGCAGATTTCAGCACAGGTGGTGCCATTGTGGAGTGCAATGTCTCCCTTGCGTTGATACCCAAACACAATAAACAAACCCTTTTACAAAATTAACCCATATTAGACGAAGCCCAAGTCGACCCATCCAAGTGTCACAACCGTTCATCTGCCCCAGTTTTAAGACCTCCCACGTAGTCGTATGAACTCTTCTGGCCACCGTACGACGAGCCTTCAACTAGTCCATCAGCACCTCGGCAGCACCAACAACCGTACCATGCAAACAGACAAAAGCAAGGAATGATTCAGAAAAATCACATGAAAAAAGGAGACATGTAAACAAACTTGTAAGGAATTCAAAGATATTATAAGGTATTTGAACACATCCATTTACTTTTAAAGTAAATTAATACTTAATAAATTAATAACTTCTTTAAAATAATAATCTTTTCAATTTTAAAGGAATACATTATTTGCCCTCACTTGATAATAAATTGTTTTAATTTCGGTTCATCACATTATTTATAATTTTCATTCATTAAAAAATAGACATAGACAGTCCATGCATTAATTTTTTTCGTTTAACAATTTCTTACAAAAGAATACGATGTAATAGACCAATACCACGTAATAATTTTTTCCATCCGACGATTTCTTTATACATATATAAAACAGTTGACATTTTCATGATTCATATAAACGATACCATATGAGATTTCTTTGAAATCAAGCATAAAAGTTGCATCTCCCTTCGGATTCTGAGCAGAAATTCAATGGAAGGAAGATTGATTTTGACGTTGATTTTTGCTCTCTGGACAACCATACCTTGCCATGGTTACTACTCCCCGAGCAAGCCATATGTTCCTCCGACAGAGAAAGTCACCCAACTCCGCTTCTTTATTCACGATACGATCAGTGGGAAAGACCCGACTGCTGTCTTGGTCGCACGTCCTAATTTTACCACAGCCTTCAACAATACACCGATACCGTTCGGCAGTGTTTTTGCCACCGATGATCCTCTCACCGTAGGTCCTAACCTGACGTCTGGGGTCATCGGGAATGCTCAGGGTCTCTGGGCTTCCACTGGCCAGGATGTGTTGACTTTAGTGGTTTACTGGGATTTTGGATTTACTCAGGGTGAATTCAATGGTAGCTCTATCAGCGTGTTCTCGAGGGTTCCTGTAACACAAGCGGTACGTGAAGCTGCGGTGGTCGGAGGCAGAGGAAAATTCAGAATGGCGAAAGGATTCGCACAGCTGAGAACTTACTTCGCGGATTTCACCACCGGCGATGCCATTGTGGAGTGCAATGTTACCGTCATACATCACTAAGTTTGGATTTCTGTTCCCGTTGTGTATGCTTAATTGTGCATGCTTATGATAAGTGTTTTATAGAAATTATTACATGTTCCGAGTTCCTGACTCACTGTATCATCTAATAATTTTTCGTGGTCGTGGATTGTGATTTCTCTTTTCTTTGATCAATTATTGTTTCTAATAAATTTGACCAAGTTTGTCTTGCGTGATCACCACCCACTGTTGATTTGATTATTACTAAGTAGAAGTCAACTCGAATAAATTATTCACACGCCTGAACGTTTAATTTCTCTTAACAAAAATGACGAAATCCTGCTAGCTTTCAACTCCGATTTCACCCTAGCAATCACCGGAGCAAAGACCATGAAAGGAACGCCGATACCGACATGGATTCTTCTGATCTTCTGCCTCTCCAAGGTAGCTGCAGCGCAGAGCCAATAGTATTCGAAGAGCCGACCATAAGATCCCACGTCAGAGAAGGTCACCAACCTTCCCTTCTTTTGCATGAATCTGTCTCTCCGCGGTCAAAACACAACAGGAGTGGTGAACCCAAGCTAACATCACAAGCAACAACAAGAGTGGAAATGCTCAGTGACTTGCCGTCGTTGTTTACCACGGGTGACTTTAACGGCAGCTGATCTATAAGCCTGTCTTCAAGGACTCTGCTAGTGATGTCGGAACGCAAGAGGAAAGTTTAGGATTGAAAATGATTTTCTCTGCTTAACCCTTACATGTTGAATGCCACCGCCATCGTATAATGTCCCTGTCCCTGTCCCTGTACTTCATTACTTTACTAAGATGCCATTTTAGCCTCCATTCTCTTGTAGATTCTGCAAACTTCATATGTTTCTGCTCAACTTTATCAGAACAACTGTATGAGAAATTTGGACAGATAATATATGAGTAAATATATGAGTGAACTGAAACCCAAGAAAAAGGGTTATATGTGTAAATATATTTGGGCAGTTAATATAATTGTTCATTTTTTTAAGGCTTAACTCAGTAATAAGTGCCTAAAGTATTTGAAATAGGTGCCTAATGTTTTTTTTGGCTGAAATAAGTGCTTAAATTATATATTTTTCTGAGATAAGTGCTTAATGTATTTTTTGGCTGAAATAGGAGACTAAAGTTTTATTCCCTTAGTATTTTAAGGTAACGCTATTAAAAGAAAATTGTTTAATTTATAAATAAGTACCTAAACTATATATTTTTAAAGAAATAGGCGTCTAATGTAATTTTTATTAAAATAAATACCTAATTTTTTTCTTATAAGTAATTTATATTTCTTATAAGATGTAAAATTATTTATATATCATCGTTTTAATCTATTAAATTATTTATTATAATTGATTAATAATTTATTTAAATTTAATTAGTAGCTGAAATTATGAGAAAAAATATTTTTTAACAACACTAAAATAAAAAATAATTAAAATTTATATAATTTTATATTAATATTTTTAATTCTTTTTCGATACAATTATAAATGTAATAGGAATATAATAATTTTTGTATATATTCCCCATGTGAACCGGTGGCATGTCTTTGCAAGTGAATCGATTTGTCCCATTGATGATTGTTGTGGAAAATATAAAAAATATTAATATAAAATTATATAAATTTTAATTATTTTTTATTTTAGTGTTGTTAAAAAATAATTTTTTCTCATAATTTAAAAGGTTAAATGATTAATTTAAGATATAACTAATTTTATATCTTATAAGAAATATAAATTACTTATAAAAAAAATTAGGTATTTATTTTAATAAAAATTACATTAGGCAACTATTTTTTAAAAAATATATAGTTTAGGTACTTATTTATAAATTAAATAATTTTCTTTTAATACTGTTACCTTAAAAAACTAAGGGAATAAAACTTTAGGCACCTATTTCAGCCAAAAAATACATTAGGCACCTATCTCAGAAAAAATATATAGTTTAGACACTTATTTCAGCCAAAAAAACATTAGGCACCTATTTCAGAAAAGATGTATACTTTAAGCACCTATTATTTAGTTAAGCCTTTTTTAATTATAAGTTCAGAATATCTCATTTCTTTTTTTAGAGTTCTCTATCCCTTTCCTCTACGTAGGATTCGTATTAAAATTTACCAAAAAGGAAAATTGATGTCATATAAAATAGAATGGTGTGGTTTATATAAAATTCAAGTTTAATTACTTTTGTTTGTACATGCGTATAGGGATGACCTATGGGTGTTAGGGTTGCGGTCGAACCCTTTAAAAGTTTGAAATTCTCTTATATTATATATATAATTAATTTTCTATTGATAATTTAATTCTGAAACTTTAAACTCGTGTAATTTTGTATCTCTATTTTTCTAATATATATATATTTATAGTTTGTACCCCTTTAAGAAAACTTTGGATTCGTCCATGCGTGCGTAAAAGTTTTATTAAGAGTTAAAATTGAATAGATATTACCAGTGAAGTTGAAAAATATACATCATCAACATAAATTTATAACAATCAGATAAATATCAATCGAAGATGAAACAATAAATTAAACTCTAAAAAATTTGTATTAAAAATATTAGACAAAAATAACCATTATTTTCAAAAGAAAAAAACTTATTAATCAATGAAAAAGTAAATAATCTAACATTTCATCCTATTAAAAGAGTCTAAGTGACTATAAGTTTAATGTTATAAGTAAAGAAAATTAAATTAAGAAAATTGTTCTTATAATAATTTTTTTGAAAATTTTAATTCAAATTAGTTGATAAAAGAGTCGGATATCAATTGTTAAATTTCTCTCTTAAATTGTGAGTTTTAAACCCATTAAAAATAAATTTCTCTTTTCTTCCCCTAGATAAGTATTATTGAAAAAATTAAATTATTTTAACAAAAAAAGAAATTATCATTTTTTAAAATTCAGATAGTTATATTTATAATTCGTTATATATAATTGAATTTATAAAATTCAAATAATAAATTCTTGCGAATGAGAATTAGTATTAAAATATCGATGTAATGTAAACATGTGGATCTTCTTATGCATTTATATTATTTATTTTAAATTTAACTAATGTAAAATATTTTAATAAATAATATTTTATTTTATTTCTTAAATTCTTTAAAACTCATTTAATATTTAATTAGATGATCTGTCTTGGTGGATGACCTTTGACTTAGAATTCAGACCAGATTAAGTGAATCATTTCTCTAGAAATTGGAATTTTCAAATACAAGGTTGGTCGGGAGAGGGGCTGTTAAAAATTTCAAAATTACTGAAAGTCAAAAAATTCTATTGACTTTGACTTTATCTTTAATTACGCTTATTTTATTATTTATATTCGAGATTGTTTTTTAATAATAATATCCAAATTCTATATTTAAATATTCAACGTACTTTATTAACTCATCCATCACTTTTTTGATATATTTTTAAAAATTCAGTATAATCTTATAGTAATACATGTTTATATTTTAATTATCCGAGTCTTTTAGAGATCATAAATCATTCGAATAAATATTTATTGAATATATAGTAAATTTATTTTATTTTGATTACGTGGAATCAAAGAGTTTTGACCAATTCAAAGATTATTATTATTAACGGATGAAAAGCAACGTTATTGGGCACATCAAGCCACCGGGACTAGGCGTGACGGTTATATTATATGGTTTTTTATATTCTTAATGAGGTCATTAGCTGGCTTAATTACATACAAAGTTCCACTAATTTCCTATTTATTTTGTCCCCAAGTTGAAGAAACCAGTACCCTTTCTCATCTTCTGCCTCCTAACACTTATCAGACCAGAGGCGATGAAAACGACATCAGTTTTCACTTGGATTCTAATCCTCTGTCTCGCCGCCACCGTATCGGTACAGAGCCACTACCACTCACAACATGATCCCGACGAGCCGAAACTCACCAACCTCCACTTCTTCTTGCACGAGGCTCCCGGTGGTCCTAGCCCGACGGTAGCCATGATAGCGCAGTCTAATGTCACGGTAGACGTCAACAATTCATCGATGCCGTTCGGCACCGTGTATGCCATCGATGATTTATTGAGGGTGGGTTCTGAGCCTAACTCGGAGCTGATTGGAAATGCTCAGGGGCTGACGGTCATCCTAGCCGGTAGAAACACACGACCAAGTGTATTGTTGTACTTTGACTTTGGATTCACGTCGGGTAAGTTCAACGGGAGTTCAATAAGTGTGCTTTCTAGGAATCCGACGACTGACACGGAACGTGAGCTTGCGGTGGTCGGAGGGAGAGGGAAATTCAGGAGGGCGAAAGGATTTGCAATTCTTAAGGTGTTATCTGCGAATGCTACCGCTATTATTGCTGAACTCAACGCAACTGTTATTCACTACGAGGGACGATCGGAATTTTAAATTACGATCGTAAATTTTATTTTTATATTTAAATAACATGTCGTAAAATATAATAAAATTAAAATGATTTTCAAAGTGGTTGGCTTATGACTATGTACTATTATAATAAAATACTTGTATTATCAAACACATTTATTTATGGATTTCCTATGAATAGATAATACTGTGTAAAGCAACTCAAAGTAAAAAAATAAAAAAAATAATAAATAGTTATAATATAAAAACTATATTTGTATTTGCAATTGAAACTAATATTATATATAATTTTTATTTTTTATGATTCATTGTGTTATTACCTATATGTTTAACGAATAAAAATTAATTATATCTAATCAGATAAAATTATAAAAATAACAAAACCCTCGCATCAAATATTTAAAGTTGTAACATTTTCATAGACTAAAACCTAAGACTTTAGTTAATCTAGAGTAACCCATGTCGATTGTTCAAAGTAGGGGTGTTAATTGTTGAATATCGGATTTGATCCAATATAAATTTTTGGATATTCGGATTTTCGGATCGATTATATAGTGATCCGTATCTGATCCGGAAAAAAGCGGATATCCACATATTCGGATATTGGATACTCGATCGGATATCCAATTATCTAAAAATATAATTTGATTAAACTATTTTTTTGAATTTGAAGGTTATATTTTTTAAAATTTTAGAATTTTGAATATAATAAACAATAAAATACTAAATACAACAAGAATTACATTTATAAAAGTTTCAATTTTTAAAATTTTTGAAAATAACAAGCACTAAATTGTTAAATATAACAAGATTAATATTAATAAAAATTTGAATTTTTGGATTTTCGAATAATCCGAAACTTGAAATATTGTTATTCATATCCGATCCGAAAAACTTAAAATCGGATCGGATATCCAATCCAAAAATAAAAATCAGATTGGAACAATGGATAATCGGATTGGATCGACCATATCAGATATTTTTGAACACCCCTAAGTCCAAGTACTTAGTGGTTAATACGATATATAAGTTTTAAGGGTAAATATATATTTTAGTACATGAACTTATATCGAGGTATAATTTGGTATCTAAATATTTTTGGTTTAATTTATAGTTTAATTCGACATTTAAACTTATTTTTAGTTCAATCAAATATTTGTTAATTCAAATTGTTATTTGAACTTTGGCACTTGTAATAAATAGTTGAATTTGTACTAATATTAATAGTGCTCGAAATCGTGAATTTTAAGAATAATAATCGTTCATTTAATCACTAAGACAAGATGATTTATACCCAAATTACACGTTAAAGTTAAATTTAAATAACAAATTTCAACATTATAAATAAGGATCCATCCATCTAATTGTATATTCAAATCAAATCCTCCCACAAAGTCCATAGGTCAACAATATACATATATTTTTTGAACTTACGACTCGGTCAAGAAAAAAAAAATGTGATTAATGATTTAGAAAATAAAATATTATTTTTATTTCAAAGAAAAAAAAAAGAAAAATACACTTGTAATTATATATTTATATATTTTTTATAATTTTGTTGACTATACAATTGAGAAGTAACAATAAATAAAATTAGAATATAAATCTTAGCAATCTCTAGAATCTCATATAATGTTTAGTTTAATGTAATTTAATAAATTAAGTAACCCATTAATTTAGTCTTAGAAGTCCCAATACGACTCATTAAATTATTATTAAAATAATGATAATTATTTGCATATAATATATAGTCCATAAATTTGAATTTTGTCACAAATTTGAGAGGACTTTGGTGTTTTAAAATACTTCAACTTGCATCATGGATCAAAGTTTATAAATATAAAAAATTAGGGATTAAAGCTAGGTCTAGACGCCAAGGAGAAGACCTTGACCAATCTTGCCATAAAATTTAGGTATGTGAGGAAAATAAATTTGTCACGTTTAAAAATAATCTAGAACTCTTCGAATGAAAAAAAAATATTAGATAGATCTAGTTTACCACGTCATTTATGATCTTATTTTTTATTTTAGTTTTTCAAGGTGAATCTTTATTTTTTTTATATGTTATTAAATGAATAAATCTTATTAAATGAGATTATAAATAGCGTGATGAGCTGAGACGATGTATAATTTCTTTTACGAGTGCTCCTATTAGGAAGCAACTTTTGTTATTTTAATGAGGACTGAATTTGAATAATTTATAAAGTGTGTTGTCAAATAACTAAAAAAATAATATATATTACCACGAGATCGTTTAATCGCTAAAAAAATAAATTTTTAAAAATTAAAGATGATGATAAATTTAATCATTATTTATATTTTTATAATAATACTACTTATTTTTTAAATATTAATGTTAAATAATATTTTTAACGAAAATATTGACTAAAATCATGGTTAAATTTAGCGAATAAAATGGAAAAAAATTTAAAAATTGAAAACTAAATTTATTTTTTTTCTCGGTAAATGTTTTTATTAATAATAAAATATGTCAAGAAGCATGCCATTAAAAAAAACATAACATCAACCGATAAGGGTTGGTCCAAGGGGTAAGCAGCTTGGTTCCACTTAAGCAAGTTTCAGGTTTGAGACATGTACGTAAAAAATTCCTAAAAGACTTACCTATCAAAACTAAATGTACGACGCGAATCAACCTGAATTAATCAGGACTAGACTCTAAAACCAGAATAACAATAAAAAAACATAACATCAAATTCACTCACAACAAACCATCAAACGCATTAAAAAACCCAACAAACATCTTTGTATAAACCCTCGAACACAATATGAAACCAACTAAAAGTCAACTCATCGATTAATATGCTAAAGCTAAAAAAACATTATTGTCTTAATCTTTGGTTTAAATTTCCAAAACATGATTTTAATACACACAAATATTTTACTTATTTGTTCAACTTAATCTCGCCCTAACTATTAAAATTATTATTTTATACATTTATAATATTTTATAGATTTATCTAACTTATGCATGTGTCACGATTCGCGAGTTCAACAAGCCCAACGGCGGGGTTGATACAGTCCAATCCGCCCAAGCCTATCTCACAAAGGTTCTGGGTCTATCAAGCCCGTTAGAATAGCCCACTTAAGTAATGTGAACATAGTAGATTCTTTCCTTGTATAGTCGGGAATATTCTTAGAATGATGCCTTTGTGGTTAGTGGGAATTAATCCTAGCCATCGATGTAATTTAATTGTAACCGTTGGATGTGATGGGGGCCAAGTATAAATATAGGCTCACCCCTCCTCATTTGTCACTTCATCATTGAGAAATACAAAGCATTCCACTCAAAAGCTCTCTCTCTCTTTGCCTTTCTTCGCTTGTTTGCTTTCCGCGAGTTACAAAGCTTTGAGGGCTTTGTGTAGAGGCTGACTTAGGCGAGTTGAGTCCTAAGGCCGCACTGTTTTACTAGAAAGGTTCTAGACCCGTGACAAGTGGTATCAGAGCGAGGCTGTTCGGAAGAAATGACACCACAGAGCACTAGCGATGTCCCAGCTACTGATCGTGAGACTCGGGCAACTGCTGCTGCTGGAAAGAAGAGAGAAAGTTCGAGGGATATCATCTCAGCGATGGAGATGAGGGTTAACAGGCTTGAAGAATCCATGACGGAGGTCAAGGAGGCTCAAGAAGCTGCGGAATCATACCATGAGCAGTTTGATTCCATGGAAGAGAACGTTTCCAAAACGATGCAGAAGCTGCTAGATGAGACTTTTGCAAAGTTGAATGAAAGGGACGATTCTCTTGAAGCTACTGTAGTGGCTATGAAGAAAGAGATGGACCAGCTCAAGAGTGAGCTGCTCATCTACAAGACGGCTATGCAAAGTGGTGTGCTAGGAGAGGTAGCAGCACCAAAGCCGAAGATTGATGTTCCGAAGCCAAAGGAGTTCAACGGGACAAGGACTGTCCAGGACGTGGAGAACTTCATATGGGGCTTGGAGCAGTATTTCCGATTGATGGAAATTAAGGATGATACTACAAAGGTAAACACGACATCTGTTTACTTAGTTGGTGATGCTCTCTTATGGTGGCGACACAGATGTGCTGAGAAGAACACCATTGAGACATGGAAGCAATTCGAGGATGAATTCAAGGAGCAGTTCTACCCAAAGAATGCTGTCGAAGACGCCCGCAAGAAGTTGCATAACTTAAAGCACGATGGGTCAATCCTTGACTATGTCAAAAAGTTCAAGGAAATCAAACTCCTACTCAAGAACATGGATGAAGACGAGGGGTATTACGCCTTCAAGAATGGGTTGCAACGGTGGGCACAGATGGAGTTGAATCGAATGGGGGCTACGGATCTTTCCAAAGCCATTAGTTTAGCGGAATCCATTGCACAATTCGAAAAACCCGATTCTTCCAAATCTTCCAAACCTAAGCCAAAGTTCAGCGGCAATGGTGGGGGAGATAAGGAAAAATCTGGCAAAACATATGAGAGATACCGGAAACCATCAAACACTTTGAAGGACGTAAAAGTCTCGTGGGATAAAAAGAAGGAGGGACCCATTGCGTGTTTCCATTGCCAGGGACCTCACATGGTAAAAGATTGTCCCCAGAAGGCAAAGCTCCAATCCATTCAGGGAGATGTGGAGACCGATAATGTGGCGGTCAAGCTCAACTCAATTATAAGCTCTGTTCAAGTCAAGAGGGGCCATAAACATAAGGGACTGATGTTTGTAGACATCATCGTTGCAGGAAAGAAGTTGAGTGCACTAGTGGATACGGGTGCTTCTGAACTATTCATGTCTGATGAAGCTGCCAAGAAACTTGACCTTCATGTGGAAAAGGCAAGTGGGATGATAAAGACTGTCAATTCCAAGGAGAGACCGATTGTGGGAATTGCCAAGGGAGTCAAGCTTGAACTTGGAAGCTGGCACGGTAAAGAAAACATCAAGGTAATTCCACTTGATGACTTTGACTTTGTCATTGGTTTAGACTTCCTTGACCGGATCAACGCGTTGCTTGCTCCATTTGCCGACTGTATCTGTATACTGGATCCGGATCAAAAATGCCTTGTTCCCACAAATCGAGAAACTGGAGTAGAGGGCAAGATGCTTTCGGCCATCCAATTTTCCAAGGGTGTTGTGCGCAAGGAGACTACAACATACTTGGCTTCCTTGAAAAGTGATGGGTCTTTGATGCCGACAGAAGTTCCAGCGGAAGTGGAACAAATATTAGAAGAATTCGCAGACACGATGCCTTCCGAATTGCCGAAGCAATTACCCCCGAAAAGGGAAGTGGATCACAGGATTGAGTTGATCCCTAATGCGGAGCCGCCAGCAAGGACTCCATACCGAATGGCCCCACCGGAGTTGGAGGAGTTGAGAAGACAACTCAAGGAGTTGTTGGATGCCGGGTACATTAGACCCTCTAAAGCCCCTTATGGTGCACCTGTTTTGTTCCAGAAGAAGCATGATGGCTCTCTTCGGATGTGCATCGACTACAGAGCGTTGAACAAGCTCACGGTAAAGAACAAGTATCCGATCCCCCTCATAGAGGACTTGTTTGATCAACTTGGGAATGCAAGGTGGTTCACCAAGTTGGATCTCAGATCGGGATATTACCAGGTTAGAATAGCCGAAGGTGATGAGCCAAAGACCGCATGTGTGACACGGTATGGCTCGTATGACTTCCTTGTGATGCCTTTTGGGCTCACTAATGCTCTAGCGACGTTCTGCACTCTCATGAACAAGGTATTGCATCCATTCTTGGATCGTTTTGTTGTTGTTTACCTTAACGATATTGTGGTGTATAGTGAGAGTTTGGAGGAGCATATAGAACACTTGAGGCAGGTGTTCGAGGTACTTCGACAAAATGAGCTATTTGTCAAGAGGGAGAAATGCTCATTCGCTCAGAAGGAAGTGTCGTTCTTAGGCCACATCATAGGAGGTGGCGTGATCCGTATGGATAGAGACAAAGTTCGGGCAATTGAAGAATGGAAGCCGCCAACTAAGGTGACGGAGTTGAGATCGTTTCTTGGATTGGCCAACTACTACCGACGTTTTGTCGAAGGCTACTCAAAGATCGCCTCACCCTTGACCGATTTGTTGAAAAAGGACAAGACGTGGGACTGGAATGAAGATTGTCAAAAGGCCTTTGAGAAATTAAAGGAAGCCATGGTGAGTGAGCCTGTGTTAGCGTTGTCGAACCATGCCAAACCTTTCGAAGTCCATACTGATGCGTCCGATGTAGCCATTGGGGGAGTCCTTATGCAAGAAGGACATCCGGTAGCTTTCGAGAGTCGGAAGCTTAATGATGCAGAGAGGCGATACACTGTCCAAGAAAAGGAGATGACCGCGGTTGTTCACTGTTTGCGGATTTGGAGACACTACTTGTTGGGTTCGAGATTTCAGGTACTCACTGATAACGTTGCCAACAGTTATTTTCTAACCCAAAAGAAACTGTCTCCCAAACAGGCAAGGTGGCAAATGTTCTTGGCGGAATTCGACTTTGACATGGAGTACAAGCCGGGAAAGGCCAATTGTGTGGCTGATGCACTAAGTCGAAGGTGCAACATAGAGTTCATCAGCAGACCCGAGGGACCACTGTTATCACGCATCAAGGAGGGCTTAGCTCATGATCCGACAACCCAGTCTTTGATCAATCATGCCAAGGAGGGCAAGTCCAGACGGTTCTGGCTCGAGAACGACCTCTTGTACACCAAGGGACGATGCCTCTATATCCCGCAATACATGAAGTTGCGGAAAGAGCTCATGCGGGAATGTCATGATTCCAAGTGGGCTGGCCATCCAGGAATGCACCGTACGATGGCGTTGTTAGCAGAGCGGTACTATTGGCCACACATGGACAATGACGTGGAGGTCTATGTGAAGACTTGTCTTACTTGCCAACAAGACAAGATCGAGGCTAAGAAACCAGCGGGATTGTTGCAGCCATTACCAATCCCAGAGCGTCCATGGGAGAGTATTTCTATGGACTTTATAATCGGTTTGCCGAGTACTGACGGATTTGCCAGTATTATCGTGGTTGTTGACAGGTTTTCGAAGTATGCCACCTTCATTCCTGCCAGCAAGGAGTGCCCAGCTGAGGAAGCAGCTAGACTTTTCCTCAAAAATGTGGTAAAGTATTGGGGGGTGCCAAGGACGATCGTGAGTGACCGGGACCCTCGTTTCACGGGCAAGTTCTGGACCGAGTTGTTCAAGCTGATGGGGACAGACTTGAACATGTCCACGAGTGTTCATCCACAAACCGATGGGCAAACCGAACGAGTGAATGCTTTATTGGAGATTTATCTCCGACACTATGCTAGTGCGACTCAGCGTGACTGGCCGAAGTTGCTTGATGTGGCCCAATTTTCCTACAATTTGCAGCGGACGGAGGCCACAAACCAAAGTCCTTTTGAGATCGTAAACGGACAACAGCCACTCACTCCCAACGCTGTTGTGCTCGGTTACGAGGGGCCTAATCCAGCAGCTTACCACACTGCCAAGGCGTGGCAAGAGCATCTCGACTTAGCCCGAGATTGTTTGCACAAGGCGGGTAAGCGGACTAAACAGTGGGCTGATCGAAGGCGCAGGGACGAAGAATTTCAAGTTGGCGACCAAGTCCTTGCCAAGCTTCACTTGGTATTGAGGAAACCAGGAGTTCACAAGGGGCTTGTGCGACGGTACGAGGGACCGTTCAAGATCGTAAAGAGAGTAGGTGTTGTGGCCTACAAACTGGAGTTACCGCCAAAGCTCAAGGTTCACCCGGTTTTCCATGTAAGTATGCTCAAACCATTCCATGCGGATACTGATGATCCGGATCGAGGCAAGTCACATAGAGCACCGATAGGAGTGAAAGTCTCCTATAAGAAGGAGGTTCGAGAAATCCTTGCAGATAGGATTGTCCGACGGAAGAATCATCGACCAAGGCAGGAGTATTTTATCCAATGGAAGGGACTTCCCGACAGCGAAGGGAGTTGGGAACCAGCCGAGGACCTTTGGCAATTCCAAGACAAGATTGCCGAATTCCACTCTCAGGACGCAACGAGGACGTTGCTGAATTCAGTGGGGGAGAATGTCACGGTCCGCGAGTTCAACAAGCCCAACGTCGGGGTTGATACAGTCCAATCCGCCCAAGCCTATCTCACAAAGGTTCTGGGTCTATCAAGCCCGTTAGAATAGCCCACTTAAGTAATGTGAACATAGTAGATTCTTTCCTTGTATAGTCGGGAATATTCTTAGAATGATGCCTTTGTGGTTGGTGGGAATTAATCCTAGCCATCGATGTAATTTAATTGTAACCGTTGGATGTGATGGGGGCCAAGTATAAATATAGGCTCACCCCTCCTCATTTATCACTTCATCATTGAGAAATACAAAGCATTCCACTCAAAAGCTCTCTCTCTCTCTTTGCCTTTCTTCGCTTGTTTGCTTTCCGCGAGTTACAAAGCTTTGAGGGCTTTGTGTAGAGGCTGACTTAGGCGAGTTGAGTCCTAAGGCCGCACTGTTTTACTAGAAAGGTTCTAGACCCGTGACACATGCATGCTAACATGCGTAGGTTAAAGATTATTTAACAATTTGTATTAAATATAAGATTTTACTAAAAAAAACTCTATCATTCAATTTATTATAAAAATTTAAAAGATTTCATTAAAAATAACTCTTGATGTATTATTTAACCCTAAAACTCTATCGTACATAAATAAATTATATTGTATTTTGTAACATAATAATAAATTATAGTAATTGTATATAAATATTTTATATAATATATTTATATTAGACAATTTCAGGAGTTAACAGCCAGCACAAATTCTATATAAATCCATGCAGTTTACAACAAGAAACCACAAAAACAAATATTACTGAGGGGTAAACATATTGAGAAGAAAAAAATGGAAAAACAAGTTATATTTTCATGGGCAATGATACTTCTCCTCGCCATAGCTCCGGTCTATGGCCAATACTACTCCGAAACCATCACGCCGCCTCCAGGGCCGGAGAGGATGACCCAACTCCACTTCTTCCTCCACGATATCCTCAGCGGCGAAAACCCTAGTGCTGTCTTGATAGCCCGTCCCAACATCACAGGGTCCGCAGTTTCATTCGGCAGCTTGTTCGCAATCGATGATCCCCTCACCGTAGGGCCTGAACCGACATCGGAGGTCATCGGAAACGCTCAAGGGATGTACATATCATCGAGTCGAGACCCTACCATGTTTACAGCAGTTATGTACGCTGATTTTGCGTTTACTAGTGGCAGGTTCAATGGCAGCTCCTTTAGCTTGTTCTCTAGGAATCCGTCTTCCCCGCCGGTTCGTGAATTGAGTATCGTGGGAGGGAGAGGTGCGTTTAGGATGGCCACCGGGTTTGCTTGGATTCGGAACAGCTTTTTGAACTTGACGACCGGAGATACTATTGTCGAGTTCAATGTTACTTTGTACCATTACTAAACCAGACTGTCGTATGATGCAAATCGTCTACTTTTTAGTGATAGTAGATTTTTGTTCGATACGAATAAACGAAAATAAGATCAGTACAGGAGTGTTGTACATTCCTTGTAAAGGCTGTATATTTGATTATACTATTTATCTGTTCAATAAAACTCATTTTCTTGGTAAGAAAAAAAAATACATTTTTTTTATAATATATTTATATACTACAGCCTTTACACTTGTAATTTTTATCAATCACCAAATTAAATAGGGGTGGGGTTGTCTTTCCCCATCTCCAATTTTTTTATCTTTATTTTTATTTAGTTTTTCAAATTTAGTTTATTTATAAATTTATTATAATTTTTAAATATATTTACGTTTTGTTCTAACTAGGTTTGTACATGAGACGAGATAAATCGTGAGTTACTTAAATTTGAACTCAATTCAATTTTTAAAAAGTCGAATTATTATACCCAAATCGAAAAAAGCTCGTGAGGGACTCAAAAATATAATATAATATTTTTAATTTTTATAATTTAAAATCTAAATTCTTAAACTTAAAAGCTAAAACCCTAAACATAATTCTATACCTTCAAATCTTAATCCTAAACTCTAAACCTAACAACCTAGACCTTTAAACCTTTCACCTTAAAATAAACAAGTTTGAGTTTACACAATTTGTGTATCAATATTTTTTCGTGATAGAGCTTTAAATGAGACGTGATAGATGACGAGTTACTCGAGTTCGATATGATCAAAGATCGATCAACACTTAACTCGATTGTACTTAAAATAAAACCCATACTCGATTTAAACTCTTAAAGAACTGAGTCAAGCTTAAGATTTCAGGCTCGTTAAAATTATTTAAACTCGAACTCAACTTAAAATCTTAACGAACAAATCGAATTCAACACTACTCAAACTCAATTTAATTTATTTACACTCCTAGCTCTAACAACTCCAAATCTTAATTTCATCCTTACAAGTCTTGTGTTATTATCTTCTTTCTTTAGAATAAAACGTGGATTTGTCTTATCTAAGGATATTCTAGTAAACACGGCAATATAGTATTTGAATATCTTGTTAGATATTAATTTTTATTTTATTTTATTTGAATGACCGATTGTATGCTTTATTTTGATAATTAAGTGATTTGTTTATAATTTTATTAATAATTAAATGATTTTTGATATAATTTATTCAAGAAATAAAATATATGCAAGGAGTGAGAGGGAACATGCTGGCTGCCGCGGCTAATGGCTTGACCTTCTGTTCTTGTTTTCTATACAGAAGAAGAAGTCTTATCTGGTTTAACACCCACCAGTACAAATTCTATATAAACCCCGACGCCGATGGTGTAACCACCAAGCCAATTACTATTGAGGTAAACCAGAAGAAAAATGGAGAGACAGTTTCTATTTGCATCGGCAATGATATTCCTCCTCGCCATAGCCCCCGTCTATGGCAAATACTACTCAAAAACTGTAACGCCACATCCTCGGCGGGAGAAGATGACCAGACTCCACTTCTTCCTCCACGACATCCTCAGTGGCAAAAATCCTAGTGCGGTCATGATTGCCCGACCCAACATCACCAGCTCCGCATTCTCATTCGGCACCTTGTTCGCAATCGATGATCCACTCACCGTAGGGCCTGAACCGACGTCTAAGACCATCGGAAACGCTCAAGGGATGTACGTATCATCGAGTCGAGACCCCACCATGTTTACGGCAGTTATGTACGCTGATTTTGCTTTTACGAGTGGCAAGTTCAATGGCAGTTCTTTTAGTTTGTTCTCGAGGAATCCTTCTTCCCCGCCGGTTCGTGAGTTGGCTATTGTAGGAGGAAGAGGCGCGTTTAGGATGGCCGCCGGGTTTGCTCTGATTCGGAACAGCTTTCTGAATTTTACGACGGGAGATACAATTGTTGAGTTCAATGTTACATTGTACCATTACTAGATCGGGTCTCCGGGTCGGAAACCAATATCCGATAATAAAATCAGTACATTCCTTGTACTGAAATATAGAGAGATTAGTTATTGTTTGTAATTCTGTGAAACATTATTGGCCTGTCTTGTTATAACATTTCTCTGTTCAATAAAATTTATTTGGATTAAAATAAAAACCAAACTATTGATCTTGTTTATGTGTATATTCCATAGTTCTATAAGGCAATTACCTTACTATATCAAAATATATAAGTTACTTACCGGGTCGGTTCAAATCGTAAGTAATTTGGTTTCGCTTAAGCAAGTTTCAGGTTTGAGATGTTGTGTACCCAAAAAATCCTTATCTGGAGACTCATCCACAACAGTTAGGTGTGCGACCTGAGTCGATCTGGATTAGTCAAGGTTAAATCCTGAAACCAATATATATATATATATATATATATAAGGTTATGGATATTTTGATATCAAAATCCAACTTTGGATTAAAAATGGAGAATATGTTTATCTTAAGGAGATTCAAATCTTGATCATTAAAATTTTTATCGGATTCGAATATTCGATGTATGGTTTAAAATTTTGAATTTAAATTTATATAGATTCGAATATTTAACTGATAATAGTACTTGATTTGAAATCAAATAATAATATTCCAATGAAAATTTTCTCTTTTAATGTTCATACTAAAAATATAAGAATTAGGGGTATTATATATTTATAGAGTTTAAGGGTTAAAATAAAAAATAGTGTTGGAACATAAAATGAGACACGGATAAAGGTTTTAAATTTTTTCTTTCATAATATTTGACTAATTTTAAAAACTGCTCAAAATATTAAATAAATTTTGAATTTGGATAATTCGATTAACACAGACATTTAACTCGGTGTTAAATAGATAAAATATTTATTTTAAATTTTAATTTTAAAATAATAAAAAAGATATTACATAAATAAAAATAAATAAAATTTAAATAAAATTATTATTTACATTATTTTTCCAAATAAAATTAGTTTTTTAATTAAAAACTAATTTTCAAAAACAATAGATAACATGTCGTAATCAATTGAGCTGCCTGTGATCTTGAAAATCTGACTAATAGGAAAAATTATTTTATAAATTGATTTTATTACATTATTTATGATTCTTAATCATTAAAAATTCGTTAATTAATTTTATATTTTTTATATATTTTTTTTTAAATAAATCTTTATGTAAGCCCCTACTATCTATTTATATGATAATAAAAAAATTAAAGATTTATTCTTGAAAAAAATATATAAAAAATATAAAATTAATTAATTTTTAGTGGATAAATATTATAGATAACGTGACTCATAAAATAATTTCTCGGTTAACGGCCCGTGGATTGAGAAATACATATAAAATTATTAGATGTGATTAAGAAATAATATTTAATAATTTTAATATTTTTTCGTTTTCAGAGTTCAATCTTGTCCAGTTGTCATTAAGTAAAAGCTTCCCTAGCAGAACTTCATTAATTTATTTAGTCAACTCAACCATTAAAATATATTTTAATAGTTTATTAAATAATATTTGTATTCGATATTATTTAGTAAGAAATTATTTAAAATAAATTTTAAATATACTTTTGAGCGAATTAAAATACAATTTTATTAATATTTTAATTTAAAAATATTTTTTAATATTTTAAGACTCATGACTCACTAATCCCATTAAGTTCTCCCCCTATTTAGTATTTAGGCTTAATAATCGGATATGTGTTCAATATATATCTGTTCTTTTTTGTGCATAACATTATCACATAGTGAAAAAATCTAATTCAACTCAAAAATAATTGTTCAATTCCCTTATATATTTATAGATAATTATTATATAATTAAGTTGGATCGTTTAAATTAACGATTGGTTATCTGAAGAATTAATTTGAATTATTCGTTTTAGTCATCCAATGATCCAAACATGTAAAAATTAAAGAGTTTTATGCAATGTAATCCATGGATAAGGATTCATCACAAACATAATAATAATCAACTACAAAACTTATCACTTTTCTTAACCTAAGCTATATTAACCACACACATACCCTGTTCTTACCTAAAAACCCTAAACTTTTGGCCTTTAGCATCCAACCGGAGATGGCTTCATCCCACATTATACGATGTTCTCGGCATTCCGACGACTGCCGACATGACCGAAATCAGAGCAGCCTATAGGAGACTGGCAAGAATATGTCACCCTGATGTTGTGTCCATGAAGAAGAAAGAGATGTCAGCTAATCTGTTCATGAAGATCCATGCAGCGTATTCCACGTTGTCTGATCCTGATAAACGTGCTGATTATGACAGGGATCTTTACGGTCGGAATGCATCTGCAACAATGGCTGCCGATGCAGCATCGGGGGTTCCTGGATATAGTATCCGTAGGAATTGGGAGAGTGATCAATGTTGGTAGCTAATTAATTAATTAATTACAGGCAGCCATTTTTGTTCATTTCTGGAAAGAACGGTTTGTAATATGTCTGTCAAATGTAAATAACAAGGAAAAGTTTTATTTCATTTTAAGTAATTACCTAATAATTATCCACTAATCTATTATAAGTAAGAAAGAGGTGATGATTTACTTTAAAAAAATAAGATATAATTTCTCGTTCTAATTACTTTATTTATTCTCTTTGAAAAAGTTTTGTACATTTTTTTTCTTTTTTTCTCCCGAATATTATTTTATGTGTCTTCTTTGAAGTATTGGGTGTGGACAATAGGAATCTTATTCGATCAACTAATTAATTTTGTACAACTAATTTCTTATAATTGGGGGACATGGCATCTACTGATAAGAAGTTTGATTCTTCTAAAATTATATTTAAGAATGTAAAAATAGGGGGACATGGCATCTACTCAGAAACTTTATATAAACGAATAAAATTTTTATGTTTATTTAATAAATGAATGAACATAAAGTGTGTTTGTTCGTTTATTAAATGAATAATTTTATTTATCGATTCATTCATATATTTGGTTTATTTGTTTTTTATATTTTAAATATTAGTGAAGGTAGGAACTAAATTAAACACATGGTGAACTTTAGAATTCAATCCGTAAAGTTCAAGGAACTTAAAGACTAGTTGTGTAATTTTATCATTTTAGTGAACATATAAACAAACATGTTAGTAGAACTGAAAAACGTTATACGAATATGTTTTCGAATACTAAATAAATAAATATGAATAATTTTAAAAATAAACAAATAAACATAAATATAATATTAAAAATTTAAATGATACAAATCAAATATAAATTTTAAAAAATAAATAAATGAATAAAAATAAAATTTTATTCATTTAAAATTAATTCATTTACATCTCTATTAATTAATATACAATATAGTAAATAATTTTTAAAGTTGAAAAGATATAGACTTCCATAGAGATGTCTCACTCCCATCCCTTTCCCCTCCTCTCAGTCCCAGTCTCAGTGTGACATTTTATTCCCCAATTTACCCTTTGACCAGTCTTTTTTTACTTTCCCCCAAAACAAACAATTAAATTAATTACTTTAATCATCAAAAGTTTATACCTCCGTACAGTCTGAAAAGTGTACATAAAAATACGATGAGAGAAGATTGTACAAGGGTGATTTACCGATTATTGATCACGTCGATCGTGAGTTAGATCTTGTTTGATTTGTGTTCGTTAAAATTTTTTATTATTTGGTTCGATTCATTATTTGTTAAATTCATTAAAATTGTGCTCGAGTCGTGCTCGTTAAAATATTTTATTGTTTAACTAAAAATAAACATTTAATAATACTATATAGACTTAATATTAACATAAATTATAAATTTAACCAAAAATATCAAAAGATCATATAATCATTTTCAAAATCTAAATTTAAAAGTAACAATACGTAAATAAACCAAACTAACATATTAAAATTAAAGTAATAATTCAAAAATTAATAATTATTATTTAAATTTATTTTTAAAATGAAATAATTTAAAAGTAATTATTAAAAAATATTTAAAAAATTAACGAGTTGTTCACGAACTTATCAAATCAAGTTAAACTTTGTTTGATTCAACTCGTTAAAATATCGAATTGAATTTAAAATCAAATATTTATCCAATTTTGACCAAATATTATTCGAACAGTTCAACTTGTTAAGTACCCGTAAATTCACATTCATACGATCAAACGCTGCATATTGATCTACCCGATCCCACATCCCCAGCCGTCCGATCCATTTCCTCTAAAACCCCGCCTTCGTCTTGATTCATCCCTTTAATTAAGAGAAATTATATTAATTAATTATTATAAACCCTAATATGACGTGGCACTCACACATTTTTCACTGCTCTGCTCTGCAATATAAAGGTCACCCCCGACTTTGCCTCCGCTTCATATTTGCAGTCTCTGTTTGTTTCTCTTTTTCTTTTGTTGTTAGGTTTTGCTGTGAAGAAAATGGGCGAGAATAGGTTGAGTGGGAAAGTGAAGTGGTTCGATGACCAAAAGGGATATGGCTTCATAACCCCAGACAACGGCGGCGTCGACTTGTTCGTCCATCAATCCACCATCCGATCCGAGGGTTTCCGTAGCCTCGCTGACGGTGAAGAGGTTGAGTTTGTGATCGAAACGTCCGAAGGCCGCACCAAGGCCGTTGATGTTACTGGACCCAACGGAGTTCCCGTCCAAGGCACCACGAGATCCGGACGCGGCGGTGGTGGTTATGGTGGCGGCGGTGGTTACGGTGGAGGTGGATCCGGTGGATATGGAGGCGGAGGTGGAGGAGGAAGGAGAGGTGGATATAGCGGCGGTGGTGGTGGAGGCGGTGGAGGAGGAGCTTGTTATAATTGCGGTGAGATGGGTCATATGGCGCGTGATTGTGGACAAGGAGGCGGTGGCGGTGGCGGCGGCGGCTATGGTGGCGGCGGTGGCGGAGCATGCTACAACTGTGGAGGTTCCGGTCATTTCGCTAGGGACTGTCCTAACAGCGGTCGCTAGTTTTCAAATCTATATTTGAACATCACTTTTCTTTCGGAACTGCTTTTGTTTTGGTTTTGAATATTATTATCCTTTGGCTTGGTTTCATATGTTGCTTTTGGGTTTATGAAGAACGGGTTTCTCCTAGTCTTAGTTTACTTGTTTTTTGTTTCTGGGTTTTTGATGTAGTGGGCACTTTCCTTAGTCTCACAGTGAAAGTTGAGTTAAGGCATTGATGTGAACAATGATGAAAAGGAAATGATGTTAAAAAGTTTCACTCCCAGTTATCTTAATGTGTTCCTATAGATATAATCTATAAATACAAACTGATGGGTTTGTTTCAATCTTCTCCTTTTCACAGTATGATTTACATAAGATCTGATCAAATGCTTGATATCTCTGTTGGAATATTATATTGCTTTTTGGTAGCAGGTGTTTGATGTGATTCAATCGTGTTATATTGAGCCATAGTTTATATAAATTTGACATTTGGAAGAAGGGTTTCTTTTGTTAGATGTGTAGGGACAATGGTTATTTCTTGTTTCTTTATAATATATGTTTGAAAAAGATTGGTGAGTAAAGTGTATGAATAATGCACAAAGGATACTGAATTTAGGGTTAATTGCCATTTTTATTTTCCAGTGGTTCTTTGCTTTTAAACCCTTTACTCCCTTGTATTCAATAAATTGTGTGTCCTGCCGAGTATGATTTTTAGTCTGTTTTAATATAACAGGCACATTTGGTCATGATGGTGGATTTAATGCGTTCTTTGATTGGACTGAAAGTATTGTTATTTTCTTATTTGTTCCATTTAGATTAAGAACTTGAATGATTGAAAATTGTTGAGAAAATTTTGAAAGAAAACCCATTTGTATTTATCTTGCTTGTGTGGATACTAAATATGTTCTTTTCCTATTTGTGAGGTTGAACTCTTAACAAAGGATGGTGATTGATTTGTAAAAAATGGGGTATAATTTGCTGTAATGGAATCTCATTTCCAAATTGTTGACACCTTTTGGTGGAGGTTAATAGTTGGGTTTTGCCCTACAAAGTTTTTATGTACTAAAGATTTCCATTAGGTGACAACTTCATTGCCAGCTTATGTGAATGAGAATTGAGGTTCACTTGTTACGTTGGTCTCAATCTACAAATGGATCAACAGTAGGTAAAATTGCTTCTCTTTTTGCATCAATTAGTCGTATCATACTCTTAAACGAGGCCCTGAGTTTCAATGATTTTGAGGGGATTCTTTTTCAATTTGTGTTAGAGCATGCAGGAAGAAGAGCGTTGTGATGTCTACCAACCCGATATCTTTTGTCTTGCTCTCTAACGAATAAAGAGGAAATACTTTTAACTGCAAACCCTTGAAACCCTTCATTTCTTACCTCAGGAAGCATGCTCTTGCAGAAGGGAATCTCTCTTTTTCCTCTACTTCGAGGATGCTCTGTAACCACTGCAACATACATTGAAATTCCCACACTACTACTCCCAACATTTAAGTAACATCTCTAATTGAGGCAGTCACTCTCGAGAGATAAGAATTATATTTAGTGAAGAGTAACATACATTGTTCATATATATATATATATATATATATGGTTTCATTCGGTATTTGGTTTTATGAAACGTTTGATCTTTGACATAAGAGAGACAATTCACTACCAATTTTCTTTGCAGCAGAATGCTAGGATTTTGATTTCTCATTATATTTAAAGTAGATTTGCATTTTTATTTCTATCAGAGAGCACTAAGCAGAGAGCATCCTCAAATTTTGATACAAACTTCGTTTCATTGTTTCTTGTTTAGGAAATGCATTACGAACTCCTAAGCTGAAGAAAGAAGACAGGGAAAGACTCAAATTTGATGGCCGTTGTGTGTATAATATGGTTTGTGGACTTCCATATAAGCTCTCTGTCAACAGTCTAAAGTAACAAGGATGACCAGTGTATGCAAATGACATGATCACAATAATCAGGGCCTATGAATGTGGTTGAAAGGGTAGTGTAGAGGAGTAGCCGCAGTGGTGTTAACCCCGGGGTGGGGCGGCAGTGGCGAGGTGGTCCATGCCGGTGGTGGACATTGGTAACACTTTGTGAACAGCCCAAATGTGTCAATCTGGTTTATGAAATTTGTCATGCTCGCCCATCCACCGAATCCAAACCCACATCACAAGGAACAGGTTTATCGTGTATGTCCCTAGTCCCTACCCATCTTCCAAAGTACATAGGTGGTTGATCCACTGCATTCTGCATCACATCGTTCATCAAACATCACATGTCAATGATCATACTTGAATATTTTTTTCTCATGGTTCTTTTACTTGGAAAAAAGACGATTTATGTAGAAGCACCAGATATGGGGAATCGTGTACGAACATGAATATATTCTGTCTAATAGTTGCAAGCACAAATCTCGAGACTTCTGCAAAAACTATTACATGTCCGATAATTTCCATTGTTAAATCTAAAAGCATTGTCTGATTAGGAGAAAGACCAGGGACGACCGCTAGACAGTGACCACACACTACCACACTGTGTTTCTTATTCTTTACACTTTGGATTTATTCAATGCTAAATCAAATCAACACATCTTGTGACATATCTTTCTCAATTCTCTCAGTCAATTGTTTGTCGTTGGCTTTGACTAGCTAAGGTTTGAAGTTTGGGGTTTATGGTTAAATACCTCTCGAGCAGTGGCTGATCTGGGCCATATATATGCCTTTTTTCACTGGTACTGGGGCCTCAAAAACATCCTCTCTGCAACCCTGTCTGCTTTTGACCATCTATCCCTGCACTTCTTCCTCCAATGATCTATCTATGTCACTAATGCATTTGTCCTGCAGGTTCTCTTCATATGAATTCGAATAAGGTTTTCACATTTGAGTTGATCGCGCTGCTGTGTTTGCTTCCGCTATAAGTAAATCATCAGTGTCAACGGTGACAGTCACATACCTAGCAACTCATCTAGTAAGTTTGATATTTGAATTGTTTAAATCTTTCCCGATAGCTTCGAGATTCGACAGTGCATGCTGTTTGTGATGAAATCTACCTTCAGGGTGTGCACTTATGAATAAACAATATGCTCGTATCTTTTACTTTGTTGGCTTCCATTTGGAAGCAAATTGTGGGACTAGAAGAATCTTATGCTGAGAGGATATTACTGAATATAATCAGAATTCATTATTATAAAAGTATAATTCGAGTTCTTTGTAATAAAAGTTCTTTAACTTATCATGTGAACCTACAAAGTACAATGGTACCGTCAAAAGGATATCAACCATTATTCTCTGTTTGTTTCCTTAGAAAATCTGCCAAGAAAACGTTTTTGCATTTCAACATTTTTGAATTCCTTTTTGTGGGTTGTCATTGTTAGTCTTCTGATATCCGGCTAACAATAAAGATTTTGGATATTTGGATTCTATTGTTTCTGTTATCTTCATCTTGTTTTTTAAGTGTTTTCAGTCTTTTTGAAGTATGATGCTGATGAACCTTGTATTTATCTATTACCGAACAAGGTTTAGTTTAGACGAGATCATCAAAAGTTTCGGAAGCTTGGCATGTATGATTCCCTCAAATTTCATCTTCTATATTTTGCTTTTAATTTTTGAGTTGAGAAATCAATTCCATTTGTCTGGTTCCTTAACACATCTTCAGTGGTGATAGTTTGGATTTCAATTGATGCCATGCATTATGTGTAAGTTCTGTTCGGTGATTACCGTCACACCTTGTCATTGTGTTACCGACTTGTATGTTCATGTTGTGTTTGGATAAAGAACTAGGTATAGTTGATTTAAAACATACTTCAGTATGACACCTGCTAGCTAACAAACTCCAGATGTCTGCAACGCAGGAAGGAGTGCTGTGTAGAGCCAAAGCAGAATGCATCCCATCACGGGATGCATTTATGGTCAATCTTCTCAATGAACAACACAATTGTAGAAGAACAGCCTATATGGACATAATAGATTTGGTTGGTACGGAACTCGGCAACTGGTTAAAAGCATGAACCTTGTTTACACTTTTGTTGCATATGAACTTTGCAAATGTGGTATGCACCAGCTCGCTTACTTTGCGCAAGTGCTTTATGAAAGTGACTATTTTCAGAGAACAGCATTCTTTTATATGTGGTGCATGTGAATGAACAACAGTAAAATGCATACCGCCTGTGGTTTTGATGGTAACTGAAGAAGGAAACTGCAACACAGACGGTTCGATCTTCAGAGCCAACTAGTGTACCTACACAAGAACTTGAGGGTACCCCTGATTCTGATTCAATAATTCAAGTGACAAACAACCCAAGAAACGAAAGTTTGTTGCTCCGAGAGTCTATGACGCCGGTGAGACAATAGGGAACCCGATATTTGAGAGAACAGTGTTTCAGCTGTCAAGTCTGTCAACATTCTCAAAGATGATAAAAACGCAATTACATTCTTGACGATCAAAGGGTCTCGGCGTTTGATTTAGTTGAGGAGGTCACAATGGCAAGCTATTACAAACACAAGCATCATGGCCAGAAAAATCAAAGTACAATAGAAACAATTGTCTCATTTCAGACATGAGTGTCATAGTTCTTTTGTTGCAGATGCACTTTCTGTTTGTGAGTACATAAATGCCATTTCCAGTTGAAGATTTCCAAGTTTGTATAATACTATGCTTCAAGTAATCAAAACAAAGTTTAGTGCCTTTACATACAACTTCAGGTGGCATATGAGGATCTCTAGACATATCTACATGCGACAATTTCAATCAAGAACAGGGGACTGACATTTTACCAGCAAAATGAACATTTCTATCAAGAACAGAGTTTGCTTGCTACATTATTTGAACAAAGACAGGCATTCGAGTTTTAAGTTTAAATATAAAAATTAGCAGACAGGACTAAAAATACAGATCTTATTTTGCTTGAAAAGAAAGGAACTTGAAAATGCCCCAAACAAAGACGAAAGCTTTGATATTTGACAAAACCCCACAATCCCACTCTCCCATGTCCTCAAAGTAAAGTTATTTAGTTTTTCTTTCCTTTTTTGCGAATTTTTAACTTCAAACTCCTTCAATTTCCAATCTTTATGTCTTCAATAATGGATCGTCATCATCTCTCTTCCGCCTTTGTTTTTATGCTATTCCTCTCTTTCTTCTCTGGTAATAAAAAAACTTCAAAGGCTCAATATATAGATTGCAATATCTGACGCTGACCCTTTTGGTTGTTTTCAATCGCAGAAGTGAATTCAGCTTCTTTCAAGATCGTCAACAGGTGCCGCCACAAGATATGGCCGGGTCTTTTATCTGGCGCCAACACGCCTCAACTTCCGACGACTGGCTTCCTTCTTAACCCCGGCAAATCAAGAACAGTAACAATACCCAGGTCTTGGTCAGGTCGACTATGGGGTCGAACCCTTTGCCGCCTCGATTCCACCAGTAAATTTGTTTGTCTAAGCGGCGATTGCGGCTCCGGTCAAGTTGAATGTTCCGGGAGTGGCGCCAAGCCGCCTGCCACCCTCGCGGAATTCACGTTAAACGGTGCCGGAGGACTAGACTTTTACGACGTCAGCTTGGTCGACGGATACAATCTTCCGATGTTGATCGTGGCCAAGGGAGGTAAAGGCGGGAACTGTAGCGCTACGGGTTGCTTACTGGACCTCAACGGCGCTTGTCCGTCGGAATTACGCGTGTCGCGTAAAGATGGTGGAGGCGTGGGGTGTAGGAGCGCGTGTGAAGCGTTCGGGGATCCCCAGTACTGTTGCAGCGGGGCGTTCGGAACGCCTGACGTTTGCCGGCCGTCCACATACTCGTTGTTTTTCAAGCGTGCTTGCCCACGCGCGTATAGCTATGCATACGACGACACCACGAGCACGTACACCTGTGCCGGCGCCGATTACGTTATCTTTTTCTGCCCGCCTCCTTATTCCAGGTAAATAAAATCTACTAACCCAATCAAACGCCAACAGTTAATGTGTCTGGAAATTTCCATTTTTTGTTAGTTGGTAGTAGTTGTCATGTTTTGCGTCCTTGTCGCATAAACTGCCACACTGTCATGTTCAAGAAAATTCGGCTTAATTTCCGGATGAAGTGCATTGCAATAAACAATTAGTCTAACGGGATGAGAACTAACTCCAGATGAGAACTAACTCCGATATTATGAACTGGCTTTAAAAAATAGTTGGATATCGATGGTTAAACGGAAACTTTAATTAAGCCGAGATTGAATATGTACACTACTGACGTTGAACATTGTTGAATACCATTAAATTAATTAATAAAAAACTTAAAATCTCAAAGATTAAATATGTAATTAATAAAAGAGTGATAAATTCAATATATAATTAATAATTGTATAATTAGTCCTTCAAATTTTTATTCTTTATAAATTAATTTAATAATGTTCAGCGGTGTTCAATATTAACGATGTTCAGCGGTGTTCGATAGACTAATCCTATATATATATATATATAAAGTTGGAAACTTTAGTGTAGTTTAAGCGTGCCATAACAAGTTGGTTCCCATAGATGTTGTGAAAACTATATTGGTCGATATAGTTTCGAATTTTGAAAATGATATTATTGGGAGAGATAAGCACTAACCCGAATGAATACCATTTTTACTTAAATAATGCAGACCTTTTTGAGGTTACTTAGTAACGAACTGATTATTTGATTAAAGCCAACTGTTGGGTGCTTTGGTTGAACCTTTGAACTGTAAGTTATTCGAATGATTCTTTCGAGTGTTTTGAATTTTTTGATAGAAATTTATAATAACAATACGATGTTGCTGGCAAAAGGAAGACATATTAGTTGTTGTTCATGTGCTATAACTGTAAGTCCTGGCTCACCATATATTTGCTGCAAATTGGCAGGGATTTGAGGTGTTATTATTCATCCAAAACCCGAAAACCGTACTGAGAGTGCTTCGAAAAACCGGGATTAGGTTTATTAGAAATCTAGCTTGTTATAATTCATGTGCAATTTCAGGATTATATGTGAAAGAATGATGGAATGTAGCTGTTGTTTACGAAACAAAGCCAAATCTTTCTTGTCTGCTGAAAAACTGTGTATGTTTGATGGATGAACTGCAGCCAAAAATTGTTCGGTGAACGGAAAGACGGAGCGATGTTACCGCTTGTGAACAAGAGCATGATATACATATCCGGCGTACATGCAAACGGGGCTTCATTATCAGGTCTGCTCCGAGTGCAATTTACTGTCTCTGCAGCCTCTTTTGCTATGGTTCTTTTCCTCTTTTGACAACATATATTTCTTTTATGACTAACATTAGCCTGGACACTTCCAGGCAAGTAGTAGCAAGGACTAGCTGAACTGAAGGGAGTCATTTTCTGCTTCCCCCAATGTTGTACTGTCGGATTAAAATGATGACCGGCAACGTGAAAATTTGCCGATGATTGCTTACAGATATCAGGATTTCACGTCTATCACACAAATAGTGTACACAGCTCTCTCACCAAACTTGTTTTTTTCGATACTGATACAGTAAGGGTTTCATAATTTTTTGTGTCAAATGAACGTGTTAAGGTATATAGCAAGGTTTGAATTCAATTTTTTTAAAAGTGGTGACTGGTGACAAATAAATCGGAATTCGAAAACTGTTAGAATTAGAATGGTCGTACATGGATTCTGGTTTGTTGTTGGTGGTCCTGAAGTGTTGGGACATGTTCATTTTGAAACATGAAACCACACTGTGATCATTGCCATGAACAGCTGAACTGGCTTCTCCTTGTATCAGCCCAGCACAACCTGTCTGTGGCACTAGGAAAATCTGCAAACCCACCATATGACATCCCGAAACAGCTTCCGATCTACTCGTAACTCGATTCCCTTTGCGCATAATATGATTCACCCGGATAGTCTATTCGCCTGACATTATTCCAAAGCAGAAAATATACAGCACTGTAAATTGGAATATGCATATAGAGGGGAAATAACTGTGGCCTGTGAGAACTTAAGTTTGCAATTCTGAGAAGAAGCAACCCTTGATGTTGCCTTACTCATCCTGTACGTAGCTTTTGTAAAAGGTATAATGTGTGGCTACAAATCCGCCCATGGAGATCAAATCAAACCATATCTCTGGATCTTGCAAAACCATGAATGGTCTCCCTGGAACACAACTCAGAAAGCAAACTCACAGGCTGGACTTTGAACACTAAAATTCAAAATTTTATTCGAAAAACATCAAACATTTTATCACTCGACTTGTCGATAATAATAAAAGACCTGGGTTAGATTTTACAGTCACATGGCACACCCCCATCTGTAATATGTCCCAGATTCAGGAAAGTGTATGATTATAAACAAATTCAATTTTCCTTCCTATACTCTGAAAAAGTTATCCTTTAGGAAAAGCAAGGCCAAAATTTTACTTTTTACAATCATAAAAAGGGGGAAAATCAAATATCCTTCGAGGCAAAAGAATAAGCTTCTTTGAAACCAAAACACCATAGTGTTTTTCATTACAGGTGTTTTTTATACAGTTTGTGGGTGGATATTTTAAAATGTAATCCCCTTTGTCTGTACTGATGTTGCTTGTTAATTATTCTTCATCGTCATCCAGTCCAAGAGAATCTCTTGGCTCGATGTTTATATAAACATCAGACACCCTGGAGACAAAGTTCCCTGTTTTCATGTAATTACAATTTACTGTTGGTAATCATAATTATAGATACAATGAAGTTGATTCAAAGTGGGTTTCAAAACCTAGAAGGGGTTGATCTTGGTGGAATGGTATCTCATTTTTAAGCTGGTGATATAGAAAAGACACAAATGCATTTTCTATAATGACACTTACAATAATATATGTTAAGAGTATACTCTGTCTCTCAACGATTAGATATTGATGACTCAATCACTATATTGGTATTAATGGTGTTTGAACCTATAGCCTCTATGAACAATAACTATTCTTTTAACCACTAAGGCTAGATAACTTGTGCTTATTGAGTACAATTTTTATATGTCAATATTTATTTATGAGATATGGAGATCGAGTATAAAATTCTATTTATTTATTTTAAGTATATATTATTTATTTTCTTCTAGTTAGGGGTGTAAACGAGTCGAGTTTAAACACTATTGAATTTGATTCGACTCGTTAAGATTTCGAGTCAAGTTCTAGCTTAAGTAATTTTTAACGAACCTGAGAAATTTAAGTTTGACTCAGCTCGTTAAGAACTCGGGTTATGTTCGACCCAATTTAGTTAAGTGTTGATCGATCTTTGAACGTGTCAGACTTGAGTAACTTGTCATCTGTCGCGTAAAAAAAATTTTGATACACAAGTTCTGTAAACTCAAACTTGTTTATTTTAAGGTATAAGGTATTAGTTTATAGTTTAGGATTTAAATTTTAGGGTTTAGATTTATGTTTAGGGTTTATATTTTAGGGTTTTAAGTTTAAGAATTTGAATTTTAAATTATAAAAATAAAAAATAATATATTATATTTTTCAAGTTCGAGTCAAGTACCAAGTAGCTCGGCTCGAATCGTTAAACACTCAAATTAAATTCGAACTAGAATTGAGCATTAATCAAGTTAAACTCGAATAACTCACGATTTATTTCATCTCATTTACGTTCCTACTTTTATTCTCATTAAGATTGAGAATCATGTATTTTATATATCTAATAATTAATTAATCTAATAAAATAATATATTATATCTTTAAATAAAATCATAAAATCAAATATTGATATTATAAAAACAATAAATAAAAATCATTTTAATATTATTATTTTTATAATTAGATTTGAATTAATAAGCTAACAACAAAGATTAGGATGATGCAGGAATTAGTGCATTATATTACAGTAGCAATAGCTGCATTATTCTCACTGTCACTCTCATTAACACTTTTGTCGGTGTTCGGAGTGATTCAACTTCAACACACACTTTTCACTCTCTTCTTCACTCCATACAACTCTCATCTACTAGGGGAGTCTGGGCCTGGGGTTCAGATTAATTACGACACCCATCCCCTGCCCTGCAGCTGCAGTGTCCTTTCTTCTCTGCAAATCTTATAGGATTCTAGGCCTAGCAAACTGAAAAAGTTGAAACTGTAATAGAAAATCCAAGCAGAAGCTAAAAAAACTCTCATGGATCTTCACTCCATTACCTCCTTTGCTCGGATCCTCCTTCTTATCGTCTTCACTGTGAACTCAAAAGGTTAAACCAAGCTCCCTCTTGTTCTGGGTTTCTCTCCCATTCACATTCTCAGCACCAGTAGCTTTTTGATGTTTACAGTAAAAAATTGATCTTTTTTCGTTTTCAGGTGTATTGGGTGCTTCTTTCACGTTTGTCAACCGGTGTAGCTACGCCGTGTGGCCAGGGATATTAGCAAATGCCGGCAGTCCTGCACTCGACAGCACAGGATTCGAGCTACCGAAAGACTCTTCCCGTTCGTTTCAAGCCCCAACGGGATGGTCGGGTCGTTTCTGGGCTCGAACGGGATGTAAATTCGACGGATCCGGTTCAGGCACCTGTGTTACCGGCGATTGCGGGTCGGGTCAGATGGAATGCAATGGACTCGGAGCTGCTCCGCCCGTGACTCTGGCCGAGTTCACTCTTGGAACAGGAGGGCAAGATTTTTACGACGTTAGCCTCGTTGATGGCTACAATATCCCCATGATCGTGGAAGGCACCGGCGGGTCGGGTCTCTGTGCTTCCACCGGATGTACAACTGATTTAAACCGCCAATGCCCGTCGGAACTCCGGGTCGGAGACAACGACGCTTGCAAGAGCGCATGCGAGGCATTCGGGAGTCCAGAGTATTGTTGCAGCGGCGAGTACGCCACACCCGCGACATGTAAGCCTTCAGTTTATTCCGAGATGTTCAAGGCCGCTTGTCCCAGATCTTACAGCTATGCCTACGATGATGCTACCAGCACATTCACCTGTACCGGAGCAGATTACACGGTCACCTTCTGTCCCTCTTCTCCGAGGTAATGATCAAGAAGATTATTTACTAAACTGAATTACCAGTAACAACTTACATGTTCTTTTTCTTAACGATGTGGGATTTTGTTACAGTCAAAAATCTTCCAGAGATGCTACTCCCACTACAGATACATCACAAGGTTCAGGGACAGAACCTGGGTTAACTTACTCTGATAATGGTTACGGGTACCCTAATTCTGGTTATGGATACCCTAATTCTGATTCAATCTCCGGGTCTGGATCAGGACAAACCGTGATGACAGATGGGTCATGGTTAGCTGGTTTGGCAATGGGAGATTCACCAAGAACAGCTTCTCCCAGTTTTCTGCCATTTTCAGTCATGGCATCAGCTGCTGTTTCAATCATGTTTTCATTTGTTTACTTGTAGCTCATTCTCTGTTGTTTATTTTGGGTTTTGTTAAATGTGAATTCTTTACCGATTTGCAGCTTTGGATGTTTTTTTTTTTATAAATCTGACAGATTCTTTGTCCAGATTGTAAACCTTCAGCTGCAATTTTAAATACACATTTAAAAGTATTGTTTCTGTTAACATTCTGGGAATTTTAGGACCAAACCTAAATTATTTAGGTTACTGTTGTTAATGAAGGAGTGTTTTTTACTGTAACAACAACGAAAATAATATATGTTCATATTCTTTGTAAAATTATAACCAAACGTTAGTTGGGCAATTAAGAGAAATATGAATAAATAATCAAATGGGGTATCGAAAAAGTAAGAATAAAGTGGAGTGGGACTAATTTCCTTTGAATTTTTTGCCAAATGAAAGACTTTTTGTTGTATTTGGGATCAAAATTTGGTACGTAGGAACTAGCTTTTTGACCATATGCACTCGGAGAATGATTACATACTAAAACAGAGTCATGATTTGAAGTTAAACGAGAAAAAAATAATATTTAAAAGTACTAAATAAATTTATAAATAAAAAATAATGACATAAAAATTAAAATTAAAATAAAAAACGGGTGAGGATCGTTTGTTTCTCTTCACCCTTACATAATTTTGTCACTAATTACATGTAATTAGTGATCTATAGAGATTGCTATAGATCTCATCTTATCAGGCCTTTTTCCATGAGTTCTAGAATTTCATTTCATATTAGGACGAAAATGAAAGAAAGATAAAGTTGGTAGCTAGACTGAAAATATGAAGAAGTTAAGTGGCTGGTATCAATATTTTTAGGTATTTACACTCCAACACTAATTATATTTGTAACAACCCGGATTTCGGATCCGAGTGTCGGGTTAACCCGAGAGTTTAGGCTTCGGTTTTGGGCTCCGAGTGAGAGGTTTTGGGCCTTGTTGGGCTGCTTGTTTGGTTGGGGTTGAATAGTTGTGTTGGGCTTGAGTTGTTGGTTGAGGGTTATTTGGTAATTACCAAAGAAGGATGAAAGAGAGGGTTGGGGGATTAGTTTCTCTGCAGAGTGATATCACCCTACTCATCTCTTTTCTCCCTTCATCTTTCATTCTTGAGGAAAGAAAAAGAAAGGTAAAAGGTGAAATCTTTGAGAGCTTAAGTTGGTTTTTCGTTTTTGTGGTTGTATGAGAGTTTTAAGGCTCGAGGAGATCTACAATCTAAGGTAAGAGTTGTTTGGTTTGGTGAAGAAAAAGAGGAAGCCCCATCTCAAAGGCAAGGCAAGGAGAAAGCTTAAGGAGGAAGAAGGAAGGTCGTTTTTGTTATTGCCTGCAAGAGGTTGGTACTCCCAACTCTTCTATTTATCTTGCATTTCATGGTAGAGTGCATAACATATAGAAATTCATGTATGAATGCTTGGTTTGAGCTTTTGGGTCTTTAATGGTGAATTTCGTAATTGTGTGTTTGATGGCTTGAAAATAATGTTAAAACACTTGAAACCTTTCTAAGAATGAGTAAAAACACTTTAGAATCGAATAGATTAATGTTTGAGAAGAATCCCTAGAAATTTCTAAGTACAGACCTGCATTTCGTGTAGGGGTATCGATACACGGGCTACCGGTATCGATACCCATGAGTGGAAATAGGCTAAGTGGCCAGGTGTACCGAACCATGGTTCGATACCGGGACCTCTAGTGGCATAATGGCATCGATGCTGGAGGGTCCTCTTTTGTTGACTTTGAAAATGGTCAAAGGGTATCGATACTAGTATCGATACCCATGGTTCGATGCCTTCTTTGGGTGGGTATCGAGGCAGGGTGGTTCGATACCCCATATAAGGGTATCGATACCCCTGCGAAAATTGGACAAGTTAAGTATGGTTTGAGGTTTGATCAGAGGATTAAAGGTTAAAATGGATCTTATAATCAATGAAATGAACTGTTTAACCAAGATTGATGTTTATAACCCCGAAAGACTAAAGTATGATAAGTCTTAATATATCTTGTTGTGCTAAGATCCTAGGTGGACCGTTTGTGTGGTTTGAGTCCTTATGTGATGGAAATCCGGATATCCATAAGTGTTGCAACACGTTAAAGGTCATCCGATGTAACATGCCGGATGATGTTTTGAAGACTTTTATTCCGAGTGTTGGGCGACCTCACTCGAAGATGTTCGATGTAACATTCCGAGCATGGGGTTGGTTGGGCGGCCTCCACCCCTTTCCGAACATTGGACGGCCTCGTTCGAAGATGTCCGATGTAACATTCCGGGCATAGGATTTGAGAACGGCCTCAATCCTGAATGTAGGATCCCGGTGCTGTGTGGACGCGGGCCTCACTCTTGTGTGTTATTTTGTGATGTGACATGTATATGATGTGTGCGATATTATACATTGTTTATGCATGTGGTAGGCAAGCATGCTAGATCATCATTTCATGCACGATGTTTATATGTTATGCTTTACTGCTTATGATATGCATGATGTTGGCCGAGTTCGGCATACCCACTGAGCTTTAGTAGCTCAGCGTTCGAAATATGTTTTCGTGCGTAGGTTAGCGTAAGCCGGTTCGTGGAGCACCATCGAGGTTTGGATTTCAGCATCGACCTATGTCAGGATACATTTATAGATTAGTGGGCTAGTACTTGGTTGGACCCTATGTATTTTGTAACTCTGTTATTTTAATTTGGGTCGAATGTTTTAATAGTTTGTAATATTTTGAAGCTCCGATTATCTTATATTATTTTGAGCTTGCGTTTTAACTTAAATGGATTTTATAAATAGTATTTTGGACTTGAATTGGATTTTAATTATTAGGTTTTCGAAAGAATTTTAAAATACAGGTTTTGGGCTGCGACATCCGGGTTGGAGTGTTACAATATTTCTTTGACGATTTTCCCATTATATTTTCGTAATTGCTTACTAATGTAGCCTAATTATACAAATTTTGTTATTATTTCAATTGATTGATTCAATGAAAAGAATTTTGAAGGAATTGAAATGAATAAGAATTTACGTATTTTTAAAAAATCATTAAAATTAAAATTTAAAATCTAACCTTAATTTTTCATATCCTAAACCCTATACTTAAAAAATACACTCTAACCCTAATTCGTTAAACCTAACAACAACTTTTAATCTTGAATCCTAAATTATAAATCCACTAATTTAAAGTAAGACACAATAAAAAAAACTTTGTCACGGTTGCTCATCTTGCCTACCCCTCTCATGGGCACTCGGTGAAATCAAATAATTAAAGAGTCACGCTAATACCACTTGTCACGAGGTCATTACCTTCTTCCTAAAAGACATGTCTGATAGGATATGTAGCGTTACTGTTTATATATCTCAAGACCTTCCTTTTCTTTTTCAATGTGAGATTAATGTTTCTTACCTCTTTTCAAAAGTGATATTAAATTTAAATTATCTGAAAATCCAAGAAAAACATCAAAATGTAACTAGTGTTTATAAAAAAAAAAAAAAGAAAAAAGAAGGTCTTACTTCCTTAGCAGCAACAAAAGCTTTCTTAGTTTAATCTCACATAGTCTAACTAGAAGAAGAAAAAATTGATCCCATTAGATACTTTCATATGAAGCAGTAAGAATGTTGTCTGAAAATGAACACACTTAAGTTGTCTGAAAATCCCATTAGAATGTTTTGAACAACGAAATTAACAGTAAGAAAAAGAGAGAAACATATGAAGCAGCCAAGGAACAACAACTAAGAACAAAGAAGAAAGCCCAAAACCATCAAAAACAGGAGTATCTTTCATGTTTCCTGTATCCAAGTGCGAAACAGAAACAGCTAGTGCAAATGCTGAAGCTTGTCTTATATACAGAAAGTAGTTGTCTTCAATGCAGACCTAAAGAATAATGAAGATTTCGGGACTGTGCTTTGGCTCATGAACTAGAACTAGGGATGGCAATGGATCCTGGACCCGACCCGAATCCTTAGATTCAGATTCGTTTTATAGGGTCTGGATCTTAAAATTTTAGACCCGATGAATCTGAGTCAGATCTGGATCTTCTAATTAAAATACGGATCTAGATCTGGATCTGACATTTAAGACCCGAACTTAGACCCAGATCCGTTTACCTATTTATTAAAAAACTCACCTTTAGTTTTAATATATATATATATATATATATATAAATATAATTATAGGTTTTATATTTCACAATATTCTCTAATTATAATTTTTATTTATTTATGACAAAGAGACTTTTTGAATGAATACATGTTTATTCTACTATTAACGAAGATTGTGATGATGATGCGAAAATGGTAAATATCTTGACAAGTTATATAAGAAAGTTATTATATTACATACCTTTAATATTAATATTTAAATTTCACAAATATTATTTTCATAAAATAATTTTTTTTTCTCTTTAGTTGGTAGTTTATTGTTTGTTTTAGGATGTTTATGATTTAAGTAGTGATGAAGACGTACTCTAAAAAGTAAAAATACGATACTCAGTTTGCGACAGTAAAATATTTTATGATCTACATTTCTTAATATTTGTATTATTTGAAAGATATTTGTATAATTATTGAATTTTTTTAAGATTTTAATTTATCATTTTTTTAAGATTTTAATTTATCATTTTTTTATCCTGATACTAGTTTATTGAAATTAATCTTTTTTTCATCAAAGTTGTGATGTAAAATTAATTAATGATAGTTTTATTACGTTAAAAAATAGGTCAAATAATCATTTTTTAATAGATCCGTTTTGAACCCGTTTTAGACTCGGATCCGTAAGATCCATTGGATCTGAATCTGTGTCTCAATTTTCTAGACCCGCGGATCTGGATCCATGATGTAAAAATGGATCTGGATCTGAATCCAGCTGGACCCGGTCCAAATCCGACCTGTTGCCATCTCTAACTAGAACTTTGCATGCATAGATATAAAGACCATGCCTTATGTCACGACTTAAAGAAAGACGAGAATGTTAATTTTGACATTAACCTCACATCGAAAAAGAAAGAAGGGGTGTTGTTATTACAGCAAACTACTCAAAATTGTTGCAGTAACAAATGAAATGTCTACCAACAGATCAATGAAAGGCATAAATATACTACAGAGTGTTTTTGAATCAAAGATCACCTTATGAAATGATGAACCAGATACTAGTGTGCCTAGGACATCACTGAGCAAAAAGATCACCAATCCTACCACACCAGCCTTACCTTTGCTAGTATTGTTTGTCGATCATCGGCCATTAGATGCCGTCAAAGATTTCTTCGATCTCCAACAGTTGAATATCTTGGTATATATGTTCTTGGTTCTAAATGTCAGCAAAACATCCAAACCGAATCCAACAACGGAGGCAATAGCCATTACGATAAACACGAGAGCATAACAATGGGATCCTACACAGGTATTCCCACCTCCTGGTGTTGGAGTAGCCTGTGCATCGTATAGGTACCCTGCAAGCAGGCCAGAGAAGAGGAAAGAACCTATGGGAAGGTTGAGAATTAAAATGTTGTAAAGTAGACCATAGTATTTGAGACCAAATAGTTCCGAGGCAACAGGGACGGTCACGGCAAGACGGACTCCGAAACAGAAGCCAATAACAATTGAACCGATGTAAAGGCAACCAGGCACAGCCAATGCCATGAGAAGGAAACCAACTGCCATTAGTATCTGAGATGTTGCATTCCAAAGTGGCCGAGGTGTTCCAGCTTCCCTGTAGATAGTTCAAAGTCCATGAATGGGCACTAAAGAATAAGAACTAAATTATAAAGGATAAAATACACGAATGGTCACTAAATTAAAAAAAATGATCTTTTGACCATAAAAGTTTTGAAAATATAAAATGGTCATTGAACTTATCAAAATTTTATGAATCAATAACTGGCTTTTATATGATAGTGATGAATTTCGATAAGTTTATATGCCATTTTATAATAATTGAATAAGTTTAATGAACATTATTTTATAATAGGTTATAGGTTTAAAACGCAGCCTAAGAACTGAAACTTACTTGAGGAAGTGCTCGGAAACTGATCCCGAAATGATCCGTCCGAAGAAACCCCAAATGCTGGTCAATGAAATGAACATTGAAACGTCGGCGTGGCCGTGGGCCGATCCGATTTGTGCCATATTATTTATCACCGCCATACCCGTGCCGACCCCGCAAAGGAACGATACAAACAAAACCCAAAAGTCCCATGTCTGCATCGCCTCCAGCATCGTGTGTTCCTCTCCTATCACCGGCATAGTCTTCTCCACCACCACCGATGCAGCATGTACCACTTCTATTTGTTCAGGGTCAACCCAATTTTTCTCCTCTGCCGTCGACGTTGTTTCCTCTTTCAGCAACGGTTCCCGTCGCTCCATGTCACCTTCGAAACCCACCAAGCGCCAACTCTTAAGAAACGAATATACCGGAACCGCCAGCGGACTGGCTAACAAGATTAAAAGAATAACCGCAAAAACGAGCCGAATTACTTGATTGGATGAATCGATTAGATCGTAAGCTAAAAGATAAACAGCGACAACGATGGCAACCGCGTTGAATATTGCGAAATAGCGGATTTCTTCCATCTCTGAAGCCACGGAGGTGGATTGCGGGACTTCACGAAGGAAGAAGATCGCGCTAAGGCAAACAGCGAAAGGAATGACAGCCAGCATGATGAGGAATCTGGCTGGATCATCGGAGAAAAGAGAGGAGCAAAGGTCGGTGAAGATAGCGGTACTGAGACCAACGTACCCTTTCAAGATTCCAGAGACCGGACCACGGTTGCGCCGGAAGTTGCGGATGCAAGTTACTAAAACGGCGGTGTTCATCCATGTCGTACTGTTCCCTCCCATGCACATGAATATACACATCTGTAAACAGTAAATTCAAATTTTCATAGCGAATTGTTGAGATTTTTCAACTAACGCGAAGCACATATACCTGCCAGTAAGAAAGGGGTTGAATTTTCCGACTAACAACGAGCCACTGAGCGCCATAGCCTATCAAACCTTCAATAGCACCGATGAGGAGGATCACCGGAGTAGGCAAACGATCGGAAGCAAACCCGGCAAGAAGACCAAAAGCCTTACCCACATCTTTAGCCACAGACAGATTGTTAAGCTCGAGCTGGGTAAGGTTCATCATCGTTTTAATAGCATCGGAGTAGTTGGGAAAAGTATAGTTGTTGCCGGAAATTGCCTGCACCCAGACTGCAGAAACGAAGCCCAACCATTTCCAGGCACTAAACCTGCAAGTTTCTCGAATCCCCATGAAAACAAACGCCTTCTGGCAAAGCAAAAACCTTCCAGTACTGTGATGACGACAATACTTTGAACGGCTATTGGCTAATGTAGGATTGGAAATTTCAAGCGGTTTGAGTATTTGAGACGAGCGGCATTCATATTTAATTTGGCAACACTTTATTTATTTATTTTGAATAAAGGCTTAAAGGGATTTTTGATTTTTTCCCCTTAAATAAAAAGAAATAAGAAATTTTTAAAAATTTTAAAATTTAACATCTTTTAACCGCGCTCTAAATTTATGTTCCTTAAATTCCCAAGCACATATATTGTCTATATTCTCATGTTAGAAGTTGTTTTTTACTTCATTGACAGATATGAAGTAGATGTACGATACGATAGTCTTATTTTAATATCAATCGAAAATGTTATAATATATAAAATTAAAAATATTATATTTTTTTATAATGTTTTAGATTGGTGTCTCGTAACAGTAACATTACTTAAAGACAATTTTAATATAATAAAAAATATCAATATCGATATTAAAAGACAAAAATTAAAGTTTAAAGTTTAATCATGAATATAAAATATTATAAAGAATATAATATTTTTAATTTTAAATTCTATATCTTATACTATTTTCTATTGATATCGTATCATTAAACTTGCTTTCTGTCCTTGTTCCCTCCATCTGCTCCTGTTTCTAAAATCAAGTACTGTCGGCTTATAATTGGGCATATCAACTCAATGGCAAGTTACAACCAATCGTTTAGGGTTTGTACGAAGTAGGATTAATTCACACGTGACTTAAAAGGAAAGGTAGAACCAAGCGGATGGAATGGGCAGTGTGGCCCACGGACATGTACCGACCGACTCCTAATCCCGGTTCTCCTGTCGCTTCAGTTCCCTCTTCTCTCGCTGTAACGATGGGCTGACGTGTTGTTAGAAAATTTTGGGCCTTTTAGATTTTCTAGGCCTTTTGCTTATTGTTGGATTTATGAGCCATTTTGTTGTTGGATTTTTTTTAAAGAAAAAGGTAAACTATATTTTAGCCATTTAGTTTAAATGTAATCCTTTTATTTAAAAACTAACCAAAAAAAAAAGATGTTTTTGTGTTACATTTTCTTGTTCCCTAGAATGTCTTTATGATCTGTGCCTAACAACTCTTAGTAGAGTATGTTTCCTCTCTCCAATGATGTTTTTGTGTTACATTTAGTTATTGTGTCTAACATTTATGTATTGTCCTACTCTTCATTTGATTCCAAGGGAAAAATAAATAAGATTATTTCGGATGTAATTTTAATTTCTTATGAAAATATCGTAAGGTTGTAAACGAACTAAACGTTTAGCGAATTGTTTGGCGAAAAAGTTAATTTATGTCCGTTTGTTTATTAAATGAACGAATATGAATAAGATTTTTCGTTTGTGTAATTAAACGAATGAACATACACACAAAAGACTCGTTCATTTATTTATATTTGTGAATGTTCAGTAATCCGTTTGTTTATATTCATTTAAATTTTTTCACATATGTCTAGGGGTGAGCATTAGATCAAGTCAAGTCGAGTTAAAAAATTCGAGTTACTCGAGTTGGGAAGTCTTATTTTATGACTCGTTAAAAACTTCATTATTATAGGCCTGGGGTGTTCATTCATTTACGTTCGTTTATCATTTAAACGAACGAACACGAACAAACTACAATCTTTAACAAACAAACAAAAACAAAAAGATTATAATCGTTTATTTATTCAGTTAAAATTAAATAAACGAACAATAACACACCCTCTAAGAATAATTTGTGGCTCTAACTCAACACTCAAACAAACCCTTTGCTTGACTCTTTTGATTCAGATTATTAATCCCTGAAACATCAAATCAAAGGAGAGTAGTTCCAGGAAGAAGATGCTGAGCACAAAGGGTCCAAAACACCAACCAGACACGTGTAATCACACTTACAATAACATTAATGAGAAAATAAAACAAAAAAGTTGGTCAATTAGACACATTCAAGGGGAACTAATATATAAAAAGTAATTAAATAAATATATTTAATCAGTTTATTAAATTATTTATTTTTATTTATCGTATTTTTATGTCGTAAGTTTTAAATCTATTAAAAAAACTCATCTTCCTTCTTTAGAGTTCTTATTCTCCTACCCTTTAGATACTATTAGGATTAAATTTATAATTCGTAAAAAGATAAAAGATTAACTACTTTGTTATGAATTATATCCTATATTTCACTATTATCTTTTTGTCTTAATTATGTATATATGGTTTTATTTCGTCAATAAATCATTTAAAAAGTGATACATAATCTATTTTTTAAAAAATTCTCCATTAACCTTTAAAGATTTACTATTTTCTCATTTTAACTCTTAAAATTTAAAAATTAAAAAAATATATTTAAAATATAATTTTAATTCTCCTATTTTTTTTTCTCTTCTTAGCTTTATAATTTTTTTTCTTTATCTTTTTTCTTTTCTATTTATCTTTTATTACTATATTTGATATGACTTAAAAAAATAAAAAAAATATGAATATGAATAAAGAATTTATTTGTCGTCTCATTCGTATCAACTAACAAAAATAAAATCTCATAATAGAAAAAAAGGTTTATATACGTTATATTCGCAAATCGAATATAATTCATGTATCAACTAAGTATTTAATCCATACAAAAAATATAGAGTTAAGTCAAGTTATCGACATTGTAGAATCAGACACATGAGAGTTATGTCTTTCCATCCTTGGCAAAAGAATTCCTGTGGTGGGGTATTGTTAGTTAGCATTTGTATTATATCCCAAAACTAGATCAGCTCAGATCGGATCAAATCAAAATTAACCTGTGTTTTGATTAATAGGAAAAATCCAACAGCAAATGGACATTCACTGGTTTGTGAAGAAAGGAATGTCGAGTTGTTGCCACATACTTTTGGACAAGTTTGTGGAACAACTCAAACCCTAGGGATGTCAAATCTCGGAGGGCTTAAAACAAATCCGGTAACTAAAAATAGACACAAAATTTTATGTTAAAAAATAAATATATAAAATTTTAAACGATAATAAAAAAAACGTAAAAATTTTTTAAAAAATTTAAATCTTATACGAATTTTAGAATTTTAAGTACTCTTTTGATCGATTTCACCGATAATAATAGTACGTTGAAGCAAATGGCTTTGTATGGATCGGTTGATTCATTTTCCAAGGTCGTGTTCTTGTCTTTTACGCAAAGAATCCTTTTGAGGAACACCAAGATTGAGAAATTAGGGATTTGTGTTCGATCCTAGATGGGACCATCCTCTTTGTTCTACTGGGATTATGTTTAGAGTCATCAAAACTTAAACAACTAATTAACTTACTAAGACTAGATCCCACATGCTCACTAATGCACTAAACATGTCACAGTTTTAAATAAATTTAGTTTGTTTTAAAGGGTTTCAGAATATTTTATTGTTACGGGTTCGATTTTAATATCTTAAAAAAATAGATTAAATTTTTAAGTGTTAAAGTTAAAATTACATTAACGAATGATCAAAATAAAATGATATTAGTAGTTTGAAGATTAATTTAGAACATTCTAAAATTTTTGAACCAATTTAGAATGTGGTCAGAGCTTGGGGATTGATATAGAATATATACTTCAATATTTAAGAATCACTCGTTAGCAGAGGTAAGTAATTGATCGAGTTGAGTTGAGTTAAAAATTTTCTTGTTATTCGAATTGACGAGTAATATTTTACAACTCAAACGTTATCTGATTTTTTTATTTGAGTCGTGTTTTCGAGTTCTTATAATTAGTTAATTGTAATTATTTATCATGTTATAATACGATTTGATTTCAATTCAAACGACTTTCTTTAATCATATATTATATGTGTATATATATATATATACATATATGGTAATACTTCTTTATATTTTTATATATCAATATATATTTCATAAAATTGAGAGGTTCGTCTCGAACTTAAAAATAAATCCTTTAATTACTAAAAATTTTGAGTTATTCGATTTGTTCAAATTTTCATTTTGTATCTCGAATTTTATTTGAAAAATTTTCGAATCGAGATTATAAAATTTCGAATTGAATCAAAACGAGTAGTATATTTTTACTTCAAGTTGAATTTACTCGTTAGGTTCAAAACCGAATAAGTTTAATGGATAAGTTAAAAGGTTTATGTATACTTTTCTTGATGGACCACACATATTATTATATAACGTACGAAATAATTCAATGTCCATGTTTATAAGATCATTCAGGTCTTTTAGGACTTTTCTCTTTGGATTAATCAAATAAATGACTTCTTTTATTTGAATAATAAATAAAAAATTGCTTTAATAATAATTTTTTAAAGAAAATTATGTTCATAGAATAAAGTCACTCCATAAGGGTACTCAAAATTTATATTTATATTATTCAGTGACCATAATAAAATAATAAATTTATTTAATTAAACATGAGTTTAACTCTTGAATATATTATATTTTTAATATTTTAATTTAAAATATATAAATTTATAATAATATTTTAATAACTAAATGGGTGTTCGATCAACTAATAAAATTGATTCACTCAAAATTTTATAGACAATATAAAGCATTTATAATAGAGACACAAAAAAGTACGGTGAAAAAGTGTAGTGAAAAAGTATAGTAGAAAAATTCTTTTAAAATTTTTGGTTTGAGGTATATGTGTTTAGTATTACTGTCAAAAAGTGTTTTTAAAAAAATAAATAATTATTTTAGACATGAAGTTATAGGTTAAAAAATATATATTTAAATGATAACCAAATTCTTTTATATTATAATATTAACTTAAATTATAATAAAATATAAAAATATTAATAAATGAATATATAATAAATTATTTTTGAAAAATATTTTTTGGTAATGTTTTTTTAATTTGACATGAATATATATAATTTATGTTAAATATAATTATATATTTGTAAAAATTAAATTATAATAAAATATAGTAAATGAAGGTTAAAATTGTAATCTAACTCTTAAAAGTACTTTTCTAACCGCAAAACTTAAAAATTTTAACTTTAGCGTTTAGGTTGAAAAACATTTTTTAAACGCAGTTTTTTCTTAAGTTAACTGTTTAGTATTGTTTATGCTTTCTAAACTAGTTTTGGGGTCAAAAACTGGTTTAGAAGGCAATGCTATATCAAACCTTACTTGTAATTATTAATGAAGTTTAGGGGCAATTTCTCACCATCTTTCTCTATATAAGCCCCATCGCCTTCAATTCTCATCACCTTCACTTCCAACTTTCTGCAGAAGAAACTTGAGCTCACAAATTCAACAACAATGGCGATGGCTTTCAAGATGGTACATCTTTTTTTCTTCTTCTCACTTCATTTAACTTTAATTAAATCTAACCCGTCGTGCGATCCAATAGGCTACAACTGGGATGTGGGTGGCCGATGAGTGTAAGAACTCATTCATGGAGATGAAATGGAAGAAAGTTCACAGATATATAGTGTTCAAGATCGACGAGAAATCGAGGCTGGTGAACGTCGATAAAGTCGGCGGTCCCGGCGAAAGCTACGATGATCTCGTAGCTTCCTTGCCTACCGATGACTGTCGATATATCGTCTTTGATTTTGATTTTGTCACCGTCGATAATTGTCGGAAAAGCAAGATCTTCTTCATTGCATGGTCCGTCGCTTTTTCTAATTATTTCGTCACTAATATATTTAATGGTTAAATTATTATCGTCACTGTAGTTTCATATCATAAAGTCATAACACTAGTAAACAAAAATACCATATTTTATATCAAAATACATGGTATCTGGTATACATAAGAACAATAATTAGAGTATTATATGCTCTAGTGGGTTGATAACAAGCAAATAATTGAGATGTTGATTAGTATTTTTGAGGACATGTAATAATAGTGCTACATGATTAATGAAATGGAATCTAAGCATCTCTACGCTTAATAAATTATTTTATTGACGGATTGATTTAAATGGTAAACAGTTTGGTATCGATGTATCATTTAAGTAGGTCTCAAGTTCGAGTCATTACGTATGCAAAAAATCCTCGTTGTAAAACTCACCTACCGAAATCAAGTGTATGATGTAAATCGACCCGAATTAGTCATAATAAAACAAAAAGTAATTATTTTATTTTATTTAAGTACTTAACCCTAATCCATTTTAATTACTGTTGGCTTATAGGTCCCCAGTGGCATCAAGAATTAGAGCAAAAATGTTGTATGCAACATCTAAAGATGGGTTGAGGAGAGTGCTGGATGGCATCAGCTATGAAGTTCAAGCAACTGACCCCACTGAGATGGGGATTGATGTGATTAAGGACAAAGCTAATTAGGGTTTTAATTATATATGCAATCATGTTTATCAGCATCTTTTACTTTAAATAACTACATGTGCTTCCTTTATTTTTCTTCTTCTTACTTTTTTTTCCTTTTTTTGTTAGTTTTCTTTTAGCATTGATGTAAGTTAATCTTCTAATTTATAATAATCATTTTCATGTCCCATGCTCTCTTATCTGAGGACAAGGCATCCATTAATTTCATATTTTTCTTGTCGATTTTCATGCTTAACTCAAAGAAAATACGAGATAACTCTTTTATTTTTATTTACTTCATTTACGGTATCAAAATTCAAACTCTAAAATTTAAACACTATTTAAGGAGCATAGCTTGTCATCTCACTACACCAACCGGTATTTGATCTAATTCAATACATGGCAACATAACTTCTTAGAAAATTCAAGTTTGCATACCCCAATGAGTGGCTCCAGTAGAAAATATGACGATGTTCATCTTAAAAGACTCAAATTTGAATATTTATGTGTGCAAGGTGTATGCACATGTTCATCCTAAAAGTTAAAAAAAAAATTATGAACAAATACTATCACGTAATCAGATCAACATATTCAACCCGAAATCCAAAATGAATTCAATCCAAGTTGTCATTTGGTATATTTGCAGAAGGAAATGCATGTCCCAGGTCATAGTTTACCACAAAAGAATCCTTGGTTTGGCACCTAACTTCCTACATCACCTTGTAATTTGTACAAATATCTGTGGGTGGGTTTGCAGTCTCCTGTTTGTTTACCATTCTGTCTAATCAACCTTGTTAAAGGTGAATCAGTTAGGTAAGCCTTGATTTTAGGCTTCTGCTAATTAATCATACATAAAAAAAGGTTGTGAATTCAATGATAGGGCATCTTTGTTTTGCATTAACCTTTCTCATCTTCCACTAAAGAGGCATTGCTTGTAAAGTTGTAATAACCCTAATGCTTTCATCAGATGTATCATTTAAGGGTAATTTTCCTTTTACTCCATTTCAAGTTTATGGTGTAAATGCAATCATTTGAGTTAGTTTTAAAACTCTGTAATGTTATAGAAGTTTATGCTGCAATTATAGACTCGTTCCAAGCTTTAGCCAGGTGCTGTAATGTATTTGGGCTAAGGGATTTTTACCATCAAGCTCAACTGTTGATGATTGTGTTAAATAGACTCCAAATATAAGTAAAGAAAATAGCTTCACCCTGTGCTTAAAACAAATAGTGAGGTTTGTTTTAGGATTCGTTAGACATGTATTTAGACAAATACGCTTCAAGGGTACTGTCTGTAAGAACATCTTCATCCAATGTAGTGTTAAAATCCTAATGAAACAGTAGCTGCTCTCAAGTCTGAACCAGGTTTTCATGTCTATCATCCAATATCGATTTCTGCTCTTCTGTGATATGGTGGACACTGGACGTTCCAAGAGACAAATGTCAACTTGAGCAGCATCTTTTTGCCTAAATTCCAGTGGAACTCAGAAGGCTAATGATATAGGATTCATTATTATTTTTCAATACCTTTGCAACGTGCTCTCGTAGCTCAGTTGGTTAGAGCACCCGTTTAGTAAGCGGGAGGTCTTGAGTTCGACTCTCAACGAGAGCAAGGTTTTTTTTTAACCTTTTTTCTCCGCAAATTCCGATAACTCGGAACTTAAATGAGTCAAACTTGCTGAGTCAGTCTATTGGAGCGAACGCCAACTCGCCAACAAACAGACACTTTTACACAGCTCAAAAGCAGGGAAGCAGACAACGTGGGACCCATTCCATGGATTATCGAAATCATCACATGTCTGCCACGAGACAAAACTCGATGCACGGGGATAATAAATAAAATAATCCTCACCGTCCACTCTGACGAATTGGGTGGGCCCATCGCCTTATCTTCAATATCAACCGTCCGATATGTTTCGCAAATATTTCCAAACCTAATCCAAAATAGGAAACCCTCTGAAATTAATCTGTCCGTTGATTTCCCGTCAAATTAAAATCTGAAAAATTAAATTACAACCCTTTACCTTTATCTTTTTCTCTCTTTTAATAAAATTAAATGCACCCATTGGTTAGGTTAGCTGCCCAGACACAGCTTTAAAGTTCCTTGGAGGGGAGTTTTTGATTTCCCATGGTTACTGGAGGGTCTAATAACAATTTTAATCCCTACACTATTTAATCTCTTTAATTTAATATAATTTGATTCTTTTACCATTGTTATTAAGGCTGATATAGAGATATTATAAGGTTAATTTGGATATAAAATTCATCTTGTTCAACTTGAATCAAAATGAGCAATTTGATTATAATATTTTCTTTAAAATTAATTTTTTAATTCATTTCTTTTATAAAAAAAATAATACATTACATTTATTTTCAACTCCAAACTGCCTGACAACTACCTAAGGCTAAGTGTTCATATTGGTATGATTCCCATTTTCCAACCAGGAGTCAGTTTGGTATGCCTCTCAAAAAATGTGTATTTCAGTACACCATTTTATTTTATTTTCAAATAATATTTTTTAAAATTATTAAATATAATTTTAAAACTCGAAATTATCCTATAATATTATTTATGAAGTTGGGTTTTCTTTTTTAAAAAAAAAAATTGGTTCATATTTTTCCTACATATAAATTTAATTTAATTTAATTGAATCTAACAATTCACCATCGCTGTCTCGTCTACATTACTAATTAAGAGCCAAGAGATTGTGTGGATGTGTACTGTTTAACTACCGGGTCTATTACAGGACAGTGATGTGTAAAATTCGGGGAGTTATACGGACCGTAGTAGAAACGGTTTAAAGATTTTGAGATCTTATATAATTTATTAAAATAACCCTTTATTTTATTAAAAATATTATTACTTTTAAAGATTTTTTGGATTTTATTTAATGATATAAATTTTTTAAAATTTTATTAATTAAAAAATATTAATAAATAATCCTCTTAGTAACAATAAATTAAATATAAACATATAAATTAATGATACAACCTATAGGCTATAAAGAAAAACATCATTATTTTAGACAAAATAAATAAAATATTAAATATTCACATTAATTAATGATATTATAAAAAATAAAGGATCAAATTATGTTAAAATAAAGTAAACAGACTAGATTACAAATATACACATAATATAGGGACCAATACAAATATTTGATCTTTTTAAACAGTCAAATGTATCCCTTTTGTCGTTAATTAATTGGACTTGAGGGATTAACTGTTGTTTTAAATTAATTAAAAAATTAGATAATATAATTAAAGAATTTCTTATAACACTCTCTTCTCCGAGTGCTCACTCACTTCACTCCACTCTTTCAATGGCGACGGTATTTTCCAGTTTTGTTCCTTTGTTTCTTCTTCTTTCGATTTTCTCTAATTTCTCAGGGTCATTTTCCACCGTTGAATCTGTTAAAACCTTTATCTTTCGTGTGGATTCTGAATCAAAGCCGTCCATTTTCCCCACACATTACCACTGGTACACTTCTGAGTTTGCTGAGCCAACTCGCATCCTCCATACATATGACACCGTCTTCCATGGCTTCTCGGCGTCTTTAACCGAAGCCCACGCCGCTTCCCTTGGTAACCACCCTTCGGTTCTCGCTATTATCGAAGATCACCGCCGAGAACTTCATACAACTCGCTCACCTCAGTTCCTTGGCCTCAGGAATCAGCATGGGCTTTGGTCGGACTCCGATTATGGTTCGGATGTCATAATCGGAGTTTTCGATACTGGGGTTTGGCCTGAACGACGTAGCTTCTTGGACACGAATCTCGGACCGGTTCCTGCTCGCTGGAAAGGGGTTTGTCAAACCGGAGCTAGATTCGTTGCTCAAAACTGTAACCGAAAACTAATCGGTGCGAGATTCTTCTCTAAAGGTCATGAAGCAGCCGCTGGACCGGGTGGTCCTATCGCGGGAATCAACCAAACGGTCGAGTTTATGTCGCCGAGAGATGCTGACGGTCACGGAACTCACACGGCCTCTACGGCTGCCGGGAGACATGCATTTCGCGCCAGTATGGGAGGATACGCCGCCGGAATAGCGAAAGGCGTGGCGCCGAAAGCGAGACTGGCGGTTTACAAAGTGTGCTGGAAGAATTCAGGTTGTTTCGATTCTGACATTTTAGCCGCTTTCGATGCTGCCGTTAAAGACGGTGTCGATGTAATTTCGATTTCCGTCGGCGGCGGAGACGGAATCTCCACTCCATATTATCTCGACCCGATAGCAATTGGAGCATACGGTGCGGTTTCGCGAGGGGTATTTGTTTCATCCTCTGCTGGAAATGATGGACCTAACATAATGTCGGTTACCAATCTTGCTCCTTGGTTGGTCACCGTTGGAGCGGGAACAATTGACCGGAATTTCCCGGCAGCCGTAGTCCTCAGTGATGGGCGGAGGTTAAACGGCGTGTCATTGTACTCCGGCGTGCAGTTGAAAGGAAAGATGTATCCGGTGGTTTATCCTGGAAAATCTGGGGAACTCTCAGCTTCATTATGCATGGAGAATTCTCTTGATCCTAACGTTGTTAGGGGAAAAATCGTGATCTGTGATCGAGGGAGTAACCCAAGGGTGGCTAAAGGTATGGTTGTGAAGGAAGCCGGTGGAATCGGCATGATTCTTGCTAACGGTGCTTCAAATGGTGAAGGTTTGGTCGGTGATGCTCATCTTTTGCCCGCTTGTGCTCTCGGGTCCGATGAAGGGGATGCGGTGAAAAAGTATGTTTCGTCGTCACCAAATCCGACAGCCACTATCGATGTCAAGGGTACTGTGATCGGCATTAAGCCAGCTCCGGTTGTAGCTTCCTTTTCTGCGAGAGGGCCCAATGGGTTAAACCCTGAAATTCTTAAGCCGGATTTGATTGCTCCCGGAGTAAATATTTTGGCTGCTTGGACTGATGCTGTTGGCCCGACTGGGTTAGAGTCCGATCCAAGGAAAACAGAGTTCAATATTCTGTCAGGAACCTCCATGGCTTGCCCTCATGTTAGTGGTGCAGCAGCTTTGCTTAAATCGGCACACCCTGATTGGAGTCCAGCCGCAATTCGATCGGCTATGATGACTACTGCAAGTATAACTGATAATACAAATCGGCCTATGACTGATGAAGCAACAGGGAAGCCATCAACTCCTTACGATTTCGGTGCCGGGCATCTCAATCTCGGTCGTGCAATGGATCCAGGACTTATTTACGACATTACTAATAGTGATTACGAGAGCTTCTTGTGTGCCATTGGTTATAATCCTAAGTTAGTACAAGTTGTCACGCAGTCTCCGGTTGTTTGTCCAATGAAGAAGCCATTGCCTGAGAACCTTAACTACCCTTCCATCGCTGCATTGTTTTCAACCACATCAAGGGGTCCATCAAGCAAGACGTTTACCAGGACCGTGACCAATGTGGGTCAGGCAAACGCTGTTTATGTTGCTAATATAGTGGCACCGAGAGGAGTTACCATGACGGTGAAACCGATGAAGTTAGTGTTCACACCTGCAGTGAAGAAGATAAGCTATTCTGTGACCATAACAGCAGATAGCAAGCATCTGGTGTTGGATGATGCAGGAGCTGTTTTCGGGTCATTGACATGGACAGATGGGAACAACAATCATGTTGTGAGGAGCCCCATCGTGGTTACACAGCTGGATCCCTTGTAAACTAGTAACCCCGTGACTCGGTTCGATCCATGTAGGCTTTCATCTAGTATGCAAGAGTGGGATGACTGAGTTTTTAAGGTAGCATTTTGTTCCCTTTCTGTGTGTTTTGTTGAGTTCATCTTTGGCAGGGGCAGGATTAGTGATTTGAGGGATGGTTTAGTGTTGGGTTTTTACTTTAATATCTCTTCATCATATATATGTTTTCTTAATCTTTAAGAAGATTATATAATACAGAATAGTTTTAAGAACTGATCAGACAAAGAAGTCCCCATCACTGTTTTTTCCGATTCCAATCAACTGCTCTTCTGACTTTAGTTTTGTTTTAATCACTTACTGATACAGTAGTTGACAAGGTTGTCACTTTTGTCCCTACTGGTTTCACCCTAGTAATCAGTTCATGTTCTAGAAATTATATAACCCTGATGGTTTCTGAAAATCTAGCTGTCGGCCATTTTGTTTAATTTGTTTGTATGCTTAAAGGCCAAAGGGGGAGAGTTTGAGTAAGAGTAAAGCTTGAAAATAAACAGCCTGTGTGGGTCGACCGCATTCAATTTGTGCACATCAGCAGCTCAGCCATCAGTGCCATGAAGTACGCCTTTCCCTTGTGGGACACAACACCAGTCCCAGTTTCTATGTAACAGATAAAGTCCAACGTATGAAATGTGAGTTTGGCCATGAATTTGGGGATTCAAATGCAGAAAAAAAGGACCCTACACAATGTTGGACCCAGGGATCCTTTGTTTCTGGGGAAAAGGTTTAATTGCAGCTCACGTTTCAGCTGTCTGTGTGCTTAAAATCCAACCTTGGATATCAGTTTGAGATCCATAAATGTCACTGGAGCTCTTCTTTAACAACTCATTTGGAGAAAACTACTTTTCCAAGTCTAGGGTGACAATTAGCCGGAGAATAACCGAACACTATAACGTGGAGTGCATAATGTTACGGACCGCTAAGGCCGCATGTCCCGATTGAAACTCGAGGGGGGTGACAATAACATGATCCTTTGTTGGACGTCACTGCCAGAGTCATAGCCTCACTGTCGAGCACATAACCCGATCCCTTGTTGGACTCCAACAGTATTGGAGTAAGTCTGCATGCTACATTCCAGGCCTGTATTTGGGCCTCAATTGTGGGACAAAGGTGTTGGGATATTTCTGTCTGGATTAGTGCAGATTCAACAACCCAAGGCCTAGTGGACGACAACATCTGCTTGCTGCTACATCTGGTCAGATTCACCTTTTGTACATTAAAATTTACGAACAGGTTAGATTGAGCTAATCATGTTAGTATTACTTTAAACATCCCTTTTTTTGTCATTTACCTAATAATTTGATGTGTAAAGTCTAATTGCACCATAATCAACACAAAACCAGTTATTCATCTGTCTGCTAAGTCAACATGAGTCTAAATTTTCAAACACATTGGGATTATTTTCAACATATACTCCATTAAATACATCGGGTTGAACACACGTGTATAGAACTCTCTGTTTTAATTAAATAAGTATATTCGATTGGTTGGTCAATACTTATATTTATTTTTTATAATTTTTTAAATTATGGATTCTAAATCCGTTAGGAGTACCCTCTTTTTTCTAGCAGAGTTTCTTTTCTTTTAGATAAGATTAAGATTAGATTTATTTCGGAAATGATCTCCTTTAGGTAAAAAATGTATGATAACATAAATCTACCAAACTGATAGATGATAACATGTCACAAGGCTGAGAAAAAGTATGCCACAACGCAGCGAAAAAAAAAAAGTATCACAAGGTAAATAAAAACTAGAAGAACACTGAAGTATAAAACAAAACAAAAACTTAATATAAAAATACGACAAAAGAACTATCACCGATAACGATCATCACTAAAACTAACATCACCACTAATAAATCAAAAACTAAAAAAGAAAATTAGATTAGGATGGAAAGAAAAACATTAAGATTTGAATGATTACCCACATCAACCTTTTAACTGTAATAATTAACATGTTAATTATAGAAGAAAAAAACGAAGAATATATAAAATGTCATGCATTTTAGGTTAAAAAAAAAGAAAATGTTTGAATCTAACAAGTAATCTCAATGAAAAAGATGATGGTGTTTATCTTAGGAGACCCTGTTTAAACAACTTTATCTATAAGGTGTTCGTTCTATCAAATGATTAAAAAAAATATAAATATATATTACACTGTAATCACCTTAAAAATTATTTAAAAAATCATGTTAGAGTTGAGTTAGGTAGATAATGTCATAAGATGTTGGGTAGATAGGGAGATCTATGTGGACAACAAAGTAGTGGGGATGGCATTAGCCATTAGGGTATAGTGAATGCATAAGAAGGTGATGGAGATTAGCCAAGTTGTGGGGAGAGGAGGGATAGGTTTGACCCATAAATACATTGATTGCTTTGGGGAACCATTGCCTTCAAGTGAATACCCACCCAACTAACCATTCTCAACCCTAAACATCTCTCTCTTGCTTATCCTTTATGATCATTATTATGTATGGGCATCTCACCAAACCTTTTCCCACCACCTAGGGTTTAGATATCTTAAACCCTTATGTGTAATGTTCACACTTTGAAATCAAGGAAGAAGCTGCAACTAAGGTTGAGAGGGCTTGAGGCACCTCAACCCTGATTTTGTTATCTTCGAACTGAAATCTTATCTCCGTTCCTGATTTAAATAATTATGTTAATTATTGTAAATTGTTAATTTATATATTTTTAACTTTTAAAATTTTAAAGAATCATATATGATAGGTTGACCGATAATCACTTTATTTAGTGAGATAAGGCATTAAATCTTTTAAGTAAGGTTATCGGTTTGAGTTATAACGTTATCAATGAAGCAAATTAGAGTAAAAGAATCGTCTCATAATAAATCTTTACATGTGTATAATTAATTAATTAATTATTAAAAAATTTGAGTTATTCAAATTTATATTTTATAAATTATATCTTTTTTAATTTTTTTAAATCGAATAGAGTTAAAATAAATTAGATTTTTTGTGTCAAGTCTAATAAAAATTTTAATTTTTTGAATTAAACCGAGGTTTTGTGCCGTTGAATTGAACATTGGGTTCAGATTAACTGAATCAGAGATTGGGTCGGGCCGGAGATGATAAGGAAAGAAAATGGAGTGTGTTGGACTTGGCCCTCGCGTGGGTCCCATTCTCCCGTCGCCGCAAGCCGCAACGTCGCATATTAGCTTTCATCCGACGGCTTCCCGACGCCGCCCAACCACCACGCAAGTTGGTACCGTTAAGATAGAGACGTTTCCCGGTCTCTTAACAATTCCAACCCTTCGTTTTCCCCTTAATTACAAACGCTACCATTCCGCCGTTTCCCCAATTTCCATTTTCCATTTTCCATTTTATATACACATAATTAGTTGGAAAATTCGAGGCGAGGTTAAGGTGAAATTAAAAATGAGATATTATATAATTTTTTTATTATTTCTATAATAAATTTTATTATTAATAATAATTTATATAAATTTTATTATAAATAAAAATTTATAATTTATATTTTATTATTTAAATAAAAATTTGTATAAATTATAAGCATTTATATAATTACATAATTTTTTATAAAAATAATAAAAATTTATATAAATCCGTCTTATTTAACCCGCTTCAATTTTAAAATTTCCTCAATTAGTTTGCTTCACCTAAATCCTAAATTATTGCATGTACTATCACAATAAATTAGGTACATATTAATTATAATTTCCTTAATTAAATTAGAAAAAACTAAAATCTTTTTATTTCTTTAAATCTATAAACCATCATATATTTATTATATTATAATAAAGAAAATAACAAAAATATATAAAAACATTGGACTGACATAAAATATGTAACAAAAGTATTTATACTTGTTTAACAACTAAAGGGCCTACCTAAGAGTGATGCATGTGATGTTGGTGGGAGTTGGAAATAATAAAATAATAAATTAAAATGGAACAATTATTAGCCTACTGATAGAGACTAAAGGGAGAAATAGCAGCTATTTTATATTATATAATTTCTTTTAACTATATGGACTTTTATGTTATATTGTTTTCTTTTAGAGCAAGTGAAAGAAAAAGGGAAAAAAATCTCATGGAAGCTTCTATTGTCTCTACCTAACACCTTTGAAAAAAGAAAAAAGAAAAAAAATAAAAGTTTATGTATTATTCGGATTTTAGATATTAAACGTTTAAAAATGTTTTAATGCTGTATAAATCATCTTGTCTCAACGGTTAAAGGAACGATTGTTGTTTCTGAAAATCACGGGTTCGAGTACCAATAATGTATTGAGCGATCAATGTCTAATGATTGAGAATATACTTTAAAACAGATACTATTGTAATCATCGTATATTAATTCAATTAAATTCAATTGGTAATTTACTTAAATTAATTAGTAATAAAGTGTTGAGCATGTATGCACTTTGTAATTCCTTCTTCAATGGCCATCATGGTGAATATGAATTAAATTGATGGTGTGGATAACATATAGCTAAAGTTAGTTAAGGGGGGTCGAGTTTCGTCAAGATTTTCGGGTTTCGATTTCGATCATCGTTGATATTTATCGTGATTATGGAATTGAAATAGTTAGGTAGGTTGGGGGCTCACATGTTGAATGATTAATGCCCTATTAGGGGTTGGTAGGTACATGGAAGAGATGTGTGGTTTCTTCACACCTTTTTATTGTTGTTGTGAACATGGAGAGTGGAAGAAATAGGTTGCCCACCACTCCCTTCTCCCCCTTTTCTCCTCCTCTCACGGCTTATCCATTTGCTTTCCCACAATACCAAAAATCAACCCATTTCCCATTACAATAAGACAAAACCCTAAATTATTATTGTAGGGAAGAAAAAGTGGTTACATTGTCAAAATGAAGCAACATACATCACAATAGTTTGAAAAAAAATTAAAAAAAAGGTATGCAAATTGGACTTTCTTGTGTCAATTCAGATGTATTTCACTTTTCGTTATCATTCTATTTTAGAGAGAATAATACGAGAATTTCAATCACTTACTCTGTTAGATTATAAGGAAGAAGATACATGAACATTCGGAAACGATGATAATCTATACTATTACTATATGTATGTATTGTGAGATATAATAATCATACAAATGGAAGAGATTTTAAAACTAATACCAATCTCCATATAATTTCTCTCCATTTTTTTTTGTTTTTGGTTGTTGAATTGAACTACATAGTTAAAAATCCAAATCTCCATCTTTCTATTATTTCATTTCCAATCTTCTATAATCCAATAAACCAGAATTTAATCCTAAGAAATCATAGCCACTGCTGCTGCTGCTGCTGCTACCAGCGCCACTACTGATGCTGCAAGTGCAGTCTTTGCTGTTTTTAACCCCTAAGCTGCAAATGAAACAAAGAGTTCTTCCTCCAGCTTTCAATGGCTCTGGTTGAGTGGTTTGATGGTAAGGAGGGCTGATTCTGAGGTCCAAATTCAAGTCTGGACACCTTTCTTGAACCGGGGTTTTCTTTTCTTCTTTGTGGATGAATCCATTAGGGTTACTAATCTTTTCTTTTTCTTCTTTGGATCCACTGAAAGATATTGTTGTTACATCCTGAGAAGCCTCACTGATCGGCCTGTGAGTTGCCGGATCGATCCCTCGGTTCAATAACTTCCTCCTTATATGTGTGTTCCAGTAATTCTTTATCTCATTATCTGTTCTTCCTGGTAATCTCCCCGCTATAAGAGACCACCTATACAAATTTCAAACAATCACCACACAAATTTCATCAAAAACCAATGGAGCACTACATGACAGGGATTTAAATTGCAGTTACAATCGCGTTGCGATTATAGCCTGCAGCTATAACGGACCGCTATTTAAATATCTGGTACATGGTAAACACTAAACAAAGTTGAACATGTGAAAGACTTACTTGTTACCAAGAAGGCTGTGCAGCTTGATGATGAGCTCATCTTCTTCCTCAGTGAAATTGCCACGTTTAAGGTCAGGTCTCAAGTAGTTGATCCAACGAAGCCTGCAACTTTTGCCACAACGGAGAAGGCCGGCAGCTTTAGGCAGTGAACGCCAACAACCTTCACCGTGGGCTCGAATATAAGCGATAAGACGATCATCTTCTTCCTTGGTCCATGCACCTTTGTTGGTATGAGCTTTCTCACAACAAGGAGACCTTCCCATAATTCAGCAACACAAACCCTTTTCAACTTGTGGGAACTGTACTACAACTATAGTCTACAATTGCTGTTTCTCAAATCTCAACACTATACATATATTATATGTATTATTATATTGAGAATTTGCAGGAACATAACATTGAGACCAGACTTTTGAGAGAGAGCAAGTTAGATGCTGGTTTTATAGCCTTTTGACTATTATACTCACAAACACAGAGAAAGAAAGAGAGAGGGAAGTGACCCTAATTTTAGCTTCTAGATGTGAGTTGGTGAAGCAGGTTAGAAGGGAGTGGATGGTGGCATCTCTTTTTTTATGGATATTAGCATCAATCATATATATAATAATAAAGTTAAAGGGGGATATATATTAACTGTTGGTAACCTTTAGGTAGGTGTAAAGTAAGGTTATATTAAAGTATGGGTAGGACAAAGTGTGATATCTTCTCTCTCTTTCCAACCCCATCTTTTCATATATTTTTTTTTTCTATTTCTTTCTTCCTACTTTTGGCCACTTTGTCTAAACCTGTACTACTTTAGATTAATAGTTTAGTTAGCTTTCATAATCTTTTCCCCAACTCATCAGACAACATTTACCTGAATACATGCTCTAACTTGTATATTTTATAGTGTTGCTTGAACTAACATCCTTAACAAATACTTGGAATTGCTTCTCTAATTATATTAAGCTCCATTGGAGAAGAAATTCTCCATTAATCTATGTATATGTTGATGGGAAAACTTATTTTATATGGTGATATGGGGAAGAAAATGTCCAAGTGGATAGACTATATTTTTGAATAAATCATGATAAATAGATGGTAGTTGTGGATCTTTATTCTATTGGTATACTATCATCATGCATGAGAGAGAGAGAGGGGGAAGAGAGAGAAAAAGAGGGTTTCTAGAAGACTTGGAGGTTGGGGGTTCAGGGCAGGATGATGACAGAAAGAGAGAGAGAATAGGGAAAAGATATACTCAAAATAGTCTAATATGATACGAGTGTGGTTGTGGTTGTCTTGTTTGTGGGCTTTGGTTCACCTTCCACTCTCCCTTTAATATTTTTTTGCACTTTTCTCTCTCCCCAAACCTTATGGTTTAAGTTTAGGCAACAAATTGGGCAGCAGAGGTTAGGGATGGGAAAGCTTGATTCTGTTTACCCTTTCTGTTGCTCTCTCTCTCATATTTAGGTCAAATTGTATAAAAGGTCCCTATATTATACAGTTTTGTAAATCTAATCTTGTTATAATTGATATTTTTGGTTTCTAGTTTTCAAAGTGTATATTTTCAATTCCAAAATCAACTTATAGTATTTGGTGTATGAGGTGAATTATAGTGATCATGCTTATGAGAAAAACTATACTAGACGTGCTCAATTAGGTGAAAATTTTGAATTAGATTGTGCTACTTTGATATCCAATGGTGTTTTTCATAGTAGTCAAAAGGGTTGGTTTATTTTTGGGCATGCTTCGTTTGCTTTACTTTTCTTTTTCGAACACATTTAACATGGTGCTAGAACCTTGTTCAAAGATATTTTTGTCGGGGTATTGATCCAGATTTGGATGCTCAAGTGGAATTTAGAGTATTCCAGCAACTTGGAGATCCAACTACAAGAAGACATGTAGTCTGATACAAGATTGTTTTCCTATTCCTGAATTGAAAGATAATACGTGTTTAAGGATTCTCAAAACCACGCCATCCTAGATGTTGTAATAACAATCAAGTCAATCAAAAAAAAGGATTAAATTTGCTAAAAAGGCATAACATGAGGGCTTTCAATGCAAATTGATCTTCTATACAGGGACCATGTATAAAATTTGACCTTGTATGTATGCAAATTGTTGGAGAGTGATACAGGGACCATCTATCTTTCACTCTCTAACAATTTACATACATACCAGTATTTGTCACCCACCACACCACACATAACAAAACTCTCTCTCTCTCTCTCATCATGAAATTCAAGTGTATGGTAAGAGCCAGGATGATGAGCACAAGTTGTTTATAGGGCAATTGAGGAAAGAGAGAGAGGAGGTTTCACCTACTATTTCACCTTCTGACTGTCCTTGCAACTCGTCCCAACACCAGCCTCACTTCGATGTTGAAACTATATGGGGGAAGGGGCCAGGGCAGACAAGCGTACCATCTAGGATTTTTCAATTTTCTCACTAAATCTCTTTACTTTCATCTTTTTTTACAAAAACAGCCCCACCGCCACACCTATGCCTGTCCATTTTGCTTTGTTTCTCAATGTTTTTTAACAAAAAAAAAGGGGGGGGGGGGGAAATAAAGAATATATTATGAAGAGAATAGGAGAGAGAAATTAGAAGCCTATTAAAAAAATGATGGATCAAAGATAAGGCTACACACATTAATTGAATGGAACCTAACCTGTTTCAGTCAGATGGCGCAAATCATCACTATCATCATCATCGCAATCAGTTAGGTTGGCTTTTAAACCAAAAGTCCTTTTCCCAACCCAAGTCATACCAATCAATCTCCCCCACTGCACAACCACATGACTATCCTAAAGTATACAAGATAAGACTTGTAAGACAATTCTTTGATTTAAGGGTTTAAGTTCTAGGGTTTAGAATTTAAGTTTAGAGTTTCGGGTTTAGATGTAGAGTGCTAAGATTAGGGTTTTCGGTTTTAAAAAGGATTGTGTAAAAATATAACCCAATAAGTCAATCCAAACAGTTAACAGGACTAAATCTTAAATGTAAACATAGTAGAGGGACCAAAACCATACTTCAACCTAATTAATCCCAACCAAAAAGAAAAAAAAATAGCAATAGGATTTTACAACTACATGATTAGTTAAGGTTCTTAAAATGGGGGTAAGGACTTAGGTTAAGGATTGCAATGATCAGGTTGTGGTGACCATACAACAGAACGTGGATATCATGTGCTTAGGTATTGAATTTGAACAAAGACTTACAAGAAGAGCTGTCCAAAAAGTGGTTCAAGACCCTTACGTTACCTAACCTACCTACCTTTTGGCTGCCCCCACCATGTGGGACTCTTTTTCTTTTATTCATTATGTGGGGCTCTTTTAACCTTAGTGGAAGGTCTGTTTCAGATATCCAAATTCACACCTTACCTCAAATTTTCTTTATTTTTCATGTAATTTGGTTGGCATCATCTATGGGGCGGAGGCAGTGCTGACATGGTTCGGACTACGGGTCACTGTTTTCGGTTTTGGTCCCTCCTTTCGGGCATCGAAGAGCTGGCTCACTGAGAGTTAAAACAAAATCGTGAAAAATAAAAGCAGTGAGAACTAAAGGGTTAGTTCAACATTGATATTAAGGGAAAATACTTTAGAAATATAAAGTTAAAATGTGTTTTAAGAAGGGAATAATGTATTTTAGAATCACTTCATTCTTTTCCGGACCTCGTAAAGGTAGCTAAAGATCACAACGGCGGCGGAAAGTGTGACCCCAACAGCACCCTGTGCAAATATGGTGCTGTCCTTTACGACTAGCTTGGATCAAGAGGAACTAGGATTAAACCCAAGTTCACTTCTGAAACTGAAAGGTTTTTATGTGATTCTGCATAATCTCAGAAGAATGCCTCCTCATCCTTCCATATGCATAAATTCTTAGACAAATCACATGGAATAGAATTGGCTGCCACCCACTTTAATCATTCTAATCAGATACACCAGCGTAGGAGTTAGGTACTTGCTAGTCCAGGGAATCATAGCAAAAAGTAATTTATTTGTATTTTGCAAAAGGAAAGGTCTCTGTCCACGATTGGTACTCGTTGATAGTGGTTGGCATTAGACAGTGTTTGATCCAATTTGGCTAAAATTAGACTAGGATCACGCTGAAACATCGTATAGACCCAGGTGATTTTAAAAAACACAGGCTACTATTATGCTGGTAAGTGGTAAGCAGAGTGTCTTTATTACCTCACATCCCCACTTGAAGAAGAGGTTGAATCCAATTAGATGAAATAATTACCGGTCAAATACTGGTTCAACCTGAATCTAATTATTTCAAGTAGGTATGCCAGATAGGCTCTAGGTAAGATTCTGACACTTCTAAGTTCTACCAGTGCCAAAGTGGTACAAACAGAACAGTCAAAGAAACATCAAGATCCACCCAGAACAAGTCTTACTACAAGCAGGACAAAAAACCATATTACTCAGGCAATCACATCGCACCATTGCAAAGTAACAAAGAGGCATCATAAAACAATGAACTGGTAAGACGAAAGGGAGCCACCCAGTTTTAGTTTTACCTTTACATAAAGCTCTACGTACTGGCGGAACTCAGTGTCGTCCAACAAAGCTATGTCTGAAGGAAGCTTCAATAGCTCTTCTGATTCCCCGTTTAGCATCTCCCTGGTACGGTATAGTAAATGACTTCATATGAATTCCAAGTAATTAGGAAATATAATAGCCTGACAATAGAAGATTTAATCTTACACAAAGTAAGAGTTACCAAACATCTGTGGTTCATTTGTCCAACTTCCAAGGGCCGTCAAAACCTGATCTCTCTGGATGAGCCCTTCCCTGTAACACCAAAGCCAACACATAAGTTCAACGTTGAGTTAAACCAACAAAACCAGGAAGAGACAAGAACATGCAAGTACCAAGGTGCGACCGCCAGATAATGCCACAATATCCTTGTCAGATAGACCCATTAGATAAAAGATGTCCCTCAGATGAGGTGCACCTAAAACCAGGATCCACAAAAAAAAAAAGGGAAAAATTTAGCATCCACAACTTCATAAGTTAGAAAGATAAGATCATATACGCGTTTCAGTGTAGGCTGATAATATGTAGAAGATGATATTTGAAACTGTTCACTGACTAATGGACTAATAATTGTAGTTTGTTGCAGAATGAATCCTGTACTACCATACCAGGCTCCAGCCAGACAAACTTGACAGATAACATAACCACGAGTTATGGACTTGTTTTACTGACTGAAGTGTTAAACCTACAAAAAGGGCACGATGAACGCTAGTCAACAATCCCAATCCAGACATTGATTTGCTAATCTATTATAGTTTATACAGCAGGATCCAAGTTGCAATATGGAAATAGTTTTAGATCTGATAAGAGAAAGCTCTGCTGCAACCAAACTAAGCATTCTTTAAGAGCATTTTCACTAGAATAAAATGACAGCACTAAATGATTAGAATACATGACCTTTTTAGTAAAACAGGGTAATGATGACACCCCAATCATAATTTATTCTATTAAGGTCATAGTTAGTTCTATCTCTTCCATCTAGTTTAAAGAAACACATAACAGAAGAATTCTAAAAGCAGCAAAGATATGACCAGATATCTCGATAGATTGTCAAAGTACCAAATTTAGCAAATATTCATGTTGCTACCCGGAATTTGAAAAAAGGTGGATTATAAAAATTCAAATGGTTTCATAGATAGCTTCAGAAACCTCTGTTACCTTTTGTAGCATTTGGAAGTCGTCCTTCTTTCGGACAAAATGTTTGAGTCCTATTAAGCACAACATAGTTAATCTGATGAGCCAAACAGAAAACAAGCTTCATACGGAAGGATAAACCACTATAATATACCTTTCTACCTGGTACAAAGTCAATAGTGGGACCTCCAGTGACTTGAACAGCAACAACTCCTGCAAGCTGAAAATGAAAACAATACAATTATGGATCATTTATCATCAAACACCAAGTGCAGTAATACACATGGCGTGGCATATGAAAGCATGATGTTAAGCAACAGGGAGTTGCTTCTTAAGTGCAATCAAACATCCTTTAAATCTACAACACCTCTCTAGTAATTTCATATGTAGTTTGGGTTTCAATTCCAACTATTTTTCAACATTTTATAAATTTAACCATATATACAACTTATATTTCTTCTGCAACCATTTACACCATATTAGAATTAGTAGCTACAAGCTATTTAAGTACTAGTAATCATCTTAGTTTTACATATAGTGAATATCGCCACATAAGGTATAATAGAGATATTCTTGTTACTTAAAAGATAAGCAATAAGCCCTGTTTTGGGGAACCCTCACCACAAACCCTTTCCTTAAACTCCACCAAAGTTTTTTTCATTCAGTTTTTCTATCAAATCAGTATGTAAATGTTTCTTTGGCTACCTAAGACTCTCGTAGCTGAACAGAAACAAAGGACCTTTTTCATATAAGTCCAGTCGAAGCATGTAATGATATCCACTGAAAGGCAAAAGGTCTACAGAATTTCGTGTTTTCTTACGCAACAACATCGCGATTTCTTAATGCTACAGGTGTGTCTTTTAATTTCCTCATCTCAAGATTTTATCTATAAAATCAAATAGAATAGACAGTATACTTTTTTAATCCACCAAGATGCCAAGAAATCTTAAATAAAAGGCTTGTTAACTCTTTCAACTCCATAATCAAAGAAAACATTTAACCAAAATACATAAGGTAAATAATAAATAGAATATGTTTTAGTTTCCAGCTGTATATATTCTAACATAAATAACATTCAATACATGTGATAATAGAAACGAAGAAATGTGTGTTGGTGTGTTTTCAAAAAAAATTAGCAACAGATTTGTATAGAAGTTGGAATAAAGTTCTTCTACAAGAGATAGATATAGCTCTTTGTCAGCCAAGGCAACAGACAATGTACCAACTAACCTCTAGGGCCCAAACTTAAAGCAGACACAAGAGCTCAATCTTATTTAGGTAGATCAAAATAAGATGGCCCAATTGTTTTGAACCTATAATACCTTCCATTTTTGCAAGCTAATCATACAAATTACAATCGAGCTGAACTTACACTAGAGCAGATCTTCCATACATGAAACACCCTGCCCAACAATCATGTAAAGCTTGTACGTGAAATTTCAAAGCCAAAAATTCTGTTGTTGAACTGTATATCAACACCACTCACCTACATACTTGCCACTCTGTTTCCGCTTCTAAAACAAGGCAGAAACAATCCCCTTTTGATTGAGCAAAATATTAACTATTAATTTCAGTATTTCACCATTCCAGATACTGAAATCTTTCTATCAACTTGACTGAACCAGAACCCATAGTAATGTTACTTGTACTTCTCGCTCCTTTAAAACTAGAATCATTGCCATATCATCGCTACTCTCTAGAATAGTGAAATCTATGAACTTAATAATTGATTCCAAACGTTTGTCACATGTCCCTTCAATTAAATGTGTGAAATCCATATCCTATTCATTCCCTGACAGCTATTAAACAAAAAAAAGGAAAAAAGCCGATTTTTGAGTTTTTAAACTTCCATGCTGAGAATTGATAATAACGCTAAAACTGTGTTTAAGTAACTTGATACTTGATCTATATTTTTTTTCAATCTTGAAATTCTCGCAAGATTCATCCTACATTAATAGTTAAGGATTAGTAGTTAAAGCACCTATTGATTAAAAGTTGTCATGTTAACTGTGAGCCAGCTATTGCATTGGAAATTAATTACAATTTAAAATTTAATCCAGAAACATTAATGTGAAATTCCTGGTTAAATACTTGGATTAATCAGAATCTGACCGAAAGGATCAATAGCGATTATCAAGCCACTAGCCCACTATTGGAACCATGAGTGTACTATTCTTCATTCCTAATGGAGCCATTTGGTCCACCAGTCTTGGTGTTGACATCGCAAGTCCCAGCATCGCGTCACCTTAAACAACAGAAAACACAAAACGGAAATAGCAATCAGATCAAACGGAGAATCTATCATCATAACTCATATAAACAACAGTAATATTCTTTTGCTTCTTTTTTCGAGTTTATCTAGTCTTTCTGAACTATTAGTAGCGAATTTGATTTTCGTCTCGTTACATTTGTCGCGTCTTTCCGAGAAATAAACAACTAGAAGAGGAATGAGGAGCGCAATTCTTGAAGGCAATGAGAGCGCGACGAGATTTCTCGATCTCCTTAAGATACTCGGTGTCGACTACAGAGAACGCCATTGGAATCAACAACCGTCAACTGATTTGCCTTCCCGTGTGAAATGAAGAGAAATGGCGAGGGAGAAGAGGGGTTTTCAAATTTAAGTATTTTTTTGGATTTCGAAAAAGAAACGTGATTATATACTCTGGTTTGTTTTGTCAATCACAGACATAAATGTAGTTTTGGTACGGTGTATGTATCAATACTGTAAAAATTAAGAAAGAGTTGTTATAAATATTAGGTGTACGCAAAAAAATTGATTACTCGATTTTGGTTTCGGTCTCAATTTTTGTTGAATCCAATGAATTTTTATCTAGAATTGGTCCTGACGAGACCGGGACCAAATCCAAAATTCAGGTCCCGTTTATAATCGGGACCGGGATTATATCTTAATTTTTTAGATCCGGTATCCGGTGAGTACCAAGTATTTTGAGTTTTTTAGTTTATTTTTTCTCTTTATATATGAATATTATGTTGAATATTATAAGTATGATTTATTTTAAGGCTTCAACCTTTAAGCCTACACCATTTTAATTTTTTATTTAATATTATTAATAGTAATCAGAATTTTTTTCTTAAACTAATTAATTGGATACTCAATATTGGTAATGGTTCTTACCAATATCGAGATCAATTCTTGAAATTTAAGATCCGGTCTGATCGGGATCGGGACTAGTTCTAATTTTTAGGAACCCATAGTTACCGGGAACGAGACTAATTCTAGGTAAATTAATCGGGTATCCGATCTTGCTCACCCTTAATAAATACGTAAAACATATTAATATGTGATATATTTTAATTAGTATAATATTTTGAGTATTAGTATAAAAATTTTTGTATCTGAAATATTCACCGAAAAATTTAAAAGAATAAATGTATAAATGGAAGGTATAGTTATACGTTACAGATAGGGGTGACAATTGATCAAATTTTATAAAGTTTAAGTACAATCCAATTAATAATCGGATTTTCAAAAAAAAATTTAAGTCCGAATCCAAATCCATTTACATAAATTTAAATTTAATCCAGTAAAATATCTAAAATCCAAATCCAAAAGTCCAAATTCAATTATTTTTTAGAGTAACAACTTAAATAAACATCTTTAAATAAAAAAAATATGTTTTATCAAGTAAATATTTTAAATTTATAGAACAAACAAATCTTAGTAAATATTATAATCTAATATAAAACAAATTAAAGTAACAACTCAAACTTTTTAAATATAAAAATTTTAAATATTTTTATTCAGGTTTATATATGGATTGGATTCATATCGGATATGGAATCGGATTGAATTCGGATCGGATCATGGCAATATCCATATCCGCTCCACCTCCTATTAGGACTTGGACATTATTTTTAGATTCAGATTGTTTTAATCAAATTTGGATCAAAAAAAAAAATTTGGATCAAATTCGAATTATATTGTCATCCCTAGTTACAGACCATTTTTATATCAATATTAAGGGTATTGTACGTAAAATGTATTTAAATAAGGTATATTTGATTTAAAAAATGTTTGTCAAATAAAAAACCTTTTAAAATTTTTTTAAATATATCTTTTTATTTAAGTAAACTTTGAATTATTATTGTAATAAATGTTACGGTCTTGAAATATTTTATTTAAATTATATCAAAATAAATATTTTATTTTAAAAAAATATTTTTTTAATACTAATACTAAACATTTCCGTCTTAAATCATTTTATTTAAAAACATTTCTTAAACTCACTTTCTAATTCTTTTTTAAAGCAATACAAAATTAGTAGGTACCCTAAAATGTATTTAAATAAGGTATATTTGATTTTAAAATTAATATGACATCAAATATAATTAAACCAATAAAGTTATAAGGATTTCAAATCAATAGAAGCTTAAAAAATTAATCCAGAAAAGTTGGTAGCAGGGCTTATTTCATCAGTTTCAAAATGGACAAGGGCTTGAAAATAATTAGACCAAGAAAGTTAAGGCTCGGGCCCCACTACTAAGGTTGTTCCGTAGTACAATTGTTCATTTCAATTACTTCATAATATAATCATTGATTTCATAATAGTTAGTAAATTTAGCCTCCATTTTTTTAATAAATGTATTTCATTTTGCTTAAATCATACTAAAATAATAATAATAATAATAAATCATTAAATTTCTTGATATAATATTTTTCTATATCTGTATGATCATATTATGTTTGGTTGGGTCTGTTTGTAATGTTTGTTTAATTCGTGGCTTAAAAGGTTTAAAATCTATAAATGAAATGGCCCAACAGCAATAATACCAAAAATGCATGGTTAATATTTTATCTTTTCTCAGGGTTGGTGACTTGGTGTTGAAGTAGCATGTCTAGGGTGGGATTTGTTTAAATCGTATAAAGTATTTTAAGTTTTTTTTTTTATAATGTTTTTGGGATTATTTGACGATTGAATGAATCATATTAACTCATAAAATTTTTCAAGTGATAATCTTTGTATATTCGACTGTTAATTTGATTTATTTATTTCAATCACCCAACGATAAAAAATATAATTTTTTTGTAAGATTTAAAGAGTTTTATATTTTATAATTTGATCATATCTCATATATAAGATCAAGTTACATAGTGGGTGATCAACCTCGTTGGTATTATTTATTTTGATAATTGAAATATTAAAGAAAAATTAGAGTAAAGCGTAAACTATATAAATAATCACCAAACTTTTAGAATAATTTTTTTATCATCATACTTTTAAAAATTCAATAAAATCACTTAATTTTTAGTTCAATTTTAATACAATCGTTTGAACTTTTAATCCTCTCTCAAAATATTCCTCTAGTTACAAAGTCATTTTTCGTTTTTTAATAAAAATAGATATATCAATTATCAGTCAATTTTTTCTTATTCATATTTTGGCCATTATTTTTTTTATTTAATAACTTAATTTTCTATTTGTTATTTTTTGTCATTCTCAAATTACATGTTTATACAAATAAAAAATCATTTAAATTTTAAAAAATTATTTTAGTTTATTGATTAATTCAAATTATTCAATTTTCAAACTTATATTATATCAAGTAAACTATATATTCAATTAATCAGATAATCAAAACATTTAATTATAGAATTTTTTCACTTTATTTATTAAAAAAATCAAATATGATAATATGATAAATTTAATAATTGTTTGATTATAAAAAATATAAAATAACTAAAAGTTTAAAATTGAAAGTTTACGTATATTAATCCTACATATAACCAAAACTTAAAAAAAAAATCATAAGTGTATCAAAATCACTAGACTATAAGATATCAATTGAGAATGATTAAAATATAAACAATTTGAAAATTAAATTATTAAATTGTAATAATCAAAAATAAGCGTAAGAAAAAATAGAATAATAATTAATGTAACTTATAGTTTTTATTAAGAAAAAAAATAATATTAACGTCTAAAAAAGTTAATAAATACGTTATCGAAATTGAACTAAAAATTGAATAATTTTATTAATATTTTAAAAATAAAATTATAAAAAATCTATCTTAAAAATTTGATAATAATTTATATAGTTTACATAAAATATTAATATAATAATTATAGCTCGGATAAAAATAATATAAATTTTAAACTTCGTTGTATAACAAAAGGGTAAGATAACGTGAATACAAAATTTAATTTTAATTTTGTTAAAAATAATATGTTTGATAAATGATTTTTAATTTATTTGTGTATATATAATTTATTGACAGTTAAATCTTTTACTTACAGCATTTGATAAATATTTTTTAAAAAAATTAATGTGAAAAATAACTAAAAGTAAAAACACTAAAAGTCAAGCTATTAAAAAAGTCTATTTACAAAATAAAATGTTAAATGATGTTTTATTTTCATAATTATATTATTGTAATAAAACCTAATCTTATTTTATTGTACTTGTTTGTAAATGTATTTTTTAAAAATATTTATGTATTCTTAAATTTTAATGAATTTATGTAAAATAATTTCTATGCAATATGTAATGATAAATTAGTATAATTTATGATTTTATTTTTGTTTAAAATTTTAAATATATTTTATTTAAGAAATCATAAAAGTAAAAACAAAATGGTATTAATATTTTATATAAGGCTAATAGCCTAATACTATATATCAAACTACAAAGTTAATATTCATAAATATGTTGTGAATAAAGTAAAGAACAGGAATAAAATAAGAGAATAAAGATGAGAGACAAAGGGGAGAGAGATTTTATTATATTCTCAAAGTAGGGTTGTATACAATGCTATGTCAAAAGTCTATATTTATAGGCATAAAATGGAAACCCTAATTCCAATGGGTATTAAACCCTAATACCAAAGCCCATTAAAGTTTAACTTAATATATGGATATCCACCATAAATAAATATATTCATAACACTCCCCCTTGGATATCCATGAAGATAATGTGCCTCGTTAAAACCTTATTAAGATAAAAACCCCGTGGGAAAAAAATTCTTAGTGAAGGAAAAAGAGTACACACATCTTTGATACGCATAACAACATGTTGCCTCATTAAAAACCTTACCAGGAAAACCCATTGGGACAAAACCTTGGTTAAGGGAAAAAGAGTGCAACGCGTATTTACTCCCCCTCATGAAAATATCACATAAGATCTTTGAATCTTTATAATTCAATATTGAATACGATCTTCAAATGTTGAAGTAGATCATGCACTAGTGGAAAAATCTTCTAGATCATTGCTTGAAATGATTCATTGAATACTATTCATCTAAAAATCATGAGGGACGAAACTTGAAGAAATATGTTTCGTTTTATCATATTTGATATATCCACCTTGAGATATAAATTTTGTATTATCTCTGTACAAGATAGCTTGCATCTTATCTTGTGAAAAATATTCACATATCTTCAATATATGTTTAGCCAAACACACATATTTCGGCTTTGCCTCATGCATAACAATTATTTAAAAGTAACGATCTCGTAGCACTTAAATAATATTTCTGGACCAGCTAAGATACGATGCTTCCAGATCAATGTGTATATTGTGCTTTAGACCAAGAATATCATTACCCTTTTCGTGAGGCGAAAAAAATCTTTGTTTACAGTAAGAGACTTAGCAACAACCATAAGGGTTATCAATAGATATGCGTTATGCATGTAAAGTCTTTTTCAATATTTTTCTGTATGTCGATAGATGCACAAGGATTTAAGGAGGTCTCTTCACGAGTCTCAACGATATTCAAATCATCGACATACACAACAATAAAAATTCAGAGCTAAACCTCTTAATAAAAATGCTCGGGGAAATAATTCATATAGCATTATACTAATAAGTATTCAATGAGACGATCATATCAAATACGCTTAAATTGTTTCAAGCCATAAAATGATATATTCAATATGATTGAATAATGTTCTCGAGAACTTGAATGAACTGCTTATGGCATTCTAAATCTTTCCGGAAGTTTCATATAAATATTATTGTCGAGAGGCCCATTCAAATATGATGTAACAACATCCATTAGGCAGAAACTGAGTAATTTTATTTATTGCCAGATTAATCAAAATCTAAAAGTAGTTGCATCTACCACCGAAGAATATATTTTCCTCATAATCAATTTCATGTCTTTGTGAGAATCCTTGTGCAACCAAATGAGCTTATGTCTCATGATTTCTCCTTTTGATTTCTCTTTCTCACAAAGGCTCGTTTATATCCACGAGCTTTACACATTTCAATGTACGGGCTATAGACCCAAATACTTCTCTTTTCAAAAGAGATTTTAGTTTCGCCTCAATTGCCTCTTTCATGTTGGCCAATCATTTCTTTGTTTACATTGCCCAATTGACAATGATTCATGATCCACATCATCAAATAAAATCTCTAGTGCTATATTGCATGCAAATATATTAACGACGTCGATTTAATTTCAGTTCCACTTATTACCAGACATGACATAATCTATTGAGATCTCTTTATTATCAGGTACCTGAGTCATGTCAATGTCTCTGTTGGAGACCATTTAATCTCTTCTAGAGATTTTCATAAGCATTGATTCCTCAATTAGACCATCATAAAATATAGCTCATTTTCTTTTTCGAGGATCTCTTATCTTTGGAACTTACTTGTCTACTACGCTTTAAGCGTAAGTTAGACTCATTAGCAACTAGAGTTTGTCTTTCTATGACATCAAATTTAATCGGAGCATTCATAGCTGGTATACGTGACTTAGTCACTCTTTAGGGTCAGCAAAATATCTGGCAATTGATTTGCTAAATGAATTATCCTTTGAACTTATAGTTCACATTGTGTAGTACGTGGATCAAAATGAGAAAAATGATAATTCATTCTAACTTATTTCTTTTCCCAGCTATTTATTTTCTCCCCCTGATGTTGGGTAAACTGACTCATTAAAATGATAGTTAGTAAATCGAATTGTAAATAAATTCTCTATTAGAAGCTCAAGATATTTAAATCTGATATATATTCCCAACAAAACTCATCTTTGTGCGTTGTGGTGGAGCAATTCGAACATATATCGCACAAAAAAAAAACTAAGATGAGAAATATTTGGTTCCTGACCAAAAACCATTTGTAATGGGGAGAACTTATGATAATTTGTTGGCTTGATGCGAATTTGTGATACTACATATAAAATTACATGTCATCAACATTATCAAGACCGATTGTCTTTAGAAAATAATCTGGAAAATGTGCTCGTAATTTTATCAACTGAGTAAGTAGCCTCGCAAACACCAAGTTACGGGTTAATGACAAGGATACATATAACCATCTAGTCGATGCATCGATAAAAAACATACAATATCTAGATGGATTTTTAGAAAAGGTGTATGGGCCTATATATATCACCTTGTATCCTTTCCAGAAAAGTAATAGATTTACACTTTATCTTAACTGTTGATGATTGAATAATCAAATTGCTTTCATAGCAAGTATCACATGAAAAATTACCATGAAGAAAATCTTAGTTCTTCAATAAATGACCACATGTAAGTGTCAGCTAATTTTCGTATCATAATTGAACCGGGATGGTCTAACCGGTCATGCCAAATAAAATTATCAGTAAACATTTGGTTTACAATAGCATGAGCTTCAATTTGTACTAATTCTTATGTAGTACAATACGGGTGACAGTGCAGGTAATTTTGCCAAGATTTCATTATTGCCTTGAGTTATACTCGTAATATTGAGATAGTCAGCACCCCCTTGACTAATATTCTCAATATATTTCTGTAAATATCTTTAAAATTCAATAAGTCTCTTTACGACTTTGACGATCATAATATAATGTAAATATGAGATAAAGTCTCATTTGGTAATAACATATTTTCTCAACGAGCATAGTGCACTGTAAATATGAGATAGTCTCATTTGGCAATAACATATTTGCTCAACGAGCATAATGCACTGTAAATATGAGATAAAGTCTCAATAACATATTTGCTCAGTCGGAGCTTTCTGTGATATTAGTACTTCCGGATATAGTACTCATATTATTCCCTTGCATTTAAAATGGGAAAATATGCATAATTATGCACCTTTTAATATGTGCTTTATTTCATTTACTTCAGGAAATGAAAAATATGTGCTCTGTACCATTCACTTCGGGGAACAGAAAAATATTAAAAAATAGCACATCATATCAAATCGGATCAAAGATAAGCTCTCAAGAGCTCTTCCGAAGCACGAATATTTTAGTACTTTGAGATATAGTACTCATATTTTCCCTTGTATTTAAATGGAAAAATATTTCTTATGCTTGAGTATAGTATGAGTACTTGCATTGTCTGCTTGGCATAAATAGCCACAATTCATTGTAGATTTCATTCCGAAAGTGATAATATTCTTCAAAGGATAAATTAACATAGAATGTAAATAAATAATATGTAAAATAAATTAACGATAAATTAACATAAAGCGTAAATAAATAATATGTAAAATAAATTAACATAAATATATAATAAATAAAAATAAATTAACATAAAAAATAAATAAAGATCAATTATTTTTTTAGATGTTATAAGGGAAATAAAATAAATGGCGAATTATTCTCTTGAAGGACTATGAGAAAAATTATCAATATCCAATTGAGTTGGATCAATAACGCCATTATTTTCGCCGCAAAGAAAATCTGATTATATTTTCTTTAATTTATCATTCATGATTATGAATAAAGTCCATAATACTTCGACGTTTGACAAGTACGAGATCAATGGTTTATACCATCACATTGATAACATAAAGATTTTGATATGATCTCTATCGTTCTTGTCATCTTTATAATTCCACTTCTAGTGGATATAAGTATTCTCAAAAGAATCATCTTATCCATGTTTATTTTATGACTTCAATCGCAATCACAATTACTAATATGGCTTTTATTCATTCCGCTATATAATGTCACATTCACTTCAGGGAATGGAGCGGAGCCTGTTGGGCGATATTCATGATTTTTCATGAGCAACTTATTATTTTGCTCAGCCACAAGAAGGCAAGAAATTAACTCAAAATATTTCTTAAAGCCTTTTTCACGATATTGTGTCTGAAGGACAACATTGTTGGCATGAAAAGTGGAGTATGTTTTTTTTCTAACATATCTTCATCAATGATACACTGACACATAATTGAGTTTTATTCACTAACCATATAGTGAATTATCACGTTTGCATTCACTTCAAGGAATGAAACAAATTCAATAATCGCATGGAATAAACATCATGCTTGCATTCACTTCAGGGAATGACATAAATCAAATAATCGCATGGAATAATCATCATGCTTGCATTCACTTCATGGAATGTCATAAATCCAATAATCGCATGGAATAATCATCATGCTTGCATTCACTTTAAGGAATGTCATAAATCCAATAATCGCATGGAATAATCATCATGCATGCATTCACTTCAGGGAATGCCTCCCATAAAAATTCTTTGATCAAGACAATTTTCGTAACTTAAACTTGGGAGAAGTCTATAGTTGAGTTTTTTGACACAAAAAAATATTGCTTCCAAGCAAATATAGACTTTATAATATTCATACTATTAAATAGTAATTGATCAACCAATATATATACAATATATACAAAGAACAAAAAATTTAATCCTCATACGCAGCGTTGTTAAACCAGTCCACAAGGTCCTTTAAAAAAACCTCCTTTGAGACCAGTAGCCTCGCAGAACGGGATGTCCAGCCAATATACTCGGATTAAACCAACATAACAAAGAACATATTAATTGATTAAAGGTTTAATATTTGTTCTAATATCATGTAATACTTAAAACATGATTAAAACATAAACTTTCGTCATAATAATAAAATAAACAAATATTGGTTATAAATAAAGACAAAAAAATCTCAAATTAAATAAATAAAACATACCGAACTTTTCATTTATTTGAATATATGGAAAGCTTAATCACCAATATTTTGTTAAAATTCTTTTTGGAAATTGTCGACAAGCACCACAGGAATTGAGTCGCTTTATCGCTACACAAACACCAAACAACCAAAGATTTTTAATAAATTAAAAATCAAATCAAAGATCAAGAGAAAAAAATAATCGGTAATTAAAATATAATTGAGGGAGAAAAACTTATCTTTGATTTATGCCATGAACAAATTCTTATCAATAACTTTTTCAAGATTTGAACGACAAACACATCCATTGGTTAGAGTCTCGTGCTGATAACGTGTTATGAATAAAGTAAAGAACAAAAATAAAATAAGAGAATAAAGATGAGAGACAAAGGGGAGAGAGATTTTATTATATTCTCAAAGTAGGGTTGTATACAATGCTATGTCAAAAGTCTATTTATTGGCATAAGATGGAAACCCTAATTCCAATGGGTATTAAACCCTAATACCAAAGCCCATTAAAGTTTAACTTAATATATGGATATCCACCATAAATAAATATATTCATAACAAAATATTAATTTTTAAAAAAATATTTAAAAATTTTAAAAATATTTTCTCAATAAAAGTCAAAATACTATATATATTTAACAATTAAATATATCATACCCCTATTTATTATTTTATCTATATTAACTATTGACTAAAATTTTACTAAATACTTTTATATAAATAATTGATCAAATTAATTTTTTAAATCAATAATAAAATTAATTAATCGACTACTAACTATCAATTACTTTTAATTTTAAAATAATAATGAAATTTAAACTGTTTTTATACATATTTTCTTATGTTAATAATAATCTTTTTTTATTAAGAATAAAGTGATCTAAATTATTTTATTAGAAAAAAGAAAGAGATGGAAAAAACCCGAAAGCAACCCGATAATGACGGTGCAAGCGGAGAAGAATTCACTTATATTCCCTAAAAAATATATTATTATTTTAATCATAATATATTTCTTTACGAAAATAATCTTTACTAATACACAAATAAAATACGAATCTAAAACTCCATCTCTTTGTTCCTTCTTCACTGCAGGGTTTCAGGTTTCTGCCTTTAACCTCCACGCCACCAATTTATCATCGAAATCCAATTTCTTTATTCAAAATAAGATTAAGGCCTTGTTTTTCCTCCATCGTTAATTGTAGGATTTTTGATTTTATCCGAGTTGTGAATTTCTTTAATTTAATTTCTAGGGTTTCGATTTAGGTGTCGTTGAGATGCAACGAACAATCGGATCAGGAATCGTCTGATCTTGTTTCGGCGAACGTCCGATTAACCCAGGGGCGGTGGTCCCCTTTGTATGGAAACACGGAGCCGGAAGAGGGCGGAGGCCTCCTCAGCTGCCCCTTCATCTTCTCCTTCTGGACCAACCACTCGTTCTAACAAAAAAGCTCGTCTTTCTTCCTCTTCTACCGCTGCAACAACCGCCAACACTCGCTCTCGCGCTTCCCGTTCTGCCGCTGCTTTAATGGACTCTACAACCGAATCTTCTTCTGGTTCCCGCCGTGATCGCCGTTCCAGCAAAGGTAATCAGCCCACGACAAGTGACAGTCCGACTCCCGTCTCCGATAGGGGGAAAGAAAAGGAACATGATCCACGTGCTCGCGATAGTGATAGGGATAATAGAGAGAATAACAATTCTAACAACCCTGAGAGAAATTTAGGGTTAATTATGGATAACTCCGGAGTCGACGACGATGATAATGACAGCGAAGGAGGTGTAGGGATTTTGCACCAGAATCTGACGTCAGCAAGCAGCGCGTTACAAGGCTTGTTGAGGAAGCTTGGTGCGGGGCTTGATGATTTGCTGCCGTCATCGGGTATGGGTTCTGCATCTTCTTCTCATCAAAGCGGGAGGTTGAAGAAGATTCTGTCTGGGTTGCGTGCCGATGGAGAGGAAGGGAAACAAGTGGAGGCCTTGACGCAACTGTGCGATATGCTTTCAATAGGAACCGAGGAGTCTTTGAGCACAATTTCTGTGGATTCATTTGTCCCCGTGCTAGTTGGATTGCTTAATCATGAGAGTAATCCTGATATTATGCTTCTTGCAGCAAGGGCACTGACTCATTTATGCGATGTTTTGCCTTCTTCATGTGCTGCTGTGGTGCACTATGGTGCAGTTTCGTGTTTTTGTGCTAGGTTGCTCACTATAGAGTACATGGACTTGGCTGAACAGGTTGGATTTTATTTGGTTACTTTTAAAGTAATTGACTATTAGAAAATGAGAATGTTTTTTGTGATTAAACATGAGCTTCCTTAAGTGAATGTTGTCTTGTATTTTATTGTAAACTAGTGTCACAAGCTAACTCTACTAAAAATTGGATCCAACTGGCATGAATGGGGATAAATTTGATATGTTTAAGCATTTCTCTGTAGGCCATTCTCACCTAAAATTGGCTTGTTTCTATTCAACCATTAAAAATTCTCTGTTGTCTGGTTTTCTAATAATGAATAGTTTACTACATTCTTCATAGCTTTAGACTTGAATTAGAAAGTTGAATATTTTAGACTGGTCGTAGTCTGCATTCTTATCTTTCTGGTTGAAATGCTGGAAACAGTCTCTCCAAGCTTTGAAGAAGATATCTCAGGAGCACCCAACTGCCTGTTTGCGAGCTGGTGCTCTCATGGCAGTGCTTTCATATTTGGATTTCTTCTCCACTGGGGTTCAGGTATTTAATTTTAGAATTTTTGATTGTTACTAATTTATAAAGAAGAATTTCTGGCAAATTAGAATCTTATTGAGCTGTTTATTTTGTTTAATCCCATGTTCCAGCGTGTGGCACTATCAACTGCTGCAAATATGTGCAAGAAACTCCCTTCAGATGCATCTGATTATGTAATGGAAGCTGTACCCTTATTAACAAATCTTTTGCAGTACCATGATTCAAAGGTAACTTGAACATACACATTTTACGGTTCTTTTGTTGTAAAGTGTGTTTCTTTTTCATCTTGTATATATTATCATATTTGTAGGTGCTGGAACATGCTTCTGTGTGTTTGACGCGCATTGCTGACGCCTTTGCATCTTCCCCGGATAAATTAGATGAGCTATGCAATCATGGACTAGTTACTCAAGCTGCATCTCTCATTTCTACAAGTACTTCTGGAGGTGGGCAGGCATCGTTGAGCACACCAACATATACGGTGAATTGACGTTGCTCCTTTGCTTATCATTATGCAAATGTATTTTATGGGCAACATCATGACAATTGAATTTTTGAATTTAGGGCTTAATTCGACTGCTTTCAACATGTGCAAGTGGGTCTCCTTTAGGAGCAAAAACTTCACTTCTACTTGGGATCAGTGGCATACTTAGAGATATACTATCAGGTTCTGGTGTTTCTAATAACTCATCTGTTCCGCCAGCATTAAGCAGACCAGCAGAGCAGGTAACATTTTTTATTCAAGCAGAAAACATGATAATTTTCATTGCTAATTCAAGCTGAAATGATGGTAGCTCTTTTTGCTTGTTGTTTGTATAGACCTTTGTACATGTGACATGTAGGGTAATTGTTATGTTATATTAATACCAGTAGTGCTTTCGAAATTTGTATGACCATTAATACACATGGGATCAAGTCCTAGTTTTAAGATTTGTTAAGATGAATATTAATGTCAGTTTATTAATTTGTGGTTATAAGTCTGGCTTGGCCAGGGGAAGCAGGCTGGGGCCTTGTTCCCCTGGTTAAACGTTAAAATTGCAGGTTTAGCCCCTCTTAGAAATGAAATATTTAACTTAGTCCTTTTTAGACCTTAAATAATTGGAACAGGATTGCATTTTGTCCCCTTCCTGAAAAAATCAATTTAATCCACTTTTTAGCCTCCCAAACATGAGATTCCTGGCTTCACCCCTGATATAGCTTACATGCTTTGAATATATTGTATTTTTTGCTATTTTCATGGATTTGGTAAGTTTCTAATAGCTTATGTATATTGTGCGCATCTGATTGGTGGTCATGTGATTCCTATCTTGCTGTGTAGATTTTTGAAATTGTTAATCTGGCAAATGAACTTCTTCCTCCGTTGCCCCAAGGAACCATTTCCCTCCCTGCCAGCTCTAGTACATTTGTCAAAGGATCTATTGTGATGAAGTCTCCTGCTAGCAGCTCTAACAAGCAAGAAAATACCGATGAAAATGCTCTTGAAGTTTCATCCCGAGAGAAATTATTGAGAGATCAACCTGAACTTCTTCAGCAGTTTGGAGTGGATCTCCTTCCTGTTCTCATACAGGTAAGTTCTCTTTGTGGGTAGCCATATTCTTGATTTATTGGTACTTCTTGTCTCTTGTCTTTACCGTGATTTTCTCTTGTTTTTCTGGTATTTATGGTCCTATTTTTGTCCATCAGATCTATGGTTCTAGTGTCAATAGCCCTGTTCGCCATAAATGTCTCTCGGTTATTGGAAAACTAATGTACTTCAGCAGTGCAGAGATGATTCAGAACTTATTGAGTGTGACAAATATATCAAGGTGTCCACCTTAAGTAAAATATAGCAATTTAAATTTTCGTGCAATGTTTGAATACGGGAACTTACTTTTTGTTTGATGTTGTAGCTTCTTGGCTGGTGTCTTAGCATGGAAAGATCCACATGTTTTGGTTCCTTCTCTCCAAATTGCCGAGATCCTTATGGAAAAGCTTCCTGAAACCTTCTTCAAAATGTTTGTCAGAGAGGGTGTGGTTCATGCTGTGGATCAACTTGTGTTAATTGGTAATCAAAAAGTCACTCCTGCCCAAGCATCTCCCCTTGAGAAGGATAATGATTCTGCATCTGGAATGTCATCACGTTCCAGGCGTTATAGACGACGCAGTGGTAACTCTAATCCTGAAGGTGGCTCTCTGGAGGAGTCCAAGAATCAGGCATCTTTAAATATTGGCTCACCTCCTAATACGGTTGAAATTCCTACAGCCAATTCCAATCTACGCACTGCAGTAAGTGCATGTGCTAAAACTTTTAAAGATAAGTATTTCCCCTCTGATCCTGGGGCCGTTGAAGTTGGAGTAACAGATGATCTTATGCACTTAAAAAGTCTTTGCATGAAATTAAATGCTGGTGTTGACGATCAAAAAACTAAGGCAAAAGGAAAATCTAAAGCTTCAGTGTCTCGCATGGCTGATTTTTCTTCTAGTAAAGAAGAGTATTTGATTGATGTGATTTCTGAGATGCTATCAGAACTGAGCAAGGGAGATGGTGTATCCACGTTTGAGTTTATCGGTAGTGGTGTTGTTGCAGCCTTGTTAAACTATTTTTCTTGTGGGTACTTCTCCCAGGAGAGGATTTCAGGTGCAAACCTGCCCAAGCTTCGACTCCAAGCCCTTAAAAGATTAAAATCATTTATTAATGTTGCACTTCCTTTGGCTGATCAAGGAAGTATTGCTCCGATGACTATCCTGGTTCAGAAGCTTCAAAATGCTTTATCATCTGTAGAACGTTTCCCTGTAGTTCTCAGCCATTCATCCAGGTCTTCTGGTGGGGGTGCACGCCTCTCTTCTGGATTAAGTGCATTATCTCAACCTTTTAAGTTGCGGCTCTGTCGAGCCCAAGGAGAGAAATCTCTTCGTGATTATTCTTCGAATATTGTGTTGATTGACCCATTCGCAAGTCTAGCAGCTGTGGAAGAATTTCTCTGGCCACGTATTCAACGAAGTGACAATGCTCAAAATCCCTCTGCGTCTGTAGGAAATTCCGACTCTGGGAACACACCTAGTGGGGCTGGTGCTTCTCCCCCATCTACTTCAACTCCCGCTTCGACCACTCGTCGTCAATCTTCAAGGTCCAGATCATCTGTTAATATAGGAGATGTTGCCCGAAAGGAATCATCACAGGAGAAAAGCACAAGTTCATCAAAGGGCAAAGGTAAGGCTGTTTTGAAGCCTGCTCAAGAGGAGTCAAGAGGACCGCAAACAAGAAATGCTGTTCGTAGAAGAGCTGCTCTGGATAAAGATTCTCCTATTAAACCCGAAAATGGTGACTCCACTTCTGAGGTATGTGTATTGATTGTTAGATATGAAAGTATGATGTGATTTAGTGTGTGTGTTTTGCATTTTATAAGTTTACATGCTGGTGACTCTAATTACATGGTCGTCTTATGCTTGTATGTAACTATGTAGTATGTAACCCCCCTCCTGTTTGAAAATGATCATTTGGCACTTTTTTGGGTAGGATGAAGAATTGGATATGTCTCCTGTGGAGATTGATGATGCTTTAGTGATTGAAGATGATGATATTTCTGATGATGAAGATGATGATCATGAAGATGTAAGTCACATATTGTGCCTCTAAAAAGGGGAAGCCCTTTCCTGTTGATCATAAATTTCTTTTGATCTTTACTAATTTTTTATTGAACCATTGATCATTTCCAGGTGCTCGGAGATGATTCTCTTCCTGTATGCATGCCAGATAAAGTACATGATGTTAAATTGAGTGATTCAGCTGAAGATGGCACACCTGTGCCAGCCACAAGTGATAACCAAAATAATGCTGCTTCTGGATCTAGCAGTAGAGCTGCTGCTGTTAGTGGTTCAGACTCTGCTGATTTCAGGAGTGGTTATGGCTCAAGGGGTGCAATGTCGTTTGCTGCTGCTGCTATGGCTGGGTTTGGATCTGCCAATGGTAGAGGTATTAGGGGAGGTAGAGACCGACAAGGACGACCTACGTTTGGCAGTTCTAATGAGCTTCCTAAGTTGATTTTTACTGTTGGTAGTAAGCAGCTGAACAGGCAGTTGACCATTTATCAGGCCATTCAAAGACAGCTTGTGTTGGATGATGATGATGATGAGAGATATGGTGGTGGTGATTTCACATCTAGTGACGGAAGAGGGATGTGGAGTGGTATCTACACGATAACATATCAGAGGGCAGAGAGCCAACCTGACCGAACATCAGTAGGGGGTTCAGGTTCTGCCACAGCGCCGCCCAAGTCTGCTAAATCCTCTTCTCCCAATTCCAATTCTGATCCCCAAACTCATACGTCACTATTAGATAGCATCTTGCAAGGGGAACTTCCTTGTGATCTTGAAAGATCTAATCCTACTTATACTATCTTGACATTGTTGTATGTGCTAGAGGGGTTGAATCAGCTGGCACCTCGTTTGAGAGCCCAGATAGTTTCTGACAATTTTGCTGAAGGAAAAATTTTGAACCTTGATGAGTTGAGTATCCCCAGTTCTAGAGTGCCTTACGAGGAATTTATAAATGGTAAGCTCACCCCGAAACTGGCCCGGCAAATACAGGATGCCCTTGCTCTGTGCAGTGGAAGTCTTCCTTCCTGGTGTTATCAGTTGACAAAGGCATGTCCCTTTTTATTTCCTTTTGAGACACGAAGGCAGTACTTCTATTCAACAGCATTTGGGTTGTCTCGTGCATTATATCGTCTGCAGCAGCAACAGGGTGCTGATGGTCATGGATCAACTAATGAGAGAGAGGTGACGGTTGGGAGATTACAGCGGCAGAAAGTTCGTGTCTCCCGAAACCGCATTTTGGATTCTGCTGCAAAAGTAATGGAGATGTACTCTGGCCAAAAAGCTGTGCTTGAAGTTGAATATTTTGGAGAAGTTGGCACTGGATTGGGTCCAACCTTGGAATTCTATACACTATTAAGTCATGATTTGCAAAAGGTTGGTCTTGGAATGTGGAGGTCTAATTCTACATGGGATAAGTCGATAATGGAAATTGATGGAGATGAAGAGAAAAATGAAAAAACTGCTGGTTCTGTTACTATTGGGGGAGATGTAATCCAAGCTCCGCTGGGGTTGTTCCCTCGACCTTGGCCACCAAATGTTGATGCTTCTGAAGGAAGCCAGTTTTCTCAAGTAATTGAGTATTTCCGGCTACTTGGACGTGTGATGGCAAAAGCTCTTCAAGATGGGCGACTTTTAGACCTGCCTCTATCAACACCATTTTATAAACTTGTACTTGGTCAAGTAAGCTGGTTGCATTATTTAACTTGCGGAGCAACTTGAATCTTCTTTAAGCTTAGATTGGATATTTGTATGCATGTATCATTTTTATTATCGGGGCAATTATCTCTTTAACTTTTGGGCTAAAGATACATTTTATTAAACATTGCAGGAGCTTGATTTGTATGATATTCTGTCTATTGATGCCGAGTCTGGGAAAGTTTTGCAAGAATTGCATTTCCTTGTTTGTCGAAAACAATATTTAGAATCAACAGGTGGTGAAAATCGTGCTGCAATTTCTGATTTACGCTTCCATGGGGTCCCAATAGAAGATCTCTGTTTGGATTTTACACTTCCAGGCTATCCAGATTACATGCTTAAACCTGGGGATGAAACTGTACGTCTTGAACTTTTCATTCTATTCCTTTTTTTCTCCTGTCAGTAGACAAATCCAACATCCTGTTAAATGCATCAGGTGGATATCAATAACTTAGAAGATTACATATCCTTGGTGGTTGATGCAACTGTCAAGACTGGAATTAGTCGGCAAATGGAGGCATTTCGAGCTGGATTTAATCAGGTACAGTTGCTTTCTTTGGCTGAGTTTTCTTGACTGATCACAACTAGATTTTTGTCTTGGATTCCCTTGTTAGTTATCTGCGTGCTAAGGGCTGTTTTTGAGATTCATTACAATGTTAATACATCTGTTATATAACAAGCAGGTTTTTGATATTGCATCTTTAAAAATATTTACTCCACAAGAATTGGACTATTTGCTGTGTGGTCTCAGAGAGCTGTGGGAGGTAATTTGACTATTAATGTGATAATATTGCTAATTTCTTTTATTAGAACTGATTTTCTACTTTAATTTTTATATAACTTCAATACTGCAGGCTGAGACACTTGCTGATCACATAAAATTTGATCATGGATATACTGCAAAGAGCCCTGCAATTCTTAATGTATGTTTGTTTCATACACTCATCTTCAAGTATCTTGAAATCTATATTCTATTCATAACAATTTTTGGTTTTGTGATTTCGCAGTTACTTGAAATTATGGGAGAATTTTCACCAGAGCAGCAGCGGGCCTTCTGCCAATTTGTTACTGGAGCACCTAGACTTCCACCTGGTGGTTTGGCAGTGCTGAATCCAAAGCTTACAATTGTTAGAAAGGTAACTGGAGTTATATGAAACTTTTATATTGATGTTTCTTCTCTTTTTCATTGTTGTTTACATATGCATCACATCCAGCTTTGAAAATTAAGATCGAAGTCCGGTTGAAAGGGAGCTTTACATATTGATTTGTTTATGCCAAATTTTTAAGTGCTCAAGCAACTGGCTTCAATATTTTTAAAGTTGGCCTTAAAAGAGAGTACCCATATTTGACACCTGAGCTCGACACGTTAGAAAATGGATGTGTAGGTATATTCTTTCAAATGTAAACTACTTTAAAAACAAAGTGAGCATTGATGCATTGACACCTCCCAGTTCGAGTAACATAGATCATCATCAGTATTATTATTAGTTGGACAGTAAATGTTTCATTCAGCTGTACATAAAACTGACTTCTTGTTTGGCATATGTTCATGGTTCTAATGTTGTTTTTGTCTGAAATCTGGTTGCAGCATTCCTCTCCTGCAATATCTGCTACTTCCAATGGAAGTGGACCCTCAGACTCAGCAGATGATGACTTGCCTAGTGTCATGACTTGTGCTAATTACTTGAAGCTTCCTCCATATTCAACAAAGGTATTATTAGCCGGTCCAGATTTTTTGTATGATTATCCCTGGTGCCATTTTATCTAATGTATATATACACACATACTTTCATATCATCTTATTTCCTTGTCTGTCCGAGCAGGAAATTATGTACAAGAAATTGCTATATGCAATCAACGAAGGGCAAGGATCTTTTGATTTATCTTGAACCGGTGTTGGCAGCAGCCTAAACATACAATGTGGGTCTACTTTCCTCCCCTGCTGCTATCATTTTTGATGTTTCAGAGTGGCGTATAAATTTTTTCTCAAATAATAATGGCTTCTCTCTTCTACTTTTCCATTCAATTAGTGGCATTGGCAAAGCTCGGTTTCTACATCAATGGTGGATCATCCAAAGTTTGCGTCCATATCCGTCTGAATTCTGGGTAATTAACCGATCTCGATTTTCTTTAGTAAATACTCCTATATCTTCATTCCAGATGTGTTCATTTTTGGTAATGACTCATCTCTATCAGATAAATGGAGGGATTTATGTGCAGAGACAGGAAAGAAAATGGGAGTTTGATTTTGTGATTGATGCAGGCCAGGGCCAGCAGCTTGCCAAAACTTTTGTATATATGAATAGGATATGTTCATACTTTATGGATTTTTTTTCTTGGTTTGACAATTTATTTGCATATTTACCGTTATGTCGGCTAAATGCTTTATGAAAGCAAATAAATGATGCTTTTGTTTTTATGCTCGAATCTTATTTTATTTATTGTTTTTTTTATTTGTGTTGCCCTAGCAAGGAAATTGAAATTGATGCAAATAGTTTACCCCTTTTATGTCCCCACACTAAAACATTAGGTTTAGGATTTAATTATATTTTAGGGTTTAAGATTAAGGTGTATGATTGGGTCAAGATTTAAAATTTAATTTTTTTAGTGTTAGATAGGGATGTCAATAGACCGAGTATGTTTTTAGTTGTTCGAACTTGTTCCAATCTATAAACCCTTAAATTTGAATTTGGTATATATGTTTGATAAAAAAATTGAAATTTTCTGACATTTAATTTCTAAAATACCGTGCTGAATAAGTTAAGCAAATTATTTAATAAGTTCAAATGATTTTTAACGAAAATAATATTTTTATACTATTTAAAAAAAATTCCAGAATTGCTAAAAATAAAATAAAATATTATATTATATTAATCATATCAAATTTAAAGATAACTTTCCGAAAATTTAAAATGAAAAAAATAAAATAAATTAAATTTTAATAATTTTTATTTTTAGAACATTTTCAAATTTATAGGTTTTATATACTATAAAAAATTCTTTTAATTTTATTTAAGCTTCATATTATAAAAACAATAGGAAAAGGTTAATTTAAAAAAAAAACGAAAGACAGCTTTTTACAATTTTAATATTCATCTGTAATTTTGAATAACTTGTATATTGTAAAAATTAATATGGTAAAGTATGAGATTTAATATTTATTTTTCTATATTTTAGTATTGAATTTTAATTATTTTTTATAAAATATAAAATATGATTTTTAAAAGTATATACAATTTACATATTATAAAATAACATGAATTTTATAAATAAAATAAAATTAATGCAATCTTGTTTTTAGTTTACATTTTTAAAAAGTTAATATAATTTAGTATATTATAAAATAAAATAAAAAATAAATATTTATATTTTAAGATTTTGACTTATTTCACTTAATAATGCCCTAGGAATGTTTGAGGTTGTATTTTTGTTAGGTTAATCGTATTTTGTCCAGTTAATCAAATTATTTATCTTTATTCACCTAATAATTTTAAGCGTGCTTTGGTCACCAAACATTTTTTTTCTGTGATTTATCAATGATGGGTGACCAAAATAAAAAATAACATAATTTGGTGACTAAAACAAAAATACGAGAATAATTTAGTGTCAATAGTATTATTTATCCAATAAAAAACTATTAGAATCATAATAAAATGAAAAAATGAAAGATTTTTCTATTAAATAAACAATGCGATTAATAATAATAATAATAATAATAATAATAATAATAATAATAATAATAAATTGATTATTGTTGTATCCTTGGAAATTGCAAGTTTCTATTGCGAATTTATAATATAACATGGAGAGCATTAACATCAAGAAAAAAAGAAGAAAAAAAAATCCCAAGCTTCCCATTATTTAGAGCAAATCACTTGGACAGCTAAAGTCTTGGGTCCATTAGGAGGACATGCACCATTTATGTTACCAAATGTTGTCGCCTCCACCGGGATCTTGCAGGATGGTTTCCCCAAGCAGTGATGCTCAACGACTTGCTTCGATGCCGGAGCGGTGCAATTCCCTTGAACCAAGGCTCCACAACTTCCGAAAGGATCGCCGAAGCTGGCAAAATTGACCGAAACAATCTTCTTCTGGTCAGGACATGTCAGTTCAGCCTTTGGTTTCAAGTCATCCACCAGGGGTCGGATGATTCCAGCTTTGTTCTCGAATGACCTCGGAGATGGCGGGTGGAATTCGCTCACGATACTGCAGATCGTGTCCCTGTTTGCCGTCGATATGGAGACATCTTTAGGTGTACCTTGCTCTTCCTCGAAGATAACAATCAGGTTGTTCTTTGGCTTCAGGAATGCTCGTGGGATGTGGTACCTGGAATTAGAACATAAAACAATCATTAGTTTACGTACTTAAATTGTTTCGTAAATGATTTACGGTTTAAGGTTTAAGATTTAGAGTTTACGTACTCGGATTGAGTAGGTTGTTTAAGAGGAGAGAGATAAGACATCCAATATCTGCCAATGTTGTTTCCATTGATCCAGACAAAACCTTTCCCCATACCAGTCATTGTAATGAGAACTGGCTCGTCTCCTTCTGGTGCATCAAAATACACTTTGTACCATGTGATGGGTCCTCCTTGGTCAACCTTGGTCCACTTAACAGACTTGGAACCTTCTTCTGTAAATATTTTGTTCTCTTCTCCGACAAGTCCAACCTGATGGCTCCAACCGTTATCCGATATGTCGAGTGTAACGGTGTTCATACCAAGGATCGTGATAGAACGTGGCCCGGCATATCTGTGTTCCATGTAGGCTCCGCTATCTGGAAGTCCCACCACATAACTCAAGAGCGCAATAATGTTAGTCCCTTCCTTGAAAGCTGCAGGTTTCTGGTAAACAAAGTTCTTCTCTACTTTGCTTCCGTGTTCTGTACCGACGAATTCACCATTGACAAAGGCATGAAGTCCGTGACCCTGGCTCGCAACTCGTAAAACCGGGATAACTCCTTTCTTCATCGGCAAGTCACGTTCGCCCAAATTAAGTTTAGCTATGTACCATAGGTAGTCAGTTGTATCTTTGGTCGTTACCCAATGTTCCAATGGCTCCTCGGACTCTATTTTACCACTAGTAGGAGGGACTTCCCTGTACATCTCCCATTCCAAATTTTTGTTTGCAATTTCGGATCTTAGGTAGTTTCTCGCGTTATGTTGACCCGTGATCTGTTTTGAGCAAGCAAGATAAGTTAATTGCAGTGCAAGTAAAGGACATATTTGGAGCTTGTAGAATTCAGTTTACCTGGTTAGTATTGAAAACTACGGTCCTGCAATCGGGGAGGATACTGATGGAATGAGGCGGCAGGAAGTATTGTTGGCCCTTGAAATTAACTGTTTGTGACTGATGAGTGTTATTGTTGGACAAGAAAGCTGCACATACTTGAGTTCCAGGTTGCTGCCAAACTATAGCCTGCATTGCACATTAAACAGGTATCGGTTTCCCGATCAAAAATCCACTCGAATAGTCTTAAAAATGCATGCTTACCTCTAGCTCTGGACTCAACTTTTCAACAGTAGGAGTCCCCCACAACAGAGCCCTCTTGCACAAATTCAAGGCTTTGTGAACGTCCTTGAGATGACCCCACTTTGGTTCCCTTAAAAGACCTACAACAACATGTGAGAGCTAGCTCGTCATAGTATCGAGTCGATGTAAATGGAACACTATTCTTCATCATACCAAATTCATCAATAGGGGCTTCATCATAGTATCGAGTCGATGTAAATGAAGAGCTCGTTCTGTCAAAGTTTGTGCCACCATAGTACATGTAGTAGTTAATCATGCTTCCATTTTTAGAGAAGAATCGAGCGACCGAGTATGCCAAATCTTCAGCGGATCGTTGGGATGGTGGATCCCCGAATACTCTAAACCTGAATCGAGACAACAACAACATTAGTCAATACACATCGACATACTTGGATTACGTTTAAATCTCTTCATATGAACTCCACTACTTACTGTGAAGTCCAGTTCTCAGTCCACAATGAGGGCTTGTTAGGCTTATTTGGACCGGGGAAAGTATCTCCACAGTGCCTTCCATTGCATGTATTGATCTGAAGAACAAAATGTATACATATGAGTGTATGACTACTCGTTTTTTCGATCTTATTTTATCAGTTTTAAAAAGACCAAAAACACTTACAATGGGATCTGGGGCATCCTTCTGCTTGCACATAAGCCATGGGATCTGGACATCCATGCCAAGAGCCAGTTTTGCAGCCCATTGAATATAGCTCTCGCCTTTTTCTCTGTATGCTAGCTGAATTGTGTTGTATTCGTTCTCAATCTGCGCTAAAATGATAGGCCCTCCTTGAGGAGCAAACAACTTCTCCTCCTTCAGTTTGTTGATAATCATGGTGACATACCTTTTCATTTGTTCCTGCACAAATTTTTCTTCAGACAGGGAATCGTGCACAATTACCATGTATGTACACTTCAAACAGGTTCATTACCTTGAACGGTTCGTTATCGGATCGGAATATAATGTCGGGGATCTCTCTTAGCCAATATGGTAATCCTCTGGTGAAAAATGCAATATTCATTTCAATAATAACATTGAAAAAGTTGGGAAAATCTTAGAAAGAATCACTGTTACCCGTGGTTCCATTCAGCTTGGATGAAGGGTCCGAGCCTAACGACTGCATACATATTTTTCTCATGTATCAACTTGATGAACTTCACCAAGTCATTTCGTCCTTCGAAATTGAACTGACCCTGAACCGGTTCGTGTGCGTTCCAAAAACCGTATGTCTCGATCGTATTGAGCCCTCCCTGCTTAGCCTTTTCGATCAAATCCGGCCACATATCCGGTGTGCTACGAGGATAATGAATAGCTCCCGCGAACAGAAGCTCCCTTTTTCCATTGACAATCACGGACCTTGCGTCGTACGTCACACCCTGGTTCACCGCCCCTTGAACCATGATCGCGTCTTCATCCCCTGTCTTAGTAACATTCCCAACATCCGCAATGCAGTAAGCGATGAGTAGTGTCGACAGAAGGAATGTCGACAGCTTGTGGCCGGCACTTACCATTGCGGATTTATGCCAGTTTAAGCCTTCGAGGGATGAGATTATGTTGGAAACTGGGCGAGCCTAATTCCTATTTATTTGGAGCCTCTTTAGCTTTTAAAAGAGGAGAAGCTCATCTAACAACGAACATAACATCAGTTCTTTATAGTGTTTGTGTCCTGCTATTTTTACCCTTTAAATGTTACTGGTTTTGCATTTTTTTCTCGAGAAAATGGTATCTTTAGAACAAGTTTGGATTTTGAATGGAAAGACACATCATTAATATTTCATCCGTTACGATCTTCAAGCCAACTAACTAATACGTGGTTTTTTCATGCATGCAAAGCTAAGTGTGTAACACTACTTTGACAAAATAATAATAAAAGATAATTAGTTTCTTTTAGTTCGAACTAAATCAAAATTAAAATGTAAATCTAATGGTTGATGGGAGATGCCCTTTATGGTAAGGAACAGGTTGGAACTGGGAACAGTTTCTGTATTGTTCAGTTGCAGTGTTCGCAAAGACCCCAAGGTATCAACTTTCTGAAAGACCCCTGTTATCTTATAGGAACTTGAGAACAGCCTTTAGAAATCTTTCTAGATCAGAAGGAAGATACATGGTTGATCCTCTATCTGATAGAACAAACTTGAAGAAGCCCTCTAAGCCAGTGAAACTACTGTCTGTGGAGGCACTCAAACGAGCACCAAGGTATGTCACTGATAGCTACTAGCTTCAATCATATCCCGATCTGCAACTATAATCCCATTTAGAAAGTAGAAAATCTAGTGATTTGTTTGATCTGTACTTGAACAAGCAGCAATGGAGATAAGGTTAAACTATCCTTTTGCTTCTGTAACTCCATGGGGACATATGGTCAGTGTTTTGGTGCACTGAAGTTGAACAATATTCCTTAAGTTTCTCGAATTTAGTGACGATTTTACACTCATCCTAAACTTTCCCTGACCCTGAGTGTGGTTTCCCCTTCCTAATCCTCATGATCTAAGCTTCCCTGTCTTCTTCTTCTTTCCCTGTTTGTCGGTCATATTACTATTATTAAACCCTAAACCCTAAAAGATTCCTTTAGGACCATTCATTCCCCCCATGTTTCTGTCCCTGGTTGTGGTTGTCCACATCCACTCGCTTTCTGTGCCAATCAAATCAAAGCACCAAAGAAAAAGCAGCAGAAGCATTACCAGGCCCAGACGCTGTCCTATCAGCTTCACTCCAGTCTTCTTAATCTCCATTACTCAAAGAATTAATCTAATTAATAACAGACAAAAGGAATCATGAGGAAGGAAGTATCTCGACAAAAATCAGAGATACCATTGGGAATATGGGATATGGCTATGGCTATGGCTATGGCATTCAGGTTTTTTAATTTCACAAATTTTAAGTGATTTAATTGAACTTTTTATAGTATAAATAAAAGATATAAAATTAAATAATTATTTTAATGTTTAATTAAATAATAATTTTGATGAATATTTTTTAAAAATAATTTAACTTTTTAATATTTTATTTTAGGTTAAAGTGATTTTTTATAACTAAAAATTATTTAAATTTTAAAATGATTTGACACATTGATAAGTATAAAAAATATTTCATATTTTATATGATTTTATAAAATTATTTTTTTGATTATTGTAATATTTTTCAAGTAAATACACTTATTTATATTATGTTGTTATATCAACGTGTACTGTTATATAGATTTTCATGTCATTTATCATCAATTGATTATCGATTTTTATCTATAAAATAATCATTTTAACTTAAAAATAAACATTAAAGCAAAAATTAATTAAAAAATAATGATCAATATCATTATTCATTCAAACACTTGAATAAAATTTTTGGACAAAATAAATTTGATTTGTGAATATTGCTTTTATACCCCTGCTAGAATTTTTATGATTTTTTAACTATTTTTTTAGATTTTTAGGATTACGCCCTGATTAGTCTAGACTTGTATCATATATTAATAATTAAAAATATATTTAATTTAAATATTATATAAATATATGTGATATTTTTTATTATCTTCTCATTTTTTAGAATTTTATCTTGTTTAGTTCGGTCGAACATACGTTGCACATTAAGTTTTGTTAGGTAAATCTTATAATAAGAGTCTTTCGGTATACACAAAACTTTAAACTCAAAATCAGTTTAAACAATATCAAATTATTTATTATTAATAATAAAAAAAAAAACAAGATAATAGATCTTATTGATTAAAACTATAAAAGATGTAATAAGTTGGGGTATAAATCCATTTAATAATTTTCTAATAAATAAAAAATAATTATAAAAGTTGAAAATCAAAAAAATAAAGGATCTGTCTTTCTTTTTTTTTTTGAAAATTTAAAGAATTTAATTAACATTTTCAAGAAAAAATATTAGAAATTCAAATTCAAATTTACTTATTTTTGGGACCAAGTCCCCTTCATGTTTTGGCCTCTGCACATGCCAGTAATTATTATCCGATCTCTGGTCTCATGCAACATTTATTTTGGAAATCTTTTGGACCCACTTTTTAATGTCTGACAAGATACTGGACACGTGGCGGGTTGTGGGAGAATAGTCGGTGTATGAGAAAAATACACGTGTAGAATTAACTTTTCAAATTCTGACGAACCAGATGAAAATATAAAGGATGAGTCTACCACGTGCGTCGAACATTGTTGAACACCACTAACGATGAACACCGCTGAACACTATTAAATTAATTAATAAAAATTAAAAATTTAAAGGACTAAAAATATAATTTCAAATTATTTTAATTCAAATTATTTTAATTTTTTAAAATAATTAATTTAAATTATTTTTAATTTAAAAATAAAAAATATTAAATCCAAAACCTAAAACTCTAAACTCAAACTAAAAATATTAAAAATTAAATCCTAAAATCTAAAACACTAAATCATAAACTCTAAACCCTAAACAATAAAACCATAAATAATAAAATCTGAAAATATAACCATAATCTAAACCTTAAAATAGAAAATCTAAAACTCTAAAAAATATAAACCTTAAACTTGAAACCCAAAATTAGTTTAAGATTTAGATATAAAAGTTTTGGTTATTTTAGGGTTTAAGATTTTAGGGTTTAGATTTAATGTTTATGTTTTAGTATTTTTAGGGTTTTAAATTTAGGTTTTAAAGTTTAATGTTTAGTGATTTAGGTTTTGAATTTTGGTTTTAGGGTTTAGAGTTTAAGAATTTTTATTTTTTAAAATTAATTTAAATTAGAATTTTATTCAATTATTTAAAAAATAAAATAATATATAGAAAACAATTTAATAGAAAAATTATTTTAAATAATTTATAATTATATGTTAAGTCTTTAAATTTTTTAAACTTTATTAATTAGTTTAATAATGTTCAACGGTGTTCATCATTAGCGGTGTTCAACAGTGTTCGACGCTCGTTGTAGAATTTAAGTTGAATAATAATTTGTATTAAATTTGTAATTAATTTATTCGATAATCATCCTAATATAATTATTATTATATCTTTACTTTAATTTTTATTTGAATTTGTGGTAATCGTAATTTTTAAAAAAAATTAGGTACAATAATAAAAGTGAAAGGTCAATCGTACCCTGTCTCGTCTAGTGTTCGTAGCAATGTGACGCGCCGTGGTGCATCACATGGGCAGGATGAATGTTCCATGTGTAGTCCAAGACCAAGTGTTTGTTAAGATAGATATTTTCAGACATGGAATTTATATAAGAACGTAGTAACCTTTTCTAAAGTAGATACCATGCTGTATCACGTAGATCTAAAGTCGTAAATATATTCAATAAATATTAAATTAATAAATCAAATTAAAAATTTTAATTTAATTGAGTTAGTGTGTAAAGGTAAGATTTTTTTATACAAACTCCAAGGATAAAATTTAAAATTAATTTTTATGGACAATTATTCTATCATACGTAGTACAAAGTTTTTAATGATTATTAAAATAATAATAATTTTATAAATTTTAATGATTATTTATAAAATTTTAATAAATATAATTATTTTATAATAAAAAAAATCATCGGTCAAAAAAAATTATATTTCTTAAAAAATATATTAATGTTACGAGATTATTACTCTCTTCACCGTTTATATATTTCAAGATTTTTTTTTTGACGTGTGATTCATACTCATTGTCACTTTTCAGACGTAGCATTCTCCCTCAATTTTCTGACATACTCATTACGAGTTTTTATTTTCGTAATTAGTCTTTTATCACAGTTGTTCACCATGCTTATCCTTCTCATAAGCACTTAGCGTGAAATGGAACAATCAAAAGGTCGTTTCGATACTATTTATCATAAGATCATTATCATCCTTTTTAAAAAAATATATTTATTAGAATATAACACCATCATTTATATATATTAAGATTTTTTTTTAATATATGATTATTGTTCTTTAACTATTTTCGGACGTGACACTAAACAGTGATACCAAAGGGACCAGTACTCGTCAACCCGCAATAGCCGGTTTCCATCACTTAATTTCTCCTCCAAAACGACCAGCGACCATGGGTTTCGCGCGAAAATTGCCGGTTCCGTTTACGAGCTTAAAATTATTTTAATACTTCACAATAAAAAAATGAATTCCCTATTTTTTTCTCCTTTATTAATGTCTGAAATTCGTTACCCACTCTCTTCGCGGGAATTTCCATTATTTCTTTCAGCATTTTTTATACTTCACCGACACTTTTATTTCAAGGAGTTGGCTTCTTCACTTAACGAACCTTTTCTTTAAAAATTAAAAATCAAACCTTTTTTTAACAAATAAAGCAGATTGAATATCTTTATCATCACCCAACTCTTCCTTTATATTTTTAAAACAACTTGTTTTGATTGTTCAAGAGTTAGTTTTCATTTCATATACGAAAAGAGTATTCAAATTGGTTGCAGCAGGTAGAAGGGATGATGTTCTTTGGCGGCCATATGGACTAAATTCAATTGTCTTGTTCTGTTTATCCGTATTCTTTATTTCAAAGATTACGGTAGATTTGTTTAGCCTATTAAACAATGTTAGTTTATGGTTATCGCCGTCGCTTCGATCTGGGTTTTCTTTTTTTTTTTCCTTCTTTGAGTCTGCGTTTTCAAATGGAAATATGATAATGGGGTGTCGTTTATAATGTCAAAGGGGTTAACTTGTTAAGTTCCCAGTCTTGTTGTTGTTGCTGCTGCTGCGGTACGTGATTTGTTTATATGGAAGGATTGAATTGAATATTTCGAAGAATTTGGGGTAGTAGATAAGCAATAAGAGAAGAAAATATGCCTTGCAAACAAAAGAAGAATGTGCTGGTTGGGATTCGATTTGATAATCAAAGCAGGGATTTTCTTAATTGGGCTATTGTAAAAGTTGCTGAGCCTGGTGATTGTGTTGTAGCGGTTCATGTTTCCCGGAGTTCGGGTAAGCCATTTTTCATTGTTTTTTCAGTGAATTTTGATGTTTTGGACAATCTGTGTTCTAATCTGAAGTTTCAATGTAGATCATGCTTTGGGGCAGGAATTGTTGTTAGAGCGTTATCTGGAAGTATATGGAGGGCTGTGTTCTATAAAGAAGGTTGCTTTCGGTACCGAAAAATAGGCATTTTGATGGATTTTTACTTTAGAAAGAATGAAAACAGATATTGATCATTGCCAGAATTTTCATGTTTGGCTTTCAGGTTGATCTAAAAGGCCTGATTTGTAAAGGAAGTTCGATACGAAAAGTTTTGATTCGAGAAGCGGTGAACTATGCTGCTGTTGCTTTGGTTGTGGGTACAGACAAGCTTGGTGCTCTTGGGTAAGTAACTGTTAAAAGACTTGATCTTTAGAGTTGTTTGAATTGGTGAGATTCTTAGTGTCATTACTTAAAAGAACAGATATCGTTTTCAGGGGTTGGACTTCCACGGCTAGATATTGCGCGAAGCGGTTGCCGGTGACTACTAATGTTCTGGCCATAAACAATGGAAAACTTGTTTTTGAAAGGTCCAACAATAGTGAATTACCAGGTCTGGTTTTCAACCTGTCCTAGAAACAAGAAAGAACTTGTTTCTGGTTTCTACTGTGGTCTTCAAAAGTAATTAGATGATGTCCTTTCAATTATGTCAGGTCTTAAAGGTGATCCAAGACCAAGTCTTTGTTTGTCTGAAAACCTTGGTGTTAGAGAATGTCAATCAGAATATGGCGACTCTGAAGTCGGGTCTGAGATATCCAGTTTCGAAGGGATTCAAAGCTCCAAGGATGGATCAAGAACCAGTAGTGAAGATTCAAAGATTGATACGTTGAGTGTAATTCATGAAGGCAAGAGAATCACTTCGCGGTCGGTTCCTCTTTTTGCAGGAGATAATTTAGACTATCAGCCTGGTTGGCCCCTCCTCCTGAGGGCTAGTTCAGCAACACCGCAAGCAAAGCACGCTAGGAATTTGTCGGTTGTCAAATGGGTGATGAACTTACCAAGTCGTTCCCCTCATGATCACACTCCTCGATGTTCGACAGTCAAGGAAACAGAGCTGAGTGAAATTGAAGATGACAATCATGGGACTGGGACCAATTCATCTATGCAATATGAGTTGCAGAAATGCTTGGATATACTCCTGAAAACGAATTCATCGGATTGTCAATGGTATAGTTATGAAATTCTAAAAGATGCAACTGATCAATTCTCCACAGGTTTTTGTCCCAAACTTGCCTTGCAACCAATGATGTGTTCTTTATTAGTACTTTTTATGTGTCTTTTATGTGCCTTGCAACCAATGATGTTTTCTAAGATTCTATCTCATAGCAGGGAACTTGATCGGAAAAGGAGGGAGCAACCGTGTTTTTAAAGGGATCCTTCCTGACGGCAAAGCAGTGGCTGTCAAGATTCTGAAGTCATCGAAAGAGGCGTGCAAGGATTTTGCAAACGAAATTGAAATTATCTCCTCACTGAAGCATAAACACATCATGCCTCTAATTGGTGTATGCATTAAAGACCATGGTCTAGTATCTGTCTATGATTTCTCGTCTACAGGAAGTTTAGAAGAAATTCTGCACGGTACAACACTACAGCTTCGATTAGATCTGTTTTTTCTTTCCTGTGCTGGATAAATGTTGTTGTAAACCACTGATCCAATCTTAACATATACTGTAGGGAACAACAAAGGAAAACAGGTCTTGTCTTGGGAACTCAGATATAACATTGCTGTTGGGATTGCTGAAGGCCTAAATCACATACATAATGAGCTTTCTCGACATGTTATCCATAGAGATGTCAAGTCTTCAAATATTCTTCTTTCAGATGTGTTCGAACCAAAGGTAATTAAATTAAAGTCATTCGAGAATGAAATACGTCACGAATCGATCACATGGTCACTGTTTGTTTTGTTTCCGATGTTGACAGTTATCTGACTTCGGGTTAGCAATATGGGGGCCGACTGATTCGTCATTCCTACTTCAAGCTGATGTTGTTGGAACATTTGGGTATTTAGCTCCTGAATATTTCATGTATGGTAAACTTAGTGACAAGATCGATGTCTACGCTTTCGGGGTTGTTCTACTTGAATTGCTATCGGGAAAAAGACCGATAAGCTTTGAAAATCAGAGAGGCCAGCAAAGCTTGGTCATGTGGGTAAGAGTGCACTCTAAAATAAAGTGTTGGTTTCACATCTTCATCAGTGATCAAATATAATCAAGTACTTGAAAATTTGCAGGCTAAGCCAATACTAGAGAGTGGAGATGTGAAAGGCATATTGGATCCGAATTTGAACGGAAATATCAACGAGACTCAAATGCATCAGATGGTTCAAGCTGCAACACTTTGCCTCACTCGATCCGCTCGACTTCGTCCTAAGATGAGCCAGGTATGTTCTCCTATGTCGTATAGGATCGTCTAAGTTACATTCCGGGTTAAATTACATCCACATATTTCCTTGATCCTTCAATCTGCACAGATACTTGAGCTCTTAAAAGGTGAGAAAGTGGTTGAAAAACGGGGAAAGACAGAGAACGAGAACACAGAAAACCAAGAACATCATAACGACGATGAAGTTTATCCGAATTCGAGTCTGGCGTTACATTTAAGTGTTGCAATGCTTGATGTAGATGATGATTCTACATCACTTAGTAGCATGGAGCAAAGTGGTAACTTTTCGACCGAAGAATATTTAAAGGAACGATGGAGTCGATCATCGAGCTTCGATTAGATTCGTTTTTTCGGTTGGATTCTTGAAGGTTTTTAAACACAATGTTTGCCTCAAACCCAGTTTTGAGAATTGCTTGTAATGTACAGTCAAGAAAATAAAGAAAAGAGACCATGCCAGGCCAGCACCCATTGTTGAGGTGTAATTTGGAGACTGTCGACTCTAGTGAGAAATAATATGGTTGCCAAAAGGCTTGTGGAGTTAAATTGATATTATGATTTTTCTTGGTCGAAATATTAAGTATTTCAGTATATTAAAAATAAGGGTAAATTACATAAATGATCCCTTGACTATATTTCAGTTATTTTTTATATCTTCTGACTATTAAATATTATAAATTGATCCATTGACTATTTTTTTTGATACAAAGTGATCCTGTACCGTTAAAAATTTAACGAAAACTGTCGTGGACATTAACATGCTGACTTGGATAACCATGTGGTATCCCTAATCTCTACGATCTCTATAACTTGGATAAACATGTGGTATCCCTAATCTCTATGATCTCTATAATTGTGTGAAATTTGGTTTATAAAATTTAAGGTTAATAATAATAATTTTATTATATTAATTAAATAAGATTCTTATATTTCAGTTAAATGAGTTAAATATGAACAAATACTTATCTCTTTTTCATTAATTCAAGTTTTAAAATTTACATAAAAATATAATTATTTCTTTACTTAATTAAAAACAAAAATTTTATGATATTTAGATATTTTAAAGCGGTAAGAATTTGAAAATCACTTTATAATAAAATTTAATAATTTTCTCTTTTAGTTATTCGAACAATAAAAAAATATTCAATATTATACATAATATAGAATTATGAGTTTTATATATTATTTAAATTATTAAATTAATAAAATAAATAATTTAAAATTAATTTTATTATTCATATATAATGAATTTACTGTAATAATATTAGACCAAAAAAATATAAAATTTTATGTCTATTTTAATAATAAGGCTTAATAGTCCTATTTTTATATTTAAGCCACCATTTTCATTGACCTTTTCATCAATATTAGTAGAGAATCTCTTTTTTATTTTTTTATTTTTTTAAATCATACGTTTATTTTTATCCCCCTCCCTTTGAAACCAATACCCACCATTTATTTTTCCAGAAAATCTGTTCGTCAAATACATGATAGCGATGCTCCTTTTTCGAATATTTCTTTGGATTTCCTGTTGAACCTTAATTGTATCGGCTTGTACGGCTCATCAGGTTGTTCCACTTGCTGTGGTCTTTCTCCCGAGTAAGATTTTTCTTCCCTTTTTGTTGTTTTTGATGATAATCTCTGATTCGTTTCAGTGGAAAGTTTTGTTTTTCATATCTTGTATGCTTGCTTTGAAAAAATGTTGGGTCGTAGTTGAATTGCTTTCGTTTCAGTGGATATTTAAATACCTTAATTTGCTTCTTTGGTATTGCTACTTGCTAATTGAGCTCGGTTTATCATCTGGGTCAGGTTCAAAATCGTAAATTGATCGCTTGATCACTAGATTTAAGTGGGATTTCTATTCTGATGGACGACGGGGAGCTCGATTTTTCGAATTCGAACCAAGAAGTGTTTTCGGGCAATAACATGGGTGAAATTCCCAGCAGTTGCTCAATGGACAGTTTTTTTGATGAATTACTCAATGATTCCCATGCTTGTACCCATACACACACTTGCAACCCACCCGGTCCCGATAACTCTCATACGCACACCTGTTTCCATTTTCATACCAAAATCGTGCCTGCCTCTAGTGAAGATAAGGCTGCTGTTGATGATACAACTGAGTCTAGGGAGAACAAATCGAAGAAACGTCCGTTAGGTAATCGAGAAGCTGTTAGGAAGTATAGGGAGAAGGTTAAGGCACGAGCCGCATCTTTGGAGGATGAGGTCGAGAGATTGAGGGCAGTGAACCAGCAACTGCTGAAGAGATTACGAGGACAAGCTGCATTGGAGGCTGAGGTCGCGAGGCTAAAGTGTTTGCTTGTAGATGTTCGAGGAAGAATTGAAGGGGAGATTGGATCGTTTCCTTATCAGAAACCAGCAACTAATGTTAACATGATGAATGTGCCTACTGGTGCTTATGTGATGAATCCCTGCAATGTGCAATGCAATGATGAGATGTATTGCCTTGATCCCGGAGTCGAAGATAAATCAGGAGAGACTGCAGTGCTGAATGGACAAGGACTTAGCGGTTGCGACTTTGACAATATTCAGTGCTTGGCGAATCAGAACTCTGGAGTGAACGAGCTTTCTACGGGTGGGGTTGGAATTGCAGGGTCTAATGGCAATTCTTCTAGCAGGAAAAGGAGGAAAGGTATAAATTTAGGAGTCTTTATCTTAACTTCTTCATATAATTCATGCTGGATGCTGCAACATTAATTTTTGATTGGTCCAAAGTCTTAATCTTCTATAGGAAGTTATATTTTTGCTCAAAATGTTCTTCTCTTACTTTATTAAGTTGCTACAGGTAGTTATTCTTTTGCATTTATGATGAAATTATTCAGTTCATTGCTCGCAACAATTATAAGAGTTCATGACTGTTCTAAGCACATCAACCATCCAGTAATTCTAGTTAATCACCTGTATCGGCTATTAGATTTTAGAATGATTACTAGAAGAATGACAGGATTTACGTGAGAAATAAGAACCAATATGTGTGGTGAAACATTATTTTCAATATTTGGGTGCCTTTTATAACCCCGTGGATTGTTAAACACTTAAACAATTAAAGATGGTGGTGACTTTTTTAATATCTTAAATTGTTTTGCTCTATCTCGTATTACTTAGCTACGGTTATAATATAGGAAAAAAGTTGCATATTTGTCATTGAATGTTGGACATGCACTGCCCAGTCTATATTTATATAGAGAGGCCATTAAACTAATCCTGGAACTTGTTCTTGCAATATTCAGAATATTATGAGCTGTAGGCGACTCTTTCAAAACTTAATATAGCTACACCAGAGTGGAAGTCTCTGCTTTCAAATGTGTGATTTCTGTGATACTGATATTTATTTTCTTGCGAGGTATTCGTCCAGCTACAGCAGGTTGAAGATTGCGGAAGAGGGTACGTATTTGTGTTCTAACAAGCAGTTTTCATGTGATGTGTAACCTTCTTCCATCAGGTTGCATTGATTTTTAATTTTATTTTCCTTTTCTGTTATTTTTTGAAGTTGTTCTTAGTTCATGGTCTAAAGCCAACAATGTTGGGAAGCTGAAACTTAAGGATTTATATTATGTAGTATTTATCTGTAGCAACAGATGGTCGGTTTCTTACCCAAGTTAAACTCAGTCTCAATAATGCCTTATACCAAACCCATATTGTATGATATTATAAGTGGTTGTGTGGAGCAATGGTTTTCTTCTTTTTTCAAGTTCTAGTTTCGTTTCTATCTATCGAAGGTATATGAACTCTCTTATTTATGAATGGCAGAGTTAAGTGAGGTGGAATAACTTTGATCTTTTGATAGTGTGAGCCCTTACCAGGTGAGTTACAAGCTTCCCTCCTTGCACTCATGGTTTGTGATTCATATAGGAAGCCACAATTTAGCTTGTATTGCTTTCAGCAATTTCTATTCCGATTCTGCATGGCATCAACAAAGCACTAGAAGTTTGTTTTTGCCATGCAAGTTAATTCTGTTTAGTAAGGCTTGAGATACGCACTCGAGCGAAGTTCCGTCTCGTGAACCAAAATTTTGATCATCTGATCTCTGATGAAAACTCAGTTGTTAGATTTTACGGTATACTCTTTTAAGTGATAATTGGCCCGAGATTAACCCAAGTCTAGCTTGCATGTGCCTACCATTGAAACAAATTGTGGAAAGTGTTTGGCATTGATATGATATTTTAGATAGAAAGTGTTTGGCATTGATATGATGGAAAGTGATTTTTTTTTAAATTAATTAGATGGAATGCAACCCTAAATGTTTGTTACCCTAAATAATTTTAGGGTAAACTACACTGGTAGTCCCGAACTTTTAAGGCGCTTTCATTATAGTCACAGAACCTTTAAAACTTTCATTATGATCACTCAATTTTTGTATCTTTTTACATGATTTAGTAAAATAATATGTTTTCTCTCCTCTCACATTTCTTTCTTCTTCTCTTTTCTTTCCAGCAGCCATCACAATTAACTTACAGTTACCGTTCCTGTCGCCGCGCCGGCACCATCAAACTCTGCCACCTTAACCTTTTAAACCAAAATCATGTTCAAAAAGGTGTTGGATTTGAGCTAAATGCAACCCCATAACAATATTCATCATACAATATTGATGTTAGTATACAATTTTGTGCCTTCTTTTGCTGTACATCTTTGTAACAGTTTAAAGTTTTGATCTTTGAAATCTGAGAGCTAAAATTCTTGGGGAAATCACATTTTACTACCAAACATTATGATACACAAAATCCCAAATGCACCAATAAAAATATAGATTAGGTCCAACATAACAACAAATTTACAATCAAGTCCTCAAACTAACACACAAAATCAATTCAGTACCCCCCAGACAATACTTTGTTGGTTTCATCTCCATCCGATCACATCACAGTACAAGCAGCAGTGTTTTCGTCACTAAAAGCTGTGGTGTATCTAACTTCAGTGGAGCTAGCGCGTGCGAGATACGTCCCCTGCGAGTCCTGGGAGTTACGGACGTACCCGGCCGGAGCCTTCTTGTCGTAAACCCCGGGGGCGTAAGGGTGAGCCACCACGTCATACGGAACGTACGGCCATAGCTCAACCTTCTTGCCTGTCCGGTGCGCAACTCGTGTGACGACCTTTGCCGGGTCGACGTATCCGACCACCGTCAGCTTGTTGGCCTTGCGTTCCACGTCCACTTGCGTCACCCCTTTCATCCCTTCCACTGATTTCTTCACTTTGCGCTCGCATCCTTCGCAGTCCATTTTCACCTTGATCTCCACTGTCTGAAAAAAAAAAGCGTAAAAAATGTTAACGGCTGGTAATGGTTGAATTTTTTTAGCGACAGTTTCAGAGCATCACCTTGTCGGAACATGACTGAAACGACGAACCACAGATTCTTTAATATTTTAATACAATAATTAAATTTCCAATCTTCAAACACTGGTTTTCCAGAAAAAAACGAATTAAAAAGACAACTTTTTTCTCAGATTCAACCAAATTAGCTCAGATTAAACAAAGAAAACCCCATCAAAAACATACAATCTCAGCATACTGATGCAGAGATCCGATCCCTAAACCACCTAAATCTAGTAATCTCGTAAGAAACAAAGTACTGTAATAAAGAGCAGAGCAGCAACAGAAAGTTTTTGGATCTACTAACAAATAAACAGCTTTTGTTATATGAATCTACAGCTCGTATAGGAGATGTACCTGCAACTGCTTACGTTTCTTGTGCTTGGAACTACCATGAGAACAGTCAAACAGATCAGAAACATGATCCAGAACACCCATTTTTGTCTTCTCTTTCCTCTGATCTTACTTAAATGGACCTTTCTTCTTCTTCTTCTTCTTCTTGGTTCTGATAAGTAAACGAAGAATGAACAGTGCAACAGTAGAGAATACTGTATATACGAAGATAAAGGACGCTCCAACCAACCAAAATATCCTTCAAGGAAATTAAAGGCTTTCTCGCTGTGAAAGAGTGAGAAACTGAGTGATGCAGACAAGGAAAATTATTGAATTCCACAGCTTTATATAAAGGGAAGGGTTTTTAGTTTGGGTAAATTCCGTAAATTATCCTTAAATTTTATGTTTAATCTTGTTTTAACCATTCAAATTTTAAAACATTTATTAAAATTTAAATATTAAATATTTTTATTATTCTTTTGTTATTTTTTGACGATATTTATTTATCGATGAAAAAATAAGCTTTTTAAAATCCTAACGACGAAAATTTTATTAGTACGAAAAGAACATAACAAATAAGTTTTAACCAACTATAATATAAAAAAATCAAAAGATATATAATCTATTTTTTAATTTTTTAATAATTTTTAATAAAATAATAATTGAATTTAGATTTAGACACAACACATTGACTAATAAAATTTAAATCTGAACAAATATTATTTAAGTTTTTGTGATTTTTTAATATCTAAATTTTAATAATCCCTTAATATTTATCATTTATATAATTTATTCATTTAATTTTTAATTTTGAAAGTCGTTTCTTCGTGGAAACCTATGTCGTTGGATCTCTTGTGTCTCGTTTAGTATGCGACACGTGTCTGAGATGTTTTTTTAAAAAAATTGTTATTTGTATGGCGAGTGTGGTGAAATCGATAAGTTTGACGAGTATTCTCCTCACGGGAACGTATGGAAATCAGTAACGGACACCGACTTCGGACAGAGGTGTGTGGGATGGTGGGGTCTACTTCATTTGTTGTTTTGTCGTAACTGTCCACGCGCTTGGGAGTGGTTGAGGTCCCACCGCCAACTGGGAACCATTCCTTCGGCCATGGGTTTCGGTTTAATTGAATTATGGGTTTAAGGACTTTTGAATACGATGGGTCCCATGATTTTGCCCTTTTTATTTCAATCCAGCCCACCTAATAAGGATAAGAGTAAAAAGAAGGCAACATACTTTAATTTTTTGTAAAGGTGACACCAATAGATATATTGCAAGATATTAGATAATATTTGGGGGTTTTTTATTTTTATTTTTACATATTTTAAGTTAGATTGGTTTTCTTGTCAATAAAAATGTTAGTGATAAATAATTAAAATATTATTAATATAGTTAGTCAGTTTGTTAAACTGTTTATCTTTATTTTTTTTATATTCAGGGGTAAAATCAGGATCGAATATTAGTAGAAGTCAAAATAATGAGTTTGAAAAACATAAAGGGTTATTATGTATTTAAACCCAAAATGCATGGAGCAATGCCTAATTGTCTAATATTTCAAATTATAAGGACCTGAATTATTATCGAACCAAAAAATATAGGGATGAATATTATTTTTTAGTTCAACCAAAAGACTCTAAATAAATAGAGTGTTTAACGAATTATTAGTAAATCATTTGTAGATCAATCATTTATTAAATTAATTGAACGAATATAAATAAAATTTTATATAACAACTCAAATTTTATATTTCGAGGATTAAATAAAACCGAGGTTATGGGCTTCGAGTTTGAGTTGAAAGACAAAACTATGAGTCTTTTGGGCTAGTTTTAACTTGGGGTTTTGAAATTCGGCTTGAGTATTTTTTTAAATTAAGGTTAATTTGGTAATTTTGCTTGGGGTAAGATGTGGGAGGGGTAGAGTTATGTAATCTTATGTTGGGGGAAGATGTGGTACCTTTAATCATTTACCTTGCTGCCATCAGCTTCAAATACTAAAAAAATTTATTATCGGAGAGATCATATCATGAACTTTATTTATCACATTATTTGTGATAGATATAATCAGGTTCATTCATTTTTAAGTAATTACTTAATAACTATCCACCTATTAATTATATGTGTAGAAAAAATAACCATTTACCTTAAAAAATAAAATAGATAAATCTGATTAATTGAAACCACGAATGATATAATAAAAAGGATTCATAATATAAATTCTCCTACTATAGACTAATGATTATATTTCGCTGAGTTAAAGCCTTCTCTGACCCAAATTTTTGAAGGGAAAAGTGTCGGGCTTTGCCTGTTGGATCCAACAGCTATTAAGTATTAACCCCAAATAACGTCATTATTTTCACTATTTTTAACTTTTAGCCATTTTAACGTCGACAATTTTATTAATTTACTACTGTCGTAATATTCATTTTTCGTCTGACACATTATCATACCAAATATTCATTTATTTTTTAATTAAATTAGTTAACTCAAATAAAAATCCAAAAGTTTATATAAAATCCTTTTATATTATCTAAAATTCAAAATCCGATATCAACCACTGTCCAGTTAAAAAAATATACTTATTTAGAGGAGAAAAACATAACCCAATCCGTCATGATCTGTTATAACCCAATATCAATCTGATTAATCCCTAACCCTAATTCAATCATCGCTTAATCAAAACTATAAAAACAAATTTACATATTGTACCTTGAACATAAACTAACAAAAACGATAATAAAAAAAATATCAAAAAAAGATATTATTAAAAAAAAATTACCATACATTTCGAATATAAACTATAAAACTAATTTACATATTAAAAAAAATCTGTGTTCTTTTAAGGTGTTTCACGTTCGTTTTGATTTGTATATTATTTCCCCGACATGAGAGAAATGAATGGTTCCAATTGAAGTCACGACACGAGCATTACGCCGGTGGCGTTAGCGTGTGAGTGCCGCCAAGGGGTAAGTGCCGACCTCCCATTGCTCGGCGTACGCTCCCCCGAAGTGGGCGGTGGAATACGTTGGGTCCCGTGAAATGATGGTATTCCATAGCCACTCCATCTCCACTCATTTAGCAATAGAATCAGGCTCCATTTTCGTAGAAACTTCAGGACACATAATCATGCAATTCTATAATTTATCACTTGGTTGACTCACCAAAGTAATTTATTTGAATATATTCTCTCTTTTATCGTATATATACAGTTAAGATCTGATTATACAGTATAATTATATCTTATACAATAATTTAAAAATATTAAAATTTAAAATTTGTATATTATATAATCAGATCCTATCTCATATATTTCGAATATTTTATTTACCTTTGAATTATGTATATATTAGTAGGGATTGTGTGTTGTTTGGTCTAATTATAGTTTTAGTCTCTGTATTTGAATTATGGTCTAATTATGTGTTCAAATAATAGGAATAAAGTCCAACATCATCGTTTTAATAGCATCAATTAACAATATTTTCAATTTGGTCCTACTAAAACTAAGAGTAAACTACACACAATCATCTCACAAGTAATAAGTTTACATTTTGGTCATCAAATTATGAAAAAGTTATTACATTGACAATGTGCAAATGTTGAAGGGTATTTTTAATGAAAAAAACTTGGTTTTTGATATGGTGTGTGAATATTGAGAGTTAAATTTGTTATTATATCGATTTTAAAAATTGACATGTCGTTTTTCCGTTAGAAGTTACAAAGGAAGTGACTTAAATGATTAAATTTGATTAGTTGTGTGATGAAAATGTAATTTTTTATAATTAGTGACCTACATATAAATATACTAATAACCATATGACTATTTATGGAATTTACCTTCAAAGAAAAAAGATCAAATGGTACCAAGTTAGAGCAAATGAATCTTTCATTTCAATATAATTGAGGTACTAAAATCATAATTATACCCATACTCCCTATGAAAACTCCACTCACTTGAGCATGATGTTTTTCATGCATAATCCCAGAGATGGATCTAGGAGTATTATGAGTAGAGTTGCAACTCTTAAAAAATTATATTATATTTTATATAATTTTATATTTTTTATTAAAAATTTAATTATATATTTTTTATATTTTTAATATACTTTTTAAATAATTTATATTATTATACGAAATTCTTGATCCATTAGCTCTTCTCCCTTTATAATTTATATGGGATTATAAAAAGGCAAGCTCATAGGTGCTTTTTGGTAACACAAAACTGGTAAAAATCGTTTGTCTTTTTTTCATGTTTTTATTTGTATCTCTCGTTGAAATTTGTTAAAAATAAATAAATTTTAAACCATAACCCTAATTTTCTATATCTTAACCCTTAAACCATACACCCTAAAAAATATATCATACCCTTAATTCTCTAAACCCTAATCATAACTCTTAACTTTAAACCCTAAACCCTAAACCTTTTAATTTAAAGGAGAGACACGAATAAAGACATATAAAGAAGTAGACGATTTATACCAACGATACTTGGTTTGGTCTGCAATTCCATCTCTAAAAGTTTAAAACAAACTAGATAGAGATATGCATGACTTTGTTGTACGTCTGTGGGATTTGTTGTCTGATTTTTCAAACGTCAAAAAAGATAAAAACAACGACCCTCTCTTCCTCATGACCCAACCAAAACAGGGGGACCGACCAAGGATCAATTCCTGTTGCGTTGGTGTGTCTAGTTATGGTGGGAAGTGAGTTTCCTCGAAACCTAGAACAAGTCAAATTTAGAAAAAGATAAAAGGATCTTGCTTTGCCTTACTGAAACGTTAGAAAAAGCATATCCAAGGGATGGCATCTGGAGTCATCCACGTCTGTGCAGTCAAAGTTGCACGAGAATCAGGCATGGCACCAGAATATTAAAGAAAAGAGAGGGTGGGCATGGGAGTCTACACCAGTACACATGACTTGCGTGGGTGGGTTTCCAAGGCAGAAAAAATGTGAAATCCACAACCTGACATAGTGCATGGGTCACAGTAACAAACTATTTTTCTTCTTCTTTTTTAATGTGATGGACATTTCAAGATATCAAACATAATGGAAAAAACATTTTTTCTTTTTGGATAGTATGCCACCACCACTCAGTTATTTATTGTCTTCATGAGATATGCACAACATGGCCACCCCTCATCTGTCTCTAATCATATTTTAGAGATAAAATGTATTTTTTAGAGTGTAAGATTTAAAATTTAGGAAATAAAAAATAAATGTTAAGATTTAAAATTTAATTTTTTAAGAATTTTTAGTAGAGAACATGGAAGGAGACACGATTAGGTGATAGATAATTTCTACGCATACATAAACACCTAAAAAAAGGTATAAATCCTCTGTCTCTCCTCTATGCCTCTTTTCATACCTCCTTTAAAAAAAATTCTACAAAATTAAATTTTAAACTCTAACCCTTATTTTCTAAATCCTAAATCCCACACCTTAAAAAATACACCATACCTCTAATTCCCTAAACTCTAACCAAACCCCTAACCTAGAACCCTAAACCCTAAACCTTAAACCTCTAATTTTAAGTGAGGACATAAATGGAGACATAGAGAGTAGGCAGACGATTTGTGCCCCTAAAAAGGAGCTTAAAACAAGTGAGTAAAAATCTTCTACCTTCTAACCGTATCTCCTTCCATATCCATGTTAAAAATCTTAAAAAATTAAATTTTAAACCCTAACTCTAATTTTTTACATCATAAACCTTATACTTTTAAAAAACGCCCTACCTTGAAATCTCTAAACCCTGACTACAACATATAATCTTGAACCTTAAATCCTAAATCTAATAATTTAACATGAAAATACCAACATAAATACGATTAAAGATAAACGATTTGCACCCGAAACAAAATGTTACCCTCTAATATTAGTGGTTGAACTTTTAGTCTAAATATTCAATACTGCCATCCCATTCTGCAACTGCATAAATAGTGGATCTAGTCTTTGCAATTATTTTATTGATCATGTAGCCTATAACATGGATAATTACATATAATATATATTTCCATAAGCTTCCACGTGTAACACTGCCTTGTTTGTTGTATTATTTATAGTTAATGGTTAATGTTGGAAGCATGCATGGATGGTTGCTGCACAAACACAGACAAAGAAAGAGGATGATTTACAAAATTATCACCCTGACTTTATAAAATTAATAAAATAGCACCCAAAAACCTATATTTCCCAAATTAACACTATGAGATTAAAAAATCTCACATTCATAAAAATAAATAAATAAAAGCTTAATACACCGTGATATTTCTTCTAAAACTCGTGTATATCCTTGTTAATTCTAGAATATTTTATTTAAAATTATTAATTAATCTAAAATATAAATTGATATATATTTAAAAAATATAAAAAATATAATCTTACTCATAATTGAACGACTCAAGTATAGTTTTTAATACTTGAGTGACCTCTATTGTAGTTTACCTTTAAATTTAGACAAACCAAAATATATCTAGGTTACTCAGGGTCGTAAAGACTGATTTTATACGAGAAAAGACCAAAATAAAATTAAAACATTATGAAAAAGCCAAAGCCGAAATTTTATATATTTAAATGTTTTAGATTAATTTCTTTTATTATCGTTAGTTATAATATATAAGAAAACATAAGATTAAATATATTTAAGTATCCGATTTATTTTTATCTGCGATCAAAAAGATGTCTAGAAAATACAATAATTGTACCAAAATTATATGTTGTACCAAAATGTCTCCATTTTCATACCTATTGTTTAAACGTTGCCATCATTTTTCCGTTCATGCATGACTCATGCTGGTGTCATATGAACCAGCTGAAGCAGTTATTATTGATACCATATATCTTACAAAACCCCATCGTTTTTGGTTTTATTCATTTATTTCTTTCCCAAAATTTCATGAGAGCGTCAGTCAGTAAGGTGGGTGTGGTCCTAAAAATCACCATTTCTGCAGTGACTGGTCCAAAGTACCCATATTTTTCAAGTCTCAAATTGTGGGCAAACAACACTGAGCCAATCAGCCAGCCATTGAATGTCTCACTCAGTCACAAGATGAGACTTTTAAATGCATCGGTGGTGGGTCACAACAACAGGGATGGGACCTTACCACTTCCCTTTGCTCGGTGCAGGCAGCAGCCTCCTCGGTGCTATAAACCAACAACTCCTAGACTCACTGTCTCGTCTCTTTCAAAGTCTTGCACATTAATAAGAAAACAACTAGTTGAGTGATCGTTTTTCCTTAACAATGAATTGCTTTGGATCTTTTCTTGTGTACTTGTATGGATATGTAGAATTGAACATAGGGTTTTGAATTGTCAAGATATTCAATGGGGTTTGGTGTAAATGTTCAAATTTGGGTTTGGTCGGATATTGAATTGATTTTGAACTTAAAATAAGGTTTTTTGAAAATCGAAATAAACAAAGACCCATCTATTCCAATTTAATGCATAAATAGATTTATAATAAAGAATATCGTTATATAAATTTATATGTCCAGAACATGCGATCTTAGACATCTCGTGACGCTATTGATTTATGCTTAAGTAAGCCTTCAACTAACCTTACAAGAAGAGTTAACAAAGCTTGGTGTTTTCACATGGAGGGTCCATAGCACCCTCTCCCTATGTCTATGTGCCGGTCACCACCTTGTTTCTTCCCTTTCAAATTACATATTTTGGGTGACCTGACACCACCCCACCCTCTTTCCCCCCCACTCCTACTCTCTTCAATTATGTGTACATGTCCCAGTCGTTTCATTTTTCCTTGGGAAGTGTGTTTCTTTTTTTGTTTATAATGTTGTAAATTTTCCGTGATTTAAGATCTGTTTGTGAGTTTGTAAAGTAACCCAGTCGATGATTCAAAAAAAAAAAAAAAATAAAGTAACCCAGTCGAGATGGGGTGTTGAATTTCTTGGGTTTGTGTGAGTTTGGTGCATGTGGTGTAGTAGCAGAGACAGAGTGACAGATCATGTTCCTGGTCCTGGAGAAAAGTTGTGAAGCCTCGATGCCAGCAATCTGTTGCTTATTTATATATTTACAGAAACATTTTGTCTGCTGCCATGGATGTCAGTTCAAGATGCTCTATTGCAAAGCTAATATATACTAATCTAAAACTAACACATATCTTGGGAAAAAAAACATATATATTAAAAGAATAAAATTAAGTTATATAATATAAAATTTTTTAAGTTTTAGATATTTTTCGGATTGTTAGATAATTAAAATAAATCATGTGTTTTAGGAAGAGGGTAATGACCCCGTGACAAGTAGTATCGGAGTGACCATTTGATTGTCCGATTTTATGTCGAGCGCCCATCAGAGGAATAGGCAGGGTGAGCAACTGTGACAAGAGGCCAATCACGAGAGCCAAAACTCGTGACGAGGGCGTCACGAGGTTGAGTAGGGGAGAATGTAACGCTTGAAAAGAGGCAAAAAAACATTAATCTCACGTCGGAAAGGAAAAAGGAGGTATTGGAGTATATAAACGGTAGCGTTGTACATTCTATTATACATGTCTTTTAGGAAGAGGGTAATGGTCCCGTGACAAGACTCAAATTAACAATTGGTTATGTAAAAATTATCACTCGAAAAAAGTAAAGAATTAATCTGAAAGACTGAAATGTTTCAGTCACCCCACAATCCAAAAAATTATAAAACTCAGATAGTTTTATATTGTATAACTTGATCTATCTCTATATTAAATATTTTACAAAAAGTTCTTAAATGATGCGAACTAATTAATATTTCGGATAAACTACACAAATAATCCTCTAATTATATTTTTTATCTCTTGATTATCAAAAGTTAAAAACTAATGTTTCGACTAAAAACATAATAAAATAGTTTGATGTTGTTAAAATATTTGCTTAAAAAACATAGATAATTGTTGAAATTTTGACGATGAATAAAATAAAATAATTAACGTCGGCTTATTAATATTGTTATTGTTTTGTCACGTTTAGGTTAATTTGACAAAAATACAAGTTTAGAAGAGACATAATAATAATTTAAGGACCAAAATGATTATACTAATAAAGTTAGAGGTCAAAAAGATAATTCCACCTTTAAAATGTTGCATCATAATCTATAGCTACAGCTCTCATTAATTCAATCCCGTCCATCAAGCTTTGGCTTTTTTTCTGTTTGAAATGAAATCTCCTACTCCTACAAACCTAATATATATTTAAAATTCCTTTAATGGAAAACTACTCTATATGAGATGAGGCAGTCGTTATCCAGGGTCAATTGAACCGATAAGCACAAAATCATGGAGTAACGATCAGAGATGTAAACGAGTTGAGTCGAGTTTGAATAATATAGAATTTAACTCGATTTATTAAGATTTTTTTTAAAGTTTAAGTATTTTTTTAATGAGTCTAAAAAATTTGAGTTCGATTTCGTTCGTTAAGAACTTGAATCGAGAATTTGAGCTTTATTCGAGTCAGTCACAATCAAGTATTGATCAGTCTTTGATCGTACTAGACTCGAGTAGTTTGTCATTTGTCACGTCTCATTTAAAGCTCTGCTGAAAAAAAAAACACTTTGATACACAAGTTGTGTAAACTCAAGTTTAAGGTTTAGAGTTCAGGAATTGGGTTTTAAGGTTTAAGTTTTTATATAGGATTTTTATTTTAGGGTTTTAGTCTAAAAATTTAAATTTTAAATTATAAAAATTTAAAAAATAGTATATTATATTATTTTAGTAACTCACGAACTTTTCGAGTCAGATATTAAATATTTCAGTTCGACTTGTTAAGAACTTGAACCACATTTAAATTTAATCGGATCAAAACTTTAACTGAATTTAATCGAATTAAACTCAAATAACTTACTATCTGCCTCGTCTTATTTACTGACATCAAAAATCCAAATTCTTTGAACCGGTGCTAAAAAAATCATTGCCACATAAAAAAAAAATTCTATAAATTCAACCTGAATCTCCTAAGTTGAAGATTATTACATGAAGCATGAAAGTAGGGTTAACTTTATCAACAATTAATTAAATAATAATTACAACAATAATCTTGAGGTGCATGAATGGTAATCCTTCAAGTCTATTGACGTCAAAAAGGCAAGGCAAGGGTTGAAAGTTTAAAACACAATTATTCAGTTATAGATGAAGTTCTAAAGATGTCACATATTTTCTAAAATTATTAAAAATTAAATTATAAATTATAAAATTTATTTTTATATTTTAAAAATTAATCTTAAATTAAAATATTTACACCTTAAAATTTAATATTATCCTACTATTGATTTTTTTTATTAAATATGTTATAGGTAGAATACGAAAAAAATAATAAAATATAATGATTTTTTAGTGCACTTATCTTGATTGATTATTCTAATTTATGGTTATTCTAAATAAGACTTTCGGTTATTTCCTAATTATTGAATTAGTAATATTTTATACAATTTAATTTAAACATACACTAATTTTGAATTCTAAAATTGACTTTGAAAATTTGTTTAAATATATTTTAATTATTAATTTAATGGTATTTTAAAATTATTGATTCTGATTATAATTATTTATTTTATTAAAAATATGGTAAACATAAAGTCTGTTGTCCAACTCCCCATTTTCTATTTTAATTGCAATTTCTCATATTCATTTTCTTCTTTTCAAATTCTTAAAACTGAAAATTAAATAAATAAATAAATAAATTGGAGAATTTAATTCTAATGAAAAGCCACTTTATAACTCGATAAGAATATAATTACATAATTATGACATAATTGTATAATAATCGTAATTTTTTATTTTATTGAATTAAATGTTACCTATTAATATTCTTCCATCTAGATTAGGAGGATAAAATTGGCATGTTACATATATAATTACATAAGGAGGTGAATTACATATTTAGTACATAATTTTTATTTGTGTTTTTATTCTGATACCTTATTTTTGATAAAACGATATCTAATATTATATTTTAAAAAATTAATGATATGTTAATTAAAAGGAAAGAAATCACATGTGATAGTCTGATAGATTATCATGTCATTTTCTTTCTCTTAATTAATATGTCACAGTGACTAAAATCATAAAAAATCACAGATGACATATTGATTCTGAGAAAAAATCAATGACAGAACTAGAATTTTCATCTAGTGAAATCAAAAATACAGTACGAAGTAAGAAAGATTCTCGTATCAGTACAATAAGTATTATTGACCTCGTACCCTAACAAATTTAGTAAGATAAAATCTAATATTTTTTTATAAAAAATTATATTATCATGTTAAAAATTTTAAACCCATCAAGTCAAGTGAGGTTATTCGTACTATATTAGCCCATAGAAAAAATTAATGTGATAATTTACTACATATTATATTCTTTCTCATAATCAACATGTCACATGTAATTTTTTCTCTCTAAACTAATATATTATATTTTAATATTAGATGTTATTTAACTAAAAAATAAATAAAAAACCCAAAACAAAATAAAAATAAAAATGTGATACTAAATAGATAATTTCCCCCAAAAATACAGTATTAACTGTGTGTAGTCACAAAATCTGCATGTGTACGTCTATGCTTCCAACTCCCTACGTGTCCTCCTACGATCCGTATTGGAGGGGAAATTATATCATGGGTCAGTCCCATCACGTCATCTATTGGACCAATTAATAGAAACTGTCCACCTCATTATTTTTTAATTTTCCAAGTGAAGATTCACTTGAGAAAAAATTATGACATGGAAAAATTGATGAAATGAAAAATTTTTATTGGTTGGTCCCATAGATAGGTGATGGGACTGACCCATGATATAATTTTCCGTATTGAAGACAAATATGGCAGAAAATAGTATCCTATGCGCTCCCCTCTTTCCTTTTCAACCCTTTCAGTTACTTCAGAGTAATCAGAATCAAAATCAAATCCCAATATTTTCTTCTTTTTATACACCATCAAACATCAATCTCTCGTATAAATACACAACAAAAACCCTCAACCATCTGGTTATTTTCACAGGGACTTTGAGTTTCTTTCAGAAAAACTGCAAAAAAACAGTCAAGAAAAGAGATCTGGGGGAGTAGAAGAGAAGACTGTTTCCTTTCGGTTCTTTTAAGTGGTTGAAGAAGGAATCAAGGAGATTATGGCTGTACAAGCGCAGTTGTATGCTGATAACATTGGGTTTCCAGTGTCTGGGTCTTTCGATTTGATCGACAATGGTTGCGGTGCCGGTGCCGGTGCCGGTGCTGGTTTTAATCAACAGTTATCACATGTACAACAACTGCAGTTTCAGTATCTACAGAACCTGCAGGAACAAGGAGACCAGAATCTTGAATCCATGATGTTTAGCCAGAACATGGGTTGTTATGTTGAAAAGCAGAGGAACGAGATTGATCGGTTCATTAAATCACAGGTTTGTAGAAGAAAAAACTAATCTTTTTTAAGATTTATTTTCAAAGATCTTGTTTTTGGTTCAATGGGGTTCTTAATTTTGTTTCTTTAATTTCGTTTGATTTTAGAATGAGAGGCTGAGATTGTTACTCCAAGAACAGAGAAAGCAACAATTTGCAGTCTTGGCGAAGAAGATGGAATCCAGGGCGTGTGTTTTACTCAACCAGAAAGACCAAGAGATCGCTAAGGCGACGAACAGAACAACCGAACTGCAAAACCTGTTGGGAAGACTCGAGATTGAGAGCCAGGCATGGCAGAGAGTGGCTCATGAGAATGAAGCGATGGTTTTCTCTTTAAACAACCGACTCCAACAGCTACGTGAGCAAGCTTCTTGTCGGTTCAACAACGGCGTCGACGATGCAGAATCTTGCTGCGAATGCGACAACAAAGAACCAATCGTCGCCGGTCAAAGAGAAGAAAGAACGATGGTCTGCAAATGCTGCTACCATCGGAACTCATGCATGTTGTTCCTCCCATGCAGACACCTCTGTTCGTGCAGGGATTGCGCTGTTTTTCTCGATTCTTGCCCCGTTTGTAGAACAGCTAAGAAAGGTAGCATAGAGGCATTGGTTTCCTAGGCAACAGGAAACAGTATATCTGAGGTTGAAGATGATGGATGTTCATGAATTTCCTTTTCTAGGTGGTATTAGACTGGACATTATGTAATTAGAGAAGAAGAAACAGAAAAAAATGAACTGAACAGATATTTACAGAAAATATGACAGGTTTTTCCTTTTCCTTCTTCAAGCTTCAAATTATTGCCTCACCATAACTTTCATAGGTATTATTTTCTGGGTTTGGCAGTGACTGGCGAGAAAAAAATGCTTGAAATTTTCTCAGATGATTCTTCACTTATTTAATTTTAATCAAATTTTTATATATATTAAAATTTTGAATTTTTTATATTCAAATTAAATCAGAAAAATGGGTTGAAGGTTATTATATGATATTTAAAATTATTGATTTTATTAGATAATTTTAATAAAAAATATTAAACTCGAATTTGAGTAGTTTTTGTACATAACGAACAATGCTAAGATTGGTCGACGGTTTGTAAGTTGTTTTTCCTTTTTATCTGCCTTATTTTACTGTTTTTAATTTTAAAATTTAATTTAAAATCAATTTTATTTTAATATCTTGTATTAATTTAAAAAGAAACTGAATTCGGTAACGAAAATTTGATCTGTTTGGTTTATATACTTTGATTTTATCTTATAAGATTTATTTAAATAAAAAAATATATTAAAATTAACCGTATTTAATTTATTTAAATATAAAATTAATACTATTTATATGATAATAATATAAAAATTTTCGAATCTCATAATCTATTATAATATTATTATATAAAAATTTTAACTTCACTGCTGATTTTAGATCGGGTCGAATAGGAGTAAAAGATTCGGTTTATATGATTTGTGCAGTTCAAGAAAAAAAAACATTTTATTAATTTAAATTTAAATATATATAATTTTTTAAAATTTTATATATTTATATGATTCAGATTAATTTTTTATTTTTTTAAATGATAAGTTTTATATAACCTGAATATTATCCGATAAGAAATGTTTATGAAAGAGTAAATGAAGGATTAGTTGGGTAATTTACCCAAAAATAATCTTTTGCCAAATGCCAAGTGAGCCAGATATGAAAGAAGACGAAGAACCGTATTTTATGAACTTTAAAGATCTTATGACAGTTATCAAATTATTCCGCCAGAAACTTTAAAGATTATTGTTTTCCCAAGTGTGATTAAACAAAAACGAAATCTTTAAGCAAGGAATCAGTTCAAAGGCTTTGAAGAAAATTATATTGGGTGAAGCTTTTGCTGCAAAGGTAAGGGCTTTAACATTTCTCAGATTCATATTTATTTCATAAAAATCCGCATTTCACCCTTTAAATCTCAACTATTTGTTCTTCCAGGTCGTACCCAGATCCAATTTCTTCTTATTTAAGCTAATTATTACTCTCAATTTCCTTTAACCCATTGTTTCTTGCAGGTTTGATTATAAATTTCAATGGCCAACAAGTCTAAACCTAAGACTAAACCAAGCCAACTCTCTGTTTATCTTTATATTCCCAATATTATTGGTTAGTTCTTCTCAACTTTTGGATTCTTAATTGGTTTTGAGTTTAAAAAGCTTTTTGTGGTTATGCATGAAAATTTTCATCATGGGTTCTTTGGGTTTATAGTTTTTCTAATGTGTTTTCATTTTGTGATTGTAGGTTATATAAGAATTCTTTTGAATTGCTATGCTTTTGCTATATGCTTTTCCAGCAAAAGACTTTTTTCTGCTCTCTATTTTCTAAGGTGGGAATTGTATCTAACATAGGATGCTTTGTCTGCTTTTGAGAAATTATAGAATTGAATGTGATTAAATTTGGGATTGCAGCTTTGTTTGTGATGCTGTGGATGGTTGGTGTGCTCGCAAATTCAACCAAGGTATGATTTGTACTCTTTTCTATGTTTGAAACCTATGAAAGTAGTCCAAGCAATAATGTAAAGAGGGCATGTATGTTCTAAATTTAGGATCAAATATAGTACATAGTGGAATTTAATTGCTTCAATTGTCATTCGTTGTGGGATGTTAAAAAGGAAGGCTTGTCACGTTGAAATGGTGTCTCTAAGATACAAAATCTGATTTTTTTTTTCAGCTTCCACATTTGGAGCTGTTCTGGACATGGTAACAGATAGGTACACTATCTCTATGTGTGATAGACATTGAGCTTTTGGGATACCTTAGCACAATTTGTAGTATTTTTTTCCAATAAATGGCAGTAGAAATTTTGCAGTACGTAGTTGTCTACATAATGATTCTTCTCGATTCTGTAATTCAGGATTAGCACTGCTTGTCTATTGGTTATACTTTCTCAAGTGTATAGGTAAGTTTTCTTCCGTTCGTTTGTATTTATTTTGCCAAATGGATATACTTGCATCCTGCTATATCTGTCATGTTTTTATGCAGGCCTAGCTTGGTTTTCTTGTCTTTGCTGGCCCTAGATATTGCTAGCCACTGGCTGCAGATGTACAGGTAGCCCTTTTTCCTTGAAATACATATTTCATTCCATATTTATTTTTAAACTTGGTTACGTCTTTCCTTGTTAACACTTCATATTTATATTGCAGTTCATTTCTAGCAGGTAAGGCTAGTCATAAAGATGTGAAAGACAGCTCCAATTGGCTTTTCAAGCTTTACTATGGAAACCGGATGTTTATGTGTTATTGTTGTGTGGCTTGTGAGGTAATTATAAATTTATAATCCATTCCATCTATTTGCATTACCATGTTTACGGTGCTTGTATATTGATCAAGTTATCTTGAGTTTTACAGGTTCTTTACATAGCTTTATTTCTTATTTCGAAGAACCATACTGAAGATTTGATGGATGTAAGTGTCTGGATTCTTGTGTAAATGCTTCCTTTCCCATTTGAAGAGTGGATTCCTTCGCATTCTGATTTCTAACTGCTTTATGTTTTGTTTTTGTTTTTTCGTTTTAGGTTGTAGTGACTACCCTGAAAGAGGGTTCACCTCTTTCTATTCTTGTTGGTATAAGCTTATTTGGATGCTCAATCAAGCAGATCATTAATATTATACAGGTAGCCACATATGCTTTATAACTTAATCGAACTTGCATTTATTTCATTAGTAAAATTTAATTTAATTCCGTTTTCCTGCCAAATTGTTGTAATGGCAATTTAGATTTAATGTTGGTTATTGTTTTCTTCAGATGGTCTAACTTGGTTGGTATATAGGATAAAACACAAGTTGGTTTCCAATAGAAGCACCATCGGCTACCAATTTAAACAGAAAAAGTTTTTACTTCATATATTAGTTAATTCCAAAATAACCAATGAAATTCTTGAGGGGTTTATTGATTTTTCTTGAGCATCACACCAATTGAACTGTTGTGTGATCTGGATCTTATTATTTGATGGTTTCAGATGAAGACAGCAGCAGATGCATGTGTGCTTTACGATACCCAAAAAAAGCAGAAGCCATAACTGATTTGAGTTTCCGAGAGTTGAGCTTCGTTTCTAGCATCTAGTGCATATGCAAGTGACATTAAGGTAATAGATGTTGACACTGGTGACTCATTCCAATTTCCAAATAAATATTTGTTCAAGGTAAGAAGGCATCCTTGACCTTTTCTGTTTTACATAATCATCGATGCAACCGAATCACATGGCTTGCCGTCGTATGCCAAATCACATGGCTTGTTAAGGTTGTTGTTCATGATGAGTATTAAACATGTGGATCTATGGCCGAAATGTGTTGCATCATAAACCTCTTTTAGTTTTATGGTTTCTTTTGGATTGAGACTTGATTTGTAGATTCTGCTTTCTTGAAGCTGAAGTTCAAGTGATTAATTTTTAATTTAGTTGTGCTTGAATCTGAATCTGAATAGTGTTTTCTTCAAAATTTTGCTCGGATATTGAACGCACAACCAAGGGGAAATGTTAAAAGTTTAATTGCCACAAATGGTTTAAGCAAGGTTTAGAGCACAATATGGCATCACTCAAGCAAAGTAGAGCATGTGCATTTATCCAACATTGTATATATAAAGCAAATTTTATACAAATTGCATTTTTACACAGTTGCAGAAGAATAATGATCTCGTGACAAATGATTGACAAACACGATATAAAACCATAGTAATATAGGAAAATTTTCAAATCAAAACAGTTTTACGAGGAACATCGAAAGGTAATTGGGGCAAACATACTTCTCAGATAAAATATTGCTGAAAATAAATCATAATATCATTTCTAACATCTTCACTAAGTGCTAAAGAAGCTGGAGTGAATATCTTGGTGGAGGGTAAGGTAGATCAATAGAGACTAAATCCGAAAAATTGGCTTACAATAATGGCTACTCCGAGAGCAATGGCTACAAGAGAGGAAGCCCATGTAAGTTTTTCAGTAATTCTTGGAACCCTGTCCTTTAATGCTTGACTGCAAGAGCCTATAAACACTGTATAGCTTCCCATTGCTACCACTGTTCCAAGCAAGAACATAATTAGGAATGCAGCACCATCGAGGCGAGATGGCAAAGCAAGTGCGGGCAAAACCATCATTAGTGCATCTGGCTGCAATCCGTGAACAATCCCGGTGGCAAAAGTAGCAAAACCAATCTTCTTTTTCCCGACTGTTGGGTTTTCAAGTGTCTCGTAAACGCTAACATCACACTCACCATTTTCTAAGGCAACACAAGGAGTAGGAACTTCTGAAGCTTCTTTTATACCCATAGCCCCAATAACAAGCAATGTTAAGCCCACCACCCTTGTACCCCAAGTCCGGATAATTTCAATGTGGAGGCGATCCTTTAGAAGTAGAAATAGTAATCCAAAAATAACCTGACCAGCATCATGGCCACAACCCCATAGAGCTCCAACAGCAGCGCTTTCCATTCGAGTTCGGCCAATAGACAATGGAGCCAAAGCAGCAAGGTGGTCAGGCCCTGATAGGGTGTGTAAGCAACCAGCAAAGAAACCGGACACCGCACTACTCAGTAATCCAACACGTATTACTCTTCCCCCCACTGCAGCCGCTGCAGTTCCACCGGCTTTAGCGCCAGTTTGAAAGGTTGCAAAAGCTGCTGGTGCAAAAATTGGTTGGATCAAGAAAATGATAATGGCAGAGAGTGCCATAAACGTCACAGTTGTGATTGCCTGAAAAGTTTTCACAGAGAACTTAATACCAAATAAACTGTAAATGCTATGCTGAATGTGACAAAATGCATAACCAAAGTATCCCAGTGCCATGGCATGGCATCTTTGACAGGGATTTTCATATTAAATTACATCCATTCATGGTAATAGGCCGCACGTCCTTCCATCCACCCAGATCTCAAAATCACACTAGTCAGCAATAGTGGATAAATCAAAATTTCAAAATGCACGAGTTCTCTCAGTTCTATTTATGATTAAAGATTCCACATTCAACCACTAACAATATCAGTAGTAGTAATGGTAGCATCAATCAGCTCATGGTATGATAACCTCTACACAAATGACATGGATGGCTTTTTTTCACCTTCCATAAGCCGCTGTACAGAGCAAAGTTGAACAGCTCTTATTCGGCTTAGCACAAAGTTCAGCAAGACCTAATTCATTTAACAATATGCGAAAAATGTAGACACTTACTAAAGCTGGTTCCACTCCAATCTTCTAATCTATTTAGCTGACTGGTTTAAATTTGCAAAGTGTGCATAAATAATCATGTCCAAATTGGAATATCCATTTGATTGTGCCGGCTAGAACCAAAAAAACTGAGGTAATAAAAGCTAAATACCCAGTTTCCTGTTTAAGATTCATCAAATTTTTTCTGCTCAGTGATGAAAATAACAGACCAAAATAGACTCCATCTTTGTAACCATTGAACACCATAGTCCCTATATCAATAGTTTACTTTCTACGTACATAATACCTACACCTTATAACTAGAAATCCTTACTCAAGTATTGACCAAGTCGACCTTTGAATTCAAAGCAAGAAACTTTCAACACTATACTTCAACACAAGTTTCAGATTTTTATTCAAAACTTGTATAGATGTCATACCTTTCTTTGTGCAGGGGCTTTAATTGCGATAAGCTTGAAAAAATCGAAAGTGGGCGTTGACCCATTTGCTGAGTCGACTCGCGGAGAACCCATTGAAGGCAATTCATTGCTATGATTGGATCGAGGATAAGAAAAATGAGATGGGTTATTATCAGCCTTGCATGAAACCAAGATGGTTCGCCTGAGCTGTGGCCGAGTGAATGAAGGAACGAAACTGGGTTTAGGAGAGTTGAATCTACCGAGTCGAGAGAGAAAATGAGAGGGCTTTCGAGAGATCTCCAAAGGGGTAGGAGAAGAAGAGTACAGAAGCCTTTCCATGGCTTCCCTGAGAAGTTTAAGGCTTAAAAAGTGAAGATTTTAGCAGAGAAATTTGAGAATTTGTTGAAGATAAAGTTTTGGAAGGCAGAAAATAAGGGGTTAACTGAGAATTGAAGACGGGGATTATATTTAGTTCTAAATCTTATATCGGTGTACGAGTCGAGTTTTATTATAAATATTTTTTCTCTTATTAAATGTCATGTTTTTTAATGAAATATTAAAATATTTAAAATTAATTTTTATTTTTATCTTGATTGTTTAAATATTTTCGATTACATTTTAAAATATAATATAAATATTTAATTAAATTATATATCCTATTTTTAATATATATTAAATAAAAACATTATCATATGATAAAATTAAAGATACAATCAAGATATTGGTACTCACGAAATACTTATATAATCATTGAAATACAATAAAATTACTTATTCCTTAAACGAGTTTCTTATTTGCTAATTTTCATTAATTATTAATCAATCCTATAATATTTTTATTTTTTAAAATGAGAGTTAATTTTATTAAAATAAATTTTTAAAAATAATACAATGTAAGTTTATTTGATATAAACATGTTCTTAAAAAAACTTAAAAAATAACATATTTAGATCATAAACATAATTATATATATAAAAAATCTTTAATTTGTAATTTTAAAAAAGTTATACAAAACATCATTAAAACTCGATAATAAAAAATAAACATTAACAATAAATAATATTAAAAATTATAAAATATTATAATAAAAACATTAATAATATAATATTATGAATAAAAATAATAATCAAATTTATATCTAAATTTAATTCGATGAGTCAAAATAAAAAATTAACGTGATTTGGACCGGCGCTCTAATCCCATCCCGTGGCCTAATTTATGTCCACGACAGCTTGTGCTTAACCAAATCTTTGGTTCTTCGTTTCCTTTTCCAGTCGCCATGTTGGGCCGGATGGAGACGTAATTAAAATTAAATGTTGACAGACACTTTACCATATGTGTTAGTTATAAGGACCATCTTATTATTTAATCTAGATAATTTTCACTCCTAACGTTTATAATTTTTATTATTTTAGTTTTTATTTTTTGGGATAAATTTAATCCTTGACAAATATCTCATTTTTTATTTATCATGGTAACTGAACTGATAAAAATTTAATAATGATGGTATGTTATATATATGTGATAATATTTTAAATGACTTAACGTCTAGTATATTAAATACATACACGCTGAATATAGTTTTATTCTAATATAAAAATATAAAATAATTAAAATTCAAATGAAATATTAAAAATTATTTTTTTATTCATTAAAAAATAATTAAATCTAAAACAATAGGCTACTAAACATTCTCGACACTAACTATAATAAAATCAAAATTTTATTTAAAAATATATGAACATAATCTAAGAAGGAAGGACTTTGTAGAGTTTGTTACCGGTAAATCAAAGATAAAGGATTTTAATAGTAATCAATTGGATTTTTATTATTTTAGTTTAGGATTTAAGTATTTTAGGGTTTAATCAAAATCGGAGGTTTAGGTTTTTTATAAAGATTTTTTAGTTTAGTTAGGTTTGAAAATATTTAGAAAATTTTTGTTTTGAAATTAATTAATTTTTAATGTTTTATTTAAATTTTAATTATTTTATATTTTATATTAAAATAAAATTATATTCTATGTATATGTTTATATTTAGTAGGTTAGATTCTATGTTATTTAAAATATATTATCACATATATATATATGACATGTCATTATTATTATATTTTTAAAGATTCAATTATCATAGTAATTAAAAAATAAATATTTGTCAAAAAGACTAAATTTATCAAAAAAAAATCAAATTGATAAAAATTATAAACTAAGGGTGAAAATTATATTCATACCTTCTTCCTCCTCTTCTTCTTCTTCTTATTTGTTTTGTGGAAGTGGATAAGGTTGGTGAAGTTTGCAGCCATTCTGGAATATGGGTTTCATCGTCATATAATTCCCATTTCTTTTGGAAAAGAAAAAGCGATGATGTGTTCCATTGCATGAAGCACACGTGGCGGACAGTCAAAGGCCACGTGTAGAGCCAACCACGGCTCTTCTGCACCCTCACACGTACGCTCCTCGCGCTAGCCGACGTCCCACACACGCACGGCGCAACCGTGCTAGTTGTTTCGGGCCGCTCTTGTATCCGGGTCTAGGTAGTTTTTTTTTACCTTAGATGTCAGTAATTGGGTTTAGGATTCTTTAACCAATTCATACTTAGGCAAATATGGGCTAGGTTTTGGGTCTTTTTCTCATTCGGATAGCCTTTAAGTTTATAACCAATTAGGGTTATAAAACGAACTGAACGAATATGAATGAGAGTATGTTCATATTCGTTCGTTTAATTTTAATAGAATAATGAACGAACACAAATATAAATAAACATAAAAAATTTTGTTCGTATTCGTTCGTTAAAGAATGTAAATTGTCTATGTTCATTAACAAGATAAACAAACACAAACAAACATATATGCGTTAAATATTTAATATTTTGGGTTAGTTCGACTAATTTAATTAATTAATTGACTTTAAACAGAATTAATGGATAATTGTAATTTGAAAAAAAAAATCTTAATCATCAATCGAAACCTAAAATTATCTAATATATTAACAAATTTTATTTTGACTCGGTTTAACCAAAGAATGAACACCCCTAAGCACAAATGAATAAATTTAAATGAACATGAATGAACATAAACGAATGGACTATCGAACGCTCATGAATATAAATGAACGGACAAGCCCTTTGTTCGTGTTAATTCATTTAATTTTAAACATATAAAAATATTATTCATGATCGTTCGTTTAATAAATAAACGAACATAAATGAACTTCCCGCCAAACAATTCACGAATGATTAGTTTACAACCCTATACTCAGTTCACTAAATTAAAGGGTATTTCCGTCATTTGATAAATGGATAGAGGCTTCTCATACGTGTCACCCATGAGCAAATGACATGTCAGCAATTAACTTATACCACAAAACCAGAATCATCATCCCAAACTCACCACAGCCCTGAATCAATACCTTCTATCCAAAAGGATCAAAATCACATGTTCCACAAAACAACAATGCTCCACATGATCATCACCCAACATCAAAGATCTAGACTCATAAAATCTATTGATTTCACCATTGACGCCATTGCAGACCATTTTAAACCAGTGTTGCTCACCACACCCAACCATGGTTATAAAAAGAAAGAAACAGAGTAAACTGAAATTCAAAAAACTCAGTTTCCTGCCCTGCTCTGTTTTTCCAGTGACTAGTTTCAATGGCGAAGCCAGTTTCGATTGAAGTGTGGAACCCAAATGGGAAATACAGAGTTATTAGCACAAAACCCATGCCTGGAACTCGATGGATTAACCTCCTGATAGAGCAAGATTGCCGTGTCGAAGTAACTATGCAGTTCACTTCTCTAAATCCTCTGTTTTCGTTTTCCTTTTGCAGCTAATTATTTTTCTTATTATTTTTCATGGAATCCTGTTAATTTTCTTTTCAGATATGTACCGAGAAGAAAACAATTTTGTCTGTTGACGATATCATTGCTTTGATTGGCAATAAGTGCGATGGGGTGATTGGACAGGTGAATTCTTCATGGGATTTTGGCTTTAGACTTTTACTTATATAAAATTAAAAATATGGTGCTTTCTTCTTTCTTTTGAGTTGGGAGTTTGTGTTTACTTACAGTTAACTGAAGACTGGGGGGACACTTTATTCGCGGCCTTGAGCAGAGCAGGAGGCAAAGCTTTCAGTAACATGGCTGTTGGTTACAACAATGTTGATGTTAATGCTGCTAACAAATATGGTGTTGCTGTTGGCAATACTCCTGTAAGTTCAGTTTCCCACACAGCTGCAAGTAGCTTTATTTTCTCACCTTTGTAATCTGATTTTCAGTAGGCTGGTTTAATCATATTTGGGTTTGTTTTCATCACGTTAATGAGTGCTGAGACCCACGTGTTCGAAGCTTTTTTCCATGTGGAAAATGGTTTCAAAGTTGGTTCAGTAATTTTGGGTAGAAATGTTGTGATGATGCTAGAGGTAAACTGCTAATTTGGTGCAGGGGGTACTCACAGAAACAACCGCAGAGCTAGCAGCTTCTCTTTCTTTAGCAGCTGCTAGAAGAATCGTTGAAGCAGATGAGTTCATGAGGGCAGGCTTATATGATGGATGGCTCCCTCATCTGTATGTTCATATATATATATATATATATATATATATATGTCTAAGTATAGACGATGAACTCAAATGTCATTTACATCATGCTTATCCAATTCGACTTATGTCTCTTACAGGTTTGTGGGAAACTTGCTTAAAGGACAGACGGTTGGTGTAATTGGAGCCGGTCGTATTGGGTCTGCATACGCCAGGATGATGGTAATCTCTTATTAAATGTGTTTTACATCTGATAATAAATAATATTAGTAGGATCCACCGAAGGCCCGTCCATTACATCCCCATACTAAAGTATCCTCTCCTTTTTCCTCCATAGCCACCAAGCTCAATATGGCCTCTTTCATCATGCGTGGCTCTCTGTCCAATCCAATTGAACTGAACTGCCACAAGCCACCAACTCTCATGTTGTCCATCAACAAATTTATGCACCGGTTTTTTGCCCCCAAAAATTATGCACCGGATTTCATGCACGTAGGTTATAATTAGATCATTTATTCGACATTCTTGGAGGATACACATCTTTGTAGCCTTGAATATAAATGGAAATGCTTGTTGGATTAGTGAGCCTTTGAAGCAGATTTTGATGATTTGCAAAATCCTACCTCCTAAGATATGCAACATACCACATAATATTGCTAGGGAAAGCAATCTTTTCCAAGGCATATTCTACTTTTGATCAAACTTTGGTGCATTGATGGGAACCACTCTTTTGTGCATCTTATAACAGGTTGAAGGGTTCAAAATGAACTTGATTTACTATGATCTTTACCAATCAACGCGTCTGGAGAAATTTGTCACAGGTATGTCTTGGAATATTTTGTGCGACCAGCTGAATTTTCAGTTCTTATTTTATGATGCTGATATGTTTCCTGAATGCAGCTTATGGTGAGTTCTTGAAAAGCAACGGAGAGCAACCTGTTTACTGGAAAAGAGCATCTAGTATGGAGGAGGTGCTCCGGGAGGCAGATGTGGTAGGATTTTGATTGCTAATAATATTTAATGTTGTTTCGATACCATAGTGCGAATTATGCTGTCAGTTAAGAGGGATTGCTGCTGGTTCTTTTTGTAGATAAGTCTTCACCCGGTCTTGGATAAAACAACGTATCATTTGATTAACAAAAATAGCCTTGCAACAATGAAGAAGGTGAGTAACAACTTCTCTTTGTCCTTAACATTTAACTTTGAAAATATTCTTGCTCAAGGAAATATGAATTGGACTATATTTTTGCAGGAAGCAATCCTTGTGAACTGTAGCAGAGGCCCAGTGGTAGATGAAGTAGCTCTTGTTGAGCATCTGAAGCAAAATCCTATGTTCCGGGTTGGTCTTGATGTCTTTGAGGTGAGTTTATAAACTTTTGAACCTCAAATCAATCGACCACACGAAAACCACCCTCAGATTAGTACATAATTGTTCATCAATGGTGTTGTTTTAGGACGAACCTTTCATGAAACCTGGCCTAGCTGAGATGAAGAATGCTGTCGTCGTACCACACATTGCTTCTGCTTCCAAGGTAATGTTTGCTAGGATTCAGGTACCGGGTTGGTGTCCCCTAATAGATTTTCATATTTTTTCTCGCTCTTATGCAGTGGACTCGTGAGGGGATGGCAACCTTAGCTGCTCTAAACGTCTTGGTAATAACTTTCTTCTCAAATACTTAAGTTCAGACATGACTGTCATTTCATTCGGGAAAAAGACCGAAAATGTTAGCATCTGTTATTGTGCTTTTCATCTGCGATAGCTGCTGTTTTAAGCATTCCCTCACTTCCTCTATCCACATCACAGGGCAAGATCAAAGGATATCCAATTTGGGGTGATCCAAACAGAGTTGAACCATTCTTGAACGAGAAAACACCACCTCCTGCCGCATGTCCAAGCATCGTCAATGCGAAAGCATTAGGTAATATCCATTTTTCAAACATTTTCACTCTCCTAAACTTGCAGGTACCAGGATGTACGATTCAACAACTTCATCTTCATCGTTCAATCATGTTTTCTGCCTCAGGTTTACCTGTTTCGAAGCTATGAGCACCAACGGGCGGTCGCCGTCCGAGCAGTGTCTCCTATGAATGTGACGTACGGGGTTATACTAAGTTTAGTTTCTGTGAGAATGACAATGGCAATTACCATGTATGTGTTGCCTGACAAAAGCACTCTTTTCATATATGTACAATTTGCTGTCTTGTACTTATGAAAGAACAGCTCCTATAATTCCATTTGTCTGAATTTACACTCATTGACAGATCGAATTTTTTAAACACCTCATTAAAATTTTAAATAATATTTAAATTATAAAACAGATTATTATGTTATATACAGGCGATAGAAATTTGTTCCTCCAAGTGTTTTAATTTTAAGATTTTAGTTTAAGGAGTTTATAATTTAAGGTCTAATCTATAATTAAACTTTGGGTTTATGTTTAATATAATTAGAGATTTATGTTTTAATCTGTAAACCTTAAGTTTTAACCCTAATTTAAAATATTATCAACAATAATAAAATCCAAAATTACTATGCTTAAACCCCACAAGTATTGTGAATGGAATAAATACCCTTATAAAATATGATTTATCAATTCTTCGAATGTTATTTTTTTAATATAATCTGGTGGAATGATCACCTAAATATTATGTATCTTAATTTCATAGAAAAAAGGATAGTTATAGTCTTTTATGAAAATTTCGTTGGATATATATGATATTTATGTTTAAATTTTAATTTATAATTTTTTAATATTAATTAAATGATAATTAATTTAAGATAATAATTGTAATATATTATTTAGGCTTTATCTAACTTATGTCACCAGACATAGATCAAAGAACGTTTAATTATTTTGATTAACTAAAAACTTTTATTAAAAATAAATTATACATTAAATAATATTAATCTTTGTTAAACAAAGTAAATGATTCTTTGATTAGAATTTTAAATAAAGAATTAGAGTTTACATGAGATTAGAATTCTTTATTTAAGTAAAAATTATAACTATTAAAAATTTAATAAAGAAATAAATGCAATAAACAATAACATTATTGATAAATATGTTATTTTTAAAAGAATCTTTATTTAATCAAAATCATTAAAAGTTCATTAATCTATGTCGTAAAGCACAAGTAAGACAAACCCTAATATTAATAGGATTCTATACCTTAACCAGGAATTCTTCTATAAATACCCACAGTTTCTATGAGTTCAATCACAATTTAGCTTCTTCCTCGGCTTCTTTATTGTTTTCTCTCTTTTCTTATTCTTAGTGAATCTTTTGGAGAATCAATGGCGTCTACTTCGAAGAAGATAATATTGAGGAATTCGGACGACGAGATTTTCGAGGTGGATGAAACGGTGGCGGTCGAGTTACAGACGATCAAACACATGATCGAGGACGACTGCGCCAACACCGCGATCCCTCTCCCGAACGTCACCAGCAAGACCTTATCCAAGGTCATTGAGTACTGCAAGAAGCACGTCGCCGCCGCCGCCGACAAGGAAAAGAACACCGATGATGAAATCAAGGCTTGGGATTCTGATTTCGTAAATGTTGATCAAAATACCCTGTTTGACCTCATCCTGGTTCGTTTCCCCTCTTTTGAATCTCTCCTGTTCGTGTTGATACCCTAATAATGTAACTGTATTGATCTATATGTAATTGCTTATTTTGTTTGGTTTTACTTTTGATCTGTGTATTAAACCTTTGTGTTGTGATTTTCAGGCTGCCAACTATCTTGATATCAAGAGCTTATTGGATTTGACCTGCCAAACTGTGGCTGACATGATTAAGGGGAAGACACCTGAAGAGATTCGAGCGACTTTCAACATCAAGAACGATTTCACACCAGAGGAGGAAGAGGAGATTAGGAGGGAGAACCAGTGGGCATTCGAATGAGAAGAAAGCTTTTAAATTAAAGGTTGAAGGATTAGGTTTTAGATTTTGGATTTATGATTTTAGGGTTTAGAATTTTAGGGTTAATTTTTTTTAATTTATTAATTTTAAATTTAATTAAAATTTTATTTTAAATAATTTATAATTATATATTGAATTTTTGAAATTTTTTATCTTTATTAACTAATTTTATAATCGATGCATGTTGTAGAATTTTTTTAAAATTTTAACTTATTTTATTCTACATCAAAAACCTTTAAACCTAATCGAATTATAAAAAATAACTAAATATTTTATAAATTATAATGAAACATATTTAAATTATTAATTTAATAATATTTATCGATGATATGTAGAAAAAAATATATTAAATACAAGTATAAATTTTTTATTTTTGTGTTAAAATTACTTAGAGATATTAGTATAAAAAATTTAATTTATAAACAATAAATATTGAATGATACTATAATTTGATTAAATTTAAAGTTTGCTATGTATACTAAATTTAGTGATCTAAAATGTTTTATCTTTTTAAATTTATCTCCAAAACTTTTTTATATTTTAATTTTATCTTTAAATTATTGATATATATTAATCATAGTTCATGTTAATAAAATAATTATAAAAATTATTAATTATCATTTTAACTTTGATTGTATTATATATATATATATATATGATAATTTAAGAATAAAATTAAAAATTCAAAAACTTTTAGAATTCATTTAGAGAAATGATAATTAATATTTAAATGATAATTAATAACTCTGTGTTTTTAATTGTCATTTTAAATTCATCCTTAAATTTTTATATCTAATCATGTTAATTTTATTTCTTTTATGGAAAATATATTTAATCTATATTTTTTCATGGAAAATTATTATATGTATAGTTATGATAAATTTCTTTCTTATATAAAAATAAATTTATTAATATTATAGACATAAAATTACTGTAATTTTTATCATAGACCTTTAAGTATAAAACATCTTGCTTTATATTCCTAAAATTTAAACTAAAAGCAATATTTATCTAAAAAATTCTAAATTTGAATATTAAAATAATTTATGTTAGTTCATGAAAAATATTTTTTTCTTCTCAATAAACCGTCTCTTGATATTTTAAAGATAAATTTAATATTTTAAATTTTCATTTTAAAATTTAAATCATTTAAAAATCCAATCCGTCAACATCATCCCTAAATGCAAATCAAACTGACCTAACATTAGTGAGCTAACAGGTCCAAGCTAAACTAATGGGCTTTTTAATTATCCAATAACATTGTTATGTCCAAATCATTGAAGTTTCACTTTCTTCATCAAATTTAATTAGTATCATTCTAGATTATCTTATAGAACACATACTACTGTAATTAGTATTAACTAAATAAAAAATAGTATCATTATTATCGGAACATTTAACACATTTGCAAGTTTAAAATCGGATTATCTAAAAAAAAATGATTTTTTTTAATTTTTAACGTTTTATTCTAATTAATCGAGATCGATCTGTGTTATACATTTAATTTTGATGAATAACTCAATAATTTTTTTATTATATATAATGTTTAGAACATAAAACATATTTAAATTAAATTATTTATTATTTAGACCAATCTTTATCTATAACAGAAAACTTCAATTTTTATGACGTTTTTCCAACAATATTGTTGGAGAATTTTTTAAAAAAATGTTGAACAACTCAAATTATTTCTAACAGTATAATGAATTATTGTTCAAATCAAAAGTCGGATTGCTTTCAATTCGTTTTCAAATAATGTTTCAATAAAAATAACATTGTTTAAAGACGGGAGAAAACAATTAGTCTTCGAATAATGTTTTTTCACTCAAGCATTGTTTTAATAGTGTTTTCCCTAATAAAACAAGTTTAAAAAGAAAAACATTGTTCAAAAACGGGTTTCTTTTCGCCCCGTCTTTGAATAAATTATATTATTTAATTTATTTATTGTTCAAAGACGAGTTAAAAACACTCGATCTTCTAAACTCAATAGTAAATTGCAATATATAAAAAATAATATGGTGAAAATAATATTTTTTAAATTAAAAAAATCTAAAAACAATATTACAATAATTTTTTCATTTTTTATTATTTAAAAAAAACAGTATAATTTAATTAAGAAGACAAGACATGGAAACCTAGAGCTTTGGCAATTCAATTTGACTTGCCAGCTTTTATTTTATTTTTTCCAATAAAAACCAAAATCTTGCAATTTCTATCGATATATACAGGGACGAAATAAAATGAAGATTCTTTTCTTTTGTTTATTTTTTAAATTTATCCTCCTACTTTTAAATATTTATGCTTTGTCCCCATAAACTCAAATCCTAATTAGATACAACACAACAAAACATCATCAGTCCTATTCTGAACACAAACAACAACATTTATTGCTCTTTGCTAAAACCCAGAATTTTGGTCAGATTTTTTCAAACCCTTTTTGTACTATATAAATTATAATGATTATCATGTTATATTAAATATTGTGACACAGAAACTTTGTATTATATATATGGTATTTGTTTTTGGGCACGACAACTGTTACCATCATTTATGTTCCTTGTAATTTTATTAGTCTTTGATCAATGATTAAGGGGACACTAACTTTCATTTTCCAACGGTAATTAGTATTTAAGGGAAAAGGGGACATTACAGATAAGATATTCGGTTGATCTATTAAAGTTAAACAGAATGGTTTAATTATGGTTTTAGTCCCTTTATTGGATTGAGATTTGAGATTTAATCTCCTTGATTTAATTGGGTTCTTTTATTTTTGGGTCCGTTAAGAAAATAGAGTATTTATAATTTTTATTTTAAAAAATTGGGTTTTAAAATTTATTTTGGAATTTAAATAAAAAGTTATAATACAGAAACATTATCCGCAAGTTGGGACAAAATTAGAAGTTGAGGTTGGAAGCAAAACATAAATGTTTGAAAGTGTGAAGGTGACAAATTCATAAATAAATCAATTTTTAAAAAATTAAAATAAAGAGACAAAAAATCAGGATGACTGTAAATTTCTTTCCCGACTTCCACTTAGCTTTGTCGCAGTCATGTAAGAGACGATTTTACAGAAAAAACACCACTTTTACAAGTGATGTTTTCTATTTTTTAAATATATTTTTTAAATTTTTTAGAGATATTATATATACGTGATGTTTTGTCACGTACAATATAAAAATTTATTTATATTTCAAAATTTATTTTTAGACTAAATATTCTAAAAAAATCCATTATATTTCATGATGATTTTCTAATGACATCTTTGTCTGTTATTAATTTAAAGTACTTGATTCGTTAATATTATTGATAATCCCAGTAACTTCCTTTTCCTCCATCGTTCTGTACGTAAAACAAACAACACATGAAATTATGGTACATGTATTTGGTTGTATGTCGGATTCTCTGTCAATTACAGGACAGATTTATTTTTTGGCAGAGGATTTATGATTTCAAAACAAAAAAAGGATCCCTTCCGGTGATTCACATTTGAAATTATATAAATATAACTATTGATTCTAATTTAAAACTCGACGTTATTCTTCAAAAAAATTATTATAATTTAGATTATATAGGACTAATAATAATAATAATAATAATAATAATAAATAGGATGAGTGAGCGTCGCATACCGTTGAACATCGTTAATGTTGAACACCGTTGAACATTATTAAATTAATTTATAAAGAATACAAATCTAAAAGATTAATTATACAATTATTAATTATATGTTGCATTTATCACTTTTTATTAATTACATACTGAGTTCTTGAGATTTTAAATTTTTATTAATTAATTTAATGGTGTTCAACAATATTTTAATTTAATAGTTTTCATCAATATTTAACATTAATGATATTCAATAATGTTCGACATCCGTTATAAATTTTTCTTATATTATTAAAAAAATATTCTAAACATAAAAAAAATCTTAAAATCCCTTTCTTTACGAAGCCGCCAAATCTCAAAATTGAATTCTAAGGAGAGAAAGTGTGCTAAACTCATCTCTAATTAAATTAAATGAAAAATGATTATTAATTTAAACTTACGCCAACTTCTCGTAGTAGGTGAATACTAGTGTGTTCTCCATTAACGTGAAAGCTTAATTAGTAATATAATATGTAATATTATTTAAATAATATTTTTTATTTAATAAAGAATTTTTATATTTATAATTAAATATTAAAATTCAAATAATATAAAAAAATACTGGCAAGTGACGGCTGTGCTGACAGTGGCAACCGGCATGAATCAGAAAGTGTGTCGTCAACGCAAGTCGTTAAAGGGAAATTGGCACGATCTACTCCGTAATACTATATACACTTCTATTCTGTTTTATTTTCCCAAGAACCAAACGGAAATAAACAGCGTTGCTGCTGAAGGATTTGCGGCAAATGGGATCGGGATTAGGATATTAACGTGACCTGCAAGAAAAGAAAATTTTCAAAACAATTGAAGTAATCCAATGAGTAAATCGTAATAAAAAATCTTCACAACCCATGAAAAGAACAGCAAAAAATAATAATTTCTAAATAAAAATCCTTCTGAAACAAGAAGAATAATTCACGGGGAAAATTCAAAAAGCGGTGTAACGGGAATCTCGTTGAAAAAATAAAAGTAGGAGGGCGTTGTTTTCATGCAAAATGGCCCCCACGCTTTTAAAGTGCTTAAGGATTTTAAATTTTCTGGGTTTTCAAAGCTTCAATCATAGCCACACACACAAAGGAATGAGAGAAAGAAAACTAAAGAGGAAAATGCAAGAAAATTCTGGAAACGACTAGCCGTTTTTCATAATTGTGACCGTTGATATAAAACGCTGGCGGGTGGTCCACCTTTTTCCTTCCCGTTCCTCCAACGGCTATTGGAGGAAAATTCTGGAACCGACTAGCCGTTTTTCAAGGCATAGCCTACGTGGCATGATGTGGACTAATAGCGATGTACCATCCAATGGCGAAAAAGCTAGCTTGGTGAAGGTTCTGGATTTTCTATATTTTTTTCCGGTTAAATTATATAAATAATCATTTAATTATAAAATTAATATTAATATAACTACTATAACTAATATATAAAAATCAACTTACTAATTTTTAATATTAACTTATATTTTATTTTAGAATTTATAAGTTAGATTAATCGATTATGAAAATTTCGTGTGGAGAGGCCGTTGAGGCTCTCCAGACAAAGATGCTAAATGTAAGTATGAAATATAAATAAAAAGAAGGACTTAGGTGGAAAATCCTGGCACTGGGGACCATGACGTGGACAGGTTAGAGATGACAAAATAATAATAAAAAAATATATGCAAGATAAGCACGGTTGTGGCGGGACCCGTCCCGAATGTGCCGCAGCAGTATCCGTGATACTGTTTGCCAGCTGTTGCCACGTGATCATTTGATTTATCCCCGATTACACCACTAACCCACAATTATAACAAATTAACTGATTTTTAATAGTTAAGAACCATGAATGAATGATGTAATAAAACCAACCCATAAAATAATTTTTTTTATTTTTTTTATTGTGTTCGAATATTTTATCTTAAATTTTGAATAATCAAATCAAGTTTTTATCTATTATTTAAACACCAAAAATACCCATCACTTTGGCCTCTAAACTTTAATTTATTTTAAATTTTATTATTTTTACAGTTTTAATATATTTTATAATATGTACAATATTAATTTTATTTTAATAGTAAAAATATTATCTTTTACGAAAATTTTACAACATGCGTCAAAATATCGTTGAACACCATTAAATCAATTAATAAAAATTTAAAATCTCAAGGACTCAGTATGTAATTAATAAAAGTGTGATAAACTTAACATATAATTAATAATTGTATTATTAATCCTTTAGATTTTTATTCTTTATAAATTAATTTAATAATATTCAGCGATGTTCAACGTTAACGATGTTTAGCGGTGTTCAACTCTTGTTATAGACTCGTCTTTATCTTTTATTATCAATTTATAAGAAAGCCAACAATTATTAGGACATCCATCTGTATAATTTTGAGGTTGCTTTAAGTAAAATGATTTCTCTTACAGTCATCCTAAAGCTATAGAAATAGTTCATTTTCACCTAACACCTACCTTTCGTTACCACTTGAAATAAAATAAAAATTAAAAAATTCATTTATAATTATAAAAAATAGAGACTTCGAACCCTGTAATTAAATATATCTTCGTTTATATTCGATATTTATTTATTTATTATTTTCAACAAAATGAAATTATGATATTGTTTTGTTATGAATTTATATTTTAGAAAATAACTTGAAACAGAATATGAATTTTGTAGTCTTATTCATAAACCAGAATTTCCGAGAATGTTTCATAAGGAAGGCAGTAAATACCTTCACTGAGATGGTATCATTACGTGGCAAGCAAATAGAGGGACCCCATCCTGGTAAGACATGTAAGGGACATTGTAGGAAATTCAAAAAAATTATAGGAATTTTATATAAAAAAAAGTAGACGAAAACAGACAAGACACACCCTTTGTTTTTCCTGGTGTCATTCGTTGTATGCCAGGCTGACCCTTCTAACCCTACTTGGAGAGAGAGGAGTCCTTGTAGACCTCACACACTCACATGGTCTCGCTGTACACTAACAAAACTATGGGACCAGTACCACACAGTCTCTCTCATATTCACAGATCAATTAAAAAATTAATAATATCATTTTTAATAATATTAATATCTAATTTATTAATATAAATAAAATTAAATTAATAAACTTGATTAACTTAAATTTTTTAAAATCAGTCTGAAAATTCACCTCTAATTATAAAGATTAATTTTAAGGACGATCTTCCTAACTTAATTATTTCGGACTTAATATCTAATATCAATTTAGATATGTTAATCTAAAATTGTCGTTGGTTAGAAATAATATTATTAATAAAGAGCAAATGATTTTCCATAATTCAAATCATATTCCCAAACTACCCTCTTATCCACAACTGCTCCATTTTTGCTACCCCTTGACACCAGTTTAAAAGGGCACTTGAGACGGCTCTTGGACTTGCACAAACAAAACTCTCCATAACCTAAACACCCAGATAAGGCAACAAGCTCGACAAGGTTTCTAAAATGTCGAAGGAAGTGAGCGAGGAAGGACAGGGACGCAAGGACTATGTGGACCCTCCACCAGCACCTCTGATTGACATGGCGGAACTAAAGCTATGGTCTTTTTACAGAGCACTCATAGCGGAATTCATAGCTACTCTACTCTTCCTATACGTCACAGTCGCCACCGTGATTGGACACAAGAAACAAACGGACGCATGTGGGGGTGTTGGTCTCTTGGGTATTGCGTAGGCTTTTGGTGGGATGATCTTCATCCTTGTTTACTGCACTGCCGGTATCTCTGGTAAGCAACGTCAGCCAAAACTGAAATACCGTTTTGTTTATTTTCGATGGTTTTATGGTTTGCTGATGTTTTTTTCGGTGGTTTTTGGTTGAAGGTGGACACATTAACCCTGCGGTGACTTTCGGGTTGTTTTTGGCCCGTAAGGTGTCGCTGATTAGGGCCGTGGCTTACATGGTGGCTCTGTCCTTGGGTGCCATATGTGGAGTTGGGTTGGTTAAAGCTTTCATGAGGCACGAGTACAACTCCCTCGGTGGCGGTGCTAACACTGTGGCGACTGGCTACAACACCGGAACTGCTTTGGGAGCTGAGATTATCGGGACCTTCGTCTTGGTCTACACCGTTTTCTCAGCCACCGACCCAAAGAGAAGCGCCCGTGATTCCCACGTCCCTGTATATGTTTTTAACCATGTTTTCGAAACTCTTTATCCCTGCAAAATTCCCCGTTTCTGACACAGTTTAAAACTGTTGTTTTGAGTGTAGGTTCTGGCTCCACTCCCCATAGGGTTCGCCGTGTTCATGGTTCACTTGGCTACCATCCCCATCACCGGTACCGGCATCAACCCTGCTAGGAGTTTCGGCGCTGCTGTTATCTACAACAACGAGAAAGCCTGGGATGATCATGTAAGTCACCATAACATTACATTTCACTGATCTTTTCTTTATAAACGATCATACTTTCAAACCAACTCTTGTTCTAATTTTGTGATGGACAGTGGATTTTCTGGGTCGGTCCATTTGTCGGAGCACTTGCCGCAGCTATCTACCACCAGTACATCCTCAGAGCAGCAGCTATCAAGGCTTTGGGATCCTTCCGCAGCAACCCCACGAACTGAACAAAATCCCAACCCCTTCACTCTTTTCCATTTTCTCCATTTGTTCGTTTGTGTGAATTGAGAAGATAATTATGATGATTATGATGATGATCATGATGACTTTGCTTTATCATTTTTCTTTATCTTGTTGCTAGCTTTTGCCTTTCATGTATCATTGCTGTTTAGTGGTTTTCTCCATGATTATTATTATTTTTTACTTGGTGTGCAGTTCAAAATCTTTTGAGATTTAGATAATAGATTCCTCTCCTCCAAGGGTAATTTCCATTCAAGACCGAACCCTAAAAAGAAAACATAAAAATGGGTGTCTTAAGTTTAGCCAAATGACAAAATAGACACACAGTTTATCTCATAATGACAGGGCCAAATTGGTTTATCAGAAAGAACCAAAGATTCCCACTTCCCAAGGGAGAGAGATGGGGTTAAAAAAAGTGAACCGAGTCTGCAACACTTAACCTGACCCACCCCTTTTTTCACCTTTCTGGAAAGGTCACTTTGAAACGCTGGCATGTCATTTGTTTTTCTCCCACTTTGGGTTGAACCAGGGTCCAAGGAAAGGAATCCGAGGACCCTACTAGCAAAGCCACGCGTCATGGCTGCACATGGGTTTACGTCTCGGTCTTATCCTACTACCACAACCAGCTTAACCACATAGGGATAAAGATAAAGCCAAAGAACAAGTAGCGGGACAAAAGAAAGATATATGTAATAATATAGAGAACTTCTGGTTTTTATGGGGTGTTGTAAAAGAGAAATCATAAGTCCCGTCTTTTTACGAAAGGTACATGTCCATCCCTTGAACGTGGTCTGGTGAGTGAATGAAGAAAACTTCAAGAACATTGAACTAATGGCAGCGTGCATAAAGCTTAGTGGTGAGGGTCCACGAGTGTGGGTGACTGTGTAGGGGGTGATATCTTCTGGTTTAAACTTGGTCATGTATTAGTGAAGGCAAGCAAATCAGGCTTAATGGCAAGCAATGCACCTTAATCGAGCATAACAATCTTCTTGTTGAAATGCTCATTACGGTCATGGATTGGATCAACATCCTTCTCTCCATGAGACTTTCTGTTCCGGCTAAACGACTCGTGCTTTTCCTCCCGGTCCTTCGTCTGAAAGCTTAGGTGCCTGTTCACCGAAAGCAGTACAAGTTTTCTAGGCCTAGAATACTGCAAGACAGATTATGCATGCATAAGCAGATGTACAACAACAAAAAGATTAGTTTTGGTTTGAAAGATTTGTAATGCCTACACTTCAATGTTCTCCTCAACAGGGTGCTCACCACCACATCATCGGAGTTTTGTTCTGGTCAGAATGCTACGTTGCACATATTGTTCTTGGTAAGGTACCGCACGTTGTTTAAAAAGGCGCATACGAGGCCCGTCTAGGCACTAAAGCAAGACCAGGAAAGGGTGATGTTGGGTCTAGACTAGACGATTTCAAAGTGTAATTTGAACATACATATAAATATTAATTAAATTAGATTAAATTTAAATTAATTTTTTTGAGTTTTAAAACTTAAACTAAATTTAATTGTTTTAAGTTTTAGGGGTAAGGTTTGGGTAAAAATCGCATGTATTTTCCTATGTCTCTATTTGTGCGTCCTGTTAAAATTTGTTTAAAAAATTGAATTTTAAACCATAACTCTAATTTTTTATACCTTAAACCCTAAATCATACAATCCTAAAAAATACACCATACCCCTAGTTCCCTAAACCCTAACCCTCTAATTTGAAATGGAGGTACAAATGAAGGCATGAGAAAGAGGTAGACGATTTATACCCGTAAGCTTTAGGGGTTTAAATTTAGTAATTTAGAATTTAGTCAAATTTTGGGTTTAAAGTTAAAATTTATAATATTTATAGGTTAAAACTTTAATCTTCAACATATTGTTCTAAACCCTAAACTATAATTTTTTAACTCTAAATTTTAATTCTTAACTCCTAATTTATAACTATTATCCCTAAATTCTAAACCCTAAAATCATACACTCTAAACCAAGTCTTTAATATCAAGACACTTGTTTTACTTTTCACTGTATTGGATATAAAATCTTAATTTAAATCATATTATCATAAATCCTTTTGATAATTAATTTTATCTATTTAACCTTTTTTGCCTTGGCTTCAGCAATCATCCGAATGCTGTATTCAACACATTCATGATATGGATTCAATGCGTTGGTACAATCTTCTTGGAGCATATAGCCTCAATCGATAATCAAATCGATCAGGCCATTAGTTGGTTCATTCAATAGCATGAACTTGTCCAATTTGAACATGAATCGATTAGAATCCAAACTTATCGAAACCTGAAATGATCTGAACTTGAATTGACTCGAATCCAAAATGACCCGAACTCATACAACAATCACTAATCAAGAGCACAAACTGAAAAGAATTCCAAATGCAAAACTGTAAAGACCCAAACTCCATCTATGAATGGCAGAAAGACTGCCGGAGTTGGCTGCTGGAATTGGCTCCGAATTAGTGGTGCTGTTGCCTGGTTTGACATCAATCCCAAACCTCATTCCCCCAAGGCAATGGCCACTTACATTGCAGATGAACCAATACTTTTTTGATTCATTGAGCTTCACTTCATCGTCTCCACTCTCGTACTTGGCTAGAACTCCACTGCTCGTATCGCATGTTCGATACACAGACTCCGTAACTTCAAAGGCATTGTGTTGCCCCTTGCTATATTTAAACTCTACAAAACATATTGACACTCAGACTAGAGTCTGAACTATAGCAATATATAGCATATGTTCACATATTTGTACAGATTTATAGGGGATTAATAGACAAAATTTCAATTTTAGGGGGACTAACAGACAAATTTTTCCATTTTAGGGGGACTAACAGACAAATTTTCCATTTTAGGGGGGCTAACAGACAAATTTTCCATTTTAGGGGGGCTAAGCATGACAATGTTTAACAACGTTAAACCATTTTAACTAACTAATAACCTTATAAGAACGAGACAAATTGTGTGAAATTAAGAAGTAAATCTCAAATTTAAGCTTAATATATGGACTGAAATCATAATTTGACATTAATTCTAAGATGGACTCTATCATTTCACGACAAGCTAATTGCAAAGCTTGTAAAACATAACGCCGCGAAATCAAATCGGAAAAAAATGGGTTTTAAGGAAGCAGTCTTATACCTAGAACGTCGCCGACGGTGAAATTGTATTTCTCCGACCAGGCAGCATAGTTAACCTCCGAGCTCCATCCGTCTTCATCGCCAACATTATAGACTTCCGATACGGCGGCGTTCAAACCCGAAAACCAGATTAGAATAGCTGGGAATCTAACATAGCTGACAATCTTGTGTTCCATGGCTTTGGAAGCAACGAAAATGATAGAAATTTTCTTTTCGGAAAGTTCGATTTACACCTAAGATTTTATCGTCAACTAGTTGGGAATATCTCACCACCAATTATTTTTTATAGTCATTAATAAATTAATTTAAATCGAATATAGTAAAAATTTAAAATAATTTTTTTAATCTTATTTATTTTATTTATTATATTAATATTCGAACCACTAATCTTTATTGAAAGAACTTATCTCCTAATGTTAAATAATAACACATATATCGACGGTGAACACAAAAATTTTCATAAAACACATTAATTTAATTTTAAGGTTTAAAAATTTAAAATTTAAAATATAATTTTTAAAATAATATAATTAAAGATTTAAATTTTCATATTTAAAATTAACCATAAAATAACTGAATTTAAAGGTCCAAGTCACTGTCAGATGAGTAGCTGTATCCTTAATGCCTGTGTTGTCGATAATGATGGAAGTTTGAAGATGCTTCCAACAGAAGATACCTTGGCTACGCAGAAAGTCTCCACGCCTTTAACGGCATAAATTAAATTGGTTGGTAGAGTAGTTAATTCAATTTTATTATCTGAAAAACAACTCGTAAGAAATTTAATAAAAAAGATTTAGAATAACTTTATTTATAAAACGAGTGTAGTATTAAATAATTAGAAGATGAACTGGTACTTAGAGGTGAAGTAAATAATGATATCATGATTGTCCATAACTTTGTCTTGGATTCAAATATCATCAAATAGTTTGTAAATAGTTTTAATTCAACTCGATTAATATTTAACGTAAAATTTTAAAAAATCAAATCGAATAAAATTTAATTTAATTCGATAAATTTATCAGTTTTTATAATTTTTTATAATTCCAATTCAACTTATCAAAGTTTGACGTAATATTTTAGTCTTATAAATTTATTATGATTACCTTAAAAAATATATTCCAAAAATTTAAGTGATAGATAAAAGTTCTAGATAAGTTCATTAACTTCATAGGTAATTTACCAATAATATTTGGTTTAAAATTTTTTAAAGATTAGGTTCTCACATTTTATAATTTTTTTAACAGTTTTCTGTGTAAAAATTTATACAAATCTTCATATTTACTCTATAAAAATTAAAATCTATATCTCTAACCCTAAAAAAACTACACAAAAGTGGTGTTACCGAAACCTATGGAGTAAATAAAAATCAAACCTTGATGAAAAAAGTGCAACTCCAAAGTGTAGGAGAGTAAAGCAAATGTAAATCAATGGAAGTAGTAGCCATCAAGAAAAGCAAAAGAAAATTCTACTACAACTTAAAGTAAAAGTTCAAACTCCATGAAAACATCATATGGTGGATAAAGTCTTGTACTTTACCTGCTGTCTCTTAAAACTCGTCATCGTCTTCCTCTGCAATATGCTTTGCAAGCTCTTGCTCTTGTTGTTGTCTCTCTCTCCTCTTCTCGGCACTTTCCTTCTCCTTGTGGGAGTTTGGTGGGAACCGGAGTGCACGAACGGCCTCGTTATGCATGTTGAGGCAGAAAGCAATCCTAGAATTGAATGCCATTTGAGGCTCAGTTGTGGAGTAGATGTCTCCCGTCTCCTTAGACAGCATACATCCATTTGAATGATCCAGTGTAGCATCAATGGCTCCATCTCTGATTGCCTTAGCTACTATACTCTCAGCATCGGCAACACTGTCCAATCTAAGCTTCTTGGCAACATCAGCCAGTGAGATTCGAGAATATGAGATACTTAAGTTGCGTAGCCCAGTCCGAATGACATTATGCCGCAGTCGAACAATCAAGTTATTGGTACGGTCTGAACTGAAAGTACTTGAGAACTTCTCAGCAACAGATCTAAAAAGCTCCAAATCACCAATGCGGACAGCCTGAATAAATACAAACATTTTGTGTTCTTAAAACCATCAGTAAAATCTAGTAACCACTGAAAGCAAAGAGGCAATCCAAATGATTAAGCATGACAAATTCTTCAACTCACATTTGTCAGTTCAAAGTAGGGCCTCAAAGCCTTCTCCATGCCTTTCTGCATAAAAACAGTTCTCTCAGGGATTTCTCCTAGTAGTAATCGGACAATGATTGCCCATTTGTTGCACTGAACCCGGAAACCAAGAGCTGCAACAGGGGATTTCCTAGCAGCTTGGAGGAGACACTCTTTGGCGTCTGTGTACTCCAATTGGATTGTCCTAATCTTTCCCAAATAAAAGAGGTACCGGCAAAACTGCAGAGGATAAACTTTGTCATATGAGTGAAAGCAAACCGTAAGCTGTAAAAGCTATAATCATAACCGTAACCATGCCAAACCTACAGGAAACCATTTAATAACCATAAAAATGCAGCTCAGTTGGATGAAATAAAGTGAGCAATATTCTCGGCCCATGGGTTTCTTTATGATTTAATGTTCAAAGCCAAATAGATAACATAAACAATGACTTGCCTGTTGGTTTGAGTGCGCTTCAAATCTGGGCGCCTTTGATCTCAGTTTCTCAGCTTGGTCATATAAATTGTAATGAAGGTAATTGCGAAGTAGCAGGTTAAGAAGTGTTTCCTGCATGATGGAAACATTTAAATACAAGACTCTAACATCAGAGATATAACTGAACAAATATTTGAAAATTTACCTGACCCAGTTCATCATGGCGCAATGTTGCAATCCGGTGCAGGGATAGAAGGTTACTGTCAATTAAAGATCATGCTAATTAGACCAAGAATAGAACACTGCACTACTGATCATGTATGCTAGAAACATAACATACTGAGATTCCTTAAAAGAAAACACGGATCAAATATATAGTACAGACAGCATCCGGTAGAAGACAAATTTGAAAACTGTGTAGCTTACCTCCTAATTTCAGCAAGACTACCCGTGAGTTCATAGCAAAGAGAGTAATAGAAGTACAACCTAGCAGCTAGGACATCAAGGGTCCTCCTATTCAGATTCTTCAGCCGAGCAATGCTTGCAGAGGAACATGCCTTTGCCTGAAACGAGATAACATTATGTACAAAAAGAACGGTAAGTCCTGATGAAGTTATTTGCTAGTGTACCTCGTCATATTTCTTTTGATCAATCAGAAATATCAGGACAAGCAAGTAGCAATATATTTCTAGCTCTGGCAGGGAATGCTTAGATGTAGGTTGAGCTGCTGAGGTTGCAGTGTCGACTTCCATCTCGTGCTCATCATCCTGAAACAAATTCAACAACTGAGTTATTAAAAGAACATTCAACACAAGACTTAATACATTAAGATTGTTTTAGTGTACCAGTGCTGTAGTGCACAAATATTTCTAAGGTGAACGTGAAGGTAGAAAAGAGAAACTCGATTAGATCAAGGCTAGTCCTTGAAATCTGAACTAGAAAACCTACTAAACTGTTGAAAGTGACAATGCAGAAAAACTGTCATCTCTCCTAACAGAGCATCAATAAAGGGCCAACCACCAAAAACCAAGTTCAAAGATACAACAACTTATTTTCTTTCTTTAGCCTGTGTTTCAACTTTCATTTTTTATGAAATCGGGTGTAACATAAGAGGCTACAATCTACATGCCACTTGCTTTACCGAATGCATAAAATCTACCATAACACGGATTTATAAAATAAAAAGAAGTAATTCCACACCATAACTGAATATTGCAACGTCCCATCAAAAGATTACCTTAGTAAGATATGAAGAAAGCCGAGTATGGGCCTCAGATCCAGGGGTAAGAGCGAAATTGAGGAACGAGGACAGCACAGCTGCCTTCAGCTTCCTTCTTAAAGCCATAGTAAGTCTTATAGCCCGCAAAATACGGCGAGTTTCACGGTCATAAGCACCGCTCTCTATCAGAGACGCAATTTCCTTCAAATCTAACAGAATCCCAGAAAAATACATTTCAAATCCCAGAAAACCCACAAGTTCCCAGCTCAGAAAACATTAATAAAAGTAAATCAAAGTCCTATCACCAATCGTCAAAAATATACATACTAGAGGGGTATGAATGTTATATATGCATAGATTGAGTGAGCTTACGGTTCAAAGTGGATGGAGAAGAAACAGTAACAGAATTAGAAGGAGCTGGTTGCTCTTTCATCTCCACATCTTGAGTCATTGTTTGAGAATCTGAAACAATTGCAAATTGAAACGAAACGTAACAAAATTTTTAAAAAGGTGAAATTTAGATTCTGGAGATGCTTAAATTTAAAAGTAAAATTTATGGAAAATTTGACCTTTGATTGACGACAGCAAGAGCTTGATTAGGAGGAAATGAGAGCCGATCCTGCAGAGTACTAGGGTTTTCTTTTTAGTTTCTTCAGCAGTCGATCTGGGGAGAGAGGAGTCTAAGAAACAGAAAATAATCAAACATCGTAATAAACAACGCTGTGGAAGTCGACCGTCTTTCTTATAGAAAAGGCCAAGAGAGCCCAATTAAATAATATTGGGTCAAGGCCCATCATTGCTTAACTCTTGTCTTATAGTCTCATACATAGGGAAATTTTTGGAAAATTCAATCTAAAATTAAGTTTTAGAATATAAAATTTTTTAATTATATTTTAAATTTTAGATTAATTTTTATAATACATATGGTAAAACGTCATGTGCATGTAGTATTGTCTTTAATTTTTTAAAATATTTAAAAATAGAGAACATCAGTTGCAAGTGGCGTCTTCCTCCTAAATCGTCATTTATAGATGACGGTTTTCTCATCTGCATCATAGCTTTTGACCTAAATTTTAAAATAAACTTTAAAATACTACTATATTTTTCTCAAATAAAAATTCTAAACACCTTATATATCCAATAGAGTTCTCATACACACCCGTGGCCCATGCGATGATCAACAAAACTCGACTAGAAAAAAAAATCAAACTTTTAACTTAACTTAAATTATAATTTTATTAAATCTATTTGATAAAATTTTGAATAATATTTGAGTTATAAAATATGATTTGAATAACTCAAGTTTTTATTAATAATAATTAATAGATCAATTTATAATTTTTTAATAATTAATAGACTATTTTTAAATTTGATTTGAATTACTTAATTTTTTATCATATATAATGTTATAAATTTATTCAATAAAATTTCAAATAACATTTTTCTAAGTTAAATAACCCAAGGAATCATCCTTGTAGGTCATTATTCAAGCTTGCCACAATCAAAATCAGCCTTTCTTAACAGCATCCCAGGCAAGAATCTAGAAAACAATGTATCCCTTAAGAAGTTCATAATCATCCCACTATTTTGTTGTATAAACCCAACCACATAACCCGTGGCAATGAGATCAAAGCTTCTCCATCGTCTCTTGTCAGAAAAATTCTTCAACCCCATTTCAATCCTCTTATACTCTTCTTCTTCATTGGTTTCTTCCCAGGATGATTCTGATATCACTCTGCCAAGACACCTTGCTAGTACAACACCGTCTTCCAAGGCAGAACATCCGCCTTGGCCGAGGTCTGGAGTCATGGGGTGAAGGGCATCACCGGCTACACAAACATTGCCTTTGCTGATGTTTCCCCATAGAAGCTCCCAAGGCCTTCTATATCTTAATGGGGAAGATGCAATGCTATGGAGACTGGTTTTTTCTACGACTGATTTCATGTCGTCGGGTGTGTTTTCGAGCTTGTTCAGAACGAATTGCTTCAGCTTAACAGGGTCGTCTTCTAGTTCTTCTTCTACAAAGTATTAACAGAAGAATGTAAATATGTAAATGGTATATATTCAGTTTAAGTCACATTTTTTTTTTTGACAGAGAAGAAGGGTGTTTTTAGGTACCTTTGGTGGATGGAGTCCATGCCAGAAACCAGTAAACATACTCATCATTACAAGGGAGGAAGCCTGACCGAACACCTTTGCCGACGAACTGTCTGAATTTCGGTCCGAAACCATGACCACCTTCGAACTTTGTGTAACCCCTGATTGCTGATCGCCCTGTGAAAACAGGCTTCTCTAAACCAAGCCATTTTGCCACCACTGAGTTCACTCCATCACACCCAACCAGCACCTTGGCTTTGAGAACGGTTCCATCAGCGAGATGCACTCGTTTAAAGCACCCGGATTCCTCAATGGAAACCACTTTAGAAGAGAACCGGATTGTACCACTAGGGAGTTCATTTGCTAATGTTTCCAACAATAATCTCCTCTGAAGACAACGAACTTCGTGACCCTTAAACGATATCTCCGATGCTGGCTGGACTAAAAATGTAGAGGAAACAAGTATGCTGCAAACCAGATTCAAACACCATTCCATCAGACATCAACGTCAGTCAGTTTTATAGCAAAATGAAGGTTCAATGTAATTAGTACCTTGGCGTAAGGTTGTGTTGTTGGCGGAGAGATTCTCCAATGCCAAGAGCATCCAAGGCTTTCCATGCATTGTTCCATGTTGTGAATGCAAAGCCGGTGATCCGTAATCTGTCCGATGATTCCAAAACTAAACTTCGAATCCCAAGCCTGCAATGGCATTAATTCAATTAGTACTTAGCAGAATACATGATCGAATCGAAACAATTGTCGGCACTATGTGTGTCTTTAGACTTTATGTACCTATGAAGTCCCAAGGATGTGGTTAGACCAGAAATTCCAGCCCCCACAATCACAATATCTTCGTCGATTTCCATCGGCACACTTTCGATTCACAGAGGCTACACAACGGTTGCAGTTGCAGAGATGGTAAACATACAGGACTGAAGAATCTGTTTTATAGGAAACGAAAGACAGTGGTAGATGATGGTGTTGAGAATGAAAGGTCCATACATTAGTCACATTTTCTGGTCAAAAAAATCAGACAACATATGAAACTTTGTCCGCAAGATTGAACTGTAGCATCAATTCCCACGTTTCCTTTCAATCCTGTAGCAGTTGTGGCGGCCAAGAAAGAACCAACTAGTCAGGTCCAAAAAAAGTTTCATGTGGTGTCCGCAAATTCATTTCTGTTTTGACGACATTACTACGTGCTTTCTGGTTATTGGATCTAAAGAAATTCAACGATTCCCTTTGACTAAGTTCAAGATTTAAAGCATCCTTTCTGTATATAATATAATTTAAAGCATCCAATTATGATTTGATACATTAGAGATCTTAATTTTAAGATTTAATTTAGGGTTTAAGGGTTTAGATTTAATGAGATATTCCGATTTGTAGAATATTAATCGCGGTGTTCGTCACTATTTCCACGAGGACATCACAGTAGTTGTGGTGTTTCTTAACTCAAACCTTGTGAGCAAGGCAACCACCGTTAAGGCTCCTAATCTATCCATTCGTGGTGGAGTCTCCTTGCCTTCTAGGACACTGTCTCCTTGTGCTATGCCAACTGAAGCTGGCAGTACCTGATCATGTTGCCGCAAGCAAGCCTTCGATTTTTTCATGTACACTGTAACTTTTAACTAGAAACTAGTACTTTGCATTTCACATCCATGCCGAAACAGTCCAAAGAGAACTCGAAAGGAGTACAAGGTGACAATGAGTACAGTTAAACTTATCTGGGAGTGGTTCCATTGAAGTTTTTATATGATAGTCTCCTTTTGTTTATCTGGTGCATTTGTTCTTACTAGTTAACAGCTTCCTGTGCTTACCTACTTCACAAATCACAACCATGAGTTGTGTTACATTGTACAAAGATTGTGAGATTTGGGTGAATCAGGTCAAGATTATTACTACATCACCTCACCTGGCTGGAGTGGAACTGGTCAGTGAAGAACAACTCCATGTTTCATATCAGGTTTCCTAATCCTTAAAAATGGCTCATCTGCCAGGGAATATTGGCTGTTTCAGGCATTTCTGGTTGTCGGCTGGTTACTATGTTCTAACATGTTCTGTTCATGCAATATTATATATGAATTAGTTCATATAATCACTTTTGAAAAATAACAACTCATCACTTTTTGAGTTTAAATTTGTATTAACATCATAAAATAATGGTTGTTGGGACACGATATGAAACCAGGTTGTGTCTGCTCCATTGAAAACCAAAAAACCAGAGGCCTCAACTCTCTCTTTGACTAGTGTCGTTAGGTATTTCGACTTCTTGTTGTATTCAAAGGGAGAATACAATATTTTTGGGACAAAACAAAACTTGGGGTATTGAAAATGGAGGAAGTAGGCAATTCCCGAGGTGGGAATAACATTTGTCAGATTGTGTCAAGGCCATATTCTCGCTAAACCCACACCATTATTCTTATATTTCTCTCCCTAAACCTACACACTATGGCTCCATTCTCAAAGCCATTGAGCCTCAATCAATAAACAAAGCAAAACCCAATAAAATAAAATCTCTTTGCACTTGCAGCTGCTCGCCTGCTCCTTCAAATCCTCAATGGAAATGGAAATGGGTGATATGAAAAGTGAGTTATAAAGACTTTGACTTGAAATGGAATTTTGAGATATGATTCTCTCAGTGTTTTCAGCGTGTCCTCTGTACTTTCTTTTGTTTTCCCAAACTGAAATCCAGTAATCTTATCAATACTGTTTTGTTTAAGTACATTTATTCTTGAGTTGAATGTGCCAACATATGTAAGAGGATTCCTTTTTTTCTTTCACCAAACCAAAATAAAAAGAAATGGAAGAAAAAAAAAAGCAGAGTGAAGCTGATGACACCTTTGAATAACACAGGCTAATTATAACCTGCAACTTCATGTGGAAAAGTCAGTAGTTTTCTGGCATAACATAATTCATTTATAGACCAAACAAGAACCTTCTTTTTCTAAACATCACCACTCAGAACTCTAAATCCTTGCAAAAAATATTATGCTTCTCACCTATGGCCAAGAAAACAATCTTAGTTAAAGAGATTTGTCAATAGCAGTAAAGACAAACCTACTGCTTCTGTAAATTCACATTAAAGACTTGCCATAAAATGTAGCATAAACCAATATATAATACTAAAAAGATTCATCCAATACATACTTCTAAGCAAAAGACAAGAACTCTCTTACCTTCTCTGGGGTCTTTGCAGTGGTGTGGTCACTATCCTTTTAACTAGAGTACATTTGACTCCTCTTTTCACTAACCAGACTGCCCAATGGAGAGTGCTTGCCATTGTTTTACACCAATTTCTTTGTGTGCAAATAACTAAACAAAAGAGCTTTCCTCTGTCTCCCTCTCTCCTTCTCGAGCCCCTATGTTGGTTACTTTACCTTACTAACTCTAATCTTTTCTCAGTGCCCTTTAAACTGTCATATACTGTTCCACTTACCCTTTCTCTTCATTATAGTTAACTAAAAAAGTAACTAATCTTCATTATAGTTAAGTAAATATTTAGATTACGGTACTCTTGCTTGTTCTAAAACTCCTCTTAGAGCTACATTTTCCTGGTCTCAAACCCTTGTAAAGTCTTTCTTTTTCCATTTTGCTAAAACCCCAACTTTTTATCAGAAAAGATTAGCTTTCTGTGTAACCTTCGTATATTCAAAAGTTGGTAGCTTCTAAGCATACTGAAACCAGGGGAAAAAGAGGAAACAAAAACACTCTCCACTTCCCCCGGGTTTTAGCAAAGGGAAATGGGTTGTGTTGCTTCAAAGCTAGAGGAGGAAGAAGAGGTTGTGTCAATCTGTAGAGAAAGGAAACGCCTTGTAAAGTTAGCAGTGGACAGAAGATATGCACTTGCAGAAGCACATTTTAGGTACTGTCAAGCTCTTTATGCGGTGTCAGCTGCCATTAAGCTCTTTGTAGCTCGCCATTCTTCACCTGCTTCACCTTTTCTCATCACTTTTCCTCCACCGTGTCCGCCTACACCACCGGCCACGGACCAAAACGTGGTGACCAACCCAATGTTGCTTCAACAAAGGCCTTCCGAGTCCACTACCCATGAAGAAGCCATTGCCTGTGAGTCGTGTGGTTCTTCCACAAGCTCGGATAGTTCAGAGGAAGTGAGCGAGCAAGAGGTGGTAAGAGAGCAACAACATCAACACCAAGAACAACACCAACAATACCAACAGCAACCTTGTGGATACTTTTATATGCAGATGCCATCACCGGCAAGGGATTTTGGGTGGGACTTTTTTAATCCGTTCGATGTCGTTAGACCAGAGATTATGAGTGGATATAACAGATGTTCCGAGGACGATTTAAGAGCGTTGAGGGAACAGGAAGGAATACCGGAGCTAGAAGAGGAAGGGGACACCAAAGAGGAAGAGAAGAAAGTTGTCATTGTTGAAGAAAAAGATAACAAAAGGGAGCATGATGAAAGTGAAAGTGGTGTGTTGAAAGTGAAGGAAGAGACACATGTGAGCCAAGGAGAACAAAAAGGGATTACAGTGATGGATAGCCCAGAAAAAGGAAGGGAACTTTTAGAAGCCTTGAAAGATATTGAAGATTATTTCATTAGGGCTTATGATTCTGGGAAAGATGTGTCAAGAATGTTGGAAGCTAATATGGTTCATTTGCAATCTGGTTTGGAGGGAATTAAAGGTGGTTTCTTTTTCCCTTCACATATTTTGAGCTTTACTCAAGCTTTTAATATATGTTCAGAACTAGTAAAAATTGTTTAAGTTTGCATTTGAAGTATCTTCTGCTTGAAACTTGTAGGATCAGTTACAAAAAATCTTGAATCTTTATTCCCTGAATTTGCACATGTGGGTCTAACATTCAGTTATTACCTTGTCCAGCATATATTCGGACAAGTACTTGGAAAAACTTGGAAAATTGAATATATCTGAGTACCATGTCACTGAGTTCAAATAAGATAGTCCTCTACTCCTCTAGTATAATTTGATGGCCTTGATGTCCATATCATAACAGGTATCCATTGACTCTGCTAATTTTCTTGCAGAGAATTCGACTAAAATCATCCAGGCTATTACATGGCATCGATCTACCTTGTCTAAGCCTCAATCATGCAAGAGTCTGGTGGCATCCAGTTCGAAAGGTTCTTCGGCACGGACAGAATATAAGACTGATCTGTTTGATCAATATGGAGGAATGGATTCAGGAAGCCATTCATCAACACTAGGAAGACTTTATGCGTGGGAAAAGAAGCTTTACGAAGAGGTTAAGGTAAAAAAAAAGTAACAATCAGTATTCATTTTTGCAAAGCCATTTATCGAATTCGAAATTGTGGACTCTATGTTGCTCGTGTTCCTTCACATATCCGAACATAGTTATGGGAGTTGTGCATTTGCGTATGTTGCATGAATTCTGCTTAAGATAAAGAGAGTTAACCTTTTCTGTTGCTCACTTTCCTAATCCAGTATGTGATATGTTTTAACTTATCATATAGGCTGGTGATAGCACAAGGAAAATTTATGAGAGAAAATGTTCTCGACTGAGAAACCAGGATGTCAAGGGATATGATGAGCTTACAGTGGAAAAAACCAGAGCAGCAGTAAAGGATTTGTATGCTCGAATCTTGATTGCAATTCGAAGTGCTGAATCCATCTCAAAGAGAATTCAGAAAATCAGAGACGAAGAACTACTGCCTCAAATTATTGAACTGTTAAAAGGGTAGGTAAAAGTATCTTCGAAAAAACAACATTTTCATCTAAACTTTGGATTTTTATTCAACCTTTCCATCGATGCAGCTTAACACGAACCTGGAAAGTTATGCTTGAATCTCATGAAACCCAAAACAAAATTCTTTCTGAAGTGAAATCTTTTGCCTGTCCTTCGTTTGGAAAGTTCTGCAATGATTCTCACCGGCTTGCTACACTTCAACTCGAAGCCGAGCTTCAAAACTGGCGTGCTTGCTTTATGGAGTATGTTGCAGCTCAAAGGGCTTACATTCAAGCTCTTCATGGTTGGCTAACTAAGTTCTTGGTTCCTGAAGTCGAATTTTATTCCAGAGGGAGGAGCTCTGGTGCACCATACGGAGGTAATGGGCCTCCACTTCTCGTGATATGTTATCATTGGTTAAATTCCATGGAAGAGTTACCAGACAAGGCGGTTACCTTTTCGTTGAAAAGCTTTTCTAAGGATATAAAGGCACTGTGGGCTCAGCAAGGGGAAGAACAGCAACAGAAGAGAAAATTTGATGGTATGGCAAAAGAACTTCATAGAAGGAGTATGGCATTCCAAAAGGCAGAAACCAGGTTCTTGGAATCCAATTTGCTTACAGAATTTAAATCCGAGCCAGAGACAGAACAGCGGAATGAATATCTGATGGAGAAGAAAGATCAGTTGGATATGATGAGGAAGAGGTTGGATGTAGAAAGGGAGAAACACCACAATTACATGCAAGAAACACAGAGAATTACATTGAGTGGATTTCAGACTGGGCTTTCGACTGTTTTCGAGTCCTTAATTGAATTCTCCAAGGTTTCTACGAAAATCTACAATGACCTTGTGACTCTTAGTGAAAATGCTGAAAAAATGGGGAAAATGTCGTATATTGAGGGCTCCAAGGTTGAGGAAAATGGTAGTAGATGACAAAACAAAGCGAAAGAGGTTTTTGAGAATCTTAGTTCAGTGAGTTTGATGTAGTTTCTACTTGTATATTATTGCATATCATGTCTAAGCAGCTCGCTTAGGCAAATTTAGTTGTGTTGCTATGTTGTTTCCATTCCGATGATATAACTGATTGTTTATCATCATCATTACATGTCTAATGACTGTTGATGAAAGATCTTTGCAGGACCTTCAAGATTATCAGTTTCATTTTCTTTTCCAGGTTTGGGGCCTCTGCAAGTACTGCATTTTAATAAGCATTAGCTAATACCAACAACTACTTGTATTAAACCAAAATCTTTAGCAGGAATGCAAATGAAAGACAATTACATGTTCAAACAAGGTTTTTTATTGGGTTTTCAGAATGATTGAAGCTACATTAGGTTCTATCTGTAATTTTATACAGCACGTAAAATGATACACGTCCTGAAAAAACTTGGTTATGATCATTCGAATGAGTAGTTACATGTCTTACAATTTATAATACAAAACAATCCTACTTTTCCTACCTTAGATAGAGAGAGACCAAGAATTGAGAGAAGAGTATGAATTCACTAACTACAGTAGCTGGGGAGTGTATTCCAAGAAATGGGACGACTTCTACTTGCAGCCAGTTTTCAACAGTTGATCCCACCATCGCACCAGCGAAGAGCCCCCCTATAGTTATTAACGTAGCCTTACCTGCAAAGAGGGAAAAAAAAAAGGGAAGATATTTTATATGCAAGAAAAAACATGAATAGCAATTGAAGGACTTCCATGTGAAAAACAGTAACATGTAAGTGAAGTTCTATTCTATCTGCAAGAAGCCTCATTACCTAACTTCATGTTTCTTCGAGTCATGAAATACAAGGAAGCTCCAAAACTACTTGCTAGGATAAGCCCAGGAACATCAGGTCCAGCATAAGGAATAGCAGTTGATGTAGAAACTTCGTTCACATAAGTCAGAACCATAAGAGCTCCATATACCCCAACTTGTATGCCCAATTCACCCGTAGATGGTGTTTCAACTGAAACAGGTAAATTCTTTCTAGTTGTTTGCACCCACTGAGGCATTGATCTCACTCCAAGAGGATTAACAGGTTTAACATCCGCATATATTATGCTTCTGTCTACGACTTTTCCTGCTTGTCGTTGTGTTAGGCTTCGCATAAGCAACATGTCGTATGCAGCCTCAACCTAAAACAAAAACGATAGTATTAAGAAAACAGAACATAGACAATCACGTATGAGTCATTTCCTCACTGGACAAAAGAATAAATGTAATAAACAAAGAGAATATACAGTTGACATTTATCCAAAAAAACAAAGAACATACAACCTGTAGCCTTAGCTAAAGGATCTTCTTAGCTAAGTAAGAAAAACCAGCAGAATCATCATAATTCTACTTCATTGCACCAGTATAACAACATTTGTATAATCAGAAATAATGTCCACCAGGCACTATCCTAATATATAAAACAGTAACAAATGGGAAATTACATACTATAAAGTTATTTTTTTGGAGAAGTGCTCTATAAAGAACAAGTATAATAATTTGACACAGCAAAATCAAATCCAGATAATAGACAAAGTAAAACTGATATTTCTATTGAAAACATAAGTAAATCTCAGTATTTACAAAGTACCCAGCAGCCAAATTTCAAGTTCTCTTCGTCCCAAACACCAAATTCTACTTGAAACACACACGCGAGGTCCAAGGTCAGGAACATAATTATCAATATTTACACTAAAGGTTAAATAATTACCCCAAATCTCAAAAAGTTCAAATGCCAATAAGAAGGGCAACGAATCAACCTGGGCGATAGCTTCTTGATTATCCTTGATAGAAGCAACAATAGAATTCTTGGCGCGAAGAATATCATCAAAGGAAGAACTTTCTGAGACGCCAAGGAGATTGAGCGCGTTCTCAACTGACATCTCGAATGGAACGGAATCATCAGATCGAGAACCAGCTCGAGCGGCTAATGGTCTCCGGGCGTGGACGATTGAAGCGGCTCTCCACGGCTCGGTTTTCGCGTGCTTTAAAGGTTTGTCTTGGTTAGGGAGTCGGACCGCCCGTCTGGGAATGGGAGAGCTGAGGCTGAGACGGTTAGGCTGGACGGAGAGAGTGGATGCAGCCATTTTCGACCAAAAGAAAAATCAAGATATTTTCCAGGCAACAAAATATAAGGTCGTCAATAATTGGATGTTTCCATTCTGTGGAGACCATTTCAGGGTTGACCCTCACGAATTATTTCTGCAAACTTTTCTCTTCGTTTTCTTGGTAAAAATACTCTACGAGTCCCTGTACTACATAGGGTATGCATTTTGAATTTAGAGAGAGCAATTTAACTCGGAGTTGCCGAGTTCCGATCCGATCTGGTAGGAGTAGATTTTTTTATTAAAAAATTAAGTTTAAATCGGTTCAGATCGGGTTATTATAAAAATAAAGTCAGGTTAGGTTTGTTGGGCAAATTTCTTGACCCGATATATTAATATATTTTATATATAATATTTAATGTTTTTATTGATTTTTTCGGTTAGATAAAATTTAATTGGATTTTAATTAAAATATCGAGATCAAATTATATCTTTTTGTTATATTAAGTCGAATGAAATAAAAATATACTAAAATCAAATCGGAATCGAGAGGCTTAATAAGTTTTTTAATAATTAGAGTTTAACTAATTAGAGTTAAACAGCCGAGGTCAATTTAAAAATTTAAAAACATAAAGGTTTCAATTGAATTTTTTTAAAAATTAAAGGGTTTAATTTTTTTAAATAATTAGAGTTTAACTAAATTTCTTAAAATTTAGAGAGGCTTAATAAGTTTTTTAATCCAAGCGGTTATGTTGTTTGTAGAAAAGGTGGAGCTTCGATGTTCCCGTTGGACGGAGATGAATTGTTGGCTTATGGTGGTTTTATATCTTCTCCCGGTGATAAAAGTCGGGAATGGTGACGGAATCGCGGGAGGGGTAGCGACGCCGCCGTCGCCGGGTTTTGTCGAGAATTTATCGAGTATGGAAGTATTGCCATGGCAGAAGAATGGGGTTTGGAAAGTGAAGTTGGTGATTAACAGCCATCAGCTGGAGGATATTTTGTCGGATCAAGTGAACACCGAGGCTTTGATTTAGAAGATGAAGACGGCGGCTGCAAGCTTGGCCACCTTCACGCCGAAAACGGAGCAAGGGTTCTAGGGTGGTGGGGTGCAAGTCAGCACTGTTAATGCACCATAGCTTTTGTAAGGTGTATATTTTAGAAAGTAATTTACGACGAGCGTCAAATATTGCTGAACATCATTAATATTGAATTTCGTTGAAATTAATTTATAAAGAATAAAAATTTAAAAGACTAATTAATTATTAATTATAAGTTGAGTCTATCACTTTTATAAGGTGTATATTATAACGTCCGTTATAAAATTTTCATATTTTAAATATTTGATAAATAAAAAAATAAATATTTAAAATTTTATATCAAATTAATAGATGAATAGATTTAATTAAAAGAATCGAATTTTTCCCCATAGCTTCTACCTCTAGCAAACTAGTTTTTTTTTTATTGTTAACGGAAACATTTATGCAACAAATTTAGGGAGAAAGTGAAAAAAATGTGTGTGGGGAAAAAATTAAGGTTTCTTTCTCCGACATTAATCACGAAAATAGGATAATTTGAACAGTAACCAATAAAGTTGTCTGACAGCTGTTAACGACACTATTTTTTAATTTTGGGATCAAATTACAAAGAGATAAAAGTGTAGTGATTAAAATGAGTATTATAGAATTGTGGTTTGACAGTCGTTTTGAAGTGTCACAAAGATTTTTTTCTATGTTGTTCGATAGAGAGAAATTTACTTAAAATATTTAATTTAATAAAAATAATGTATTTTAAATAATTTATTTAATTAAAAAATACTTTAGATTTTTATATAAAAAGTTTGATATATTTTAAATATATACACATATTTAAGATTTACGATAGTATAAAAATCTCGATTTCATCTTTTTATTTTTTTATTCAGTTAACAGTGACGATAGTATAACACAATGAGCGACCGATTAATGTTCAATGATTAATAGTATAATCTATAACAAATACTATTATAATCACTGTAATTGATTCAAAAAATAATATACTTTTTAAAATAAATCACTTAAAATTACTAACGTACGACGATTTTTTATAATATCATCGATATTAAAATTAAGTATTTTTTAATTAAATCTTAAATTGATTAAAGATATTCACAATGATAGACCTTTTAAAATATAAAGAGGTCACGATTTTTAAATTTTTAAATTTTATATTTTGACTTTCATTTAATTTAAGAATTTAATTTAGTCTCTTAATATTTAAAAAATTATTTTAACTTAAATTTTTGAATATTGTTAATAAATATCCTCTCATAATTTTAAAAGCCTCATTAAATTTCTTAAAATTATTCAAAATTTTAGTTGATCTTTAAAATTTTTGAAAATTTTGATTCAAGTTGTTCCACAAAGTTTTACCCAAGTTCTACCATTGGATATTTATATTTATATTTTTCTTTAACCATTTAATAAGACACATAAATATTATTTTTAAATAAATACTATTTTTTAGATTTTTTAAATAAATAATATTATTCAAATTTAAACTTTTTAAATAAATACTATTTTTTTTCTATTAGAATCATTTATTGGGTTTATATAAAATTAAAATTTATTTTTAGTATTGTCTAAGTTTTAGTTTGACACTGGTCATGAAAATTACGATAGAAAATATTTTTTAAAAATATAGTAAAAAATAAATTTGAAAAATTGAGTTAAAAAATTTAGTGTTTGATAAATGTTATTTAAAAAAATATATATTTTATACATACTATTAAAAATTATTCTTAAAAATAAAATAAAAAATAAAAAATATTAAATTTATCATTTTAATTTCAAATAAAATTTTTAACCCAAAGTTAAAAATATAACTTTTTAGATTTGAATCAATAATTTCTGATTTTTTATTAAAATTCAAATATTTTTATTAATTATTAAGTAGATAAATAATTTTGACCTTTAAACTCATAAAAAACCTTAATTAATAGAACTTTAATCCCTAACTTCAAGCACAAAATGATTATTTTGGGTCAATAATTGAATGCCCCCACCCACCCCACTCCAAACGGCGAAGTACATTTGATCTTATCGTATGCCAATTTCAAACCAAAATTAAGCTTAAAAAGCACACACACAAACCTTTGCCCATAACCTAGAAATTCTTGTATTTTATATAAATTAAATAATTAGTTAATAATTTAATCTTATTATTATATATATATATTAAGAAATACCGTAAAAAACCTTTGCTTTTCTTCCTTGCGGTGCTGTGCCTGTTTTGTATTCCCAGAAGGCAACATCTCCCAGTTTGTCCAGAACTCTTCGAAAACCCTCATTCGAAAAAATCACAAAAAACCCATATTTGTTTGCCATAGTCGAAACCAGATAATAAGCTTTCATTTGAATTAGAATCTGAATACAGAAATGGCGGCGACTGGGAGTGCTCCGTGGCAGCCACGAGAGGAGGGGTTGAAGGAGATCTGTGGACTGTTGGAGCAGCAGATTTCCCCATCTTCTTCGGCTGATAAATCTCAGATTCTGCAACAGCTCCAACACTACTCTCAGTTCCCCGATTTCAACAACTATCTCGTTTTTATCCTAGCACGAGCCGAGGTTTGATTCGTTTTATATCTCCGTTGGTTTCTTCAGTGACTAGATTACAAAAAGTTCTATTTTCTGGTAGTTTTTCAGTTTTATTGACGAACTGGATTATGTGTATTGATCGGATTATATGTTTATCTAGGAAATACGAGTGCTGTTCTCTTTTCTTTTGGGGATTTTCTTTTTTATTGGATTTTGCTTCATTTATATACTAGAATTGGATTTTTTAGGGTTAGTTACACTATAACAGAGTTTGCAAAGATTGTGCATTTCTTTGATGAACTATAGTCTGGGTATTTTATTGAATTACACGTTTAAAACTGAAATCTCGTCAGTTGGAGAGACAATATTCTCGATTTATTTGATAGTGATTTAGGGCTAAACAAGAATTGAATGAGTAGTGGGTTATGGGTTTGATTGGGATGTTTCTAGATTGGAACTTCCAGTATGATACAGTTTTGTGCTCTTGTAGCTGTATAATGCAAGAAATCAATGTTACTATTGGATGTATTAGGAATGCCTTTTTGCTTTTATTTGATGATAGGGATTTATTTCATTTTTGTTAATTTATGCAGGGTAAATCAGTAGTCTTTGAATATACTATGAATACCTGATTTCTTTGATGTGCTAATGATATTTTGTTGCAAATTTATGCAGGGTAAATCAGTAGAGATTCGACAAGCTGCTGGTTTGCTGCTGAAAAACAATCTAAGAACTGCTTATAAGATAATGGCTCCTGCACACCAACAATATATAAAGTCAGAACTATTACCCTGTTTAGGAGCAGCAGATAAACACATTAGGTCAACGGTTGGGAATATTATAACTGTGGTTGTTCAACTAGGGGGAATTGTGGGGTGGCCTGAGTTGTTGCAAGCCTTCGTAAATTGTTTGGATAGCAATGACCTAAATCACATGGAAGGTGCTATGGATGCATTGTCAAAGGTATGTGATGAGTAATTTTCTAATCTCTGCTACCATTTTATGGATGTTTATTCAATAGTAGAAGCATGGTTTTGTAATGCTTTTACATGTTTTAAGAGTTTAAGCCATTAATCGTTGAAGGAATCAATCAAATCAATAGAAGCATGCTGGCTTATTCAATATTAAACCATGTTTTCTCATGCTTTTACATAGTTTATGACATTAAGTTTTGGAAGAGTCAATCAGTCAATGTAAATCAATAGAATCACGTGACTGTAATTTTGTGTGAAAGCTATTTGAAAATATTCCGATTAGTTATAAGAAGTTAGTATGCAAAAAACTTTTAGTGTAAGATGAATTACTCATCCCCCAGTTTGTCTAGTGAGATAAATGAGACGATTCTTTGACCATCTAGAATATATTTGCCTATATGTAATCAAGAATTGTTGGTGGAACAAGGTAATAAGCCTCAATGAGAGGTTGCCTTCATGTTGTACCAGGTAAAGGGTTCCCACAAGTTCTACTTTTCCATAGTTCTATCTTTTCTTCTTAATATGCTTATGGTATGTATATGAAGTTTTCCTGATGCAGAATTCGTGATATTCTATGTTGTTTCACACATGTTTCTATTATTCCAGTTGTTGTTTCCACTAATGATAGCATTATATCCCAGTGATTACCGATGTGTTAACTTACACTAGCTAATCTATATGATTTCTTCTTTTGTTGGTGATCTTACTGCATTCTGAGGGTCAAACATTGTAGCTGACAAACTCCGTCTGGCAAAGACATGGTTATACGTATATGCTGACTCTGAATTACCTTTAATGCATCGACCATTCCTTTGTAATACAGATTTGTGAGGATATACCGCAAGTACTGGATTCAGATGTGCCTGGGTTAGCTGAAAGGCCTATCAACATATTCCTCCCACGGTTATTTCAGGTGAAATGCTTTTCTGTATTTTTAGATTCTGTTGGCAATTTAAAATTTTCTAATTATTTCTGTTTTTCTATGAGCAGTTTTTTCAGTCTCCCCATGCTTCTCTGAGAAAGCTGTCATTGGGTTCTGTAAACCAATATATTATGTTGATGCCTTCTGTAAGTTAACTTGAAAGTTTGAACATTTATGTTCTTGTGACGGATGTTATTCTGATACTTTTAGGTGAATACTTAAATTGTATTTTCATTCTTTCAGGCTTTATACACATCCATGGATAAATACCTTCATGGTTTGTTTGGCCTTGCTAATGACCCTGCAGCAGAAGTGCGAAAATTGGTGAATAGTTTCTTCTTCTCTCTTGTATTCTTATTGTATTTATAATATGGTATTTTGCATGAAATACTCCTAATTTTCCTTATAATTTATTATTGAAGCCTATAAAATCTTGACATGAATTACTTATCATTTCCTATTTTCTGATTTGAACATTTATTTTGAATGCAGTGTTAGAATCAGTCATGTTTTGTAATATAGTCTTTGATGTTTAATGGTTCTTGTCTTTTTTCTATCATGGACCCTGCCTATATTATGTAACTGAATATTATGGGTACAGACTGTTTTCAACTCCTATTATAATTTTGCCTGTATAGCATTTCCTAATTTTGATATCATGAGCTAGTGATGAATTGTGGAAAGCTATATTGTTTTTTCCAAGCTCGTGCATCTTCCGACCAATGTTTCCTTTTCTTTTTCTTACCAAATGATCAGGTTTGTGCAGCATTTGTTCAGCTAATTGAAGTCCGTCCATCTGTTCTGGAGGTAAGTATCTTTTGCTTGTTGCATTTTTGTTTTCATTCATTCTTTCTTGGTTGCAGTATATATTGTAACCATTTAGTCCTATTTCGTCCTTACAACCTTCATTTTATTTTCGCTGATATGACTTTGCGCTATTTCACAGCCACATGTGAAGAATGTAATTGAATACATGTTGCAAGTCAATAAGGACACTGATGATGAAGTGGCACTTGAAGCATGTGAATTTTGGTAACTTCCTTTCTGCATTACATTTCTAAATTTCTTAGTAGATTAAGAAATTCTTAAAACGATATTTTTGATAGCTTATGCATTTTGGCAAGCTTCAAACAAAGTTTTTGGTGGAATGCGATAACTCCTGAAATCAGATCTTTTTTCTCCTCTGTTTGCATTTGTGGTGCATTGTCCATACCTATGGCTTTATGTGCTAATATATTGTAAACTGGATTGTACCTATCAAGAAATTGAATGTTTTAGCCATCATTTTCTTAATAGTTTCTGTTAGAAAATTTAGATTCTTTTTCTTTCTTTCTTTCAGATAAGGGGATGTCGAAGGTCATGCATTTAAGTTTACTAGCTTTTTACCTTGGTCATGGCTAATGTTTATGATTCAATATTGATCTTGGTTTGCAGGTCTGCATATTGTGATGCCCAATTACCACCTGGGATTTTGAGAGAGTATTTGCCACGTCTAATTCCTGTATGCTAATACTTGGCTGAGTTCTATATATTTTTTTTATAAAATCATGTTCTTAGTTTTCACATTTTTGACACCGTTCTTTGTAGATTTTGTTGTCAAACATGGTTTATGCAGATGATGATGAATCACTTATTGAAGCAGAGGTTATTTTTTGTCAATTTCTTTGTTCAGATTATGTGAATCAGCAATTATAATTGATAATTTACTCGGAATTAATTTATTCTTGTAGGAAGATGAGTCTCTTCCAGACAGAGATCAGGTTGGTATAATTTGTGTCCGATCATTGTGCTCTTAGTTTTCCGTTATGTATTCTAAATCAGCATCTTGCTGAATGTGTTTCTCCCAAATCTTTTCCATTCAGGATCTAAAACCTCGCTTTCATACATCACGATTTCATGGTTCTGAGGATGCAGAAGATGATGTAAGTATTTGTTCCCCGTTTCTGTGCCAGTCAATCAGAGAACATAGCTAAGTTCTATGGTTCTTTTAGTTTTAGAAAGATCAGTTCTCTAGTGGAAGTTTTCACTAAATGATTATTTTGGTACAGGATGATGACTCATTCAATGTATGGAACTTACGGAAATGCAGTGCGGCAGCTCTTGATGTTATATCAAATGTGTTTGGAGATGAAATTCTTCCAACCTTGATGCCTATTATTCAGGTAACTTATTATGGATGTTAATTTTAGGGACATGGAAATTGTATCAATTTCTAATCTGTTTATGTTGCATCAAGATTTTTCCTTCGTTAATTTTTTGTAGGCCAAGTTAGCTGCTAGTGGCGATGAAGCCTGGAAAGATAGGGAAGCTGCTGTTTTGGCTCTTGGTGCAGTTGGTGAAGGTTGCATCAATGGTCTCTATCCTCATTTGTCTGAGGTAATTCTTGTTCTGTACTGATGCACAATGTTCTGAGGCAGATTATGAGGTGAAGAATAAATTGTGTATATATAAATTTAATTGTTTTACTTAAATCAAGTTATGCTCCTTGATTAATCATTGTTTCTTTTGTCATTTGATTTTGTTTTATTTCTTTTGTTGAATTAATAGAAAGAAACATATTTCCACCCGCAGATTGTGGCATTTTTAATTCCTCTTTTGGGTGATAAGTTTCCTCTCATAAGGAGTATATCTTGTTGGACACTTTCTCGATTCAGCAAATACATTGTTCAGGTAGGGATGAAAATTGCTGCTTCAGCTGTTTCTTTTGAAGACCATAACTTCCACGTCGATATAGTTTAGCTGTATATCTTTCTTGAACTAGTAATGATAAATAACTATATATTCAACAAAACGATATAGTCTTTTGCATCATATGAAAATCCTTTGTTCTTGGCACATTTTTTGTTTTCTTATAGCTTTGGATTTTTGGTTTAAAACTCTCATGTTTCATTTATTTCAGGATAGTGGTCATCAAAAAGGCTATGAGCAATTTGATGCAACTCTTATGGGTCTTCTGCGAAGAATATTGGATACTAACAAGCGGGTGCAAGAGGCTGCTTGTTCGGCTTTTGCAACACTTGAAGAGGTTGTTATAAACATACTGCACAAATTTATGCATGTGGGATTTAAAGTCTTGTACATTTCAACATATTTATATTAATATTTTTTGCAGGAGGCTGCAGAAGAGTTGGCACCAAGGTTGGAAGTTATTTTGCAGCATCTTATGTGCGCTTTTGGCAAGTATCAGGTTGTTTTCTGGATAATAAATCTACTTTTAACTGTTGTAATCATTCTTTATGATAGATGCTCTGCTTCATCTTCGTCAGTGAATAACTTTTTTCTCATTATGTATAATTACAGAGACGAAACCTTAGAATTGTTTATGATGCCATTGGAACTCTAGCAGATGCTGTTGGAGGGGAATTGAATCAGGTATCTGTATGCTAAAATAATTAACAATGTTTTGCACTTTGTCTCTTCCTTCTGATGTGTATTAGAGTTCAAAAGGCATTGCACTTTTTTGGTGGGTTTACTTTTTTGATATAAAGATGATTCTCCCTATTAATGGTTTTCTCATTTTGCAGACTGCTTATCTTGAAATTCTGATGCCTCCACTTATTGCAAAGTGGCATCAGGTTCCAAATTCTGACAAAGATCTCTTTCCACTGCTCGAGTGCTTCACATCCATAGCACAGGTCTGTTGCCTCTTCTTGTCCGACTTTTATTTATTCTCTAAGGAGGGAAGATGTGCTGTAATTACATTGGCCTTGCTGGTTTGATCCACTGTCCACTCTATCCAATGATAAGAGTTGTAATATGCACTGCAAACAGAAGAGAACAACTCTATAAGTGAAAAGTTCAGTAATCTTCTTGATTTGTGGGACATGGAAATATGAGATTGGGGAGTACCTTTTCTGATTTTGCAACGTGATAAGTATAACATAATTGCAAAAACTCATGGCTCTATGTCTGTGAATCATGAAGAGAAATGTATGTTCTGTTCTAGTTACATCTGTTGCTGGTTTTACTTCTATCTACTCACTGAACATCTGAGGTTTCCCTTCAGATAGGCATGTGCACAAACTAGAAGTTCTTATTAATTCTAGGGCTAGTCATATCTGCATAATTTTTTAATTTGCTGTGAGTTTAGCTCCATAGCATTCTTCAATATGATATCGGATTATATATTTGAGCTAGATGACTGTAAACTATTTTAGTGAAGTTAACACTAGGATTAATGTATTTTACTTTTTCAGGCATTGGGTACTGGGTTCTCTCAATTTGCTCAGCCTGTATTCCAAAGGTGCATAAATATCATCCAGAGTCAACAATTGGCCAAGGTTTTTATAAAGTTCTCTTTTACTTCTCTACTCATCAACATTTTAGGTTGATTTTATTTTCCAACTTCAGTTTGTTCATTTGTGCTTTCTCCTTCTTGGTTGTCGGATGCTTTTATGGATTTTTCGTTCACTGTAATTAATACCTTAATCTAGAAACATATTGACTCGTGCCTTGATTAGTCGTTTAATTTGTGTTTTGTTCCGAGATGTTATTATGTGCTTGGTTTTGGGGATCGAGATTCTTAGCCAAGACTATCTGAAACTGCCTTGTGTGATATATGCCATTGTCAAGTGAAGTGCTTTCCTTTAAACTTGTGTTGCATTAACAATATATGTTCGAATTTATTTGATTTACAAGTGTAAAGCTAAAATAGATATAGAAATATATCAGTTGCGTTTATCTCCACTTTCGTGCGTGTGTGCGTATATATATATATATATATATATATATATATTATGTATTATATTATCCTATGGTGATTTTTTTGCATGTAATTTTATACACTCCACCACATGATTTCTCGATCTGATTTTCTATTTGCGTAGTAATGTTACTCCAGCCTGTGCCTGAACCTCAAAGCAATTGAGCCTTTTTCTTAACCGCATCATAATTCATGCAAACTGCTTTTTCTTTGTATAATGTTTATGCCATATATGATTATTTCTCTGATCTAGGAACATATTTTAGTTTTAGTTTTTTTAAGTAATTGATGAAATTTGTTTTGCAGGTTGATCCTGTTTCAGCTGGGGTTCAGTATGATAAGGAGTTCATTGTATGTGCACTTGATTTGCTCTCTGGACTAACGGAGGGCCTTGGTAGTGGAATAGAGAGTTTGGTAGTTGCTTTCTCCTTATATCCTTTTTTCCCCGTTTTTTTAACTGAAGTGTGCAAAGCTTTTAGTCCGTGGAATTATCTATTTAATGAGAAATTGTAGCCACTGGGGCTATTGCAGAGAACACATGGACTAATGTAATGAGCCAATGGTCTATTATTCATGGAAACTTTCTTACACTATGCATCCCTTAAAATCTTTGTATTTCTTGCCTTGATGTTTAATAGATTAATTGTCATCATACCTAGGTTTTAAGGACTTTTCTGTTTGTTCCTGATATTGGTTGTACCTAGGTTAAAATGTGTAATGTGACCTGAGATATTTGTTTTACTCACATTGACCTATTATATTCAGGTTTCACAGAGCAATTTGAGGGAACTGCTTCTGCAGTGTTGCATGGATGATGCTACTGATGTTCGACAAAGTGCCTTCGCACTTCTTGGGGACCTTGCAAGAGTACGTTAAAAATGAACCCACACCAATTATGCTAGTTTAGAGCTGCAGACTAAATAATACAGCACCTTTCTTCCTCTAGGGATATGAAAGCTTGCAAATCTCTTATTAAATAAGCCTCAAACATGGTCTTAACTGATCAACCCGAAACTTATTATATAGTGTTTAGCCAGCGTTTGTTAACTGTACTCAAATGTTGATTTTGATTAGGTCTGCCCTGTTCATTTGCATCCTTGTTTGTCTGAGTTTCTTGATATAGCAGCAAAGCAATTGGTAAGGGCTCATTTTGGGTTTCCATATCTCAGTTTGCTGCATTTACATTTTTACATAGCATATTATGTCCCATGCAGAATACTCCCAAGATAAAGGAAACCGTTTCAGTAGCAAATAATGCATGCTGGGCTATAGGCGAGCTAGCAATTAAGGTATATGTGTTCTGCATTCTGCATCATGATAAAATTCGGTTACTTACCATTTTATTGACTTGTCTTCATAAGTTGATTCCTCCTTGGGTGCTTTGATTCCTTTCAGGTACGTCAAGAAATTTCTCCAATTGTCATGTCAGTGGTCTCGTATTTGGTTCCAATCCTGCAGCATGCTGAGGTAATATTCCCTTTCTGTTGGTGAAGTTTTTTGGCATGTGTGCTCATATATATATATATAACCATTGTTTGTATGTTAGGTCTTGTGTTAGTCCTTCTGATGCCGTAATTTCAACTCTGTATGATTAGCAGGGGCTCAACAAATCACTTGTTGAAAATAGTGCTATTACACTAGGGAGGCTTGCATGGGTCTGTCCAGATCTTGTATCACCACACATGGAGCATTTCATGCAATCATGGTGTATTGCTTTGTCTATGTAAGCATAATTTTTGTCATTTTTAATTGTTGCTTTGTCTGTGGCAACTCATTTGACATAATTTTGTCAGGATACGGGATGACATTGAGAAAGAAGATGCTTTCCGAGGCCTATGTGCAATGGTATGCATATGTTTTTTTTAATAATGTTAATTAAGTGAATAAATAAACTAATTTGTTCTTGGATATACACTTTCCAGGTCAGGGCAAATCCATCTGGGGCTCTGAGTTCGCTTGTTTTCATGTGCAAAGCTATTGCAAGTTGGCATGTAAGGACGCTGTTATTAATTGTATTTTAGGGTTGCATATGTTAAAACAAAGTTTGAGCCTGAATTTATTCTGTCTGTAGGAAATAAGGAGCGAAGAACTACATAATGAAGTTTGTCAAGTCTTGCATGGTTACAAACAGGTAGGCAGTTGTCATCGTCAGCTATGCTTTTGTTGATTATACCTTCTTCTTGTGGAATTTCGTGGTTTGCTAATCATTTTAACTTGATATATATTCAAATGATGTGTATTTCTGCCAAAGATCCTTTTTTCCTGCAATCATATAGGTTACCCTATTGCTGTGTCTGTGAATCTTCTGTTCAGTGCCTTTTTATTGATTGGAATTTTTTTCTTTTCCTTCTTTCTTTCTTACCCAATTAACAAGTGAACTTTAGTACTTTTTGGGTCCTTATATTTTTGCTATGGATACGTAATTATAACATGCATTAGACTCGGTTCAGTTATTGAGTCAAGTGAATAAATGTTGCTGCAGATGCTTAGGAATGGTGCGTGGGACCAATGTATGTCTGCTTTGGAGCCACCTGTTAAGGATAAACTTTCAAAGTATCAAGTTTAAGAACTTGGTCGTTATCCGTCCTTGTCATTATTCTACGTCATTTGTGGTTCTTCAGAGATGTTTATCCGCATCAATACTGCTGGCATATTTTTTGTGCTATATCTGACTGTATCGGAGCTGCAATTCGTATAAGCAAATATTGATAGGTGGTCATGGGGTTTTCCGAGGCAAAGCATCTCCGTTTTCTTGTGTTGAAACAAGTTGGGCTTGTCCTCATTATGCATGGTTTTGAGGATGGGAGGGGGTATTTGTGTATGGATTTTAGCATGCAGGAATATGCAGCCTCCAAAAAGCTTGAAGAGGTTAGTTTTATTTGGTGTTTAGTAATTGAACCATGGGGTAAGGTATCTGATTCAAGCATTTGCATTCCTTATTTTCGACTGATGACAATTTTATTTCTTATTTTGATTGTTTTGTGAGATAGGGATAGGGTTTTGGTCAGTGGATTTCCACAGATTTTTTGTACAAGGGCTTCAATTGTTTTCTTTTTTATTATTATGATTATAAGTTTTGGGGGTGTTATTTATGTATTATTCAAGGTCTGAAACATACTATTTGAACTGGAGCCTGGAGGTTGTTTTTTCTTTCTTTTTTTCTTCTGTTTTCCCAAATAAAAATAATCTTGTCTTAATCGTTGGTCTTTCATTCTGATTCTTGGATGCCATAATTTGTGTTCCTATTTTTTGATCATATCTGTTTGCATAGATGCCATTCGTTCTAGCCGGAACATCCCGGTTGAACACATCCAAGTGCCGTAGATTCATAAAACAGATGTTCATTTATGTTGATGATCACAGTGAACAGCTTGTGTATCTATTTCCGAGCTTTTGTTTTCTCTTTTCTGCCAATTGATTTTCTTCTTCACTAACCATACCCATGCAAACTGCAAACTTCGTCTTCCCTTTTCTTACATTTCTTGTTCAATGTCATTGTTTTTACTTTCCTCCCGTTTCTTCTTGCTGTTGATTTGAAATGAAAATCATAGAATCTGAAGTTTCCAGTTTCCAGTTTCCACCAGTAGCTTATTACCTTTGGTAGTTGAATATAGATTCGTCTGCCCATGAGTTTTGATTTTCCAACGTAAATGCTTTCTTAGGGTAAATTGTGGTTTTAGTCAGGTTAGACTCAGTTAAGTGTTATTTAGGCTTCATTTATTATTGTTGCGTTCAAACCGTAACCATCGTTTTTAGAAACTGAAAAATCTATCAAATAAATATCTTTTTAATCGTTGAAATAATAGACAATATAAGCCAACACTTAATTGTTTGATAAGTTTGTTTTAAGAAGTAAAAATATAATTTTGATATGATTTGTTAGTTAAATGATGTGGGGTTAGTACACCATTTATTTTAAATTATTAAAATTATTTCAATCATAATTTTTTTTAGTATAGCCATCTATTTAAATATTAATATTTAAATTCGGATTCGATATGAAATATATTTAAAACATATTATCTAATTTTGAGTTCAATTGATTTAGATTTGACATAGTCATTAAAATTTATCAAGGCTAGTTTGTTTTTAATGCCAAATCTAGGTTGCCCAATAAACTTTGAAATATAGTGCATATGCACAATTTTATCATTTTAGAGATTAAATTTTGATTATCAAAATATTTATTTATTATATTAAAAATTAGTGTTTAAAATCAATCTAATAAGTACCATAATAAAAATGTTAAATAATAAAAATAATAATTTATTGGGTGATTAGGTATTGGACTAATTTTAAACAACTCTAATTGCAATTCCCTCCGGCTTCCCTCAGACAAAGACAGAAACAAATGCCTCTGGAAAACAATGAATCAAACCTTAAAATTAACTCTCTCTGTCATTCCCTGGAAATTCTTCCAGACAACGGCCCGAACAAAGAATCCAACAACATGAACCTTAATCACCCTTCCATCAACTCCAAAGCGCCAACTTTCCTCCTACACAACGGCTTCGCACCATGCGATCAGGTTTCGGACATAGAGATGATGAAGATACAGTCGGTTTCTTACACGAGTTTGAAGGACTTGTTGTCTTCTCCGACAGCAGTGCAGACTGGGATCAGTTCCCCGACGAGGAAGACACGTCCTAATTATACTTATAATAACTGGAGTTGTTGGAATGAAGAAATTCCCATAAAGAACCCGCTGGTTAAGCATGCGGCGTTGGCTTATTTGCAGCCCATGTCGAGTCCCACGGCGACGGTGGAAAAGGGTTCGTTCGGGGGACTTCGAGGAATGTGTTTTCGTGAAAGTGGGTGCCTTTTTTGGTTGTACAGTGTCGTTTGGAGGAACGTCAAGGAGGCCTGTGGGTGGAGCAGAGAAGAGGTTAATGATTCTTGTGAAGACGATGAAGACAAAGTTGACTGGAACTAAAACCACAGCTTGTTTGACCGGTAGATTATGGTTCAGTCTGTAAATATGGACATTTTTTTCAGTTTTCTATTCAGTTTTCAATAGAATTATTTTCTCTGGACTCTTCTACTTTTTTCATGATGTTGTTAGTGGAATTTAATTTTCCAATTGAAGTAATAAACTGTACAATATTATGGATGAATGAAATGGAAGTTGAGAGGATTGTTGTAGAGTTGCAGAAAGTGGATTAAAACGATGGGAATCTTTGGAAATGGTGTGAACAAGGGAATAAATAGAGAGATGCTATATATTAACCATAAAATTTAATATATTATCGGTAAAAATTAAAAGGTTTTTTAAATATTTTAATTTAAAGATTTAAAAATTTAATTTATTATATATAGTTTGAAATTTAGGTGTATGTATTTTGAATTTAAAAATAATAATTAAAATTTAAATATCATCCTATTATTTTAAAAACTAAACTTTAACCTAAAAATCTTAAATTTTAATTAGAAGTCTTAAATTCTAATAATTATTTTTAAATTTTAAATCTTACTTCTTAAATTAAATCTTTAAGTCTTAAAATTAAAATGTTTATAAAAACTTTTAATTTTTATGTATAGTAAATAATATAATAATAATTTATATAATAATAATTTAATAGTTCAGTTTGAGAACGGGGTGTCATGTCTCAATTAAATGAAGTCGATACCACCAATGTCATCTATGACTATTCACTATGACATCTTCATAACCACAAAAAATAAATTTTTTCTTAATTAATGGCGCAACAAACCCATTCCAACACGCATGTTATTCTTTTCGTCTAATATTTAGATAGAGTATTATAAATATTTATTATAAAAAAGACTTTTATTTTATTTTGTTTATAATGTTATTATTAGGATTCTTGATTTAAAAGGATTTAATATTTCGTCTCGTTAGATAAATTAATTGTTCTTGATTTATTGTTTTGGTTACTTTTATTAGAGATAGACTTAGAAGATTAGAGCAGGCGATGTTCCCTAAAAATTTAAACTTTGTATATAATTTAAATTTTTTTTATTAAAAATCTATTTTTACCATCTAAAATTTTATAAGTTCATTTCTTAACATAAAAGCACTCTCCTAAGTTTAATATAGATTCATTATGGTGAACTAGTTAGTTTAAGTGATTTTAGATTTAGATAGTTTCGGTTTTGAGTTGTTTTAAGTTTTCGGATATTTTAAATTCAAGTCATTATCGTTTTGGATTTGGATTGAAGATGTTTTGATTGTTGATTTTTTAAGGTGAAATAAAGTATGATATATTTTTTTTGAATTAGTTAATGGTGATTACAGTAGTATCTGTTCTAGAATATAATCTCTATCATTTTACATTGGTCGTTCAATCACTATGCTGGCATCACTGATGCTCGAACTCGTGATCTCTAAGAACAACAACCGTTTCTTTAATCACTTGGAATAGAGAACTCGTGCAAGTACGATAAGTTTAAGTTAGGATTGAAGGTGTAAAATTTTCGAATTCGAATATGGATTTTCAGGTCAATATATATACAATGTCTTGGTGTCTCTATTCATCTGCCATTGTTCTTTTACAATTGTGTAGGAGGTTTGTTTTGCTAGCTATATTGGTTTGTACAACAGCAGCCATCACCAATAATCACAGCAAGAGCAATTCCCATATCGGAAGTGATGAAACAACTTGGAGTCTCCGACAATTATCTCTCGTTTACATATCTCGGAGACCTTCTTTGCAAAGTCGTGGCAGTCCTTGCATATTCGAATGTTTTTCCTAACAAGAACCGGAGACCCCAACTCGGTGGAGATCAATCCGAATGAGATGCCCCATCTCACACTATGATTCTCTGGTACATTTGGTTTCTTTCGTGTCAGATCAGTTCTTCTCAACTTGGTAATACGATGAGCATACACATCTTCCGCTGTCATTTTCGTGATAATATCCTTCACATCGTTGATCATGCTCACCGGAGCGTTCGATCCGTCTTGATCGACAAACCTGTGAACTTTATGGTCTTTCTCAACTGTACTGCATCCCATTGTTTTTGCTATGCCTTCTCGAATCATAAGAGTTCTGATCTTCTCTACATCTTGCCACCTTCCAGCTTCAGCATACATATTAGAAAGCAAGACGTAGCACCCTGTATTGTCATGTTCCAGTGATAAAGCATGCTTGGCTGCAACTTCTGCTAATCCGATGTCATTGTTTTTTCTACTTGCAGCTAGTAGGGAACCCCAAATCCGGGCGGTTGGGACTAGTGGTATTTCTTCAATAAAATGCTTAGCTAGATCAAGATTCCCAGTTCGACCGATAAGATCCAGCATACAACCGAAGTGCTCTATTCCTGGGTCAATATCATAGTCTCTTTTCATAGAATTAAAGTATTCCCACCCTTCATCGACCATGCCAGAAATGCTGCAAGCTGATAACAGAGAAACAAAAGTGCTCTTGTTCGGCTTGATACTGTTTTCTATCATTTCGTGGAACAACTGGACAGAAATTCTCCCGAATCCATGAATGGCGTAAGCCATGATTATGGTGTTCCATGACACAACATCTTTACAAACCATGCCATCAAAACATCTCCTTGCAGTCTGGAGATCTCCACACTTGGCATACAAGTAAATAATCGAATTTGAGATGATAGTATTAGAACTAAGCCCCGATTTCATAACAACAGCATGTATTTTCCTACCCTCACTCAAGGAGGTTGCTTCAGCATATGCCGGTAAAATACTTGCAAATGTTATTGCATCCGGTTTAACGGAATTGTACCAAATGTCTAAGAAAAGTTCCAAGGCTTCTGAATACCATCCATTCTGTACATAAGCAGAAATCATTGCATTCAACGATGCCAAGTTCTTTCCATTGATTCGCGTAAAGACATGTTCAGCCAGTTTCAACTTCCCACACCTTCCGTAAAAATCAACCAAAGCAGTCTCCAACACTACATGAGGGAAAAACCCTTTTCTGATTGCACTACCATGAATAGACTTACCCATCAGAAGGGCTCCCGTTTCGGCGCATGCTGGAAGTAAGTTTATCATTGTAATAAGATCTGGCATCAACTTACCAACATCTTGCATTTTCTTAATACAACAGAATGACTCGTCAAAACGAGCATTGGAAACATACCCCGCAGTCATAGCATTCCAAGCGACAATGTTTTTTTCAACGATCATGTTGAACACCCTCTCTGCATAAATAGCATTCCGGCATTTCCCATACATATCAATCAGTGATGTTTCAACCCTAGGATCCATTTCAAACCCATTTCTAATAACTTGACAATGAATCTCTTTCCCGTTTCTTCCACAACCCTCGATAGAACAAGCCCCAAGACCGCTTATAAAACTGAACCTATCCGGTCTTATTCCTACCAAAACCATTTCCCTTAAGCAAACCAACGAGCTCAAACCATCACCAACTAGTTGGTACCCAGAAACCATAGCATTCCAAGAAACCAAGTCTCTCACAGACATCATCTCAAACACGTTCTCTCCTGATTCAACGCACCCGGTTTTCATATACATAGAAATAAGAGAGTTGCATATATAAACATCCAAGTCTAATCCAGCCTTAATTAGTTTCCCATGAACTTTTTCCCCTTCCTTCAAAGACAATAACACAGCACAGGCCTTGAGCACAAATGGGTAAGTAAATTTATCCGGTCTAGCTCCTCCGCATTCCATCCTGTGGAAATAATTAATCGCTTCCTTAAACAACCCATTTTGGACTAAACCCTTAATCACGATATTCCACGTGAAGGCATCCGAGTGGTTCATTTCTTCGAACAAGTGGAGTGCATCCTCTATGGACCCGGAATCTATAGAAGAACGTAGAGCATCCATGAGTGCAATACTGCTCGGTTCGCTTAAGGTTTTTGAGGCGCCGGAATGGGTTAATCGGGATTGGTTTGGTTTTGGAAATCTTGGTCCGACTACAGCGTAATGGTTTTGGTTGTAGGTTTCGAAGGGGTTGAGGGAAACAATTCTGGGTGCGCTGAACATGGTGAAGTAATTGTGCGAGAGTAGAGTTGCAGCCATTTTGAATCTGGTTTCAAGATTCAGCAGTTGCAGAGATCACCATTAGAAATCAAAACTTTCTCTTTTCGGAATTCTGGATTGTAATATCGTTACCGTTAATTCTGTTTCAGTGAGCGGCTTCCTTTCATCAATCCACTTAATATTCTATTCTATTACTACTATTTATTTATTTATTTATTTACTAAGAAAGCACAGCTAAAATAAGAAATAAATGTATAAGGAAATTAAGGGTGTTTATTATTCGGTTAAAATATACACAAAATTTATATTTAGATTATCGACATGATTTTCTTTGAGTGAAACATTTTACACAAATAATTTTATGACTAAACTGAGTAAAATAAAGTAATATTAAAAATAACAAACTAAATTATAAAATATAAATAAATAAGGGTCTTAATTAAAGATTTTAGGGGACTAAAGTAAACAAAAATAAAATTATACTAAAATATTAGACTAAATTATAAAAATTAGAAATAATTAAAGGTTAATTTCATATTAAATAAAAAAATTAAAGATTAAACTTAACAAAAATAAAAAATCATATTAAACAATATTAATCTTATTACAATTTAACATATATATTTATTATTTGTAGTAAAATATTATCAAATCTTAAATTTTTCTAATGGTTAAGCGTTTGTCTTTTGGATGTGGACTGGAGCTGAAGTGCAAAACTCTTGTATTTTTCTCTAAGTAAAATAATGTTATTTTGGTTCAAAGTTCGTATCAATTAATAATTTAATGATATCCGATGTAATTTATATTTTATTATATTTACTGAATTGACAATAAATTTGTAACATTTTAATAGATTTTTAGTTATTATATAATAATAAAATTAATATTAATTAAAAACAATTTATTATAAAATCATGGTAATATTGCATTACACAATGTATTCATCTTAAACTACACTCGTTATTTCCCACTCTTTTTTATCCTTGTTTTTAAGACCAATAGAGACCTTTAGGAATGTTGAATAAAGAAGACAGGTGAAGAACATGTGCTACTGCTAAATTAAATGTGAAACAAGTCAAAATATAAATGCAGCCGTGTCGCTCGATTTAAGTTTTAACTTATAAGCCTTATGCTATGTACAACTTCTCGTCATGCTTACCACAGCATGACCATTCAACTAAAAGAGTCCTCTGGATCATCTGAAGTGTTGTCACTGGTGATATTGAATGCCAATAAAAGATCTAGGAGTTCTCTGCCTACTGCAGATGCATTTTCTTCAGTCTGTTCCGGGCTTGTTCCTCGCCTTTGATGTGAAAACAAGTGCAGGATCAGGTCATGCGGTGTCATTACTCGGTACATCCAGCCTCGAGGCTTTGGTTTGAACTGGACACACAAAGTGAAAAATGACTAATTAATTATCACCATCATGGCATCATCATAACAGAAGTAGTTTTTCTAACATGCATTGCAATTGTCATCGTTACAATCACCATCATCACCATCCTCAATATCTTCATTGCTGTCATTATCACCATTGCTGTTGTCATCATAAACATCAAGATATTCATCATCAGACGCATCTTCCTCATCATCCTCGACATCAGAATATTCATCATCAGACTCATCTTCCTCATCATCCTCACTATCAGAATATTCATCAACGCCACCACCAAATGAAAAGAGGCCACGTTTCAGAACCTTTTTGCAAAGAAGTAATGGCAGAGAGATCAGCTCCTCTACTTCGCATACATCTTTAGAACGGACATTAGACATTTCCAACCAATCCATGTGAATTTACACAATCAAAAAGAGCAAGCTAATGTTGTCACTATTACAAGCATTCCTTCTTGTCTTACTAGATGGTAGAGTTACTTTGGCATCTAGAATTCAAGTCAGATTTCTGATCTTTCACAGTATCCTAGGCGAAAATGAGTATTCTATAGTGAAAGAATGGATGGACTAAAGAGAGATTACAAAAAATCTATCTCAAAGGAAAACTAAAGAAAAACAGTCACTAGACCTTAGCTCACTATGTCTCAAGTCCAAATGAGAAACATTTTTTCATCCTCTCTCGATAGACTATTTTAAATAGCTAAAGTACCTAAACAACATTGTAACAGGCAGCTTTATAGTTCCATTCCTTGAACAAATCACGAATACTTGTAAAAGATTTGGGATGTTTCCACTGTTTTATCCTACTGTCAGATGTCAATAAGGATGTTGCAAATGCAGAGTGCATTCATGTCTTAAGCTACCTTATTTATGACCCAAAAAAGTAATACCAGCGATGCTACTGCCGCTGTTATCATTATCACAATGTAAGAGATTAGGACAAGGCGTACCTGTTCAATGTTTGTTGGAAGCACAGCTTTATTAATAGCCTTCGGAGTCCATATCTTGATGTCATTCTCAATTCCACTGCTAGCCAAAACTGTGGTATGAGGATGAGACTCAATACAGTTGACCACATGTTTATCTGCTTTCATAACACGAACAAGCTCTCCACCTTTCTTCTTCCAAATAAATATTCGGCCACAGTCAGATCCACTAACCACATACTCAGAATTGGGCCCAAAAAAGTTCACACCTTTCACAGTCTCGCAATTTCTATGTCCCTTATAAACTTGAGGAATAGCTTTTTCATCAGCTTCCGTAGCAGAGTGGTCAGATCCCACTTCACTTGTTTCAATACATGCAGAGTGCAGAGAAGAAGTAACTGGATTGGGCCCCAGTCCCATAACCCGAGTAAAGAGATAAATGAACTCGTCACTGTAGGAGACGAGAAGCTCGCTCTGATCTGAAAAGGCCAAGCCAGTTATGCCAACATGATCATCACCAATCAAATGAGGGGGGCAAAAATAATCTGTAGGTTGACCAAATTCAGTTGAGCCATCCCACTTATATTTGCGAATATCATAAAGGCGAGCATACTCATCTGATCCAGCAACAGCGAAGAGATTTGGGCTCCTTGGATCAATTGCAATAGTATTGAGAGGGATAACTCGCATGTAAGCCTTGCTATCATCTATTGGATAGCATGAAAAAAGTTTTGTAGCTGCTGCAGTTCTAAGATCAATCTAAAGGAAAAGTATAGAAGGGTTCGATAAGTCAGCTATGCTATAGTACAGACAAAAAACAGGTTATAAAAGCCAGATCATCATATAACAAATCAGATTATAATATCTAGATCAGCATAGAAGCCAATGAGAATAACGCGGGCATAGAAGTCAATGAGAATGAAGACAAACACAACTCACTTGCTGCACTAATCCATCTTCACCACAAGTGTAAAATATATGAGGGCTTCCTGGTACAATGGCCAATTTATAAGCGAGTCCCTCATGTTTGGCCAGCAGCCTAGTTTCAACACCACTCTCCAACAGTTGAGCATGTCGAACCTAGAAATAGGCAACAGTTTTTAGTTAGAACAAGAATCCTCAATTCACTATATCGTCTTTGCTTAAGCACATAACAGCTACTTAGCATTTTTTCCCCTTTTGGCAGTCCAAGCCTCATTTTCATTCACAAATTAAAAGAAAAATCCATTGATGCAATAATGCACATCCTGAAGCAAATAAAAGTTTTGCGGTTTAACAGAAAATTTTATGACTTTGTTACTTATCACCACATACAATATAACAGAAGAATCTCCAATTGGTCCACCTAATTTTTAAAAAAAAAATGCTGCATGCCTAAATAAGAAATTCACCTGCCCATCTGCAGCACAGGTAATCAAGCTACGATCATCTGTGTAAGGCATGAATTTTGCTTGGAATACGTTCCTCAAATGACCTGACTGGAAAGTAAGCTTAGCATGCCCAGTTTGCCAATCCCATAGTATAATCCGCTTGTCATCAGAGCCAGAGACTAAAATGCTACCATCAACATTAAAGCTCAAGGTGTTCACACACCCTCGATGCTTTTCAAGTTTTTTGAGAATTTCTAGTCGGAGCACAAGATCCTGGAACATAAATCAATTAGCTAATCAAGACCTAATACAAATAGCAGTCCGCAATGACCACAATACATCCATTTTTATCCGCAACTGCAATAAAGCAGCAATGTTTGAAATAGCGCATCCAGGGGCTTTGTTAAGAATAACAAATCTGTGACCAGGGATTCAAATAGCGGTAGCAGCAATGTTCGAAGCGCTATTAAGGAAAATAACAGTCTGTAATGACCACAATACATCCGTTTTTTATCCACAACCTCTATAAAGCATCACACCGAAAACGCGACCGCAATTTAAATCGCTGTCTGTGACTTCCACTTTTTACTAATGTGTTCACTATTTACAATCCAAAACAGTGTAATCAGCATATCCATTCACTGAACACATTAGGCCATCAAATGTGCAATCCCATTTCATCAATAAAATATGAAATTATACATAAGATTAACCCTAATTGCAATTATTAAAAAAATGCGGGAATTTTAAATCAACTTCAACAGAACAATGAGAGCAAGATATCATTTTTTAACAAAATCCATTAAAAGAAACATTTTTCTAGTTACTAATTTTCATGGTCCTGTCACCCATAATTATATATTTCCAATCACATATCAACATAAGCTATAAAATAATAAACCAACTAAAACCCACCTACCACCAATATACGTAACCCAGTTTCAATTTCATGCATATAAACTCTAATCATTAACCCATCAAATTTTATAGAATAAAATTATTAGACCTCAGAAGCAGCAAGTCGGTGGGCGAATTTCCTATTCGAGAGCTCCCCGACTTCCCGTTTCCAAACATCAACCACCGCCGTGTCGACACTCGCTCTTGGACTTTTATTCCTCATCGCCGATTAAAGTGGGCAATGGAGAAAAAATTATAAGAATTAAATTGAATCAACGTCAAAACAAGTTTTAGGAATGGGCTTTTCTGTGATGTTTATGACTCACTGAATCGGAGCGAGTCCATAGAGGAACTCAGATTTAAAGTGTTGATTTTACAGTTTCCCATCACAAAAGAATGAAAACTGCAGAAGTTTCGTTCTTTCTCTACGGTGTTAATATTGGCTAAAAGGTTGACGTGTTTGATAATACTACAGAAACAGTTATTTTATTAAAAGTTAAAAATTTATTTATTCTGAATTTAAAATTAAGATAAGCATATAATATATCTTAAAATTTATATTATCTACTAATTTTATCTTAATATAAAATAATTTAATAAATTTAAGATATTAAAAATATTGTTAATTTTATCTTATTTTAATGATTAAGAAAATAATAATTATTATTATTAAAAATTATTATGATTCGAACATTAATATTATAATTCAATGATTAAACAATCAATTTTATTATAATTATTAAAGCAAACAAACTCGTTAAATTAAAAAAAAATAATCAGATAATTATAATTATTTAAAAAAAATTGATTCATTTATTACTAAATTATGATTTTTATTCTATATCGTTACTTAAATTTTTTAAAAATTTTATATTCACCTTCAATTTATGACTTTTATTTTGAATTGATTTTCAAATGTTTAAATGTTATATATTTTTTTTTTATCAAATTATCATTTATGTCATATTATATTATTATATAATACACAATAATATTAAATATCATAATTAATATTTTTTATTATAATTTTATTAACGATTAATATATTTTAATAATTTGTTGATTAAACTAAAATATTTAAAAGTTTGAAGGGTTAACTCAAAATGAGAGTTATAATTTATGAATAAAATTAAAATATTCAAAATCTCATGATTAATTTAAAATAAAATTTATAATTTCAGGATATAATTAATATATTTAAAATTTTAAAGGTTAATTTATAATAATATTTTTTATTTGATGACATGTGATTCAATTAATCATTGTTAATATACTCGATTTTATATATTTTTCTAAATTTTGATGTTCAACTATTTTTTTCAAATTTTTATTTAAAAAATATAATTTTAAAATAATATAAATGAAAGCTATAACTTTAAAATAATTTAAATAATAACTCCACCTACAAATTCATTTATTAAAAAAGAAATGAACTACAACAGAAAGAAAAGCAATATAAAAAAATCCAGGAGCTTGAACCCAATCCCCTTTAAACTAAAGGACATAAACATAAAAAAAAAAGTCTGGAGTGGAATAGTAATTTTACCATTATTATTCAAGGACTAAATAGCAAATTTAACTATATTTAAAGGGTTTAGATTTAACTATATTTAAAGGGTTTAGTGCCTATGCTAAAAATCCTCAATCTTAATTATTACAACAACTAATTTTATCTGTCCGACCGAAATTAATTTCATGGTCAATCCAAAGCTTTTTGTTCGGAATTTTCTACCGGCATCCACGTGGAAGGGTAACGGGAGGAGGTCGGAAAGGAACAAACATTAATGTCGATCGGGAATAAACGGTACTGCAAGTCAAGTTCTTTGAAGATGTTGGCTATTTCTTCGGCTAACCGAGATCTTCTTTCCAACCTCTCCCCTATGTCCTGGTAGTTCATTTTATGAGTCACCCAAAGGTTGAATTTAATTCGATTGAGTTGATCGAGATCTTTGATCACAATCATTGGATCGGGACACCAATGGTCTTTTCTGTTTATCACATAACTGAAAACAAAACAGTAAAAACATTAAGATTAATGTTCGAATATATAGTATCAGAGCCAATCGTGACCAACACGATCGGCTCTTATACTTGTATATTTAAGATGTTGTTCATTGTGTACCTTGTTATTCTTTGCTTTACGAGAGCAATCTTTTCAACTGGTGTAGCAACATGAACGAAAAATTCGATTAAATCAAGCATGTCTGGACTTCGATAAAAGTTACCGATCGGAGTGGTTGAAAGAACACTGTTAGGGAACACCATTTTCATGTTGTCGTATCTTAAGAATACGGTGGTCAGAATGTTCATCTCTTCCACTACAACCTAAGACCACCAACCAATGCATGTGTTAGATGTCATGTTGTAGAACACAAAAATGATTCGACCATGGGGTGTTCTTTTTGGTATTGTACCTGCACTCCATTGATCTCGCACCGGTCACCGACGTCGAAAGGGTGAATGATGAATAAGAAGATTATGGATTCGAAGATTGTTTTGCAAGTGTTACCAAAGATGAAGGCTGCTAGGAGCAGCTGGGAGCTGAAGAGAAGGATGATCCGTGTGGAAGCGATTCCGAGAACGACGAGCCAGATTACGATTATGATGGTCCCGGCGACAACGTTTATGATCTTGTGAAGCTTGTTTACTGCTGTTTTCGTGTCGTTAAGGGTCAGGGCGAGGGCTTTTCGTTCTCTGTAGGCATTCAACTGAACCAAAAGGCTAATGAATGTGTACATATAGTTCATGTAATGAACATATTGGTTCAAATTAGAAATGACTAGTCTTACCACCCAATTCTTTAAGGATTTTTTGCTGATTCTGCTCTGCTCATATGCACCTTCAAAGGTTGCCATTGTTCGCATAGCTTCGTCTTCTCGCATGAATCGCATCAAATCCTCCAAGTAGATAAACCTATGGATCGAAAGAACAACTAGAAAGTTTAATTTGATGTTGTACCATTGAATCAAATACATTATGCTAACTCACTTCGATCCGCGGCGAGCCACATTGTGGAAAATCTTCTTGGCAGCTGCGGTTGCTTCCTGTTCACTTCTGATCTGTTTCAACTCATCCTCCATTACTTGCTCATCCAATGTAGCCAACGTCCCGTGTCGGACCATCTTCATCAACCTCTTCATGTTCCAAGCTGAAATGTTCTCTTGATTGAGTTTGTGGACATGTTCTAATGCAATCCCGGGATTCCCTTTCTTCGTCGAACCTGGACGAGAAATTGTCATTACCCTGGTGAATGTTTTCTTTAGCATCCCGTTGCTCTTCTGTCGTGGGAAGGCGTCGTCATGGAGATCAGAAGGAACGGTTGCACCAGCAGTCTGCAACCTTCTGATCTCAGCTGAAGTTCTTTCATCTTCCTCTTCCATCCTTCGGGCTTCGATTATCGGAGAACCCGAGAGTGTCGCAATCACGTATTGGTTGAACAACGTGTCTTGAATCCTATCGAAATAGGTACTAACATGAAACGATGAAGCCAGTACTTTTACTAGTAGTGTCTTGAGTAACCATAAGAACGTGCTCACCAAGAGACATATGAGGATTTTGGTAACGTATTGAAGCAATTCGCTTTGCTTCTCAACTTGCTTGTCAAACAAGAAATGCCAAGCTAACAGCACCAGGGCTAACCATAAGCAATTCTGCACCGGTCTCCTTACACCGTAAACGAAATACAACATCTTTTTTCTTAAAAAGAAGTTCATCTCGATGAAAAACACGATTATTCGGATTCCCCAACCCGAAACCAATCTACCACATATCAAGAACAGCAAGAAAGCTAGCCATTTCCATAGCTGAAGCTCCCATAGGTGCAGTTTGTTCAATGCAGGGATGAATAAGCTGCACAGCAAAGCAGCGACAATAACAATAAGACTCAACAATTGAATCCAAGTAAATGCATTAAGATTAGTTCTCCTGAACTCATCGGGCAAATCTTCATCGGCGAAAGGGTCATCGTCTTCTTCATTTTCCGAAGCTTTCCCTAACATTCCGGACTTCATCTGACCCGATGTTGCTATCAAACCGGACATCAATTGTACCTCTTCCGGGGACCTGTCTATAAGTCTTGACTTGGTACTCTTCATCCTCCCAAGCAAACCTGATTTTCCAGCAAGGGATAGAGCACCAGACACATTCGATACACGTCTCGATACATCTTCGGTCCGATCATTGATTCCATTTCCATCTTGTGGTTGCCATTGGTTCTGGAAACTCGCCGCCCCTGTTTCGAAAGATACCCTTCTAGAGTCCCGAGATAGAGGGGAGGGATCTTGCTTGAATTCCTCTATGTCTAACCCCATCTCTAATGCAATCTCGTTGTTATTGGCACTTTTGTTCAAGAGATGATCACTCATCATCTTCCATGACGTCTGTTCTTCGCTCGGTTGCCATCGTTGCTTGTAATCGAAGCTACCGCTACCACCCTCGATCCTCTCATTCCTATCTCCCCAGAACTCATAATTAGATTGCCTAAAACTGGTTTCACGGTTTGAATCTATGTTGCCTGTCCTGGATTCCGCCTGCTCGAGGGAAACCGAAGATTTCAAATGATCACTGTCCATGGCAAATAGCGCTTCCTCGTGGCTATCAAAATCGGAAACTCCTCGGTGCTGGATCTATTGCAGTATGTTCCGCTTGCATTTACGTTCTTCTACGAGAAGGCCTTCGGTTTCCATTTCGACATTGATGATTTCTTTTCATGAAAGCCATGAATGCCATCGCTGCATTAAAGCAGGCAAATGGATCTTTCTTCTTCTTTTTTGTTCAGGAAATTGAGAAAACAATTCGAGAAAGAAAGAAAGAATCAATACGAAGATGGAGTAAAAGGTGGCGTTGAAGACGAAAGTGACCGAGAAAATGCATGGCCACGCCGCTACTGCTAATTATAAGAGTAAAAAATATGTAAGAATTTCTGTTTTTTCTTTGCCATCTGTATTAAAGTTTATTAATATTTATGTTCTCTCCTAACATTCGGTAAACAATCGATACATGTTTCAACCAAAAAATAAAATAATTCGAGTATAAATCGTTTATTTTATTATTATTTTTTAATTATTGTTTAGTGGTAGGATTTATATTTTAGGGTTTATGATATAAAATTAAGGTTAGAGTTTAAATTTTATTTTTTAATAATTTTTAGTGTGATGCATAAAGGAAAACATGTTTAAGGGACAAAGGATTTTTACTCGGATAATCCTATCAATAGTCAATACATGTTTTACCATAAAATAAAATTATTCGGATATAAATCGTTTGTATTTTTATAATTTTATTGTGCTTATATTGGTATTCTGCTTTAAAATAGTGAGTTTGGGGTTAAAGGTTCATGGTTAGGGGTGTGGTTAACGTTTAGAAAATTAAAAGTATGGTATAGGGTTTATGACGTGAAAATTATGATTAATATTTAAAATTTAATTATTTAATAATTTTTAGTATAGTAAATAAAAAACATACTTAAAGGATAAAAGATTTTTACTTAGATAAACCTGATCGGTTATGAGTTATTAAAATTCAATTCGAATTGATTTGAATATAATTTTTCTAAGATTTTTTTTTAATTTTCGGTCAACTGGGAGTTCATGTTTTCACGTGTTGACATGTGAAGATCATTAACAGTGTTGCAGGAAAAGGTTTCACGCGAGGTTGATGAACTTATGTTGGGAAACAAACTGGAAAGTCATACGTGGCACTGTGGAGAACCCAGTGATGACTCAGCAGTAGATTCAGCTTCAAAAGCTAAAATCAACAACTCATGGGTTTATTTAAACAGGAAGTCCTAGAATTATGATCATGTTATAAAACGATCCACGAATTATAAAATATTTTATTTATTTTTAATTTTAATTTTGATGTCCACGTTTATGTATGATTTTGAATTCAAATTTAAAATAAGTAAAGATAAATTGAGTGACTAAATATATTTATTTTATTATTATAAATTTTAAAATTAAACATATATCATCGTCTACTTCATCAATTATTCAACTTTATATAAAAACCTAGCCCATTTTTACTCCAAATTTAATTAGAAGTCTACCTAACATCAAAGAATCAAACATTGAACCACAAGACGTGAATAAAATGATAAAAATCTATTCTATCTTAACCAATGATCGATAATCCAATTCATTTTATCATGAACCTTAACTATAATCTTTAATTTCTTAAACCCGTAACTTCTAATCTTAAATCTTGAACCTTAAACCCTAAACCCACTAATTTAAAGTAAACACCAAAAGAATACAATAAAAGGACAAGCGATTGAATCAAATTTGTTTAATAAAAGGAAAACCATATTCAACAAGTTTAAGGTTCGAACGGTTGTATCTACAAAATGTACACTTTCTTTTATATCCCTATGGGAATGGCTGGCAGAAGAATGGACATTCATGGTTGTAGACGACCATAAATCATGAGAGAAACAAATGCATAAAGAATACTGTACAGTTCTGATGAAAATGCCTAAAAAGCTTGAAGTTCAGGTGGCAAACATATATACCATATCTGTATAACCTGTCTTTTGTCTTTAATGGTGGACTCTTCTGAGGACAGACAAAAATCCTCCAGAAGATTTCCGTCGATCTTCACCTTCATCTCCTACCTGTTTTGCATATTTATCCCGTGTTAAAATTCTATATCCATTGTTCATATTCATTATTTGTATTCACAGAGTGGAAGCTTCACTGTCCAGATTGTGTATCCGAAAAATGTAAAGGGGGAGCGTGACTTTTGAAAGGAAAAGGAAAAAGGGCATTTGCAGAGAATGAAAACAAACCTCCTTGGCAATTTTCTGTAAAATCTCTATAATTTCAGCAAAATCGGGTCTTAGTGCCGGATCTTGTTGCCAGCATCTCTCGAGCAGTTCAGTGAGCCTCGGGTTAGTGTTCTTTGGAATTGAAGGACGTAGACCCTAGAAGCAATACAAATAAAAAAAAAAAAAGTGATCACCATTGGTATAAGCACTACAGAAATAATCCTCCAACGACTTTGACTGTCAATTTGTCATTAGAAATGGATAGAGAGACAGAAGGTATACCTTTTGAACCACTCCAACAGCAGCTTGTAATGGGGTTAAGAACTCGTATGGAACCTGAAAACGCAAACAAAAGCCAATAACCATGGAAACCAACCACCGAACCAAAACAATCTGGCAGGTACCTTCATATATAACTATAAGTAACCCAAATATATCAAAGAAAAGATAGTGACCAAGAAAATACCTTTCCGGTTAACAATTCCCATAGTACAATTCCAAAACTGAAAACATCAGCCTTGTGATCATATGGTTTGTGTTCAATAACCTTCAATGCAGAAGAACTATCGTAAGAAAATGAGGAGATGAGCAACCATTTAGAGGAATGATAATCTAATAAACTCAGATGGATTAATAATAAACGCAAATAAACCAAATCCTGAATGTTCCCTTAAAAAATTATTACTTGCCTTTTCAAAATATCTCACATCTAGGATGGCATTTTTGTACTTTAAATTACCAACAAAAACTAGCAAAATTCTTTGCATGGCTTTAAACCAGGGTTAAAAAATGTAAATGAAGAAAACAACTTGGATCATGGTTCATCAAGGACTTCAGTTCTCTAATTAACTTTTACTGGATATTAACTGACTGGATTAGGTAGCTTCATTAAGCCAAACCACATTTCTAGCACATGATACACTGCTTACAATGTCGTATCCTTTTTTATAATTTGTAGGACGCCCAAATGAGAGTTTAGGGATATTCATGGAACAGTTTGTAAAGGCACTTGCAATAAGACCTCACCTCAGGAGCCATCCATCTATATGTTCCAGTTTCAGCTGTCATAACTCCAGATTGAGATTTCACTCTAGCGACCCCAAAATCGGCAACCTTAACCACCTGTAATGCAAAGCCTTTATTAGAATTTGACCAAATGAATTGTTCCAAGCAAGATTTCAAGAAAGGAATAATTCAGGACAAGCTTAAGTCAATTCAATGAATAAACTAAAGTAACTTTAATCGTCTTACTTCATTTTCATCCATTAGAAGATTGGCAGCCTTCAAATCCCTATGGATTATATCATTTTGGTGCAAGTAGTTCATTCCTTTAGAAACATCTATTGCAACCTTAAGCAAGGTAGGAAGCTTGAAAACACCCTTGTGTTTGTGAAGGTAATCATATACACTTCCACCAGACATAAATTCTGTAGAGAGAAAAGACAAAGAAAACTAACATTAGCATTTTCTTTCAACTACAAAAGAATAATCAAGTGAGAAAGATCAATAATCATAAATTTCACTTTCATAAAGTTAATAAAGACAACTAAAGTGTCAGTAGGGTACCTGTTATAATACACAAGTTTGGTGGCTTGGTACATGAACCAATAAATTGCACAACGTTCTTATGCCGAACTTTCCTGCAAAATGCAAATTAGAGCGAAAATTGTTGATGAGCATAATAGATTATTCCTCGAACTAAAAAGCATTCCGTTTTGATAAAATACAAATACTGCAGATTTCGTAATGCTAGAATTAAAAGTTAGATTCCTTGAAAGTTGAGACATTTCGTCACAAACCTCATGATAAAAACTTCCTGGGCAAATTCTTTCTGCAAATCAGTATTTATTCGCTCTGGCTTGAGGACCTTAATAGCCACTTCCTGACTACAGTAAGTACCTTTAAACCTGAAACCAATAAAAAGGGGGGAAATGTTATATAAAAGCTTAAAAAATCTCCATAAGGAAGTAATTAATTCACTTACAGATCCCCATATGACCCAGATGCAACTTTGTTCCCAAACTTCAAGTGTCCAGGATCAATTTCCCAAACATCAGTCCCATCATTAGGAATTGTCACATGATTCTGATCACCATAGGTCCCCGTTTTCTCATAGTCCTTCCTAGGAGAAAAAGAATGTTGCTTCAGCCAAGATTGCTTCTGTAGATAGCCCATTGAAAGAAAGAAAAAACTGAGTTTGAGTTTCTCATAATATAATCCAATCTTTTAACTAATAAATTATAACTTCCACAACAGAAATGTTCATTTCTCTATAAACATTAAGCATGTCAGCTTTTATGCTGTACCAATCATTTATGGCAGAAAGCATGGAATATGTCCAAAGAGTTTATGCAGATCAGAGGACAGATACTAATCAATTAAGATAGGAAGCCCATTATCAAACTACTTAGAACTAATTGACCATTGGCCAGATGTAAACCTCCAGTGAAAGGGTTAATGATGCATGAAAATAAATAATTCAGAACGATATCATAAACATTTCAAGTAATAGAAAGGCCTTAGACCTATTTACAGATGAATAATTTTGCAGTGCTCCACTTCAAAAGCTATAGAAAGTAATCAAAGACCAATAGCTCAAACGTGTTACTAAATTCGACTCAGTCTCAATAAACCTGTATGTTAACATGTAAGGCAACATAAACATGGTAAGCACACTCAGTGCAAGCGAATATAAGCTATGCAGATAGAATGGATGGATTTACCTCAACTTTTAAGACTTCCTTTTCCAAAGCAAATTTAAGCTGCCCTGTCTCCTGACAATTTCATATCACAAGTCTGTCAAGCATGTTCTAGAAATATTACAATTTTCTGATAGATAAACACTTAAACCATTCAAGTACAGTAAGCACCTATGCAGTTAACTACATGAAAGTTTAATATGGGTGTCAAGGAAAAATAATAATTACCCTCTAAATTAACAAATGAAAGAAATCATAAATTGAGGAATCAGACAGCTTGTAATATTTTAAGCAATGATAAGAGCAGTTATATTGACAGAGAAACATAAAATACTGGGGAAGAAATGTCATGAGAGCTGTTTTTCTATTCTAGTAAAATGGTCAGGGAACAAAAAAATTATGTCCATATGTAAGATATTATAATGAAATGTACCTCATAAGGCCAACCATCAACAACAAAAACATCTAAGGAGTAACCATCAACGGTGGAAAATGCATGTGCTTCCTGGATGTTTAGCCCAATCTCAGCAAGCAATGCGGTCAACTGCAAGTATGACATGAGCAAGACCAAATGGAATGAGAAACAATACTGAATTGTAAATATTTGAAAAAAAATGTGTCTCACATATAAGGTCAAGGACACTCTAGTGAAGTAACTCAATGTATAAAAATAGTTGTTTCCACAAAAAAAAATGACTACCCTGAGAACAGTATAAAATGTCTGGAGCTTAGATGAAATTTAAGATGCTTCTTTATCTATAGTTTTATTCCAAAATTATTCAAGTTTGACCATCCAAGTTCTTAAAGAAACAACTTCAAAATAACAAGATGAAAAAAAAAATACATTTCCAATTTGACAAACAAAATTATATATACCTGACTGAGAAGTTTTGGTTTGTCTACTGTTGAAAACATAATTTCATGCATGGGCCTGCATCGGCAACAATTAGAAAACATTGTAAATTTTACCGTCCAAATTGTTAGAAGATATTAAGGTTTACACAAGTATCAGCCTGTGAACAGCAACAAAGATGGAAAAAAGCTGAATTAAGTGAATATATCGATAGATGTCATCATCACATGAACATGTAAAAGCACACCTAAAACCACATATTTAAAAGATAGCGGGTGAGGACACATGGCTCTAAGTAAGCAAGTTGGACTTTTACGAGAGGTTAACAAAGCACTATTGAGGATTTAAAAGAAATAACATATAATAATAATGGAAAATGATAAGAAAACCCAAAGTATCACAAACGAAGCCAAAATCTTAGCAGGAACAGTCAGCTGACAAAGGTGAAAGGACATGATAAGACATGATAATTACCGGGAAAAAAGTGAATTGGCATGTACAGAGCTATCTCCATCTTCATCCTGAGAATTATTTGTTTCAAGTGCAAGGGCTTCGAGATTAGGGGATGAGCCAAAGGCAGGAGGTGGATGCAGGCTGACAATCCAAAAGCCAGCTAAAATTGTCAGCACTGGCAACAACAGTCAAGATGCAAAATGAACAACAAAAATATTGAAAGGAAAAAATCAAAAGGTATCTTCCACGCACATGTTTTTATGAAATTAATGCATGTACGTTACAGATGGTAAAGTTTTCAAAAGCAAACCTCTGTCTTATAGAGTGTTTTGGATAACAATGAGCAGATTCCTCACACATGGGATTTGAAACAGCTGAATTCCCGTCAGAAACAGATTGGACCTACAAAAGTAGGAAACCATCATGGTGTGTTTGACATTTTCAGAACTTTTATGTTTCGATGAACCTCAAGGCGTACATGTGATGTGTCCAGTGATGGGTAAAAAAGCAATATCAAATAGAAAAAATTCACGTAAAGGTTATACATTGCAGACTGAGAGATGTGTTTGCCGATAATGCCGAACTACATTAGAAACTATAGATGGTTCAAGTTTACAATGTAACAAAAAGGGATAATAAAGTGTGCGTGGGATCATTTAAATTGAACTGCTAACGGTGTAGATCATACACATTATATCAAATAAAATCATTTTACGATTAGTTTGCCTCATGAGCATATTGACATAGGATGATCGCAATAGCATCTACTATCCTCAACTAAATATGCGTTCAGCGACATCAATAATTTAATGCTATGCGCTAAATATCGGAATGTCCATAAGGATGAATGTACATTTGAGATAAATGTCAAAATAAGTCTAACAGTGTTGATATGTAATTGAAGCTTATTGTGTTGAAGAACATTCTAAGTTTCACAAGAATCTCTCTATTTCTTTCTACTATGGCTCACTACTACCATGAAAATAAGATACAACACAATTATCTCTACGGTGAGAAATGCAGCACAAGAGAAAGAACAAGTCAGATGCAGCCAACTAAGTTTGAGACAGAGATAAACTTGACTAGGGTGACAACTACAGGCAAATGAACTTTTACACTTGCTATGGATATTTGGGAAAATCAAGTCAAATTTAATTTACAAACTCATTAACTCACTTATTAATGAAAAACTTAGTATGCATTTTCCAAACAACATAGAAAAGGCAACCTAACCAACTGTATGCAGATGCTTTATTCAATGCAAAGGACAACTTTTATATTACATCATATGCACAATTCTATTAGAGCCCCCCAAAAAATAAATATCATTCAACTTCCAAATTTTCTCAAATATATAAGATTTGTATGCTTATTATTGTCGCATACAATGAATAATATTTCTAATAATCTATAAAACCTCTTAGAACTGTAGCCTGAAAACTTTGAATCACATAATTCCTGAAAGTAGATCATTTGCATCCTATCATTCTAAAGATTTGACTAATAAATATAACAAATTTTAACTTGTACTGAAAAGGTAAAGCAAATCATAGTGCATCGTAATGAAATTGAAACCTAACAAGAAAGAACAAGTCACCTGCATGAGCCGAACTTCCATTGCCGGTCTATTAGCAGGATCATGAGCTGAATGCAGTAATCTCTTGTGCATAAGAACATCTTCTGCCCTTTCCACATTCACATCCAACGCATAGCTGCAATGAGTAAAACAGCGCTTAATTAAAACAACTATTGATTAATTCAAAACAAAATGAGAAAAGGATGAATCACAACTGCTTCACTCTACTTATTTCTGATCTTACAGGCAACAAGCCAATAATCAACAAAATCCATAAAGAATAAAAAAAATTAAAACAAAACCTTAAGCAAAAAATTCATAATAAGCCTTACTGATTTAGACAAAATATTAAGACAAACGGTGCCTTAACTAAGTTAAATGCGAAAAACAAAAAACAAACAGAAAAATGATAAAAAGGAACCTCCTAGCCGAGATTCGGTATCTAAAAAAATTATACTCACAGATACGGATAAAAGAAAAAATAATATAGAAATATCACTATTTTTTGTATTTTATGCATGCAGTAAATTTTAAAGAAAAAGGAAAATGTAATAAATGATATACCGAGTAGGGAGACGATTGAAGTGAGACCAAAGCTCGTCACCGAATCCAGGCCGATTAGCCTCTTCTAGGTCGGATTCACGTAGCCGCCGGAACACCTCATTGTAAACCTCGAGTTTTTTCCGCTGTTGCCGGTTCTGCAACGGCCACAAATCGTTCGCTTTGCTCTCACAACTCTCGTTATCCTCCATCACCATTGAAAATACAAAATAAAAGAAAGGGGAAAAATAAAAAACAAGGTAAAGGCTAAAAAGCAAGGCGATGAAAGGAAAGGCGTGAATGCGATATCTTTTTGCTTTGCCTTCCGTTTACGTTGTGCTTTATATGGGAAAGACAAGAAATTATATAATGGGTCCGATCTACCACGTCAGTGGTCCCATCCAATAATAAGCACCCACTTCACCATTAATTTTCACTTTATTTTTTTTTCAACCAATGAATCTTCACTCACAGTTTTCATGTCATTTTAAAAATATGATTTCTGAAAATTACATTAATTACATGGCTGATTAGTGGTAGAATGGATAGTTTTAATTGACTAGAGACCACGGTTGACGTGGTCGGCCGGACTTATGATATAATCTCTTGGAAAAGACGAAGATTTAACAAAAAAAATATAATTGTACTGGGTAACCCTCAACTTTTACTATGTTTTTATTTTAATCACCCAATTTCTTGTTATTGTTTAATCGTCACCGACTCTAGTTTACGACATAATGATTATCAAAATATTTCTCTTTTGTTCTTTTTTTTTTCATTTATTTTTCTTAAATTCTTCTAAAATTAAATAAATATTTTTAATATTATTTTAGTCCTATGTATAGTTTTCATCGTCACACCATCCTAGAATAAATATATATTTCCTTTTTCGCTTTTTGATTTTTTTAAAATATAATTTTATTTTAAAAGAAAATTTTACGGGCGTTTTTCATATATTTATTCAAAAAATTAATGATAGACATTTAATAATAAACTAACAAAAAAAAGTCGAACGTTATATAGTAAAATTCAAAGTCATTAAAGTTATATAAAAAATAAACGTAAAATTTAATCAAATGTTATTTATCTCTAGTCAAATTATATACATATTTTATTTTAGGAATGTTCGATGATATAATTATTTTTGATATATTTTTTATTAAATAAAAAATCATATATTATAATATAACATAATATAAAATTTTTAGCCAATAGCCTAGTTCGATGAATCTTAATTTTAGTACGTTTTATTTGAATATTGCTGCCAAATTGTTATTTTTTTTAATGAACTTTTAAATCACTAATAATTTTTTTTTCGTGAAATAAACGTGATAATCAATAAGGCAGCGCAGACCGTCGATTTGGTATGTCACATGTAATATTAAATTAATTAATTTTTTATTTAGAAAATAAGTTAATTAAATATTTCAATTAATATTAATCATTTTTTTTTAAAACATTATTGTCACATGTAATATTAATTTTTTATTACGCAATATTTACACGTTTTTAAAAATAATTTCTATAAAGTTTAAATTTTTTAAAACATTATAATTTAATTGATTTCTACAGTTCCACGTATAAATATTGTGATGTATGTCCTTAACTGATTAAAAAACATTGAATTGAAGCCGCATGTCCCATAGCAGACATGATAAGACTGCCAACTCTGTATTATATTTTTGAATAATTGTAAAAGACAGTTATACCCTTTTAGTATTCTTCTTATGGACAGTGTCATTCATATAAATTGAGTTTGGATATATTTTTGTAAAATTTAATTCGAAAAAATTAAATAATTTAATTTGAGATAAAAATATTTGATTTATTTTAATTTGATTTAAAATTTTATAATTTTAATTTAATATTTTTAATTTAAAATATTTGAGTTTGAACAATATTATTTTTTCTTAATTTATAAACTTAAAACGAGACGCATACTTTGTATGTTTCTTTTAGTTTCGTTTTTATTTTTATCTGAATCATACAACATAAATCTCTAAATTTTATATTCATTAATCCTTAAAATAAAAAAGCGTAAAAACTAAAATTTATATAATTTATGTATTAATTTTTTTTATTACAGAAATAAAATTATTTGATAATGTATTTAAAATAATGAGTTCATAAGATAAGATATTATAATTTACCAAAAAAATCAATTATCAAGTTTAAAACAGATAAAATATTAACGTGGGCGGCGCTGCTTTGTATATTTTTTGTCTTGCTTGGTTTGGGCTTAGTACATATAACAATGTTCATTGAATCTAGACACAATTATTTATTTTATTCGAATAAAGAAAACACAATTATCATATTATTTTAATTTATTTATTTATTTTTATTAAATATCTAGACTTTGAAATCTTCTCGATATATCACTTGAAGAATTTATCATTATTATAAGACAATTTATATTAATTCTCATCATTTTTATATGCATTTAAAATATAAATTATTTGTTGGATCGTCGAAAAAAAATAAGAGAGTTTGAATTTTGACAATGGGGACTAGTCCATTTGAGTCATTTGACTTTAAAAAAATGGTCACATATCTATTGACCGTCCCATATCAGGCGGCCCGAGACAATGAAGGGGAAAATTTTCCGATAATATAAAAATTGAAAGGATTAATGAGTAAATTTGAATCGATTATCGATAATCGTTAAGTAGATTATTTTTGGTACTAAGTTAAATTTGTTAAAATCAAATTAAGAATTGAACAAATAATACAGCAATTTTAGAATGATTCGGTCACGTTACACCATTACTTTAGCATACAATTAAAGATTTCAACAAATTTACTATGAATTCAACATTTTTATCGGTTTAAAGAATAATCGTTACAATCATATCTTTTAAATTTGATTAAGATAGAACCAACTCTAATTTTTGTCTAAGGCTAAACTGGAACCTTTCAGATAAAAGATGTAAACTAATAAATCTCTCAAAGGTGGATGTTTACAAGAATTTAGCTCACAAGAAAAAGTACAAAAATATACAAATGAACACTTTCTAAAATACGGACAAAATAAATAAATAAATTTATTTTGAACTCAATTTCTCTTAATCAACATGGATATCTTTTGTTATTCTTCGAGTGTCTTTGGTCTATATTTATAAAGTAAAATAAAAAACTAACCGTTGAAAAATTAATTGTTAGAAAACTAGCCGTTGGGGACTTTAAATAATTTTATAATTTTTATTTAAATTTAAAAATATTTTTTATTGAGTTATATCAAAATAAATATCTTAACAATCTTTCCTTTTTGATATAACAAAATCACTTGAAAAATTATTTTAAAGATTTCTCATCCTTAATAGAAATAAAGTTTAAATAATAGATTAAAATTTTAAAGTCTTTAAAACCCTTCCTTATTTAATTGAAAATCTAAATTTTCAAATCATTTTGTTTTGTTACATCAAATATGATTTAAATAAAGTTTAAAAATTTTAAACGTCTAATAATTATTTATATAGTTTATTCAATTAAAGATTATAGTATTTTAAATGAGATTTAAAATAAAATCATATTTAAATTCAAAATGGGATCATAATTAAAATCGTATTGAATTAAGTTTGAGTAAAAAAAACCCATTATGTTGCCATCCTACCCACCGGCTACAAGAAATTATATCATAGGCCCGGCCTACCACGTCAGCCGTGGTCCTATCTAATAATAACCACTCACTTCACCAATAATTGCCAACTCAATTTTTTTTAACCAATGAATCTTCACTCATAATTTACATGTCATTTTAAAAATATAATTTCTGAAAATTATATTAATTACATGGTTGATTAATGACGTAATGGATGATTTTTATTGGTTAAGAACCACGACTGATGTGATAAGTCGGGGCCTATGATATAATCTCTCCGCCACCTACAGACACATTAACAGTCCCATTTTCAGACCAAAGAAGTTGGAATGGATGGTCTTGTTCATAGTATTAAAATGCAATCACAATTCAGTGTAATAATTATACCTTAACGTTTTTTTTTAAATTATCGCGATATATTATAAACACAACACTATTAAAGAACTGCATCATGATTTTTACGTTACAAAACCGTTATAAAAATGTTATAGATTACGTTGTATCATCACGATAAACATAAAAAAATAATCTAAATGTAAATCTTCATAAATAAAATATTTTCATAATTTATTTACAAGTTCATTAAATAGTTTAACTACAAATGATAATGAAATTAGTAAATCATCTCAAAGGTCTTATTCATACTAACCAAATACATATTATCCTACGCAAAGTTATAAAATATACATAAAAATATTTAAAATAAATAAATAAATAAATCACGACCACATCAACCGTTAAGTATATAACATCAGTAACGAGTATCCGTAACTGTAACAGAGACCACAACTATAATTTAATAGTATACCAGAAAATTTTAAGAAAACCAGCAGATATTAGCCATATCAATAACTAGCAATCATCAAAGTAAATTCACCAGCATGAAGCGTATCATCGATTTTAGATCACAGAGAAAAAAAAAAAATATCATTGACTCAATTCACTAACATTGAAGCCTCTATTAACAGCATAATCTATGAAGCTATATAGTGGTGCTACCCTGTCACCATACTTTTCGAAGCCATCCAACTCGATCTTCGCCTTTGTTCGGAGTTCTTCTATAATCTCCCTCGACCTCTCGATCCCGTACAAACTCACGTAGCCTTTACGTTTCTTTTGGTGCCTCTCTGTTTCTTCATGTTCCATTGATTTTGACTCGAGAACATCGTTCACCACTTCGTATAATACACCAACAGCTCTCCCGTACCTCCTCAACCTTTCTATCTCGTCGTCTTTGGCACCAGCCAACAACCCTCCACACACGGCGGAGCATTCGCCCATTGCGCCGTATTTTTTCTCTTGGATAAAATCAACAGAATTCAGGCCACCCTTGAGGTCTAGGAACTGTCCAGCAGCCATGCCAGCAGACCCCACGGTGCGGGCAATCTCGGCAATAACACGCAAGAGACGGGATTCAGGGACGAGTTCAGGAGGTGTATACATGACAATATGGCGGAAGCCAAGAGGGAAAAGTGCATCACCAGCAAGGATTGCCATGTCAACACCAAATGCTTTATGGTTCGAGGGTTGGCCTCTGCGTTCTGAAGCATCATCCATGCACGGAAGGTCATCATGAATGAGTGAAGCAGCGTGAACCTGTGAAAAAGATGAGATCAATCAAAACCACCACTTATTTCGATAAAACTACAAGAATATTACATCGTTTGGTACTGGTTTAAACTACATACAGACAACGTAAATCACGAATCTGGTTTAAATAGAAGAACTTGCACACAACAAATCAAAGACGTCGCTTAGATCGCTGACCTTTCACTTTAACATCGAGATAGGTCATCGTGGCGGCCTTCTTTCATATTAGGATGTTTAACTACTTAACAAAAGATGACATACTACACAGTAAAACACACTAAAAGATGAAGCTAAATTGCTGTCTGAATTCCATGGCAAGTGAATCTTAAAGAGTGTACTAAGAAAGCAATGAATTGTTTTTCTTCTATTTCTGAACTAAGGTAAGATTCTAACAAATACTCGATTATACCGAATTAATCGAATAAACCGAACTGCAAATATCCGAAGCAAAATGCAGAACAACTAGGGAATCATAGTAAACGATCCAGCTATATGTTCTCATTCCATTCAAGATTTCATGCTAATTTGAGCACTGATATAATTATTCAAAAGCAATCCAGAAATCATTTTGAAAAATGTCATCTTTTTCCATAATCAACAACAGTTCCATCAATCCAGCTGAAAAAAAGATCAAATCAACCTCGATTCTCTAAAACAATGAAATCAATCTAAAATCCAATAACCCAATCTGCATCTACTGGAGATCCACAAAGGGAAGAATCTAAAAGAATTCATACCATATATTTAAACAGGAACCCAAGTGATCATATCATATAAACAGAAGAAAAAAGGATAAAAGGGGATCAACCATTTCAAGAGCACAAGCTGTAGGAAAAGCAGCGAGCCGATTATCCGCAAAGATTTCATAGGCAGACACACACATGACAGGAGGAGCTCGCTTAGCACCCTTTGCAAGAACAGAGTACCTCATAGCTTCATAGATCTGATCTAGGTACTTCACTGGTATTGCTTCTTCTAGCTTTTGAGTGATTTCTGCATAAAGGGTAGCCCAGTAAGCCTTTAAATCGAATTGGGTCGAATTTGATTGACCAGTCGAAACTGCGACGGATGGTGACGAAAGACATCGGATTGGGCAGGGGAAATTCTTGGGTTTCTTCGTGAAGTAGAAGTTTGGGATCGATGTTAACACAGTTGAAAAAGCCATTGTTTCTGGGTTTTTTTGGGATTGTTTTAGCAGTATGAATTGGACAAAGCTTTCCTTGTTAGGTCGATCTCAATTATGATTTCGTAAGGGTTCTACATCAAAAGATAACGTTATTAGTACTTAGAAAGGTAGGAAAAAAACAAAAACATGAAAAAGAAGAGATAAAGTCGTGGAAATTCCGTTGCAGCCTATCAAGTTTAAGGGAAATTTGCCGGAAAATGATAACACATTTCTTGGACAAAAACTCTTACACATGCGGGGTTAACTTTATACTAATTAAGTAATTATAGAGGATAGAAGTTTAATTTAAAATTTAAGGTTTGAATTTTAAGATTTAGATGTAAGATTAGGGTTTAATTATAAGTTTAAAGTGTTTATAATTTATAGGTTAAATTTTAAGATTTAATGCGAAAAATGTTATTTTTTAATTAAACATGCATGATAAATTTTATACAAATGAATTTATGTTCATTAAGAATGATAACAAGACGAGATAGAATAAATTTTTGACTGTCTTAAATCCATCCCGAATACAAATATTAATTTATCTACTTTATATATCAACTAAAAAGCCTAACTCTAACTTGATCTAAAATTTTTTAAAATATTAATTTTCATCTACGATAATTCGATCAAGTCACCATCATAATCACAAAATATAGATTTCGAGAAACTTTAAAATTATATTAAAAATAAAACAAAACCAATTAAATTACTCGTATAAAAAATATAAATTAAAAAAAATAAATTTAAATCATTAGTCATCAAAATCGGATAAGTTAAAACTTGAATAATATCTAATAAAAATATATGACACAAAATAAAAAATATATATTTAAACCCTAAAAGTTTATATATGATGATATTTTTATAAATAAATAATAAATAAAATTAAAAATCAAATCGAGTCAGGTCAGGTCGAGATTGAATAATTTTACCATCCTTAGTATCCATTTAACCTAGACAAACCAGATAAAAATAAATATAGAAAATATAAACCATTGAACTCGGAATTTAGAATTAGAAAAAGGCTCTTCATATTCGTTCACAATGTTTTTGTTCCTATATACAAATGCAGAAGGTTTGTAGTAGCCCCAACAAGATGCTGTTGGTTGCAAACCAAACTATTCTTTCAGACAAGACTTAAGTTTCTCAACTTCTGTCAGCAGGGAGGGGTTTCCCTCGCAAGCTTCCCTGAGCCTTTCCAACCTCTCCTCTACATTGACCTGCATGGGAACAGTTGATGGTTTCGTATATCCGATGAACTGCAGCATCATTCCCTGTAATCATATACCAAGAGATGAACACAGAGACGATGAAATTCAATACACATAAATTTGATAATAGAACGATGCAAATATCATTCTTGAACCAGTGCAAAGTTTGGGAGCTTTTCCGAAATGATGCATACCTCATGGTTCTTCTTCCTGGAGTAGTCGCGCAGTAGGGACTTCACAAGTTTATTCCGTAGCAATGGCTGGTCACTTTTGTTGGAGATAAAAACAAAAGATGAGAGGTGATGCAGAGCCATTGTGAATGCAACAGATCTTCGAGTTGTAGCTTTGTCGAGGGCACCAGACACCCATGACTTCGCATAAGCCTCCAAAATTGCTTCATTCTCCTGTAAACAACCGAAAATCGACATTCTCATAATATGTAATTTGCAAATAATCTCCTCTGTTAAGATGCTAAATCAGAGAAAAACATAAGTATACAGCTCTTTCTATTTAAGAATATGTATATAGGATTTTTTTTCCTACAGGGAATAATCTAGGAGTTCACTTCCAAGTTATCCACGACAATTGGAGTCAGATTTTACGTTACGACAGTTCATTATTTCTAACTCCATGATATTTACGATTTTGAAATGAACTGATAAATTTACATTGTTCTATCTCAGACACTGAAGCTAAAGCGAGGAGAAGCACATTCAATTAATGACCCTACACTGCAAATTGCTATGCACTCTAATAGAACACAAAAATAACAGATAGCAGGGGCCAGGGAGTACCTCAAGAGGTTCAAGGTATCCTTCAGCCTCTCCTAGGCATTTCTGTAATGGAGGAAGAAGTTCAAGAACACGAGAATTAGATAATGCATTCCAGGCAGCCAGTCGTATAGGAGCTTCGACACAACGGTGTAAATATACTGCAACTTGCCGACCATAGGTCAAATCACCAAAAGATACGGCAGCATACTGCTCGACAAGAGTATCAATAAATGTTGAGTAACTTTCATGAATCTCTGATTGAAATCTCAGAAATTCCACAGTATATTCTTCTCCTGCCTCAGGTGTTAAACTGGTAGGTATAATTGAAGTAGTTTCACGTCTTCCCTTAGACCTTTTCAATTCAAGAAGCTGTCCATATAGCTCTTGCAAAGACTCATAAACATACCTAGTCTTCTCATCTTCAAGCACAATCATTCCAACAAGCAATATGATGGATAATGAATGCAGTTTCCAGATTACAGGAACACTCTGAACAGGTGAGACAACATCTGCAGGCAAGAAAGCAGACAAGGCTTCCAAGCCTAAAAGGAAAAACATTCCAGCTCTAGAGACTTCAACTATATGACCAGGGTCGTGCAAAATATTTTGTATATCAGAGGTCTTTCCAAGCCCAGCATGTTTGCTATCACACAAGGTTGATATTGGACTAAGAAACCAGTGCATGGGAAGGGGCAGCCTCTGGTGGGCCCATTCCATCATCAATGAAGTGCCGTCATAATCTTGACTCATCTTTGATGTGTCCAGGTCCTCTGGTATGGTTTCCAGAGGAACGTTACCCCTTGGTGTTTTATCAACACTCGAGGCTTTCAATTTTTTCTTATTCGACAACCACCTATTTCTGAAGTGAGAAGCTAATATTTCACTAAAGAACACATAATCATCTTCTGTATATTCCCACCTATATAATTTTACACTCCCCTTATCCTCGATAAAATGCTGAATGCAAATATCAAGGTACTTTAGCGTTGGTACTTGAAGCATAACATCCAATGCTTTCTCCACGATGATCTTGTCTCTTGGTCCAGCAATTAAGCATAATCCTAAAGCAGAAAGGATTATTTCTTTGATAAAGGTCCTCTCTTCATTTAAGGATAAATCTTCTATAAAGATAGTCTGGAAGATTTCAAGCAACTGACTGAGCAACCATGCATCTGTTTGTGCCAATAAAACAGTTTTCGACCAAAATCCTCCACCAGAGGCACCCCACCCAAGCCCCACACCAGGAGCAGGGCCTCCTCTACCAAAAATCTCAATTGATTGCACAAAGTGCCACTCTGATGCTACTAACTTTGAGAAAATGTCAAACACACATCTTAATTCAAACAAAGATTCTACCAGTATCCCCTTTGCAAGTATGTTCTCTTCGCGTGATAAACTGCAGACTTGAGAAGGATTACCAACCACAGTCTTAGTTAACTGGATCAAATTGTTAATGTATATAAAAACCTGGAAGAAGCCATGAAGGCAACATACAGAAGCAAATGCTGTTCTAAATTCACTTTGCTTCCTTAAAGAACAGAGATGCTCAATAAAAGAACTATTTGCAGCCAAGTTAGTTCCATATCTTGTACTGTTCACATCTGTAAAGCTTAAAAAACCATTTCTAATAATTTCAAGTCCAACCTTAGGAACAAAATCAGGCAACCATGGCACGTGATCACCATCTTCTCGTAGGTCCATGGCATTCTCGGGGATCACCTTCTCAAGCACTTGGGAAAGCATGTGCATGACAGCTGAGTACACCCACAATAAGGGAGAGGAAGATTTATCATGGAGATTCGAATTTCCCATTATTCCATCCCGAGAATCAATCAATACAGGCTTAAATGATATCCATTTAACAGCTAAATCAACCATTGGTGCAACATGGATCCAAGACCAGGTTTCCACATTATCATCAGCTCCCTCAGGTATGCTATCACTAAGAATCTTGTGTGAATAAAAATTTGGAAGCGTTCTGGCCAAGGATTCTAGAACACGGTATGCCTCCTCAGAGATGGAAGCAAATTCATTTAAAACATTGTTCTCAACCAGTTTTTCAATTGTAGGGGGATTCAACCACAAGCACAAGGTAGGAAAAATGTTGGAGAAGCATGATATACAATATCCATACTGAGTGCAAACCTTCCAAAATCGTAGTTGTTCAACCATTAAAGCAGATGAAAGTTTACAATTTTCTCTTCCCAATTTCAACCATTGTTCCAGAGAGTAAGGATTTTGATACTTTTGATACAACTGACATGTCATAGCCTGGAAAATCCCATTCTCTATGAACTCTGCACAGTTCTTCCGGTCAGATTGTGCTAGCACCTTTTTAACAACAACAACAAAAAAAAAACAGCAATATAAATTCATTGTGCTAAATGGTAGGAAAATAAATCATTTAATAAATAAATACAGCACGAAACATTTTTCATTATTTTTGCTAACACAAAAGAGGGTCAGGCAACCTCATAGTCCTCTATTCCAAAAACAAATGAATTGAAGCTTACCTTTAAAAGGCAAACAGATTTGATCTTAGAGGGATAAACCTCCATACTGTTATTTGCAGTAAATCGGTGAACAACAGTTTGAACTAATCTTTGACACTTCATTATTGCATTCACTCCCATTGGGGAATGCCTTGCTATTGCAACTAGGACTGAAATCAAGCATTCTTCCAAAGGTGCTGTTGGTTCTATCTGGAAACATGAACAAAAAAACTACATATCAGATATATTCCACAACCTAAGCATTGATCTTCTGGAACTGGGAGACACACTATGGTTGTTATGTTAGGAGTTGTAACAATTAAAATACAGACCTATCAAATTAATATTGAGATTATTGTACAACTTATTAGTTTCCAGAGTCTCATGCAACTACCAAAAAAAGAAAAACATGTAAATCAGCAGTAGAGAAAAGAAGATGCTAGCACAAGAGTCTAGATCAGTACTAAATTTGAATTAATCTAAGCAAAAGCCTGATGGCAGGTACATCAAGGAATTAAGCAAACAATTATTGAAATGGGTTTATTGAACAAAAAACTGTCACCTCCAAAAGATATCGAATCCTTGGAAGGATTCCCATCCTAACCAAACCGGCAGCAAAATCTTGTCCGGCAACAACTATATCATCCTGAATTGTATGCTTCCCTTCAGTTTCATCTCCCATAATATCATCACCATAAAGTAGAATATTTGAAGGTTTTGCACTATATTTCCAAAATCCACCATGGAGGAAACCAACATCAATCTCTGGTTTGCTTCGAAATATAGGAGCAGTATGAGTATCCTTCATGTCAATTGCTGTTTTCTGCAATAGATAACATTTAGTCAACTCCACATTACATATAGACATACAAGAGTAACAAGATATAAAAAATAAAAAAAATTACCTCCAAAAGATCAAAGAAATTCCGATTTATATCACAGCTCAATATGCACTGAATAACTTTGGCGCTAGCTAAAACAACAGATTGGTGATTATCATCAAGAGACATCCTACATATATCAAAATATTCAATTAAGGGTGAGGACTACAGAATAAACTCATTTTATGAATCAACATCTAAATTTGAACAGAAAATAGTGCAATGTGACCTGACATTATTGGAAGTTTGGAAAAGAAAGCATTTAACCTTAATGATAAGATCAGCTCAGGTTCTGGGCCCAGTGCAAAAGCCCAAACAGCTTCCCAGTCAACAGCATCATCAACAATGTTATTATTGGTCAGAGTAGAGCCAACAGGATTGAGATGAATATTATGTAATGCCTTATCAAGTACGGATGCAAGGAGATGCAATGCAAGGGCCCGTTGTCCCGGAATCTAAATTCAACAATATGAGTAAAATAACAGGAGATCAAAACAGTTATATCAAAGATATACTGTAACAATATTTAGTATTTAAAATACACAATAATATCAGTAAGTCATCAACACACAATTTCATTTGCCTTGAAGATCTAAATGTTATCCAATAAACTAATAAATAAAAAACAAACTGACCGTGCTTCTTGTGAGTGCAACTGCTTCTTTAATTGTATAACCTGCTGCACCTGGATCCCCCTCTGTCCGTAAGAAGTCGCGTTCAGCAACATTTTCACCACCTGTAATACATTAATTTCAGTCATTTGCTCTTCGTCCTATAGTTACTATTCTTCAACAAATCTATTATTTAGACAAATGAAGAATACTGACTTTTTTTGAACAAATAAACTTTTAGAGAGCTTATGAAGAAACTGACAAGGACTAAGTCTACTGTTTACACATATATTCATAATATTAAGAGAAAAACTGTGCAGGAATGTATAAAAGCAACTAAATAAATGAAAATATGAATGATTATGATTTTCACTTACTTATCTCTGGTATCGGGACAGAATCATTTTTAACAACGTTCCCATCCAAGGAAAATCTTAATTCCCTAACAGCCTCAACTCTCTTGCTCCAAGCATTCCACAAGCTGCCACTAACAGGGTTTACATCTTGCTCCATGCCGCTGTCAAGGCCACTCTTTGTAATGTTTGAGCTTGTTGTGACTGTGGGATTATTGCTCTCTATATTTTGAGTCTTTATAGCATTGTTTGACTGGTTTTCACAGGTAATTCTCGGTTCACCATCAGCAGCCAGATTTGAGATCGAGTCTTTTTGCTTTTTTAATTTCTGTTGCCCTCTCTTTTTCAGTAAGTTTAGTAAAGCAGGATCCATCTTCTGCATAAGCTCAGCCTGTGCTTCTTTAATTTCGTCAGGTGACATGTTTTCTAATCGGGCACGATTCTCAGCATCAATTTCACTCTCAAGAGACATGGTCCCATGTTCATTTCCTAAGTTGTGGAATTGTTTTGGCACTGTGGTGTCTATCTTCTCCATTCTCCCGAATTGTGCTTTGGCGCTATCATCATGGAACATTTTTTCTGCCACGACCTGATCATCAATGGCCATTGATGATGATTCTCTACTGATGTTTTCAGCGTTACCATATCTATCATGCTCTTTCTGGTGCAGTTGAAGCAAATCATCTACGTCCATTTCAGTGAATGAACTGGCACTCAATCCACTCCCCATGGTTTTGTCAGTTTTAGCCGAAGGCCTATGGGCATTTAAATGAGACTCTACATCTACATCCATGGAGGCTATATCTGCATGTGCACCCAATGCTTGTCCATCCACCTTTTTTCTTTCCGTTTTCCCGACGTCTGACTTGTTCTCTTCCCTTCCCTTTCCCATGGAAAAATCATCACTCTGCATTGTCTCTTTCCAATAGCTAAGATTCAAATTCTTTTTCTCTTTCCTCTGCACCGGTTTAGCAAAAACTGATATGGGATCAAAATTAGCAAATTCATTTTCATCGTCATCATCTTCTTCAACAATATTTCTATTATTGCTTCTCGGAGTCCAATGCTGTTAAAAAAAACAAATATCAGTTCAAGCAACTTCGGATTTGAACAAATAAAACCAGTTAATCTACTTAAGTCAACAATTATACTAGGAAGGAAGATAAAACCAAAAAGGAACGTCTTTAGTGCTAGCATTAGTTGAATGTCCCATCCTATACCCATGCCTTTTAGGCTTTAAACTTATGGTTTTGCCTTGCTCCTTCAAGCAACGACCTTACCAAAATTCATGCTAATCAATAACACTGAATTACCAAATCAACTAAACTTCCCAAATTAAAAAGTTACAGAGCTCCCCCTTTCGAGTAATATGTTCGTGATATATACAGGGGTGGATGCACGCAGCCTTGGTGGGGAGCATCCTCATCCCCATTTTTGAAAAAAACAAGTTTAATTTAGTTTTTTTTCCTAAAAAAGTTAATTTGGTCAATGTGTAAAGGGATTTCTTTTTGCATACCCATTTGAGAGAGAGAATATTTTGAACACCATTTTTGAATTTCTGGTTCTGCCACTGGATATATGCATGGTAAAACTAAAAGAATCCATAAACGCATAACATAAAAGTGTTCATATATATCCTATAAGATGTTCAAAATTTGTAGAACTTAAGTGACTTAAAAGAATAACAAATCAATACAATAAAATACAACAGAGAACGAAGTCATTCCAGAGGCTTACTGGACCATGAGAGCGGTGTCGTGCAACCGGGAAAGGAAGCACTGAGAGGCGAGGCGGTTGAATGGGTTTACTAATATCATCGTTTGAAACAACTCCCTTCTCGACTATGCTCCCAACTAAGCCGGAAGCATCATCGTCTCCATTGATTGAAGTGTTCCCAAATATCTTAAAAGGAACAGCTTTTCTTTCAGTTCTTTTGCTTTTATGGCTGCTTTGTTGTTCCTGATTCTTCTCCATTTGTTCCAGGGCTCAAGGGAGGTTCTCTTCTGGCTCTTCGATGTTCAATCTTGACCGAGAATTATGAATAAAGTGGTTTTTAATCCCCAAAGGAAAGAACTTTATAACTTGATGGGTCTAACCCAAAAAGCCCACATGGATTTTTCGAATTTCCCTGACCCTGACGAGGGCTTGTCTTATTTGATGATTTTAAGCCCACCAATACAACAATTTGACTAGGATGGTAATTTGATTCGACCTTGTCGGATTTTGATCCGACTTACTTTGATAGAGATTTTTTTTATTAAAAAATTAAGTTTGGAACGAGATCAGATTTAAGTTCAAAAAATTTCAATCGTCTGATATATTTATATATTATATATAATATTTTTATTATTTTTTTGGGGTTGGATCTAATTTAGTCAAATTTTTATTAATATATTAGAGTCAAGTCGAGTTATAGCTTTTATTATTTCGGGTCGTATCAGTTCATTGTCATTAGTTTAAGCTAGAAATATGTTCCCCTTGTACGAGCCACCTATTGCTTTGATCCGAGTACCTTGCTCGGTTGAATGATAGCTGCTGGTCAAGTGCACTTTGTTAATCCACAAAACTGGGTAAGGTGGATCATGGATGACTCAAAAAGGGACAGTAGAAAAAACTTGGCAATTCGATTAAAGCATCATCATCATCATCCCGACTAACAAGACTCGAAGTTAAAGATTCAAATAGATTAAAAAAACAAATCAAAACTTTCAGATTCATATTCCTAATGGTAAGAAATGTACAAGATTACATCCAGAGAATTCTCCTAACCTGTCAGCATTCGTACGACTTAATCTCACATAGGGTAGTGAAGCTTCGAAATCAATCTCTCTCGGGAGCATTTTCGGAAACTCTTCTCGCACTGAGGCTCCCTGTATATGACCACACCCTCTCAAAGTCAGCTGTGCATGGTTTCTCAAATTTACGGTCAGATTCCTCCTTAAGAACGCTTCTCTTCAAAGAGGACACTGCCCTTCCGGGACTTCTGGTGAGCGGGGTCGAAGAACAGAAGCCGGGCGTTGCGAAAGAAGAGGCATAAGGACTGTGCTGAATTGAGAAGTGGCTTGGAGACATTCGTTTTTGGATTGGAAGACCACTCAAACTGCTCCTGTTGAAAAGGGAAACTGTTTCTGCCTCCGCACAGCGCTTGATAGTATCATCAACATAAAGGACATCATCTATTCTTGCCATAATGTTGAAGGCCACACTCTCCATCACCCTTGCATAGCTTTCAAGAATTGATTGCCCAACATCCTGCAGTTAAAACATAATAACGATACACATGTATAGAAACAAAAGAAGGAAAAAAAAAAGTTGGTTCTAACTTCTATCCACACTAATTAGCCAAGGGGCTTCCAAAATATCATTTATAAGGGCATCTACTTTCTTTCTCTGTAAAAAAAAATTGCAAAATACCTTATTATATTGAATTTTGTTCATATCCAATGCTGTCTGCGGAAGACCTGGAAAACGATGCCTCAAGCCATTTAAGAGAGTTTCAGCTCTTTGGGCCAGAAAATTATTCCTTTCACTGTCGGCAACAAGGCCTTTAACCTTTCCACCCCATGACGAGCGCTTAGCTTTGATGTCATTAACGTGTTTCCTTTGATCTTTGATCTTCCAAACATGCACTGCGGCCTCAACCCTGTTAGTTACCTCCAGAATGTGATGTTCTGTTGATAGATCGAGGCAATCAAGGAGACATTCTGGTGAGAATTGGTCAGCCGTTATGTATCGGTAGATGATATCTCCTAGACAAGCCTTTCCATTCTGATGGAAAAGAAATTTTGTTAACATTCAAATCAAATGTAAGAAAAGCAATACCATAAAACAGTTGTTTCACAATAACTGTCGCAAGGAATCGTCCGTGCATATTCATTCCCTTCCAAAGCTATTTTTAACTTTTCAATCCTAATATGAGACCCTTAACTAACAGGTTTCATGGTAGAGTTGTAGAGATGCTCAGACCAATACTGAGTACCAACTATTAATATGCAGAAAAACTGCAAGAATGTCATTATCTGAGAAACAAACATAATAAAATACCTTTGGTAAGTTCTCCAAGTAAGCAGTAGGTATCTCCATCTCTGCAAGCACATTGCTATTAATAGCCATGGCTGCCTTCAGTATTTGGTTTGTGCAATCCCTACTTTGTTGCAACTTCTTCCTTGCATCCTCTGACAAGCCATTTGGCGGCACTTTTGGACACGGCAACCACCACTTCTCTTCCTGCCTAATCGAGGGTTTCCCTCCAGAAACAAGTGATGGAGAAGCTTCACAAGTTTCACCATCATCAACAACTATTCCCCGATCAACATACCAAAACTCTGTCTCACAAAACCCATCAAGTATGGCAATCAACATTGCATCAAGCTTCTTAAGGGCAGGAAGGTTCATATACAAATCTGAGCGCGGCCTTGTCACCATGACTTCGTATGTGCCTCCTCCAGGGAATTGTTGTATTGATGGTACAAGTTCAACAATCGAATTACTCACACACAAGAGCCACTCCATTTCTCTCCTCCACATAGCCTTCTTCTGTGGTGCTAATGGCTCTAACCTCCAGAGCTGACCAAAGACGGTCGCTGCCATTACAAACAAGAGTACCATTAGCTTAAAAAGAAACATACACACGCAGTACAAGAAATTATAAGCAAAATCACACCAACCAGAGAGATTTGTGATGGCATTCGAAATGGCAAGTGCACTACACACTCCTTGCCCACCTCCAGACATGTCTTCTCCTAAAAGAAGCTTTGCAAATCTCTCCTTCATCATCTCAACTTCTGTATAACATTCGAAACATTCCGAAAAAATCATAGGAAATTAAAATTAAAATGGAAAAACAATGAATAATAACAAATCAAGTATATTCTTCCCTCAATTTTCCAAAATTTCCTAACAACGAGATTTATTTGAAACCACGACTAAAATGAATATACAACTACAACATATACAAAAAAAAATGTTACAAATAGAAACAAGCAAAATCAATTCGCTCAGAAATTTACTCCGCATAAATCCACATCTCGCGTAAGCCTAAAATTAACCAAAATGTTGAAGCAATTCAGTCAAATCTAAAGGGAAATACCAGACAAATTGGTGTCCCGTTTCTCAGGCTTCTCATCATCCCAAATTACCACATCCTTCCCTCCAATCACCGGCACCTGAAAACCGAACCGTCCAGCAGCCGTTAACCTCGGAGATGACGTCATAGAACTCGAACAACCTTCTCCATCGAACCGCCGACACGAAAAGCTACTACAACTCTCCGACTCACTCACATCAGCACTCACACTATAACTCCCGCACCGCTGATCAAATCCATCATCTGAAGACACACTTCCCATGCTCTTCTCAATCCCAAGATCCAACGGTTAAAAGAACAAATCCCTCAGCGCGCGCACATCTGCTAACAACGATGAGAAGAAATTCAGCTCCTCGCGGAGTATCAATAAACTGTGAAATGATTGATTGGGACTCAGCCACTCAGGAGTGTAAAAATTAACAGAAACGGAATCACTTTTTCTTCGATTGCTACCTCTCATTGAAATTGTTTACTGTTCCTGTACATGCTTGGGTACTGTTTGTGGTTGTGATGATTGCCTTTGTGTGGCGTAAAGCAAAAGCGACGGCATTGGACGGTGCTTCTCAGTTCACAAATTCTAGATTTTCTTACTGAAACAACCCTTTTCAGATCAAAATCCGTTTAGAATTAAAATTAACGTGATTTTGCATCTCTAAGCCATTGGATTACGAAATTAAAGGGGTTTAAAATTCATCTTTGTCAGCGATAACTGCAATTAATGTAGTTTTTTTCTTTAAACTTTGGAGCTAACCGAGGAGAGGCTAATTATTTTTTCTACCAGTAGATCTGAAGCATGGAGTTTGTTATTGTTATAATATAATTATGTATATGGATTTTTTTAACAAAATCGTACGGATTAGATTTGGAATTTTTACAATAATATTGTTTAAAAAAATTATTTATAAAAATATGGTAACTTTAAAATTATTTCTGATAATATTATAATTTACTGTATAAATAAGAAAACGAGAAAAATAATCAGTTTATAAACAATGTTTTACCTTATATTATTAAAATATTGAGCACTATTCAAAGACGGGTTATTTTCACTCCGTCTTCAAATAATTTTTTATTTTAATATATATATATATGATAAAATACCCCGTCTTTAAATACTCCCCATGCACTATATATATATTTAAAATAAAACAATATTCAAAGACGGGTTGCTTTCACCCCGTCTTCAAATAATACTTAATATTTTAATAATAGAAGATAAAACATTATTTAAAAACTGATTGTTTTTTCCCGTTTTTTGATTTATACAGTAAATCATAATATTGTTAAAAATAATTTTAAGGATACCATATTTTTATAAATAAAAAATTCTTAAAAAATATTAATATAAGAACGCCCATTATATTTGGTGTGTGAGAATTTTTTAACGAATTAATAATAGAAAGAGCAAATGAGGTCACGATTTTTATCGAATGAGTTATGTTTAATGAATTAAAACAAAAATTCATATCTTATTTTTTTCGTCGATTTTAGTTTCAACTATTATGTTCGAAAAATTAAAAAAAAAACAAAACAGTTTCTCTTTAAATACAGTTTTTCAATGCAAACATAAGATGTCCAACGAAGTCTTAATGGATTAAGAAAGTGACCAAACAAGAGAGACGAGTTGTGTCCAATTGGAACCGGAAGGAGATTAAGAAAATGATTCAATTTAATTAAAAAGAAAAGGATTCTTTATTTTATCTTCAACGCAACTCTAGCTGCCGTTTTCTTTTTTTTAAATTTCATCTTTTCTCGTTTTTTATTTTGATTAATCCTTTTGATCGGTGATCGACAATTAATTTTAGTATTAATTATCAATCACCGAATCTATTACTTTTTTTGTTTTATTTTAATAATAATCTTTATTTTTTTTGTTTTTGTGACACGTTTTTTTATGTATATATGATATGTTTTTATTTTTGTTTTGGGATTTGGTTCGTCTGTCTTTATGGCATGTTGCAGCATACGTTAGTGATCGGTTGTTGTTCACACGGAGATTTAATCGATGCTAGTTTCTGATTTATTATTTTTGTTGGTGATCTAAATTTATCCTCACTCGGTTGATGGTTGTTTGCCGATAAAATCATTCATGGGTAGCGATACTTTTTGCATGATAGTTTGGATCGTCTACAACTTATTCTTCTTTCATTATGCGTCTCGTTTGGATAGAGACAAAAAAATTTAGAAAGTTTTTGAATTTTATTGTTATGCTTATCTATATAGAATTTTTTATTTTTCTTTATTTTTGGTTGTAAGAATTTTTAAATTTTTTAATCCAATTATTTAATTTATGGATTACAATATAATTATAATTTTCTTATGAATTTAATAAAATTTCAGTAACTTATAAAAAAAAATAATTCAAATTATTATGGAATCATTCTTACAGAATTAAAAAAAAAAATAAAGATAAGGGCTTCTTTAAACATCGTATAATAGTTTGAGGGTTCATTTCGTATATTAGCCTAAAAGAAACGATCGTAAAATCCAGATGCTCTACCCGAGCGAACTGGGTGCTATTTTTTTGATTTTAGGGATTTGCCAAAGCTTAATCCTCAATTTCTTCTATCGAAGATTTACTGTGACGCCTAAATTTGTCACAAGATGCCGAAGAAGATGGGTGTAAACAGAAAAGCCGAGGCGGCGCGTGAGCGCAAGAGCGCCGTCGAAGCCGAACGGAAGGATCGCGAAGCGCGGGAGAAAGAAGAGAAGCACTGGCGCGAAGCCGAGGGTTCTAAATCTAAGGCGGCCAAGAAACGCGAGGAAGAAGCCGAGAAACGGGCTGAAGCCGCCGCTCGACGGGCTGAGGCTCGCCGTCAAGCCGAGATGGAGGAAAAAGAGATCGACAAAGCGTTGAAGAAACCGGATAAGAAGGCGAACCGTGTGTCGATTCCGGTGCCGAAGGTGACGGAAGCGGAGCTACAGAGGAGGAGGGAGGAGCAGCAGGCGGAGCTGGCGAAGAAAGCGGAGGAGGCGAAGAAGAAGCATAGTAGGACTGCGGCGGAAGAAGAATACGAGAGGATTGTTTTAGTGACAAACACGAATAGGGACGATTCTTTGATTGAAGCAAGGAGCGTGGAGGAGGCGATTGCGCAGATGTCTGTGGCGGACAACCTTCCCCCGGATCGCCATCCTGAGAGGCGGCTTAAGGCTTCCTTCAAGGTTCATTATAAGCGCTTCCATATTTGCTTTTCTTAACTTTGAATTACTCTCTTAATTAGATTTATAAGATATTATATTTTGTGCCCTAATCTTTATCTTAATAATATATTGAACTATTTCAATGAATGAATGTAGGCATTTGAAGAAGCTGAGCTTCCCAGGCTTAAAGAAGAGAAGCCGGGTCTTACTCACACTCAATACAAGGATATGATATGGAAACTATGGAAGAAATCTCCTGATAATCCTCTAAACCAGGCAAGTTTATTGCCAACTTTGAACTAATACTGGGTCCATGCCCTCAGCTAAGTTGAAATGGATCTTATGTCTTGTTTAGGTTTTTTATTGCTACTGCTTATGATGGGTTTAAGTTGTTTTTTTTTACTTTTATTTGCAGGTTGCTGAGTGATCACTGCAAAAATTTTCTCAGGCTAGAATAGCAGGCAAGTTCTGTGTTTATAAACTTGTGGGGTTTCTAGCCTACTATATGTGCAGGGTTTGCTTTGTGCTTACAACTGAATAAAACTCGAATTATCAAATAATACTTTGTTCAGGTTCTTACATCTGTTGTTTAGTTAGTTCAACTATGATTGTTGCACAATTTTCAATTTACCTTTTGTCAAGGGAGAAACGGGACTAGAATTTTATGTAAGTGGATGCAAACGATTGAGAATTTATATTAGAAATGTAGGGGTGCATAATTATAAGAGTTTAGGGGGTGTAGAATTAGATTATCAATAGAAAATACAAAAGAAATATATGAAATACAGGAAAACTTAAAATTTTTAGGTGGTGCGGCTGCACCTTCGAGCACCCTTTATGTTTATCCCTGGTCAAGGGTCCAACTGATGTGCATGAAGAGAAATAGTACTTGGCATGGTTTGCATGAAAGACCATGTGGAAGGTCTACCTTTCATTGATGAAAATGCTTCTGAAATTTCTATTGATATTCATTGTTTATAGGTGATATCCAACATTTTGAATCCTATTTTGTTACTCAACTGATTGTTATTGCTTATTATATTATTCGTAATCGTATCAAATAATATTTAGTTATGTTATTTTCATCGAAGGTTAATCTTTATTTCTTTCTTATATATAAAAAATTAAATAATTAATTTTTTTGACATGATCAATTTTATTAACTGGGACAATGGGCTCTATATTTTTTAATGATTAATTTAAGTCATTTTTGCCTTAATGTGGTTGAGCCTGTGGTTTTACACTGGGTAGCAGTTATATTCTTAATCATATAACATGGACTAAATTACTAATCCCACTCTCTTTAAATAATTAGTAGTACTAAACACTTTATACTATTTCATTAACTACATTCTAAGATCAAGTTTTATAGGATATATATATTTTTTAAATTTTATATGTTTAAATTGTTAAATGAGTAAAATGAATGATATAATATTTTATTTTTATTTTTTCAAGTGATAATCTTTGACTGTTAAATTGACATGATTACATAATAATGTTTGTTTATAATTATTTAATTATTGATGATTTTTTTTATTAGAATCATTCATTCCAACTCTTCTAATTTCACTTTAGTCGAATTTATTGTTATACATTTGTATTTAATTAGAGAGTGGACATATTTATAATTGGTATTGATAATCAGTTATTTAGAGTTAAAAAAATTCTACAAGGACGTCGAACACTATTGAATATCACTAATGTTGAATATTATTAAATATCATTAAATTAATTAATAAAAATTTAAAATCTTAAGGACTTAATATGTAATTAATAAAAGAGTGATAAGTTCAACATATGTATGATTAATCCTTTAGGTTTTTATTTTTTATAAATTAATTCAATAATATTCAGCGGTGTTTGACGCTAGTTATACTCATCGTTAGAGTTATTTATTTATACTATTTTTTATAAATCTCGGTTTAAAATCTAGTAAGAAAAAAAAGTACACTCTTTTTTTCCTCCGGGGAAAAGTAATCTTTGTCAAAAAGGCGAGGTAACGGTCCTTCGCATTGATTGATGAATGAAACGATGGTTCATTAATAGCCGTTGATTTAATCTTCGCGTGGGCCAAAATAATTACACAAGAAACCACAGCCTGCCAATTTTTCTTTCTTCCCCGTCTCTGTCCCATATTTTCAAAGAAGAACAAAAACATGGAAACCATTAGACAGAATTGGAAAATTTCCGTGTTTTATGACTGTCAAAACTTAGAAAAATAAAATAAAATAAAAACCAAACACGAAATCATTTTTAAGACACAAATAGACACTACGTACTCTCCCTTCTTCGTCCTTTGTCGTTCACTTTCAAAAAAAATTGTAAAAAATGCATGCAAAAACGGATTCAGAGGGGACAAGTATCGATGCTTCATGGCCGCCGAGGCCGGTTTACTATGTCCAGAGCCCGTCGAACCACGACGTCGAGAAGATGTCGTATGATTCGAGTCCCACGGCTTCACCAACGCGCCATTATTACCATAGCTCCCCCATTCACCATTCCCGTGAATCATCCACGTCGAGATTCTCGGCTTCTCTTAAAAACCCAAGGAGTCTTTCTGCTTGGAAGCATGTGCAGCTTGGTCGTGGCGACGACGATGACGACGACGACGACGATGAAATGGACGGTCGTGATGGGAGTAGGACTGATAAAGTCAGGCTTTATCTTTGCCTGGTTTTCTTGTTTTTCGTGGTATTCACAGTCTTCTGTTTGATCTTGTGGGGTGCTAGCAGGAGTTACAAGCCTAAAATCATCGTCAAGGTTAGATTTTTATTGGAAAAATATTGTTTTTGAGTTGACTCAGTTGTCACCCGAGTCGTTTTTTGCCATGGGTGTTTGTAGAGTTACTGAACTTTTTTTCCACTGCATTTTTTGACTGAGTAAACTCAGTGATTGATGAAATTTTAAACCCAGGCCACATGAGTCAACTCAGTGACTCAGTTAACGAGTTTTTCTCATAGAATAAGGACATTTACATATATCTAGGGGCGCTGGTTTAATTGCTTTAATCAAATCATTACTCCTAAACATTCCCTAAACAATGTGTATTGATTTTGTGAGCAGCACATAGTGTTTGAGAACTTCCAATACCAGGCAGGAAACGATGTATCTGGGATGCCAACAGATATGTTTTCACTGAATTCAACGGTTCAGATTTCATACAGAAACCCAGCTACATTCTATGCCGTTCATGTCACCTCTACCCCTTGGGAGCTTCACTATCTCCAGCTCAAAATTGCCTCAGGACAGGTAAAAAACAAAACCCATTTTTCTCCCATGTAATCCTTTGTCTTAACAGTTAAAAATAAAGGGTTAAAAGTAATAACTTTGGTCAAACTAATGGGAAAGTAAGAACTTTTGGGTTAGCAGTTAGCAGCCTAGAGAAGTGGGAAATTGTAATGAAACAGAGGTATTTGAATGCTTTAAAAAGGCTGCAAATTGCACCAAACATACTCTCAATTGGTCCCTACAGAGAAACCTAGTGCTTATTCTTTTCATCATCTGTTTCAAGTTTAGTTATGGATGTGGCCATTAAAGGGATACAAATATCTTTGCTGCTTAGCTTTATTGCAGACATTGGAACAAAACATGGTTTCACACTTTATGAAGGAATGTTCCATGGTTTCAAATGGGGCTGTAGGCTTTAGGCTTATGGTTTTCGTTTGATGTTGTTTTGTTTGTTTTTGTCATTAATTTGTGATACAGATGAAGAAGTTTAGGCAGTCGAGGAAGAGTCAGCGTAGCTTGGTGACGATCGTGCAAGGGTCTCAAGTGCCGGTATACGGTGTGATACCGGCACTTGTGAACTCTAGAGAGCATCTGAACACCGTCGCGGTGCCTCTTAACTTGACATTTACTATGAGGTCAAGGGCATATATTTTGGGAAGATTAGTCAGGACAAAGTTCTACCGGCGAATCAGATGTTCTGTTACTCTCAGAGGTAACAAGCTTGGGAAGCCTCATAATTTGACGAATTCATGTACTTATGAGTGACTGCTTCAATGTTTTCCGACATGACCGAGTTGAGTTATTCGCATTTTTTGTTTGTCTGAAATCTGAAATACCAATAATGAATATACTCCATAATGGTTTAAAACTTATGAGGTAGGTGGTGGAACTCTGAATATGTAGATCCTTTTTTTTGCATGTATCTGAGGATTTCATGGTAGACAACGGTGATATTTTTCAAATTCGACATAAATCACTAATATTAATATATATTATTAATTTTTATATTTATTATTTTAATTTCATATATAATCTTAGAGTTAATGATTTAATTTAATTATTTTAATATCAACATGGTCTAATATATGTATCTCATTAAAAAATCTTCCTTAAAATTCAGACGAAAAATAAAGAATACAATGTAACGTACCTTACATCAATAATTTATACACTTAAATTTAAAATTGTCAGGGACCTACAAATTATTTAAAAAAAAATTCAAGACTTGATTTGTCTAATTGCAATTTTTATACGGACCTAAAAATATTAAAAAAAAATTGTGGGACATTGCTCGATTCGTCTGATTCTAGAATTCATATAGGAAATTAGGAATAGTCAAGTCAAACTTGAAACAAATGGGAATAGTATTAAAATACAAAAGGTCAAACTTTGTCATTAGTCCTTGTATTATGCTTGAGTTATGAATTTGGCCCATGTAATGTAGTTTGATAAATTTTAATCACTATACTCAGGGGCGAAACTAAGATTCAGTGTTAGGAGGGATAAAAATCTATGAAACCTTTAAATTTAAAAATTACGAAAGACAAAAACCCTTATTCAATTAACATTTAAAATGATAAGGACTAAAAATATAATTATACCAAAAAATTTGAGAGGGGCAACAACCCCTCCTACCTGTGCATGGTTCTGTCCTTAAGTCTCCCAACAAAGATTTTCTATGTACGTAAAGTTTCGAAAATGAGATTTACTTAAGTGAAACCAAATTGCTTACTACTTAAACCAACTCCTATCAATAAAATGTCGTTCGTTTTGATCTTTGAATCTTATTATTTTGTATTAAAAAATATCTCATATCGAAATCTAATCAAACTCTAGTACATAATTTGTGTAGAACTTACTTGATTTAATGAACTCATTCTAATGGCAATAATGTATTAAATTACTAAGGGTTGAAGAAGCTCACTTCAACACCCCGATCAATAATAACATAGAGCGAAGCAGCTACCAAAAGTCCACTTAGAGCCATCCCCAACACACCCAACGACCAGTTCAGCCACCATCTTGGACCATAAACCTTCGGTTTTCTTATCTTAAGCCACATGAAGCATGGATAAGCTAACGTCACCGGCAATGATATCCCGCCGACGAGACCGGCAAAGCTTGACAAGAAGGGGATTGCCACTGCCACGAAGAAGATTGTGTAACCGAAAAATGCTCGGAACAATACTCGAAGCCACCATGGGGATGCCTCCTTCTTCTTCTTGACGTATAGGGATTCCATGTCGTCGAAAGTCGGCATGGCATAGATTTGGAATGAGCTTAGCCCGCTGATTATGACGAATAAACTCGTTAGTCCGAGGATGAATTCGGGTGTGTCGTGACCGTGGAATGCGAATAGGGCAGTTAGCATGCCACCATCAGCTGGTATCATTTGGCCATAAGCCCAATAGCCAACTATTGCGAGAGGGAACAAGCACATGGCAACGAGTGTGTAGGCGGCCTTGACTCCCTTCCACATGGGAACACGCGAGGGATGCTTCTCGTCCGAGGGCATGGTTGCCTGAAATCAAATTTTCCAACGAATTTAACCTATTAAAACCAATCTGAATCTGGACCGCAAATATTCGATACGAGTGTGACACATTAAAATAATTATACGGACCAATTGAAAAAAATTGAACTTTGAAGTGCTATGGGAAAAGTTACCTGAATCTCTAGTATGAGATTGTGGCCTCTAAATGCAAAAGCAATGATCCCAAGTGCATTTAGAACGTCAAAATTCCTAATAACTTCAGTTCTTCCTCGTACCGGGTTGTATGAAACTCCAGGCATTCTACCCTCAGCGAGTGAAACAACCCAAATTAGAGTGCAGTACCCGAGAGCCGTGATGGCTCCGACGAGTGACACACCAGCGATCGAGTTTAAATTGGGCAGCTGGGATAGAAGCACTGCAGCTGAAGTAAATATCAAGTACCACTCCACGGTGGTCGGCGGCTGAGCGGAGCATGTTCCTCCGCATAAAGTATCGAAAAACAATTGACAAGATTGGGCACCGATGATGATCAAGGTCACACATGTTCCTGCTGATAGGTACATGATGGGGAACATTGCTAGCCACTTTGTCAACCTCTCACCTGAATTAACCGTTAATATATATATGAAAAAATCAATATCGACTTCGAAATTCGCAAGCAAGTCGAGAATGTTACGTTATGTTATGTTAACGGCCTTACCGAAGGCTGCACCGCAAAGCTGCAGATATCTGCTGTAACGCATTCCGGTTTCGGTTGATTCATGGAGTTGTACCAATAAGTATAGTGTGTAAAGCTGCCATATGAAGGCCAATGTCAAGGCTATGATCCCCCAAGACCTGCAAACAACAAAAACATAGGTAAACCAATCAGTTTTAGCTGCAAATTTCGTTAAAAAAAGTCGAATTTAGGCTCGTCATCGACTACGTACCACCCGAGGATTGTGAAAGCAACAGGGAGCACAAGGGCTTGAATACCAATCCCAGAACAGAGAGTATGAAACGCAGCATAGTAAGCATTTCCATTTCTCGACTCAGTGATGGGAAGCCAAGCATCATGAGGGTCAAGCCTAGTAAGCTTCAGAGCCCGTCTAATGGGACTTCCCAATGGTGTTATAAACCGTGGGGTTCTAATCCGTGGGGTTACATTTTTCGAAGTTTTGGTGGTCGCAGGTTGGATATGATCATCCGCAGAAAGAAGCGGTGACCGAGTAAGGGAAGGAGAGTGAAACTGCGAAGGAGGAGCCGATATCGGCGGCGTAACTGCCGCGGAAGCCGGTCTAGGTGTTCCGGGGTAGGAGCCTATTTCATTAACATCACCCATATTTTTGTTACAAATAAGCTCTCACCTAATGTTCCCTCACAAATATGCACTAAAATATCTCCTACTATATATACACTTTCTTGGAACATAGTCTTAATGGAGTAATATGAATATGGTTTATTATTGCTGACGTGGATTAGTTGATTTTAGAAAAAATGGTTACAAATATTCTACTAGTAATATTCAAAAGGCAGGAAAATGAAAGACTGCAGCAGCCAGCCGGGTCTCCAATTGTTCATATTTTTCAACCCATATCCTTCTCTTAGTGATGATTTTGTCAAAACAATTAGTTTAGTGACCAAAATAAGAAAGAAACAAGAGTTCGATGACTACTTGTGTAGTTCACCCAAATAATAAACTTAAAAGATAAAGGTTGATTTGCATGTTTTTTTTAATCCAAATCAGTTTTTTGACTTGGAGTTAGTCCTTCCATGAACATCGAAGGAAAGATATATGCCTTCAAAGTAAAAACACTTATACCTCGTTGAAATTTGAGAAAAAAATTAAAAAAAATGACCATTTTATAATCTATGTAACCAAAATTTCTAATTAATTTAACCATGCTTTTCAGAGGATCCAAGAAAATACAGGAAATTAAAGAAAAATAATAATAGCAGTTTCAAACGTTCATCAGTTTACCAACATGATTGGCTGCTGAGAAAAATTATGGAATATAAAATCTTTAGCAACTTTAGAAAAAAAACATTTAAATAATACTAGAGCAAAAGGTGTGGGAAATGCAAACTTTGTAGTCAGTGTTGTCCACAATTTCCTGATAACAAGTAAAGATGTCATTTTTTGAACAAAATGCATACTATATAGTATGATATTACAATATTATTTAAGACAGCAGAATTTCTGTGACAAATTGTGGGATTTTCTTGTTTTATAATCTAAGAAAGTGGCTACTCTTATATAATAAATGAGATAGTTTGAACGTCTGGGGATTAATATTCAAAGGCTCAAAGTTCATGTCTGAGATATATGGTATAGATTGTCAATTATTATGTTTGAATTTGCTTGTTCAAATTTTCAATCCCTACAGTGCATGAATTGATGTAAACATATGCTTCAGTCAAATGATATTTCCTTAGAGTTATGTTGGTTAATATATATAAAGATACATGCCGATCGTAAATTAAAAAAAAATTATGTCCGAACCTAACAAGTGATTTTAGTTAAAAAGAAGATGATCTTTATTTCAAGAGACCCGAGTTCAAATCATTTGATCTGTAAGACCATTGGTTTACGTAGAAGAAAAAGACTCTTATCATCTCACATAAACCATGTGGTTCTCGTATTCGAATTTAATCATGAAACCAACCGTAATTGTGTAGAACATGAATCCATAGCTTCCATGGGATTAATCCCCTAGAAAATTCTAGCTTGAGTTCTCTCTTTTCTTTAATCCATGAAGTTTGTCTCTTCTGTGCCTATCGAGACATTTTCTTCCTATGAAAAGAAATTGGTATAATAAAGATAGTTAAGATATTTGACAATGGGGAAGAAAGAATTTGGTTCATTTAACATCAGCAAGTTGTACGGCGTTTACTGTGTTATGATGACAGAAGGACCTTGCAGCCTGCAGGTCTTGGAAGGTGGCCACTGGCCATGCCATTGTTTTTTTCTGTTTGTTTATCCAGTTCTTAGACATGTTTTTTTGGCATATGCAGTTTGGTCAATTTGAAACAGCGGTTTCCACTCATCGAAATTGACCAATGTTGGTAAGTTTCTCTGAGGATTATTTGTCTAAACCTGCTTATTTTGAGGTAAATTAATGCATGTGCATGACTAAATCATGGATGGTTATTATTTTATTGTTCTTATAATTTTTGCAAAATATAAGTATGACAAGAGAAGTGATTTGTTTTAGATGCAGGGACAGGCAATAATATAGTACTTTTCACCATAATCATCTGTGGTTGAGCTGACTTAGGTAATTGTATGATCGTGTTGATCGTGTAGATGATGTTGTAGTTAAGATAAAAGGATAGTTCCATGGCAGACAACTTAACATGGAACAAGATCTGGACTCAAGGGAAGCAATTAAGCAAAACTTTAGCTAGCCAGCTGATCATGTCTAGAAAGTAATGGAAGTGGGGCATGTGCAAGACCAGACATCATAGTACCCACATGTTCTGTGCTTATTACCTAACCAGAAAAAAATGTGGTTCTAGCTTACTGAAATCCTGGATTGATGAGTTTTCCAACTTTCTGAAACAAGACAGATCACCGAGTTCGAAACATCATTATCTCCAGCCTGTATGCATTTAGATATCTCATAATTAATCTACTCTACATTGATCTGTCTGTAAATGGCTTTAAGAGCTTGCTAGCAGTGAGGTCTCGGTCGCCTTCATACTTTACATACCGAAGATTTCGAATTATAGGGTAAAACAGGAGTTTGATTATCTCTTATTGGGAAAAATAAAATACTTTAAGACCTGACAGATAAATATTTGTGTCTGGTTGCAGTATATTAACAGAGGATTATGTTTTATATTCAATTACATAGGATTCCTGTATATTATTTGATATGATAAGTTTGTCTTTTTAGTATGAATTTGTTGATGTAATATTGTAGATAAGAAGTAAGTTGCCTTTAGAGGTTCAAGAGAGACTAAACATGAGAAACAAAATTGTGATGCTTTACATTATGTACTTTAATCTACAAAAAAGTGTGGGTCGATTACAAGATGAAAAAGAACAGAAGTTGTATATCGGAAATTGTTGGCTCGTTTCTTGCTGATAAAGATATGACGACGAGCGACGACCAGTGGCTACGGAAAGGATCAATGCTTTCTCCACTTCTTTACTCGGTTTCCTTTTGATGAGAGCAATTACATATTCCATAAAATTTGCATCACAAGGCATGGTGAGAACTCCATTGCCTGGTAGTCCAAACTCTTCTTCTGCCAAGTTGAATAGCTCCATCACAATTTTGTTCTTTAGATATTCTAGAGGAAGCACAAAGCGCTTCTGATCCACACTGTATACAACAAAGTGACCCTTTTCAACTGCCAATGATGTGCTGCAACTGTTTGTTTCAGCATCCATGGTGGTTCCTGGTAATGTGATTCTTTTTCTCCCGATTGAAGCCATTTTTCGCCATTTTCTTGCTAACTTGAGAAGCTTCTTGGAACTGATCATCTTGCTTTAATTAGTTCGTAAAGAAGACTTGGATGAAAGAAAAAAGAAGGAATTTTAAGGTCTTAGAACTCTGATTGCTAGATGCAATTTCTGTGTTTGATATGAGGCAATGGAATTGGGATTAATATATAATCACAAGGCTAGAGACAGTCCCATTAATGAATTATTCGGTCTCAGGCATTCATAGGAAACAAAGCCATGTGATGGCAGATATGAAATCTAATCTGCAAGGGGCATAGAAGTGCATGCAGACACATCTATATCTTTATGCCAAGTAGTTTAACCAACAATATGGTCCAGTCTTGCCATAATATTGACTCATGATTTGGTCATCATAGATTTCATTAAACATTTTAAGGATCCTGTTTAGATCAGATTTATTACTTTATTTATATATGATCAGAAAAAAAAAAAGATTAATTACTTTAAATAGTAGTAAGAAACCTTCACTCAAGCAAATTCCCACCTGTGTGTGTCTTGTCTCCATTCGATTCCAATCAATCTCATGACCCTCCTGTCACTTATCCATGGGGACAATCTCTTCCATGTAATTCTGAATGAACATCTTGAGGATGCAACAAAACCATGTGATGGTAGAAGATATATGTATTATGTGTTGATCTTCCTATTAGTTCTTTCCATTGGCACATGGAGTATGAAAGTAAAGACAACACCATACTTTTCTTGTCGGCGAGTGGTCTAGTTGTATTATATGAAATAATTCTTGATCCACATGATGAAGGAGATTATTTCTGATACAGGAACATGTAAGATGACAGCAAGAGAGATGTTGCCATTTACTTCTGATTGTAACCATCTAGGTCTCTCAGGTGTAAAAACCAATGGCTTTGAAATTCTGTAACTAAAACTGTGAAAAATACCAAATATAAAGGGTCTGCAGCTGCCTTTTTCTGCAGTTTTTAACTTTTGACTTTTGCAAACATGTTTTTTTTTTTGCCATCCTCTGATGCTGAAGTTCATGAGAAAATGAAGTGGAAATATCAAATTCCATGTAAAATTTCCTAATATATTTACACTATGAAGTGCTTTCTCTAGGTGTCTATCCCACCCCGTTGAATGATGAAGATCATGTGCTCAAACAAGTCTGAATCGCACGGCAACATTATAGGACCACATATGTATATATGTTGACCGCGCAAATAAGCAGAACACATTTTCTGTCTAGCATATTGGGAACCTTCTTTATATTTATCGTAATAGCCAGTTTTCAGTAGGTATTCTAGTTAGGGTATAAGCAATTAAGTACAAATCTCTGGACTTTTGATCATCAACCCATCAATGTGGAGCATGAACTGCCACAGAAGAAGAAGAATAAACTGACCAGACCAGACCAGAGAGGGCTACCTAGGACCTAGAAATGAAGGTCTTTAATCCTTGCTTCCTAATCTAGAGGACATAGAAGCATTTTATGTTATATTAGCGCATACAGAACATGGTTTAAATCCATAACAGAAATGGAACTATACAAATATGGACATCAGAACAAATTTTAGTTTGTGTATAAGATTTAAAATGCAACAAATTTTACTCTCCAGAAAGACATGAACATTAGAAAAAGCACCTTCGAAGAAAACATCCCACATGAACAAGCGAAATCAAATATTAGTAATTTATATTTGTTATTAATTACTGAGCTGATCTCCGAGCTTTGTAACAGAAGGTTGTGGCCCGAGTGGGGGCAATGAGATTATGGGACATTGGTTCTGCTCATTGAGTCGGATCTCATGTGGCTTAGTTATGGCTTGCCCGTTCCAAGCCAAGAGTTGTGCTATGGGACCTCTGTGAAAACTGTGGGTCTCTTGGCTCTTAAAGAGAAGGGTACAGCGTGAGGCTGGTTTCACAGAGCAGCGAAAACCTTCCTCTCTTGGCAGTGGGAGGATTACAGGTTTGATCCACTATGATCCAACATGTCTCGTTGAGCGGACCTTCACTTGAACCATCATCTTTTGTTTTTGTTTTTTTGTTCCTCCTCTTGACAGTCATTTGCTGCCACTTGTGATTCTGTTCAGTTTCTTTCTCCTGCTGATCATTATAGATGTAATATCTAACCTTATAAATGTAACTGGAATACATTTTCTGTGTAGCATCTTGAGCACCTTCTATATATATCATAATAGCCACTTTTCAGTAGGTATTGTAGTAAGGATGTAAGCAATTAAGTCCACAAACAAAGTATTATTGGTGGCACTGCAAAGCTGTTGAACTTGTCTCGAAGTAACAGGCGTGGATGATAATGAACCTCTGTATTGGTCATTCATGTGCATAACATTCTCATTGGCTGAGAAAGATCATAGCAGTTTCTAAAGATCAGAGTTACCGATACTTGAAAATAACCTGTAAGGGTCCCCCTATCATTTAGCTGGGAATTAACTTCCTGATGTGTTGCAAGGGTTGCATGTTCATCACCTAGAAAGAGATGATGTTTTCTCTATTATATACCAGAATGGTTTACAAGTTTCAAAGTCATTTCAATCAGAATCCTTAAACAAGTACTGAATGTCGATTTTCATGAGCTTGATTGGCATCAGGATCGGACGAATAACGATAGTTGGTTATGGAATTCAACACTGCTCTCTCCAAATCCTTAGCTGATCTTCTTTTCACAAGGGGGACAATGTAATCCATTACCACTAATTACTTGTTGGAGTTTATTCTTTGTTGTGATGGAACATTCAATGTAATATTGTAGTTTGTCAGATGAAGATACTTGACAACAAAATAACATGTCGAACCACCTGATTTATACTTCATATTGGACATTTTTATTTCAGTACTGCATTTCAGTTGCTTCAATTTATACAGTAGCTAAGGAAATTCAAAACAAGTAATACTTCAGTGCAGAATTAAAGAGCTTGATTTCCCAGGTGAAAGTCAGAACTTTTGCTCTGATCCTGGACAGTTCATGAAATCAAAACACATCGATATTTCTCGTCCGATGATAATGCAAAGATGAACAAATTTTACTTGGTCATTTCCCCCTAATAGTGTGGCCAAAATTATTTTCTGGTTTATGACTTGTAGGTGTGATTGCACCATCAGTAACCATAAAACATCATCTTATATCCTGCAGCATGTACTTTAGTATTATGGATGACTTGATATTGGGGTCGACAGGTTCTGGAAATCGAATATTTTCATCCCCGTGAACTCAGTAAGCAACAATATTGGCATCACCAACAAAAGAAAAGGAGAAGAATATAGATTTCAAATGATCCTGCAAATAGGCAGCCTGATATGATTCTCGGTTATGTCAGCGATTTCGTCCACATGGAACCAAATAAAATGCCAGACTTTTTTGTATTTTCATGACTCGCGCATGCAGCCATGAACTGTCTGTTGGCTGTTCCAACCACTTTCCTTGTATTCCTATCTTCGGTTCCCTTCCGGTACAAGTGAACTGCTAGAAACGGCTGTAAATTAGTCGACCAATGAGTTAAGACTACGATGCGATGGTGTAATATAAACATGTAACATAAAATCAAAAGCAGGCATTAAAAGATATAAACTTTACAAAAATTAATGACTGTAGAATTAAAGAAAAGTCTCTTTTGGTTATAGCCCCACACCATAGCTGTTTTGGAAATATGCCTTGCTTACACTTTGTTCTTACTCCATATACTTCTACTAATTAACACGCAATAATCATCTTCTTCTTTTAATAATCTCATGCCAGTTAAGAACAAAATGTGTTACGTATCTTGCAGTTTGATTTAATTAGTATTAAATGAGGTTAAATTATTGAACACTATGAATTAATTATTAGACTCGTTTTAGTAGATACCTTTGAAAATCATAAATTATTTGTAATATTATATTGAAGTTGATTGTTTATTTTCATGGAATCAAATCAAAATCTAAAAAATGCAGAGACATGGGGAGTGGGAAACTGAGATGAACCATCTCCTAAAAGTGCCAAAACTTTGCATCCCAAGCCATACTTTGAAACAGAAAAAGTCTTAATGTTCTCATTCCTTACCAGCACAGCTGTTCGGTCGGGTTTTCAAAGCGTTTGGTTAGAAGATGACTGTAGTCAAAAGCATAAAACCCGGTCCAATCATTTCTTATGGTGCTGACCTGTAGTCCACACAACTCTTCCTGCGGTGCCAGACTATAAATAAACTGATGACCAAACGCTTTGCTTGTCACTTGCATCTCTCTCGACTCCACACAAATGGCTCTCTTTCTTAGCTTGCTGTTCCTTCTCCTTTCTACTTCTGCTTCTGCTTGTGATCGTTGCCTGCACCGGTCCAAGGCTGCTTACTTCTCCAAAGCCTCTGCTCTTTCAGGTTCAGCTGCAATGTTCTTTTTCCAGCAATTCGATTAACACCCAGAGTTGTTTTCTTGCTTTAAAAACGAATCTGAATATGATCCAGATTATATTTATGTGAGAAATTTAATGTGAGTTTGATATTTGCAGCTGGTGCTTGTGGATATGGTTCCTTGGCATTGGGCTTAAGCGGCGGACACCTTGCAGCCGGTGTTCCCTCTCTTTACAAAGATGGAGCTGGTTGCGGTGCTTGCTTTCAGGTTTGTTTTGTACTATAATTTATACAATGAGCGGTTCAGTTTCCATTTTTATCTGTCATTTGAGTTTGATTTTCAACGTGTTTTGGCAGATAAGGTGCAAGAATCCAACCCTGTGCAGCAGTGCAGGAACCAGGGTCACAATAACCGATCTCAATCACAATAACCGAACAGACTTTGTTCTTAGTAGCAGAGCTTTCATGACTATGGCAAACAAGGGCAAGAGCCAAGACATTTTGAAACTCGGGACTGTCGACGTGGAATATAAAAGGCAAGCAATAATCAAAAACATTTATGTTACAACCACTACATTAAAAAAATCATGGCAGTTATAATTATGTTCTGTCTTTTATTGTGTGAAACAGGATACCTTGTGAATACAAAAACCAGAACTTAGGTGTTAGAGTAGAAGAATCAAGCCGAAAACCGAGTTACCTGTCGATTCAATTGTTGTACCAGGGTGGTCAGACAGAAGTAGTAGCCATGGACGTAGCTCGTGTGGGGTCTTCAAACTGGAGTTTCATGAGCCGGAAGCATGGTGCAGTGTGGGACACAAGGAGAGTCCCTACTGGTGCTCTGCAATTCAGATTTGTGGTGACTGGCGGTTTCGATGGGAAGTGGATATGGGCCAAAACTGTTCTCCCTGCTGACTGGAAAACTGGACTTGTTTATGATTCTGGTGTTCAAATCACTGACATTGCACAAGAAGGTTGCTATCCTTGTGATGACAGCCAATGGAGATGAGATTGATGGCCGATTATACAGGAAAATGATTATATAAATGTATGAACTTTTCTTTGTAATTTTATAGGTTATTCTTCGAGATGTCTAACAATTTTCCACAATTCTATCAGAATACAAGGCTCTATTGCTCTTATACAATCAATTTTATAGGTTATTAAAGAAATCATTTATTCTCTAAGCTTACTTTGCTTGTTTTACTTTAAAATAATAGATTTAGGGTGTAAGATCAATGTTTATGGCTAGATTTTAGAGAATTAAATATATTTTTTAGGGTAAAGATTTATGATGTGAAAATTAAATTGAATTTATTTTTTAAAAATTTTTTAGTGTGAATAAGTATTAATAGCCGATTGATCAGAACTGCTCATCTGCTCTCAACTCATGTCTCGAGTTCAAGACCCAATAGAAATATCCCTTTCCCTACAATCTTTTTATGGTAAAAAATCATATATTGGGCTTAAAAGTTGTTTTTAGTGTAAAATGTTTTATTGGGTTAGATAATTATTAATTCTAAATTCATGTGGAAGCCCAAATGGTCGGTCCAAAACAATGTGTATTCCAAACAATTAAGAGAAATGGAGAATAAAATGTGACCTCACACATAAATTAAAAGAGAACAAAAGAAGCATTTATTTTGCAAGTGACAATTGACAGGAAAAACAAATAAAAAACCAAGCACAGACCATTAAAAATCTGGCAATTATAAATTAATATTCCTTTTTATTACTATTTATTTAATTAAATAAATAATCTCATTTAAAAATTATTTTTTTGGAATTCATGTAAGATAAACTTATATCTTATAGAAAATGAATTTTAAGCTTAAATTTTATAAAAGTTTTATATTAAAAACACAAAATACTTTTGTACTAATTTATTTAATACAAAATTTATATTTTATTAAAAACGAATTTTAAACTTATATTCTATAAAGAAATTATTTTCTCTTACATAAATAATTTAAAATTCATTTTTTAAATAATCTAATATAAACATTATTTTTCTAATTAAATAATAAAAATGATATTGATTTAAAATTATCTAAAAATCAATAACACCAGAGAAGTAAATAGTATATAAATAGAGACGGCGCAGAGCAATCATTGCATGCTTTCTTTTCATTCATAACTGTTTCTGCATTTAGAGCTTATATATATATCACATGATAAAGTTAGGAGTCGATTAGCTTGGTATGAAAAGTGCGGTGAAAAAGTATAATAATTATTTTTTTAAAATCTTTGGTTTAAGATATATGTATTTAATATTATTGTTAAAAAATACTTTTAAAAAAATTAATAATTATTTTAAACATAATGTTATAAGTTAAAAAATATATATTTAAATGATAATTAAATTCTTTTGTATTATAATATTAACTTAAATTATGATAAAATATAAAAATATTAATAATGAATACATAAATTATTTTTAAAAAGTGTTTTTCAGAATAGTGCTTTTTAAAAGTTTTTTTTTTAATTTGACATGAATATATATAATTTTAAACTAAAAAATAATTTATGTTAAATATAATTATGTATTTTAAAAATTAAATTATAATAAAATATAGTAAATGAAGGTTAAAATTATAATATGACTCTTAAAAGCATTTTTTCAACCGTAAAAGCTAAAAATTTTAGCTTTAAAGTTTGGGTTGAAAAACACTTTTCAAACATAATTTTTTCTCCAAAAGTTAACTGTTTAATATTGCTTATGTGTTTTAAACCAGCTTTTGAGTCAAAAGCTGATTTAGAATGCAATGCTAAAAGCAGTCTAAGTTATACTATATAAAATTTTGGAAAAAAAATTAATGTAAATCATGTGTTTTTATCGTATAATGATCTAAAAAATATGTAAAACTTATAAAGAATTTTATATTATTATTTTATTTATTTATATAAAATTAAATTATATCATAAAAATTATTAATTTTATATGATTTTTAATTGTTAAACGAATAAAATAAATAACTAAAATTAATAATAAATTATATAAATATTATTATTAAAAAATAATTCCAATCTTCATTTTTTTTTCTTTTAAGGATCCAGAAAACATGAATTATATTATATGTAAGCAAGTGGAAGTAAATCATGTTGACACGTGACTAAAACATCCCTTAACTAAGGTTGCAAAAAGTGTCAGAACATTAAACAGAAACGTGCTATAGATGAGAAACCAAATCTCTACTGTCCTACATATGCAGCTACAGGGAAGCCTCGGATCAGCCATAGACTCGTAGCCTAAATCATTGACCCTAATCCAAAATTTCTCCATCAGCCTCCATTGGTGAATTCTCCCCCCAACCTGTATACCTTCCTTCAGGCTTCAACCATCAAAACCATAGGCAATGCCGTGTGAGTTTCTACCTGCAAAAACACTAGAGGCTGCTTGCTGCTACTGCTACTGCTACTGCTACTGCTGCCCCACCACCAAGACTTGGATTTCACTTCAGGGTTCTTTCAGTTTACCAATTGCCAGTCCAACATTTTGGACTTACCATGTTACCAAAGACATTCATGTTATGTTAGTACAGAACCAGGTTGATGAAACATTGGAACATTACCAAAGCAAGAAAGTAGTGTCAAGTGTGAAAGCTGAAGCTGACAAAGTTAGGAAAGTGTGGCCATAACTGTCGTTGATAATAAAATGGCAAAAACTGTGCTGTCTGTGGAGTCAAATCCTTGCATTTGTCTTACTCATATGGCCATTTAAGACCAAAGGGTAGAAAAACCAGCTCATTAACTATCATTATGATGATTAAGAATATGACACTGAGCAGTATGTACTTCCATTCCAATGTTCACATTGATCAAAGTAGTAAATCATTATGGTGATTAAGAATATGATGTAACCTTTACCATCCGATTTAATGAAGTGAGAGTGGTTGTTTATGCTTCTTTGTATTATTATGAAAGTGAAGCTTCAAGGAAATCCCTGAACTTTTTTTTATGGTGAAAGGAATGTTTACTTGCAAGAGAGAGCAATTGCTTTTGCCTTTGCCTTTGCTTTCGTGTGTGGAGAAGAACTTAAATGCTGGTTGCAGCAAAGAACCGGCTTTTTGGCTCGTTGGGGATGAAAATGAAAACCCATTGCTGTTGCAGATACCCTAAAACCATAGCTTTTCATATCCTTATCCTCCTGTTTCTTTTCAATTAAAGTTGGGATTTTTAATGGCAAATGATATAGTTTAAGCTCACAACTAATTTACTCAGTCTTCAACTGGCTAAGGATTTTGTTACAGTATTTGCAACTACATGTTTGTTTCTGGCATCATGTTGACACTGGTACTGGACACTTTTTGTATTGTCATTACATGCACATTCACTTCTTTCTATAGCCCTTTTGGCTTGATATATATCTAGTATTCTCATTATTTTATTAGTTTTTAATATTATAAATAATTGTTTAAAAAGTTAGTAAAATATTTACAAATACTTGTTCTTTTAGCTTTCTCTTAATGTTCTCTCCACGAGTAGGGATGTAAAAAACTGAACCGACCTGAAAACCCGATTGAAATCTGTTCGAGTTATAACTTAGTTTGACCTGGGAATATAATGATTCGAACTCGATCTGTATCCGACTGTTATTGACCTGAACCCGAGTTGGACTTGTTACTATAGTAACCGAACCCGAACTATATCCGACCAAGAATGACTCGAACCTGATTTCAACCTGTTATTGTGGACCCTAAACCTGACCTACATTCTACTGAAACAAACTCCAACCAGAGTCTGACCTGGCAGATAACCGATATTACCCAACTAAATCAACCCGAAACCTGATTTTATCCGACCTGATAAATGACCCAACTTGTTTTAAACCCGACCTGTTATTGACCTGAACTAATATTAACAATACTTAATATTTACATGACATATAATTAAGTATATCTATAATTTGATGAATTTAAAATATTGATAAATATAAATAATCTTAAAAAATAAAATTAGACATGAGAATTAATTTAGGGATTAATATTTAAATTTAGTATTACATGTTTAATTAAATTAATTTATTTACTATTTTATTTAGTTTTAATATAGTTAATTTTAATTATAATTTTAAAATAATATTTCATTAAAAATTATAATTTTAAATTAATATTCTATTAACAATTATAATTTTAAATTAATACTTAATTAAGTTAAATTAATTTATTGAACATAGATTAATTAAACTAAATTAAATATAAAAACATAAATTATAAATATAATTAAAAGAATTCTAAAATTAAATATAATTTTTTAAATTAATATAAATTATGACTCAATTAAATTAAACCAAAATAATTGATAAAAAAAGTGAAAAGATCAAATTTTAGAGGGAATTAAGCCACTTATTTTTTAAGTTTAAGATTAATTTACTTTTAGTGTAAAAATTTTGAAGGTAATAAAAAAGAGCAAAAATTTTAGAGGAAAAGAATTAAAAATAAATTTTGATTATTAAATAAAATAGAGGGAAAACAAAATTTTGGAGGGAATTAATATACATAGTAAATTTTAGAAGGAATTAATATATATAGTAAATTTTGGATTCTTATTCTTCTTCTTATTATTATTATTATTATAAAATATATTCAAATAATAAACTTACTTGTCTACTACACTTCAAGCGTAAGTTAGACTCATCAGCAACTAGATTTTGTCCTTACATGACATCAAATTTAAACGGAGCATTCATAGCTCGTATACGTGACTTAGTCACTCTTTTAGGGTCAGCAAAATCATCTGGCAATTGATTTGCTAAATGAATTATCCATTGAACTTATAGTTCACATTATGTAGTACGTGGATCAAAAGAGAAAATGATAATTCATTCCAACTTATTTTTTTCCCCAGCTATTTATTTTCTCCCCCCTAATGTTGGGTAAACTAACTCATTAAAATGATAGTCAATAAATCGGGTTGCAAATAAATTCTCTATCAGAAGCTCAAGATATTTAAATTTGATACATATTTCCAACAAAACTCATCTTTGTGCGTTGTGGTGGAGCAATTAGAACATATATCACATACACAAAAAAAAATCTAAGATGAGAAATATTTGGTTTCTGACCAAAAACCATTTGTAATGAGGAGAACTTATGATTATTTGTTGGCTTGATGCGAATTTGTGATACTAAATATAAAATTACATGTCTTCAATATTATCAAGACTAGTTGTCTTTAGAAAATAATCTGGAAAATGTGCTCGTAATTTTATCAACTGAGCAAGTAGCCTCGCAAACACCAAGTTGCGGGTTAATAACAAGGATACATATAACCATCTAGTCGATGCATCGATAAAAATCGTAAAATATCTAGATAGACTTTAAGAAAGGTGTATGAGCCCATATATATCACCTTGTATCCGTTCCAAAAAATTAATAGCACTCTATCTTAGATGTTGATGATTGAATAATCAAATTGCTTTCATAGCAAGTATTAAGAAAATCTTAGTTCTTCAATAAATGACCACATGAAAATGTCTGTAAATTTTTACATCATAATTGAACCGGGATGGTCTAACCGGTCATGCCAAATAAAATTATCAGTAAACATCTAGTTTACAATAGTATGAGCTTCAATTTGTACTAATTCTTATGTAGTACAATATGAATGACAGTGCATGTAATTTTGCCAAAATTTCATTATTGCCTTGAGTTATACTCGTAATATTGAGATAGTCAGCATCCCCTTGACTAATATTCTCAATATATTTCTGCAAATATCTTTAAAATTCAATAAGTCTCTTTGCGACTTTGACGAGCATAATGCACTGTAAATATGAGATAAACTCTCATTTGGCAATAACATATTTGCTCAACGAGCATAATGCACTGTAAATATGAGATAAAGTCTCATTTGGCAATAATATATTTGCTCAATCGGAGCTTTCTTTGATATTAGTATTTTCGGATATAGTACTCATATTATTCCCTTGCATTTAAAATGAGACAATATGCATAATTATGCACCTTTTAATACGTGCTTTATTTCATTCACTTCTAGAAATGAAAAATATGTGCTCTATACCATTCATTTCGGGGAATGGAAAAATATTAAAAATAACACATCATATCAAATCGAATCAAAGATAAGCTCTCAAGAGCTCTTCCGAAGCACAAATATTTTAGTACTTTGAGATATAGTACTCATATTTCCCTTGTATTTAAATGAGAAAATATTTCTTATGCTTAAGTATTGTATGAGTATTTGCACTGTCTGCTAAGTATAAATTGTCATAAATTATTGCATATTTTATTCCGGAAGTAATCATATTCTTTTAAAAGAAAAGTTAACATAAAAGATAAATAAATAATATATAAAGTAAGTTAATACAAATAAATAATAAATAAATTAACATTAAACAAAATAAATTAAAGATCAATTATTCCTTTTAGAATTTATAAAGGAAATAAATGACGAATTATTCCCTTCAAGAGTTATGAGAAAAATTATCAATATCCAATTGAGTTGGATCAATAACGTCATTATTTTCGCCACAAAGAAAATCTGTTTAGATTTTCTTTAATTTATCATTTATGATTATGAATAAAGTCCATAATACTTCGGCGTTTGACAAGTACAAGATGAATGGTTTGTACCATCGCATTGATAACATAAAGATTTTGATGTGATCTTTATCATTCTTGTCATCATTATAATTCTACTTCTTGTGGATATAAACATTCTCAAAATAATCATCTTATCCATATCTATTTTATGATCTCAATCGTACCACAATTACTAATGTGGCATTTATTCTTTCTGCTATAAAATATCACATTCACTTAAGGGAATGGAGCGGAGACTGATAGGTATTGTAAACCCTTGTATGATATTGTGTCTGTAAGACAACATTAATGTGTGAAAAGTAGAGTATATTTTTCTAACATATCCTCCTCAATGATACTCTGACACATAATTGAGTTTTATTCACTAACCATATAGTGAATTATCACGTTTGCATTCACTTCAAGGAATGAAACAAATTCAATAATCGCATGAAATAAACATCATGATTGCATTCACTTGAGGGAATGACATAAATCAAATAATCGCATGAAATAATCATCAGCTTGTATTAACATTAAGGAATGTCATAAATCCAATAATCGCATGGAATAATCATCATGCTTGCATTCACTTTAAGGAATGATATAAATTCAATAATTGCATGTAATAAGCATCATGTATGCATTCACTTCAGGGAATGCCTCCCATAAAAATTCTTTGATCAAGACGATTTTCGTAACTTGAACTTGGGAGAAGTCTATAGTCGAATTTTCGACACAAAAAAATATTGCTTCCAAGCAAGTATAGATTTTATAATATTCATACTATTAAATAGTAATTGATCAACCGATATATATATTCAATATATACAAGGAACAAAAATTTAATCCTTATACGCGACGTTGTTAAACCAATTCACAAGGTCCTTTAAAAAGAACCTCCTTTGAGACCAGTAGCCTCGCAGAACAAGATGTCCAGCCAATATACTCGAATTAAACTAACATAACAAAGAACATATTAATTAATTAAATGTTTAATATTTGTTCTAATATCATGTAATACTTAGAACATGATTAAAACATAAACTTTCGTTATAATAATAAAATAAATAAATATTGATTATAAATAAAGACAAAAGAAATCTCAAATTAAATAAATAAAACATACCGAACTTTCTACTAATTTGAATATATGGAAAGTTTAATCACCAATATTTTATTAAAATCTTTTTCGGGAATTGTCGACAAGCATCACATGAATTGAGTCACTTTATCGCTACACAAACACCAAACAACAAAAGATTTTTAATAAATTAAAAATCAAATCAAAGATCAAGAGAGAAAAATAATCGGTAATTAAAATATAATTGAGGGAGAAAAACTTATCTTTGATTTATGCTAGTAACAAATTCTTGTCAATAACTCCTTTAAGATTCGAACGACAAATACCTCCGTTGGTTAGAGTCTCGTGCTAATAACGTGTTGTGAATAAAGTAAAGAACAAGAATAAATAAGAGAATAAAGATGAGAAACAAAAGAGAGATATTTTATTATATTCTCAAAGTAGGGTTGTGTATAATGTTTTGTCCAAAAGTCTATATTTATAAGTATAAGATGAAAACCCTAATTTCAATGGGTATTAAACCCTAATAATAAAGCCCATTAAACTTTAACTTAATATATGAATATCCACCATGAATAAATATATTTATAACAATTATATTATATATATATATATAATATTATATATTTCGTATTTCCATATATAACATCATACCATATATAATAATATAAATTCTATATATAATATAAATTTTATATATAGAATATATTTTATATTTAGTATAAACTTCATATAAAGAATATATTTCATATTTACATTTTTTAAATGTATTAAATTATATTAAATAGGTATAAATTATAATATATTAAAGTATATTAAAATTAAATTTTTTTACCGAATTTAACTATTATTAATTTATAATTTTTGCAATACAGTCCTTACAACTTTATTTTTATTTTAAATTGACCATTATTTTTTTTTAATTTAGTTTAGTATTTCTAATAATATGATATTTTATTTTATTAATGTTTATCCTTATTAATATGATATTTTTGTTTAGTTTAGTGGGTAATATTTATTTTTAATAGATTCATGCTAGTTAAAGACGTTAGATATTAAATAATTAATTCGAAATAAATGATCAATTATTCAACCCATAGTCTATCAGTTATTTACTTAATTACTTATTTGTATCGAACTCAAACATAATAATTTTAACTAATATGAATTTAAAACCCGAATTAATTTAACCTGAAATAAAATCGACTTGAAATGAATCTGGCCTGAAATACAACTGAACTGAAATGAACCCGACCTGAAATCTACCCCACCTGAAATGAACCTGTCAATTATCTTATTTGGACCCGAACCGTTGAACCCGACCTGAAATAGACCTGACCTAAAATAAACCCGACCTGAAAAGGATCTGAACTGAAATGGACTCGCACCCAACTCGAATCGAGTCAAAACATCAAATCAACTTGAAATAACCTATATCTGATTTTACCCGACCTGACAGTATCCGACCTCAAACTCATCCGAGTAACTGCTTGTACGTCCCATCCACGAGGAGAGTCTATAACTATAAATGAGGTCCGTAAGCAAAGGAGCATGTTTGCCCCCACACATCTCTCTCTCGTGCTCTCTTTCTGTTGGAGTCCACTTTTGTGTTGGATTAGCAAACAAGGGAATTGGTCACAGCATTGTCTGAAAATGGATACTGAAGGGAGAGTTGTGAAGTCAAGATTCAAGAGAGTGTGTGTTTTCTGTGGAAGCAGCACTGGCAAGAGGGAATGTTACAGTGATGCTGCTGTTGAATTAGCCCAAGAATTGGTACCTACCACATAATTCTCTCAAGTCTGTCTCTTTGTTTTATATGTTAGTTATAAGGGTTATTCATTTTTGTTGTTTTTGAAAGGTGGCAAGAAAACTAGACCTTGTTTATGGAGGAGGGAGCATTGGGTTGATGGGTTTGGTTTCACAAGCTGTTCATCAAGCTGGAAGGAATGTTCTTGGGTACATTTATCTATTTGTATACTTGTTTTTTCTGAGTACCATGTGTTCCATTTATTGACACAATGGAGTTTTGTAATGTTGGATGTTTAACAGGATCATTCCTATAACTCTAATGGGCAAAGAGGTGTGCAAATCAAAGTCCTATTTCTTTTCATATTTCCCATTTTACGACTTTTTCTAGCTTTTGATTGATGTCTTGAGATTTGAGAATGTCTGTTCTCTGTTGCCTGTGGAGCCACAGATAACTGGTGAAACGGTTGGGGAAGTGAGACCAGTAGCCAACATGCACCAAAGAAAGGCAGAAATGGCCCGCCACTCTGATTGTTTTATTGCCTTACCAGGTCCCATCTCTCTTTAAAATATAGTAATATCCATTCCAATACGTACATTTCCCTCCCATGGAGTTTACTCTCTTTGTTTTGTTTCAGGTGGATATGGAACTCTGGAGGAGTTACTTGAAGTGATAACTTGGGCACAGCTGGGGATTCATGACAAGCCTGTAAGCAATGAATTTGCCTACCATCTTTTGTTTCCAATGATGTTTTCAGTGCCCTTTTGGTTCCTTTGTTTTGAAACCCAACTTCTGTTTCCAAAAAATTCACAGGTAGGCTTGCTGAATGTCGATGGCTATTACAATTACCTACTGACTTTCATCGACAAAGCCGTGGATGATGGCTTTATCAAGCCTTCCGAACGCCACATCATTGTCTCTGCACCAAATGCCAAAGAACTGATCCAGAAGCTTGAGGTGGGTTATTTATTGCGTACAACTGGTATTCCCTTCACTTGTTATTTTTGTCATCAAACGTTTGTTTGCTAACAAAACGAGGCTCATATATTGAATAGACAGTCTGGTTTTTCTGTTAAAAGGTATCTCTGATATTACTTTCTTGGGGTCCTTTTTTTCCAGTTCTTTGTTTATTTTTAAATGGTGGCACTGGTTTGTTTTGATTAGGAGTACGTGCCTGTGCGTGATGGAGCCATAGACAAGGCAAGTTGGGAGGTTGAGCAGCAGCAAGTGCCGCAACAGGTGGGGTTCAATGCCACTACTTTGCATACTCAGGTCGCTCTATAGTGGAGAAACATAGTGGAAATCGAATAAAGATGTTTAAGCTATATGATTTTTGGGTCAAACACTTTACCATATGGTAAGGTCTGAATGACAAGAAGATGAAAGATAAGACAGTGACAAAAAGGGTGTTTTTTTTTTTTGTGGGGTGCTTATTTCTAAGCTCTCTAGTTTGGGTATTTAAGCTAGTATTCTGGTATCTACAATCATGTACGAATATCATACAAAAAAAAGCAATAAATCCAAAAACCAGTAGCTTTTTTAGTTATATGTACGTTAATGCACAAAGAGCATGCATTAGACTTGCTGAATGTTGATAGTTTCACAACTTGTTCTCTTTTGTTCTGTCAGTTTTTTTAAGCTACTGTTATGGTCATGGTGAATGATGATGATTTATTCATAAACAAATTGTGTCTGAGATTGACCAAAGTTTCTGAAGTACATTACTGCCACGAGCTGAAGCTTATTTGCAAGTACTACAGGGAATTCTCGAACTCTAGCTGGACAATAAGACTAAAAGCTATGAGCATTGAGCATATAATTTCAATTAAACTGTATACAATAAGTTGAAAAGTTGACAAATGCTGGTCTAAGAAAAGAGTTTCATAGCCTTTGGCACGGATGGGACATTTAGTGGATAGTTTCATATGTTTTTGTTTGTGATGTGATGGTTCCATGAAATTGAGTCCTTGATAATGAATGATCTGCCATAAAACATGCCAAGCTTTTAGCTAAACTTCTGCTCCAGACTAACATAGTAAACCCAACATAGTTTTTCATGGCTTCCATCTGGTTTTTCTCTTCTCTACTTGAACTGGACTCCGCTTGCAAGAGTAATGTGGTGAGGTTGGCGACTCTTGCCTGGTCCAAACAAGAAAGTAGTTTTAAAGAAATAGAGGGATTGGTTGGTCGGAAGAAGCATGTTATCATCAGGTTCAGGTTATGGGGAAAGACGACAACAACAGTTGGGGACCGGTTTTAGTTTTCCTACAGCTCTTTTGTGTCTATGGGGAAATTAAGACAATAATAATACAAATGGAGTGGTGGCCATGACCATGGCCGCCTATAAAAATTTATCAAAAGTAGACTCTGTGATAGCTGTTGTTCATCAACTCGATGGCAGAGAGGGTTAGTAGTTGCTGCAACTTAAAACCTGGGGGGACCAAGCTCCTTATTCCATCCAAAAGTAAACCATGTAGTAGTTTTGAATCTCTGAAAATTGCAAAATAGATTATACTATTAAACGAACTTGAAGAACTTGAAGCATATGGAGAATAAACTTACCTCCTCTTCTTTCAACAAAGATGATGAAACTGGAACCGTGATTAGCACCATAAAACAAGTTGAAGCAGTAAACATCAGTGTGCTAGAATCCTTGTTGTCCTTTATTTCTGCTTCAGAGGCTGAATCGAAAACAAGTCGGTGGTCACTAGTTTCGAAGTTAATGCACCAGAAAAGAGTAATGTGTGAGGTAGAAGAACAAAAAACAAACGAAATTGTGAATGTTGAAGCTACGCTCTATTCCTTCATTAAATCTGGAAACATGAAGAATGTTGAGAATGTGAAAAACGAGCTCCAAAACTCAGAGATGTGCAGAGGATGGTCTTGAAAGCTTCTACAGGCGTTTGATCAAAACTAGAGTCACTGTTCTCAACATCCTCAACTATTGAAATTTTGGCATTATAATTGTTCATACAAGTATAATTTACATGTATACAAATGTTAACCAAAAAATTATAGTCTTCTTTTCACAAAATTTGATCTCCTCTTAAGTTTCCACAATGCATGGGAGATATTAGTCATTTCTGAGAACAATGGCTAGTTTTATTATGTATATAGCCTCATTTATTTGGAGACAAGGGGTCTGCATCTAAAATTATTTTATGTAATTATTATTTAATCATTTTCATCAGCAATCACAAGACGTGCATGAAACTATAAATGTTGAATTTATCAAGTTTTTGAATAATTTCCTGATCTTCTTGTCATGCAGGAGGCATGCAAGATCTGCAAGCTCAACTTCAACGCATCTTGCCAACTTACAGAAGAAAATTGGCTGGAGTTTAATGATCAATGCAGGATTACTAAGTTGTAAGCTTAAATCAGAGGCAGCACTCCAACTCACTATTTGACATTGTTTCTCTACATAACAAAAGACAATAATTAATCAACTGCTAGTGTGTTTATGCAAATAGATACTAAATAATTATTAATTATTGTAATAATGGCTGGACATCTTCCTTGATCACAGTTTTTAATAGGCAAGTATGCGGTTAATCAATTATTAATCAATCAACCGACGAATGGTTTTAAACAGCAAAACAAGATCCACTTTCATATCCTTTGCTCCCTTTTTTCATAGCAGAATCGAAGAAACTCTTGTGGTTGACACTTTCACAGAATATAATATAAGCATTATTTATTTGCTTAAATGGTGTGAGATTTATAACTACCATGTGATTGTGCAAAACAATCAAAGTGTTATAACTTAAATAATTGTTTCAGTATCTTCAACTGGACAACAGGAATATTGACAACAAAGATAATCATAAAAAGAAATGACTAATATCTCTCATGATGTCAACGTGTTTGCTCTATAAGTCAACATGTATGTAACTTATGATGGGTAACATTTGGTAAAACAAAGTGTAGAGTTGCATTGTGGAAACTTAAGAGAAGAGATCAAATTTTGTGGGAAGAAGATTGTATAATTTTTTGGTTAACATTTGTATACATGTAAATTATACTTTTATGAACAATTACAATGCCAAAATTTCAACAGTTGAGGATGTTGAGAACAGTGACTCTAGCTTTGATCAAACGCCTGTAGAAGCTTTCAAGAACTGCTTCTAGATCTTGGATGCACATCTCTGAGTTTTGGAGAACATTTTGCACATTTTCAGCATTCTTCATGTTTTCAGATTTAATGAAGGAACGTAGTGCAGCTTCAGCATTCACAATTTCGTTTGTTTTTTGTTCTTCTTCCTGACACGTTACTCTTTTCTGGTGCGTGAACTTTGAAATTAGTGACCACCGACTTGTTTTCGATTCAGCCTCTGGCGCATAAATATAGGACAACAAGGATTCTAGCACACTGATGTTTACTGCTTCAACTTGTTTTATGGCGCTAATCACGGTTCCAGTTTCATCATCTTTGCTGAAAGAAGAGGAGGTAAGTTTATTCTCCATATGCTTCAAGTTCTTCAAGGCCTTGCGGATTGCCTTTCTCGCCGCCTTCCTAGAGGTTATATATTTCCTAACCTCATTTGCAAAGCCTTCAACCCCTCGTCTTCGGCGCAAAATTGATTGAAGTTCTTGTGTGCGTTCTTTTGTTTGCTGCAAGGCATCTTTAGCTGTACCGCATACATCAAGAAGCACAAGAGATCCATCCAAAAATTGTTCAACCAATTTCCTTTGCTGCTCTTGAGCTAGATTTTGTTGAGTGAGGGGCAACTGAAGAAACATATCAACATAGTCATACAAATCCTGAAGACAATTCAGTTTATCTTCTATTGATGAGGATGTAGAGGCAGATTGAGATGCCTTCAATCGGTTCAGATTTTCATCAATTTGTGAAGCGATGGGGTGTTGCTTCGAAGGCAAGCTATTTGATCGAGCATGGAAAGAAGGCTGGACATTCAAAGGGAAGGCAGCCATTTTCTTATGTTAGAGAAGAAAGAAGGCCTTGAAATTGTGTGTTTCAACTCAGTCTAGCTATTTGTTGTCTTCCCATTATCATCTGCTGAATATATCACAGATTAAGGGGAGACATGAGGAATCTCATCATATTTAAACATCAATTACAACTAACATGGACTTAATTTGGATTTATACGAATACCACGATAATGTTCATGTGTTGTCTCCTCTCCACTATCATATCTTAAATAACATAATACTAATACACAGGATGGTTCTAAGACAGTACACAGGCAATGTCCATTTTACACTGTTTTTAATTTTTCTTCCCTTATAATAATGAATCAATTCTTTCAACTTGTCAGCAGTTTATCATGTTACTTTCGATGTTTTTCTGCCAAAAGGGAGGCAAGATCTGCATACTTAACCTGTATACTATAAATTTATTTGGAAAGCAAGTATTTGCTGCAATTTTTATTTTTTAATGATGGGATGAAATACCACATTTTTTGAAGAATCAGCTGTCCCCTAACTGAAATACAGCTAAAACAATTTTCTATAATACAACTTGTGTATGAGTTGAATCAACCATTGTTTTGGATCGAGATAATAGGAATCTTGACACTGAAGAAGATAATTCAGTGATCTTAAAGCAGAATCAACCTTTTTGAATTCATTAATGTCTAATCTTTTTGGCTTGTTCACAAGCTATTCCTTTGTGGTGCAATAGCTTAGTCACTAAAGACCAGCTGCCGGACTTCAATTAGTGTAACCCCTAAAATTTAACATAATTTCTTAGATTACAAGTTAGGGTTTACAATATTGTAACTTGATTCGCAAGATAGGTTTTTATGATTTAAATTAATATTTGTAAAAATTATTAATTATTTAATAATTTTAAATACTGAAAAGTTAATCGTAAAACAAAACATAAGGTTCAACCCATAAATAATAAATATTAATAATTCAGAAAATTTCAGGTAAACGTCCAAAGTCCTTACACAAAAATATTATCCAATAAAGGTTTATAATCCGTAAATAAAACTGTAAAACATACGATATTAAATAACTGAATCAGGATCCTCCAAGTACCGTACGTGAACTAGGTCTGAGATCTGAAACAAGAAACTGAATGGGTGTAAGCTAGGGAGCCTAGTGTGTCTGTAGTGTACAAATAACAGGATTACAGAACAGTGTATGCAGATGATATGAAGTATGCATGATATGCACCCCAACTCCGATCACCATCAGAAGAGTAAGTTCCCCACTGAACCACTCTAACTCCATCACACCAACAGAAGTGGAACTCGACCCGCAGGTGGAGCCATTGAGCAGAAATGGTATATTACAGGACCACTGAACAGAAGTGAATCAATCACTAACTTCCTCCATACAGAAATATTCTACCAGATGTAATGTAAAGTGCAGATATAAAATCAGAATGCATGCCTAATAATCTAACAGGAGGCATACATGACAATTTCAGAAGCAGAAATACGATGTCAGGATGATGCATGATCATATGAAATTTATCAGAAATTTATACACATGGAATAACAGAAGTAACAGAATTAACAGAAGAGAACACACCTGAAATCAAAGGTCAACGCCTAGAACGATGTCTACTGGACTCCGCTCTACCACTGGAATGAGCAGGAGTAGAACCTACGAGTAACAATTAATATTAGACACCCTACTATGCCACTATACCGAAGAATACACTAACAAAAATAAACCGATACTCACGTGCAGGTCCCGAATGCTGATGAACGGGTGGTCGTCCAGGAGGAGGAGGAGGTAGGTGCTCGGGGTCGGAATCCACGTCACCTGAAGCCAACAGAAACGATTTCAGAAACCACTAAAGATAGTCTCCAGATAAGACATTCGAACATAAAAGCCCTAAAAACGATACTTCGGGTTCGAATTTCGAAAAACGGACTGTGCCATTGAACTCAGGACGTCGAAAAACATAAAGTGAGATCGGGTTGGAAAAAGTCAACGCTGACGTCAGCATGGTCAACGCTGACGTCAGCAGATGACGTCACCAAGTCAATGCTGACGTCAGCAGATGACGTCAGCAGTGGCGTCAGCCGGGTCGGATCATGGGTCGGGTCAGGTTCGAGCTTGGGTTCGGACCAGGCGGCTCGGTCGAGTTGGGGTTGAACCGGGCTGGACCGGTCAATTTGGGTGACCCAGAGGATTCCAGATTTTCCCCAGGTCACTCACAGTAATTTTCAGACAAAAACCCCAAAGAAATTGATTCGAAACACACTCCTTTAGATTCAAAAAAAATAAACCATTTTCGATTTAAAATCAAATCATCACTCGGTTCAACCATCCTTCAACAAAAACCCATTTAAAACGAATCGAACAAAACAAAACTTAAACACCCCAAACTCAACCAAAAACAACCGAAACAGCTCCTTGTTTTCGGATTCGAATACAACAACACTGTAACAACAGCAAGAGGAAAACAATGAACCGAAAAAAAAAATAACATAAAATAAGGATGAGAAAGACTATACTCACCGAATAACCGATTGAAAAAAAAAATACTCCAAGATACCAAAAAGGAACAGTGCAGAGAGAGACAAAGACCCAAAGATATGACTCGGTTGAATATTTCAGAAGGGAAAAAAAACAAAATTCCCGAATTAAAACCAAAGAATTAAAGGAGAAATTAATCTCCATTAAAAACCGAAGCAGAAAACATGGAATGAAATCTGGAAATTGAATAAGGGTAAAACTACCCAACAAGGGCTTGGTGTTTTTGAAATTTTACACACAGACCCTAAAATTTTCAGAAATTATCAAAAAGGACACTGATTTCAAAAGTCAAAATCCCCAAATTCTAGGGCAAGAATTAGGGATTTTGACTCTATTTGGGGATAAATTTTGGGGTGTGACAATTAGTCTCTTTGGTCCTGAGATATTTATGGTCAATAAGTACTCAAACATGGAAGAAGTGACTGCTTCAACCTCCCATAGCAAGCTAACCATCGATTTCACCGCGTATTCTTCTTGCATTACTGATAATTGACGATGAGGTAGATGCCACATTATAATCACTTAATATGTTCTAATGTTCTTCCATCTGTGAAACAAGTGCGTTTGGTGTAGATGGAAGGGAGTAGCCATTAGAACGAGTGTGGTGAAAAGTTTGAGCTACCATTTTTCTTCTTAAGGAAATAGCTTAATGGTTGAATATTTCCAGCTATTTTCTATACAGTAGCAGGCATCATCAACTCAAATATATATCTGTTCAAAGAGACAAAAGGAATCTCAAATACTTCTTTAATCAGCCTTTTATTTTTGACTCAATTTTGATCTGGTTCTGAGTCAAAAACACTGTCAGCATTGTTATCTCCCCTCAACCAGCTCTCCAACTCAACACTGTACAATTAAGTTAATTTCATCCAATTTGGTCATGCACAAGTTAGCAGTTCAAATTGTATATTACAAATAAGACGAGTGGAACAAATAAATATTTGCACTTGTGCAGGAGCATATATTCTTTTCATTATTGCTAAACAAGAGGTCAGACAGGATCCGGTGAGATGACAAATAAGACAGTGGGACAAATAAATATTTGCACTTGTGCAGAAACTCTGATGAAGACATTGTCATTCAACTTGCAAAACTAGGACTTGATCCAATGGTTTAGAATCAAAATTTTGGCTTTAGTTGTATTACAACTTGTGTACAATAAGCATATCTTCGGTGCTGCTCTTGGGATAAAACCTGTTGAGTGAGAGGTAGTTGAAGAAACATATCAACGTATTCATGCAAATCCTAAAGGCTATTAGTTTATGACAATGATGATGATGTAGATACCGTCTCCGATGCTCTCAATCGGCTCAAGTTTTAATCAATTTAGGAAACAAGGGGGTGTTGCCTTGAAGGCAAGCTGTTGGAGCTAGAATGGTAAGAGGTAGTAGCCATTTTTCTTGTTTTAGAGAATAGATGAAAGACCTTGAAAGTTGAAACTGTATGCTCAAATCAATCAAGCTAATTTTTGTCTTTTCCTTGGCATCTGCTACATATATATTATAAAGGGGAGACAAAGGGAATCTCAATCTCTTCAAATCATGCATGGTTCTATACAAAATTTTGAATCTAACATGTGAATAATGTTTATGTTTTCTGTCAGTTTCAAATAAATAATGCAACCCCATTTCACCATTCTTGTTTTCTATGAATACTTTATTGGAGTCCATGCTAGAACTCTTTGGTGTCTATGTTGGTTAGGACATAGAGATCCATCTAACAACTCGCCAACGTATTTCTCGTCCTCGCCTTACTATAAGGCACGAGTGGGGTTGACTTAGTACCTTGAAAGCCAGCTTGGTCTGTCTCCTGATAGGAAGCACGGTCGTCGTGCCCTCGTGCATATATCTTGTCCGAGATTTGTTTCTGTTAGATGGAGATATGTTTCAGTTTTCAGAAGTGTGGCCATGCATTCATTTCTGTTCAGTCTTGTTGATGAATTTGATTTGCAGCACTGCCTCAGGTTTTTGGTTTTAGAGATGAAAAAGCCTATCTTTGCGCTTAATTAAAAGCTTCCGGACTACAAAGCACAATATTGAATATTGGGCCACCAGTAATTTCCTTAAAAAATCCTGATTTGGATTTCAACATTTCCATGTTGATGATTTCCAGGAAACTATAATTATGAGATTATTACACAATTTGTTTGATATTGTTCAGGCCAAAAAGAAACAAGGTATCAGGCTGATCAGTGATCAGTTCCTTTGTAGAAATCCAGGCTTGTTGCCCCACTTCTGTTATCAATACATTACAAGCCAGAGAATAAACAAAAAATGTATATGCTAATGAAAGATATAGATTTGTTCTTCAAAATTGTATTCATTTAGTATCAGATCCAAGTATATATACATGTATTTTTTAACTATATACAATGATGTACTTTTTTCCTTATAAAGTAATATAATTTTCTTCAGACTAGTCCCTATTGCCTATTGGCTAAGGATGTTGAGAACAGAAACTCTAGTTTTGATCAAGAACCTCATCAAGCATTCCACTCCATCTTCAAAATCTTGAATGCTTGACTCTAACTTCTGCAACTCAATTTGTGCACCCAAACTGTTGATTTTACCAGATTCTTTGGTCTTGTTATCAATGAGAGTGCACAAAACTGCATCCACTTTCTCGAATTCGTTGGTTTCCGTTGCTTCTCTGTCGCATGTTACAGGTTTGGAGCTCATCAACTTGGACGCCAAAGACCACTTGGTAGATTTGGATTCCATCTTTGTCCCACTGATATAAGAACAGAGGCATTCAAACACTTTGAAGGCAGCTTCTTCTACCACTCTTAGCATGTTAAACGTGGCTTCTCCGTCATTATCTAGTTGAGCAAATCCACTTTTACAAGCTTTCAAAGACTTTTTTATTAACTTCTTTGCTTTCTTCCTTGAAGCAAAGTATTCCTTAGCTTCATTTGTAAAACCGACTTCATTGCCTCTTCTTCTTCTCAAAACCGATTGAAGTTGTTTGGTATCTTCCTTGGCCTGCAATAAGGCATCCTTGGTGACGCCACACACATCCAAGAGCTTGAGAGACCCATTCAACAACTCGTTAACCTGCTTATCATTGCATTCTTGGGCTAATGACTTGTGTGTGGCGGGAAGTTGAAGCAAATTGTCAACCAAGTCATACAGATCTCGGAGGCAACTTAGATTTTGGGACATTGACAGAGATGATGAAGAGGCGGATTCGTCGGACTTTAGCCTACACAGATGCTCATCTATTTGAGTAACAAGTGGATGAGGCCTGGAAGGCAAGCTGTTTGAACGAGCATGAAAGTTGGATTTTTGGTTCAAAGCTGAAGAAGCCATTCCTTTTGTCTAAGAGCTAAAGGCTAAAGGCTTTGATGTTTACAATTTGATCAACTCAATGCACCTTCCCCTTCGACCCTCAGGCTCTGATCATATATATTGGGAACAGGGGAGACAAAAGGAATCTCATCTGCAACCTCCATGACTCCTAACGTGATCCTCTTCCAAATCTCAATAATTTTGATGCCGATGTTTGCTTAATGTTTCCAACCCACCCCAAAAACAATCTTTCAACAATTTATTTATACAAACATTTGTTTTACAGAAATGAAGCATTATTTAATATGCACGAGTGGCACTGTGCCTCTTGCTTCTCATATTGTATTGAACTTATGTTGGACAAGATTCCAGTGATGCACGTGCTGATTCTTCAATAATTTGCTAATTAAAAATGATAACTATGGGTACATACAGGGACATACAGCCTACAGGATTGCAGACGAGAAAAAGCAGCCACATTGCATGTATGTCAGTAGGTGTCACAGGTCTGCAATGCCGGTCGAACCCGCCATGAAACCTCCCTCAAACATGACTCGGAAAATTGTGAGAGGAAAAACTATGTTAACAAGGGAGACCAGACAAGTTGGAGTTGGACAGATTACAACCTAGTTACAACATTCTGGACGGTCTGTAAAAGCTAAAATGCATCTGTTGGAATGATTTAACCGGTAGCGATTCCTAGTTTTGATGCACTGCTATCCAATGCAAGAATTCCCATGCTTTTTTCTTTACTTGAACTTTTTCCCCATCAACGTTAAGGTGATAATTGGGCAAAATATAATTGCTTTTGTAAGAGATTGTGAGAATTGCTTCAGAGCCACTTTTGACAAGAAAGATCTGTGTTACATATGGCTGGACAGGTATAGCATATAATTTGCAAACATGCAGGGCAGGTACACACCATCACAAATGGGAGAAAATACACATTCTTTGCTATTTCATACAATTTCAATTTGAAATTCAACTTCAAACTCAGATTTTTACACAAACCTTTGACAGCCTCAACATGAAAATGGTACAGAAATGTAGAATCAAACAACACTATATTTTGTTCTCATGAACCCTTCACGACTCGTTGCTTCTTTTCTTCAAGTCCGGTAGCTTCGTTCAACATGTCTGCGGCATCTTTATGCATGTCTAGTTTAGCAAGAGCAACTGATTGCATATAGAAGGCAGTCGGCCACTCCGGATTCACAATCTGTGCCTGCATTGCATCTGCAAGGGCAGCATCTGGTTGATCGCAAAATAGATAGCACAGGCTGCGTCGAGCAAAAACAGTCGGGGAGACCATGGTTCCGACATCTATGAACTGAACAGAAGGAAAAGGTATACATAAGGCTTCCATCCCAAATCGAGAAGGTTTAATACTGGATTTGCTTTAACATTTGTCTCATTCCGGTCAAGAATAGCTGCTTGATAATATCATAACAGAATTGTAGTAAACACAAATTTAAAATTTTCAACAAATATATATCGGGAGGATAAAGTTTAACGTATGAACACCGTACGAGATAAGAAAAGGATAGATAAAAGGCAGACCAACAAACAAAAGATTCCATTTGTACAATCTCATTTGTCTTAAAAACTATTGAATTGTCAAGTCAATAAATAAGCAAGATGACAATCATGGACAAACTCTCAACCGAAGAACACATAGTTATTGACAAGTCAAAGTTTCGGAGTTATACCTGGGAGTAACAGTCAATGGCTGTTTTAAAATCTTTATCACGGAATGCATAGTCCCCACGCTTCCTAGCCTCGAGCATATCTCTCATCTGCTGGGTCCACTCTTGGAAAGATAACTAAAGCAATCCACCAACAATTATATGATCTTAGCACGAGTAAAAGAAAATGGATTTAAAGGATTCACTCAAACAAGCCTCACCTCATTCGTCCTTTCATCATCCTTGTAGTGATTCATTACCAATATCTGATGGATGGCTGTAAGGTCAAGTCGTGAACAAGCCTCACCCATTGCTGAAAGTGGACGCGGCGGTGTTGGTGGAGCTTCCTCATTTTTTGATATTCCAAGCATAACATAGGACGGAACCTGCAAACCAAGGGATACAATAATCAGAATCCAAAATGAAAAGAATGCTCCTCTGGTCTTCAAAAGCACAGCCACAAGGTCATTAGTTCCACATCAGTTTTTAGCTTGAGGATGGTTCGAGGTCAATTAATTCCTCATAAACTCTTATGGACTGAATACGTAAGTCGTAAAAGCAGCAATGTTCCTTACATCAGGTTTTGTTTGCAATGGAGTGAGTGTGGCAACAAGATTCTTCACACTAGGGCGTTCCCTGGGCTCATATTGCAAACATTGAGAGGCAAGTTCAACAACCACGGTTGCCTCATCTGTAGAAAATTTTCCCTCTAAATTTGATTCCATGAGGACCATGATGTTTTTACCCCGTATCATATCGAGGGCCTGCAAACATGCACAGCAGCAAGTAAAACCAAAGTTTTTGTAACCTTTGAGATTAATGTTGTCTCACGTTAGAACAGATAAAGATATAAGCAGTTGTTTAATAAGTAAAAAATGTGAATGCACCATAGTTGTTAACCTCATGAACACGTGATTTGAATAGCACGTTCCCATTTACAAGTATTGCAAGGAGCCATAACATATTCCATGATCAGAGTTAGTTCGAAATTGAAAAGAGAAAAATACATAATAATATGTATTGATCCCTTCTATCAAAAGAATAAGGTGCTTAAGTCCACTTACATGACTAGGAGGGATGTGCTTCCCACTGAGCAGATCAAGAAGAATGGTGCCATAGCTGTAAATAACACTTTCTGGGGTGACTCTCCCTACAAGAAGCATAATTTCGAGAAAATTCAATGACGAGAATCATGCAATTTGGAAAGAGAAACAGTTTTCATGTAACTCAGCACAATGCAATGACAGGTAAAGAGTTCACCATACATCCAGAAATGGTTTTCTATTTGCATAATAACAACCAGAATAACTCAACTCATCTATGAAAACACCGAAAGAACCAATTAACCATTAACACTGGAATCCATTTTCATACAAGCTTACCTCGAGTTCCCTGTTTGAATGCTTTAAAGAAACAAAGATCTCTAGGAGTTGCAACAGTAAGTGTCACAACTACAAGAAGTTCGCTAAAGTTGCAATCATAGCATCATTCATAAAGCTTACTCAGACTTCGCTGAAGAAAATCAGATTAAAACACAAAGGAAGAGAGTCTTTTGCCGGGAACACAAGAAGTGAAGCAAACCAAGTATGTAGAGTAACACTAGTAAGGACCAAAATAAATTTCAGATATGAGTAACAAGGTAAATCCATTTAAATTTGGACAGGCAGAAGAACAAAGAACAAGTATTTCATGACTGTAAAAACTAACCACTAGAAATAAATCAAAAAAGCAAAGAAACTACCATTTCTTAGATACTCAGGAGGTGTGTATGCAAGATTAGTGCTATAACTTCTCCCATCCCTGCTATTTTTCATCAGGCCGAAACATGAAAGACGTGGATCACCATCCTACAAGATCCATATAAAAAGACTTCAGTTACTGCTCTAAGTGGGAGTTAATGCCAGAATAAAGGAGGAAAAAAGCATACACATAATAAGAAGTCTTATATTCAAGAGACCAATACCTCATCAAAAAGAACCCTGTAAGCATTTAAATCATGGTATAATGGATGGCCCTCGCTACTACAATAATCTAAAGCTTCAGCAATGCAGGTAGCTACTCTTAAACGCATTGCCCACTCAATGGTTTGCTTCTCCCCTGTATATGTGAACAAAGTCTCAAATTTAGGCTGTGATAAACAGAAAATGATATATTATCAACCTAAAAGCAATTAGCTAACAAAACTTGCTAAGTAAATCAACCTGTATCATATAACTTATTAACTTATATGTTACTCTGAGTTCGTGGACATATCTTAATTAGTGCTAAAGAACCAGTTATCACTTATTATAAACCCCACATTTTTTGAAGTAGAGGATAACACAAGATTTTCTTGGCAATGACTTACTGATCATGTTATATTCTTGCTTCTGCTTCTGCATAACTTGTTTTTGTGCTTAGTATTAGGTCGAAAGCACAGTTTTGGAGAAAAAGAAATTGTGGATACATTTGTTTATTGTCTGGTAAAAGATGATAAAACTAGATCGAAGAAATGTTTGTAAGGGCTATGTTTACTATTATTTGAATCACATCTGCTTAGAGCAGCAAAAAAAATCAACATGTAATCTATCATATGCAATTCATGAAGGATTACAGGAATTCAATAAATTAGCAACAAAATCTGAGATAAACTGTTTATGGCACGAGCTAAGCTCAAGTTACACAAAGCATGTTCTTGGAAACAATTAGCAAGCACTTAAAATCAAGCCTGGTTATAACAAGAGCAAGAAATTCAAAAATTGAACAAGAATAAATGAAAAAAAAAGGATTCTTGAAGTTAAAAGGGAATGGAGAAACTGACAATGAAACAAATGCTTAGCAAGCGTGTCATTAATCATGTACTCAGCAACAAGCAGCCTTTCATCACCATCACAGCAATACCCTATCAAATTTGCCAGCCGCCTGTGTCTCAGCTTCCCTACTCCACATGCTTCATCCTAAAAGGAATTCCCAAAACCCACATCACATATCCCACCAATTATCAAATGAGAAAGGGCAATAAACAGAAATAAATCCAATACTAATACCACAAACTGCTTTGAATCAGGCCAAGCCGTCTTAGTAAACTTCTTAACAGCGATCCATTTCCTGTTCTGCAAACGACCTTTATAAACAAGGTTAGGAGCTTTTTCCCCACTTTCAGACACTATGTTGTCTGAACTGAAATTATTGGTGGCTGCTTTAAGGTCAGCCAAGGAGAACTCGGAGAAAGAAGGGACTCCATTAGCAACATCTGGGTCGGGTCCAGCACCCGGACCTGCTTGGTTATGGTTCCGAGGCTCCTGTTGCTGTTGCCGGCTCTGGTCTTTCTCTGGGTGGGTTTCTGTTACAAAAGATGATACACAACAACCCATAATTCAGTTTTGATTGAAGCTTTCCCCTTTTCTGGCTTTTCAGCACAGAACCATGAGATAAAAAAAGGGTTTTGGTTTTGACAAAAATAAGAATGGGTTTAGGGACTTCTAAGGGATTTGGGTTTCTGTCTTTGTTTCCATGGCTTCCTTGTTTTGGTTATAACTTATGTTACAGCTTTTCTTCCTATGACAATGGTTTAAGTTTAACTTGATGTAATAAACTAAAGTAGTTGATCATGTCCAACTTTTGAGACTGATATTTATAGTAGGAATCAATTTCTGGGAAATTACTCTTTATTTTCCTGTTAAAAACACTCATTATTTACATGTGCTAAGCCTTCTTTGGTGGAAGATTTGTCTTATTACCTGAAAAAATTACCAAAAAGAATCATGTCTTGTACTCTTGTTATTTTTGTTTTTTGAATGCTTTTCTTACATGTCTATTCGATATTCATTGACTGGTTGATCAAATCTTACATGTTTACTACTACTACTAATAATAGCATGATACAAAATCACAGAGAAAAAAAGCAAAATTAAAAGAATTTAATCCAACAATTAACAAATAAACATATGTTAAGGTTTATTAGGTATCAACAAATTAGTCCTTTTTACAGCTAAACTTGATCCATCAATATTTTATTAAATTAAGAGTTTTTATAAAAACTTATCATAAAAAATGCCTTTACAACTATGTTAGACCCAAAGTTTGAGGGCATCAAAATTAAAGAATAAGTTCATCCTTTTCCCCCATTTTTTATGATTTTTTTACTAACAGTTGTTTCCATGATATTTTCCTTAAAATGGTTCATAAAATAATAAATAAAATTATATTCAAAACTATTTATTCACTATTGGTCTTACAAGACAATAGACATTTGGGTTCTTGTTGTATGTTATACATTTTAATTCGAGTTTTGTCGGTGAGTATCCATGGTTTATTAAAATATTATCACGGTTCACTTGTAGGTTATATTCTTAGTATAGATTAACCATGAATCCCCCTGAGTTTTGTATATTCGAATCAAATATGTCCCTCTCGAAGGTTGCCATGTTGCAGGTAGATTTCTCCATTGTTCAAGTCCCTCCACAGGAACTGCAGGAAATTGTTCAATTGAATAGATCCAATTCTACTGAGATCTTAGTCTCATTTTTATTACTTGTAACTAAAAAAATGGTTGAAATCAAATTGGTTTTAATGTGAACCTTAAAGAAAAAAAAAGATTTAAGCATATAAAAGCTTCTGGTGAAAGCATATATTCTCCACCAATAGATGGCCTTATTTGTTTGCATCCCACCAAATGATGATAGGCCAGTGCTACTGCCAGCCAGAGCATAGGCGTCAAGGAAATTTCTTTAAGCAAGGAAAACAGAGATTAGGCAACAAAGGACAGCTTATTTGTAAGAGAGAGACCAAAATTGCCAGTCATTCTACGTAATAATTAATACCCTTCCCGTCTTGAGATCCATCGAGTCATTGAGTAATAAGAATATTTATATTATATTACTTTTATGAATTTAAATTCTGACATTTTGAATGTAATAATTTCAGGGGTCTTTATTTAAGTATATCTATCTCGAGACAGGAATCAAACTTTAAAGTGTTCAAACATGCTGGGACCAAGTTTAGTAATTTACCATAACATAAAAGACTTTAGTCTGAGAATAAAATAATAAGAGTATATTTAATGGATTTACTATTGACATTTGGGAAATATAAAAATAAAAGAGGGTGGTGGTAATGGTAGTCGGTTTGCTGCTTCGTTTTCTTTAAGGTTGAGACTGATAATTTTTAAAGATTTATGAAAATGATGGTTAGTTCTTTTATAAACATGGTGATTCACTGATTCTATCTGGCATTCATATCTACCATTAAATAAGTGTATTTAAATTGTGATTTGAACTTAGAAAGGGTTGGATTTATATGTTATTTCATTTTCTTTCTGGGTTTGGAATCTTGTTTGCAGTAACCATGGAAGTAACAGTTGTTGAGACATACTTCATCTGTCAAAATGTAAAAACATAGAATGTGTACTCACAGATGCTGTTCTCTGACATCTCTGTCAGGTTGGGGACAATTATTGTGAAAACAAAACATGGCATCCAAGTAGTGTCCCATCAGATGAACCTGACCATATAATTCAATCCCTAGACATTCTAGAATGCATGATAATACATTTTAAACGTTCACTGCAAAATTTTCTTTGGTTCTTCCCAACACTATTACTTGGTTGATGTTGCCTTCAATTTGCAGTTTGTACCACTCAAAACTGTCATCTATACAGAGATTAATGTGATTTAATTCAAGATGGAAAGAGAGAAAAATGCATTACCGTACAACATATGATTTGTGGGTATTCCTGCGACTTGCATCACTCGGAAATGCTCACAAAAAACTAAGTTTAAAGGCAGTGATCATGCAAAACTGATGGAGAATGAAATTACTCCCATGCTTTGGCTACATCGATTGCTTTTGTTTGCAGAAGCATACCCCATTTTATTCAATGGAGGTGGTGCGTGATGCCAAATACTATGGGTTGCAACAGTTCTTGTAGGCTCCAACAGTTCTCGGTCAGAAGGCTTTGTGATCTGCAACACTATGCCTCTGGTCCATCTTCTCTGACAGAAGAGCAACCGGCCAAGTTTTGAGTTACAGGATCCGTCTAACGGCCACTTAAGCTTCATTTCTCACACAGACAGACTGCAATTGTAGCCGCAAAATCATTTTGTAACGGCCCTATGAAACTCTCTCGTTCTCTTGAGCATTCCTTTCTTTAATGCGTAGCAAAAGCTCCTCGTAGGCTTCAGAGGACTCGGAACTGAACCTTTCCATTGCCTCAAAAATGCGTTGCAAGCTACCCTGCAAACTAATGTTGCTAGTGTCACTCTGATATACAACGTTTCCAGCTACTGAGAGACCATTACCATCTCCAGAGACCATAACAATTTTTTTATCCAATGCTTGGATCTCTTTCTGCAACTTTTGATCCTCTCTATCCAAGCTCCTAGCCTTTCTCTCTAAATCCTTATTGGCCATCATTCTCCGGTGCATTTCTGACTTATCTTGTTCCCAAAGCTGGAACATACTCATGGCAAAAATCCGCATGGAGTTGACCACCTCCCTTTCAGATATTCTATCCATTGTTTGTGACCACTGATTACATATCACGAATATGGGTGGTGCACCTACCCTGCTAGGTGAGAAGGGAGCTACTCCATCATCGGTCACCTCAGGTTCATAGAGAAGACATTTGAGAAGCCAATTATTCAAAGACCTGACATAACCCTTCTGCGCACCTATCCAACTAGCGAATCTTACAGTCCAACTAATAAGTTCATGCTCAAGCTGCAAAGTGGCCTTAAGATGATCATCGCTGACCTTTTTGCCAGATCCAATAGAACCTAAACTCTTAGCTTCTCTAATCACCTGACACTGACTATGGTGGCATTCAAGCATGCTTTTCCACATTCTGTTTAAGCTGGAAAAAAAAAGATTACAAGAAAACAATGTAAGGCACAAAAAGATAAATGCAAATGGCAAGTAAATATTGATTTGTGAACGATGAAAAATCGCAAATTCAGTACAATCAAGGTAATGATAACAATGAAAAATGACTAAAACAAGTCAAGTTAGCAAGACCAAATTTGACATCAATATCTACAGAAACTTGCTTCACTTCTCCGGCCTCATATCCAAAAATTTCAATGTCCTATAGCAATTAATCGGTAGAAGATGAATATGATCATTAAGTTTTCCCAGTTTACATCTTGAACACAACTACACGATCTCATAGAAGTGTATCTGAACATGTAAACTGCCCTAAAGTTTTGCATACCTATATATGATATATAGTGATGGAAGGAGCATTTTGAAATACTGAGATGAAAAGAAGCTTCAAACTCAGTCAGTGCTATATTGTATCTATATCACGTCTTTAATAGAGCATAAAACGGCACAGGCTCTTCACAAATTCCATCTAGAGTTCAATGGATATAATCTCAAGCACTATACTGGAAACTCAAATAGTAATCTTCCAACATGGTAACTACACATTTTAGGACAAACCACCAATTAGTAGATACCAATGTTTCAAGAATCCACTAGGGGGGGACGTGTCCTAATAAGTAATAACCGTAGTAGAATTTTTACTGTGGGCAGATTTGCTAACTCCTTTTCATTCTTTCTTTAACTCCTCATACCCTTTAAAGAACTCTCAGGCCAGCATCCCCCATGAATGACATTCACCTTTCATCGCTCTTCACTGTACACTTTTACAAGTTTTGACATCTAGGAAAAGACGTTCCTAAAAGAATACTAATGAAAACAAACGAAATGCCAAAGGAAAACCATTATGCAACCAATAAAAAAAAGCACCACTATTCCGATTAAAATGTCAATTAAAGATATCAAATGGAAAGGCCAAAAGTAAGATGCAATTATGTCATTTAAGAACAAAACACTCGTTTAAGAAGTTAAGAGCAAAGAGCAAGTATGTGGGGAATAAAGAATGGGATGGGAAAAAAAAAAAAGAATTAAACAAGAAGAAATAATACCCTTCAATCAGCTCATTCAGCAGTGGCCATAGCTCCTCATCCCTGATCTTATTAATTGTCACAGATATCTTGTCAACAACTTGAATTGCAATTCTTATCTTTGTGGATAGGCTCCTGATCGTATGCCGGGTTGAATCAACTTTTTTAGCTTCAGCACCCCTTTCATCTAGCTGCTTCAACTTGCGGCATTTCCTGTCATAAGCCACCCGCAGCTTCTCCTCAGCCTGCATTGCATCAAAAACTTCTTGTTCAGGAGAATCAGAAAGGTTATGAAACCACTAAAGAAAAGGCATAAAACTGCTCTTCATCCAGGAATAACCAAGTCACGGTGACCATAAAGTATTCCTAAAACAGGTGCAGAAACAACATAAGTTGAAACATAAACCACAAGATGTTATCCATCATTAATCACAAAAGTTAACATCATGAAGCCTTACAAAATAATATCTCGGAGCAGTAACTTTCAGAATATAAATCAAATTAAATTAAAACATCTGCATGTATATATAATTTATAGATGATCAAACTGAAATAAAAAGTAACCAAATGTAAAACCAACAATAATAGCCATGAATCAAATAGTTCACACGGCATTTTGTGATAATCATGAATCTGACGTTCAAAAGTAGATGGGTAATCGGCTGGGAATCGGGAAGAAACAGATACCAAGTTCAACAAGAAATACAACATCAAGGCACATTATACCTTTACTTCATTATAGAGTTTCTTTTCCCAAAGATACAACTTCTGCATGGTAGAGGAAAGGTTTTTCTGTTTCCTGGCCAGTTCTTCACTTAGTTCTAGAAAAGCTGGATCAGTATTGTCAGCCGAAGATGAAGACTCATCAGTCTTAGAAGTAGATGGCTGAGATGATACTAATGATACTGAAGGAGTGACTACATGCAACATCTTGGGAACTGTTGCATGAAAATTCCAAAAACCCATATCAATATAGCAAAAATCAAAACTTTCCAAATCCCAAAATGAACATGATGTAAATTCATAAAGATTATTACAGATCAGTAAAACAGATCAAAGCAATAACACCACAATACTGTTAAAATGTAATGGAAATCATTACCATGTTTACGCTGATAAGGAAGTGTTCCCACCTCAAGCAACTTGGCAATTTCACTCCCTGAATCAGAAGCTCTAACAAGCTGGACCTGTATTTCTCTAACAACCTCAAAAACATTCCTGGGAGGTCTGTTTGATCCCTTACCACGGTCCTCAGCGCTGTCATCACTTACAATTTTCTTATCCACCACATGAACCTCATATTCCACCCTATCGTTTTCGACACCAACACTTGGTCTGGTCTGATAAAGTGAAGCCTCTGCTTCACTGCTAACAACTTTACTAGCTTCATCTTCAACCGGAGACTTAGAATACACTTCTGTATCAACAAATTTCTGATCTCCGTGCATTTGTTTAACTACTTCATGGTGATAATTCTCATCTTCCAAATCAGGTATCCCTTCCGCTTCCCTTACCTCCCTCAAATCCCCACTCGGCGTGTACGGACGGTAGTAGTTTTCATAACTCCCAAAAGGGTTCAAAAAATCCCAAGCTGAAGTTCTCGGAGGTGAAGGTGGAGGTGGCGGCGGTTTCGGTTGCAGTGAAGACTCATGACCAAGACCCGGATAATAAGAATAGTTACTATAACCACTGGAATTTTGGTAACCCGGATAAGGATATGAACTAGAACTAGGATTGTTATTATTATTATTATTTACGTAAGAATAAGGATAAGAAGAAGATGAAGATTCACCCATATAAACTATCTCTTGAATCCCAGGCCTTTGTTCATAAACGACAGACGGCGTTGGCTGCTTCTTCATGAAATTCATATGCATAAACCCACCGGGGAAAGACCCGGTTTCAAAAGCACCATAATTGTGATAATTTTGTTCCAAATACTCAATATGATGACCCCCACCATCTTCATGCAAAGGAGAAGAATGATCAGAATGGTGCAAAGACCCGCCGGAGTCATCTGAATCAGAATGGAAGTGAAGATGAGACCCGGAATTCGAATGGGTATGGTGGTGAGAAACAGCAGCTTTCTTGGGTGGACTCGACCCGACTTGAACCAGATCCACCGCTTTACTTTTAAGCTTACTACGAGATGGAGAAGGAGGAGGAGACAACGCCGCCGATGAAGTTCCAAAATCATGGTCGACGAAATTGTTTAACGATTGCCCGAATAACTTCAAAGAAGCCGTATAAGCAACGTGAGCTTCAGCTAAAGCAAAACGTTGCTTAATCGCATCTTCTAAAAAACTACACCTTTCCCGACAAAGAGCAACTGCCGGAAGATCATCTAACTTCGAACTAGAACATCCCATATCTACCCAAAAAACCAGAAAGACAATAAAAACCCAGTAAAGTGTAGTAAATGTTTTACATGAAGGAAATGAAATAACGGGATAAAAGTGATTGTTTCTCGGGAAAATTTCAGGGTAAGAGAAAGTAAGGCAGACAAAGATGGAATCTTTGCCAACAGGGAGTATATCGTCGTGTTTAGCGGGATGGGAAAAAGGAGAAAACAGTGGTTCGTTCCTTTGTCTGCGTCGGTGTATATTTCTGGAGCGTATTTGCGTTGAATCGAGTCAACCGAGTGGAATCAAACAAAATTATGGTACAATTATCATTTTTTTTAAATACAACACATTTGATTTCTTTTATTATTTAATTCTTAGCTCAGTTTCGTAGCGCACAATTTCTTTATTACAATGGAATTGTTGGTGTAATTCTATTTTGAGAATGGAGTTCAAAGGTAAGAAAATCGAGAAGAACTGTTTGGTTCCATAGAAACTTTGTATATTGATGTTAAAGTAAGACACTTTAAAATATAATTTATTTAAAAAATTTATAAAAAATTATATATAATTTATATGATAATTTAGGATAAGAACAAGAAGATAAAGATGCAAGATAAACGTATATTGCATAATTTAGATTTAAATTTTAGAGAAGATAATATAATTTAAAGATTTTAAAATATGTATAATTTTATTAAAATAAAATTTTTAATTTTAAAATAAAAATAAAATTAATTGATTTATCGTATAATAGATCGATTTTTAAATAAAAATTGAACCTAATGAAATTTAAAACTTATAAAATATAATATCATTTATTTTACTTTTACGAGTTTATCAAAACTAATACTTTATTTGTTCCTACAAAATTTAATCTAATTTATTTTGAGTATTTTTTTCTTTTAAATACATATTATCATTCTTATTACGTACGTATATAATCACTCATAAATAATAATATTATTTTAAAAAATCATAACTCTAAATATAAATCCTAATATATAATAATAATAATAATAATAATAATAATAATAATAATAATAGTAATAGTCCTTAGAATCAAAAGTCCATTTTATTTACTTGTAAATTTAACGAATCCTTTGTGGTAGGTGAATAGTTTGTAAACTCTAACTATTTTTGGTGTATTTAATAAAAAATAATTAAAACAAATATTCCACTAGATCCATACTATATGACTTGGGAAATAAAACATCATTATTTATTTATTTATTTTCGTATATTTATACAAATCAATTTAATTTAAAAATAAAACATCATATTTTAACTTATAAATATTTTTTTATAATTTATTAAAAACACTTACTTGAGAATTGAATGTGAAACTAATAAATTTGTATATAAATAATTTATTATTTTAATTATTAATTGAATGACTCAAATATAACCTTAGTTATTATTGAGTGACCCAAATATAATTTATAACAATTGAATAACCTAAATATAATTTATTCATAATTTAGTGACCTCTGTTATAGTTTACCCAAGAAGCTAATAAGTATTTGGTCACTCCGCTCCGATTTTAGATTAGCATAATGGTGACCCAAACATAATTAATAATAATTTAGTGACCAAAATATAATTTTATTTATAATTTAGTGAACCTTATTGTAGTTTACCCAAAAAGTTAATAAGTGGAGTATTTGGTAACTCTGCACCGATTTTAGATTAGCATTATTTTTGCATGTAGGAATCTATAACATTTATTTTTTGGAAAATTCTACGACAGGCGTCGAACATGGTTGAACACCACTAATGTTGAACATTGTTGAATACCATTAAATTAATTAATAAAAATTTAAAATCTCAAGGACTCAATATATAATTAATAAAAGTGTGATAAACTCAACGTATTATTGATAATTATATGATTAGTCCTTTAAATTTTTATTCTTTATAAATTAATTTAATAATGTTCAGCGTTGTTCAACGTTAACGATGTTCAGCGGTGTTCGACGCTCGTTGTAGACTCGTCCTTATTTTTTTCCCTTCGGTTATGCACGATGATAATAAAACATTTATTATTGGTTATGGAAAATACAATTTTACCCCTTTATATTTTATTCTCGTAGATTATAAATTATATCAAATTTAAATTAAATTATTCTATATAAACTACTATAAAGTAAATATCACGTATGCCACTTATTCAGTTTATATTTAAAAATTTTACCGATAAATATATTAGATAATTTTTATATATATATTAATGTATTTTTTTAAATCCATTAAATGTTAACTGTTATGATCTATTAAATTTCTTAAAGAATAAGAAATATTAAGACGTTAAATCTTTTAAATAAGATTAAAATTTTGAATTATAATATTATAATTAAAATAAAAAATAAAAATATACTTATAATAAACTTTTACTATACTTAACTTAAATTAATTAATGTTTAAATTAAATATCAGTGGTTAAATCAGAAATATTTTTTTTATATTTTAGTAAATGAATCAACAATTCTATAAATGTGTAATAGAACGTGGTATCCAATGTGAGACTAGGGTTAGCAATAGCATTATTCTTATTATTGGTCCATACAACATTGACACATGACCAACTTTTTAGGTAGAAAAAAGGTTAGGTGCATGTAATAATGAAGAGATTCTCCCTATTTCTACTCACTCATGATGAAGTACTTTATGAGAAGGCTAGTAAATTGCTTACTACATTAACAATTCATACAAAAAAATTATATTTTGTAAGGTTTAATTAAAAAAATATTTAAATTATGATTTTTTAGAATAAATGTTTAAAATTGAGATATATAATTTGATAAAAAAAATTAAATATATATTTCAGATAAAAAAATTGACATTTATTTTATAGTTAAACTTTTTATATAATTAAACTTACGTATAGTTGTGGTGTATGAGTTTAGATTAGGGAAAGCAAAAGGTAAGACAATGGGTTGAAAGTGAGGGAATCAAAGAGAATATACGATAATAATTAGTTGGTCTAATGAGATGAGATATTTCTGATATTATAAATAAAATAATTTGGATTGAAAAGTATTACTAATAAGTTTATAATGCTCCATCTAAATTAATTAATTAATTTTTTTATTTAACTAATAATGATTACAGTGGTATCTGTTCTAGAAGATAATCTCAACCATTTGAGATTGATCGTTCAATCATTTTACTGCAAATACTAGTGTCCGAACCCGTAACCTTTAAAAACAATAACCGTTTTATTAATCATTTTAGACTAAAAAACTCGTGCATTTAATCAATTAATTAAATATAAAGGATTAAGGGAACCAAAATAGAATATGCATATGCACACTGACCCCACCCACCAATTTGGTTCAAAAGCTAAAAGAATTGTACACCTTTCCTTTATTTATTTATTTATTTATTCCACTTGCTGTAGTATCCTTGATAAAAAGAGAGTGTATCAATACCCTTTTCTTCCTATTTAAAAAGTTAAGAATTTAATCATAATGTTGTTATAGGAATATGGGAAAGTTTATAAGAATTAAAAAAAAACACATAATTTTCTCAAATATAAAAGAAATGGTTCATGAAAATTCCAACACACAAAAGATGTTATATGTGAAACTTTACATCGGTCCTAATGATAAAATGTGATATATTTTATTTAAATGATTTGAGTTTAAATATTAATTGTATACGAAATATTATGTTATTAAAGAGTAAAAAAAAATTAAACAGATATTAATTTATAATCATACTAATATATTAAAAAAATTATATGAATATTCTATACACGGGAAAAAAATGCAAGTGCCTTTATTTTAAGGTTTATATGATAAAATTTAAAATTTAAGATTTTAAAATTAATGGATTATAATTAAAATTTAAAATTTATAGATTAAAAATCAAATCTTTAATCTTATTATAAAAATATTTAAATTATGAAAAAAGAAAGTTATTTTTACCTCTGGTATATTAAATATTTAAAGTACAAACTGTAAGTCAGATACCCCAGTGGATATCACATGAAAAGATAGAATATTTTTAACGTATTTCAATGAGATTTGATTGGATTTATTTAACAATTCCTGCCAAGTTTTGGGCAAATTTAGTTTCCTTTTTGCATGTGAATGACACAAAATTAAAAAAAAAAAAAAAAAAAAAAAAACTCAAAGTCAAGAAGCTTTAATATATAGTTTTTTTTTATTGTTTTTATATCAGATCGAATTTAGTAATTAATTTTTTGTATTTTATTAGTTTACATTGCGGATGATTAAAAATAATAATAATAATAATAGTGTGCATGAAATAGAGTAATAAACTTGATCTTATTATTTTTTAAAATTTTGTTCTAGTAATTAAAATTGACACGCGTCGTATATTTTATTTTAATTGGTCAGTAAAATTAATTTGACCTGTCTTTAACTATTAAAAACTATTATTTTAATATTTCCTTCAAAATTTACAGGCTTCTAACCATTTTCTTGAGCCCCTCATGGTAACAGTAGCCAAAGCAAATTATTCCCTTACATTGCACGTTCCGATATTAATTTTCTTAAATTTGATGAGGGGATTTTAAATTATTATAATAATAACAATAATTTTAAAGTTAATAATAATAAAATTATTTAATACAGATATTGTACGGCCAATACATATTTAAACTATTCAATTCTTTCTATTCTAGGAATAGAGATTTAGTTTAGAAATTTAAGATTTAAAATTAGATTTTAAGATTAATTATTTAAATTTTAAAAAATGAAAATATATTTTTATATAATTTTTTGTTATATATAATAATAATAATAATAATAATAATAATAATAATAATAATAATAATAATAATAATAATAATAATAATAATAATAATAATAATAATAATAATAATAATAATAATAATAATAATAATAATAATAATAATAATAATAATAATAATAATAATAATAATAATAATAATAATAATAATAATAATAATAATAATAATAATAATAATAATAATAATAATAATAATAATAATAATAATAATAAGCAGCAGCAGCAGCAGCAGCACTCCATCCTCTCACCAATCCAAAAAGACAAGTTGGGATAAGATAAGACGGGCAAAAAGAAGGAAAAGGAAAAACACCCAATCCTACATGTTGTCTCTTGATTGCACATACAAATTCATTTCACATTGATGAATTTAAATAAAGAAAATATTATAATATATAAATTTATATAAATATTAATTTATATAAACTTTTTAATTTTCGTATTCGAAGATTTATGGATTCACTGATTAGATTATATAATATAAAATTTATAATTAGATTTAAAAATTTAGGATTGATCAAATTACGATGACAGAATCAGAATTTGGAGTCGAGAGAAAAAAAAGATAAATATTTGAAAGTGAAAGACAAATTCATAAAAATATTAAAATTTTTAAAAAATTAAATAAAAGGACAAAGGTGGAAAAATTTCTTCGAGGGGCGATTGTCCCTCTCCTCTCCCACTTAACTTTTATCATAAATAATAAATGAATGGATATTTTAAATATGTTTAACAACTCTATTTTAAATTTAAAATAAAAAATAAATTTAATTTTGAACAAAAAATTTGTATCATCCCAATATGAAAAAAAAGTATATGATTTGAATCAAACTTTCATAACGTTGATTGTGATAGGTATTGCCTTCTTCCCTTTGCCTTAGTGGTCCTTTAATTGAACTTGGACAATAAGTTGTTGGCTCTCATGTCAAAATAAATCAAGTATGCCATCATATACCACATAAAACTTATTCATCAGTCAAAATAAATTATTCAATAATCATTCCATCAATCTTTAAATTTTACTAATGAAAAGATCATACTTATTTTATAATATTGCAGTTTCTTCTGTATCGAATTCTCAAATTAAATTTAGATATATAATTTATGTTTGTGAATAGTTTCTTACAACGTTTAACTTTGATTTGTGGTTCGTGATGGTTAGGGACAGTGTCATATGAGAATCAGATAAAGCAATCGTACCCCCGAAAAATTTTATTTTACTTTTGCCCTCCTATTTAACTTTTTTTTTTTATTGTTTCCTCTTTAAAGTTAATTTTGTAGGACCAAATGAAATTTGCAATTGTACAATTGTGGACCAAGACAATTGAAGATAAAATAGACCATTGAGGATGTTGGGAATGACCCACTTCCTCCCACCATTTCAATCATTACGGCTACTTTATTAGTCCCGTGACAAAAACAAATTAGATAAAAAAATTTATCTTAAGCTAAATTATTATAATATTTAATTTAAATTAATCGATCGATTATCGATGATTAAGAAATTAGAGTTTTCTTCATTAATTATCATGACATGAACATCAAGATCTAGACATGAAATCCACATGGGGTCTACACTCTACAATCAAGCTTCAACCAAATAGAAAGCCTAACGAGATTTGATGGGTTTGGGCTACTTAGGCTTAGGTTTAGTTTGAGGTTGTATTAAAAAAAAAATCAAGGTTTCATAAAAATTAAAAAAAATATTTTTTTTAAAGTCAAGGTTTTGAGAGAAAATTACATGTTTTGGGTTGATTTTATAATTTTTGAAGTAAAAAAATTAGTTTGAGAAGCCAAACTCAACTAAAAACAAGGCGTTATTCTCAGACAATTCATGGTTTCATCCCGTTTGTATTTTCAATTCTTATAATTTTTCCAGAAATTATTTGTTATATACCAAGTTCGAGTCACGTATAGTAAAGAGGGTATAAATCGTTTACTTCCTAGTCGTGTCTTTATTGGTGTCTTCATTTTAAATTAATAGATTTAGAGTTTAAGGTGCAAGGTTCAAGCTTAATGGGTGTGGTTAGGATTTAGAAAATTAGGGGTATCGTGTACTTCTTAAAAGGTATAATTTAATTTATATGTTTTTTAGATCGTTGGATGATTAAAACGGATGATTTAAATTAACAATCGACTATGTAAAAATTATCACTTTTAACAAAGTAAATAGTTAATCTAAACCATCTGTTTTAATCATCTAACGATTTAAAAATATATTATATAACTTCATCTTATCTCTTATTAAAATATTATATATAGAGAGAGACCTGTCGGCTTGACATTTACCATATTTTCGGCCCAAGTATTATCGTTTTGGAAGAGCCCAACTGCTTTGTATTTACTTTATCATTTAAGAATCAGATAAATATCACAATTGGTCATTAAATTAATTTAATTTTTCTATTTTAACCATTTAACCATTGTTTTGTATAAAATGATGGAATATCGTCACGTTCAATATTTAGTCTTTAACTCTATTGTTGCATGAGGCCTCTAGCTTAAGTAGTTAAAAAAACGATTATTGTTACTATCAGATTGATTGAGCGATCAATGTCAAATAATAGGCCAAAATCAAAGTAAAATTTAAAAGTATATTAAAAAAAGTAAAATTTTAAATTTAATTTAAAAATATAAAAAAATATTATCTCAAATACAATTTTATTTAAATATATTTTTGTCAATCATGATATAAATGCGGGTTAAATTAAATTTTTTTTCATCACAAATATGCCTATTTAAACCTTAAAGCCTCGCATTCAATCTCTAGCCTTCTGTTTCTAGTTATTTTTAAGTTTCATTACCCTTACACTAATTTTCATTTCAAGAGAACATCTTCTCATTAAATAATTCTCTGTTCTTCCATTAAAGAGAGTTGGTTGAGACGCCCATCTACCACTCCTCAGACCCAGTTTTCAATTCAGATTTGACTTCAAGGCACATGTATTGCTACGTTGAAACTTCAAATGATTGTTGATCGAGGAAGAAAAAGTAAGACACAAGTTGCAAGTTGAGGTTAGGGAATAGGCACAGGGTAGCTGCTAATATACAATTGAAATGAAGGAATTGGCTGGAGTGTTTAATAAGGCCAGGAATACTAGATACAACAATCATCAATGGCGGAGGGTTTAGATCATTCGATGGGAGCCATAAAATGCTATAGTTCAACAAGATAGAACCCAATTTCCCATCTTCTTCTTCTTCTTCTTCTCTGAATATCTGTTTCTTGAATCTGTATGCGGAAAACGAACCATGGGTTTCTCTAAGCTGTTCATTACAATTTCTGGGTTGTTCTTAGTTCTTTCCATGGACCACTCCATAGCTCAAAAATTCACATGCAGCTCCCCAAGTTCATGTCGTGCCCTTGTCGGCTACACCACTGTCAACAACACCAACCTCGGCGCAATTCAAACGCTTTTCAATGTCACCAGCTTCTCGAGTCTCGTCGGAGCCAACGGCTTGCCTCCATCCACTCCGCGCAGCTACGCCGTACCCGCACAACGAGTCATCAGGGTCCCCATCGATTGCGTTTGCTACAACGGGACCGGAACTTCCAACGGAAGCCCGACCTACATGGTTCAACCTGGAGACGGGCTTTTCCACATAGCGGCCGAGGTTTTCTCGAGGTTGGTTCTATTCCCGGAAATCGCAGAAGCCAACAATATTTCGGATCCCAATTTGATAGAGGTCGGGCAGGTTCTACGAATCCCGTTGCCCTGTAGTTGCGACGCCGTCGACGGCCAGGGAGTGGTGCATTATGCTCACGTAGTGAGACCGAACAGTACTTTGCCGGAAATCGCTCAGGAGTTCGGGACCTATGAGCAGACTTTGGCTCGGATTAATGGAATCACCGCCCAGAACCAGTTACTAGCTGAGCAACCCATTGATGTTCCTCTCAGAGGTATGGTAATTTCGTTTTTACCCGTAATTTTCCAGGAAAATTTTATGACCGTGAGAACATCACACACTCTTGTCAAAACCATTACAATGGGATGACCCACCATTGTTTTTTCTTCCGTCGGTGGTGTCCAGTTGTAAATGTTTGATTCCGTGTTGTGGTTGGAAGATAGCTATAAAGCTAGTTGAAAATATTGCATTTTTATATTTCTGGAGTTGTCTGTTTGTATTATTAGAGAGCTAGGAAAGTGATTGATCGACATTATGCTAAGTTGCTAACAAATTATTTGTTTTATCCATTCCCACCCAAAGAATCCAATGTTTTAATTTCCACTATTACTCTGTTCTTGGTTTCTTCTCTTGTTCTAGTCCTCTAGAGGACTAGATTATTTTATTCGAGTGATTCGAATTTGGATCACTCGAATGATTCGAATTTGAATCATTCGAGTCTAAGGTTAAAGTTTTTTTTTAATCATTTTGAGTTTCACTCATTATATCATTTTAGTAGAGTTAGAAGTTCGAATCTTAATATTATGAATAAAAAACACTTGATTAAGAGAATTATCCCTATTAAACCTCTGTAAAATCTTATCCGGATTACTCGAACACAGATGGTACTAAACTTTATCTTTTGTGATCCAACTAAATAAATGAATTTGATGTTAAAGTTAGGAAATATGATTAGAGAACAAAGGATTTTTGTTCGTTTAGGCATAATGTATATCATATACAGATTGACACATGGAGAGTCATGTTATAGGATGGGCTCTTGTCCCTCTCAATTTTTATGGTATAATTGCATTGGAGGTCCTCTTAGTTTAAATTGTATAAAAACACTATTTTTGTCTTCTCAATTTTCAGATTTAAAGATTTAATAAACTTTTATTCTTCTTAATGTTTTATCTTAATTCCGTCCCATTGACTTTATTGAGACCAATTTTAGCACAGTAACTTGATTAGTAATATCTTATTTTTCTACAGCTTGTAACTCGTCAGTAAGATCCGACTCACTGAACTCACCCCTACTCGTTGCTAATGGCACAAACGTCTTAACTGCAAATGGTTGCGTGAGATGCACCTGTGATGCTGCTAACAACTGGATGTGAGTAAATCTCTGAACCTCTCTTTAAATTTAAGATTTTCCTTGTGCTAATTTCTTGAACTTCTAATACTGCTTTCGTCAGTTTACATTGTGAACCTACCCAGACCAATAGACCATCCAGGTGGAGAAGTTGCCCATCCATGCAATGTGAAGGTTCCCAAGGTTTGTCCCTCGGCAATGTCACCGCTTCCGGTTGCGATATATCGACATGTTCCTACGCAGGATATAACAACACAGTCATCTTCACTACCCTAGTTCAAAGCCGAAACTCGACTTGTTCAAGCAATGCTGTCTCGAGACTCGGCTTGAATTGGTACTTTCTGTTCATCTTGGTCTTGCTTTGTTTCCATCAGATACTGTAAATGCTAGGAATGATAGTATGTCTGAAAGTGAAACAATTCCGTGTTCGGTTTGCCGAATTTCGGAGAAGCTATAGAGGAATAAGAAAGTGAAACTGAAATGTTTTTCACTCTGTGTTATCTGTGTATGATTTATTGAATAAACTTGAGGCCTTTTATGGAGACTAAAATTGATTTTGAAAATCGATCGTTTACTTACGATTTTCGTTTTTCAAATATTCGATTACTCGGGTATCGATAATGATGGAAGGAGGCCACTTACACCAGCTCCAATGGTGCCCACTCTCCTCTCCATTGCTGATGTATCATGTTTAATCCTTTAATATCTTTCGATTTATGAGTAAAGAGTAGTATAAATAATATAAACTTTTTTCTTTTACAAATCCAAAAGGGGAAGAGAGACCAAAATAGAAAAAGTATCTGACAGGAGGAACAATTTTGATAAAAAAATTAGTTGGGGGACCAAAACAGGAAAAATGATGATAGTTGGGTGACACCAATGTACTTTTCCCAAAACATAAATACTCTGCAAGGGCATTAACGTAATCTAACTGATAACGGTTACAACACCAGGAGCACGTGCGGCGTCCATGCAACAGCTTCATCTCTCCTTCTGATTCTAGACCAACTTTTTGGCGTTTTCGGCCACCATTTCTAATCGATCAAGCTGTTTCTCTAGCTTTCAAATTTCAGTTTCATTTCAATTAAAAACCCTATTTGTTTGAATAAAATGGAAAACGATGATCTTCCTTTGATTTGCAACATTCTTTTTAAATGAATTGTGCTGATGATCGGCTTCAAATTGAGACAAAGGTAGCAGCCGATGAACATTACAGAGTATCTGTTGGGCTATTCGCCTCCTGTTTGGGCGACTTTGATTGCCGGACTTTTTGTAGTCATATCACTTTCGCTTTCAATGTATCTTATTTTTGAGCATCTTTCTTCATACAAGAATCCTGAGGTATTTTTTAATAGAGATTTTCATTTTTCCTTTTTTTTTGTTTTGCATTTTTTTAAATTTATTTTTATTCGTTAAATCGCAGGAGCAAAAGTTCTTGATCGGAGTTGTTCTTATGGTTCCTTGCTATGCTGTAGAATCGGTGAGTTTTTTTTTTATCGGACTTATTTGTCTTAGTTGAATGGAAGCATTTGAATCTTACACATTGATGTTTAATGCAATTCAGATCGTGAAAGTCTAAGTGTTATGCATTAAATTCTACATTGTTTGCTCAAAAACAGTGAAAGTTGTGTATTATTACTTGAAATTAAATTCCGATCGTGAAAATTGCTCAAAATCAGCATGCAGAAATTAAAATTTAAAAAATGCTTGAAATTGATGCGTATTGTTGCTCCAATTTCTGGACTGTTAAGTGAAAGTTGGCCTTGTGAATGTGATAATAAAGGAATGCACGTGTAAGTGAATCCACTGTTTAACTGTTTCATGATCAGTGCTGGAAATCTAAATATGCTTGCAGTTGAACATTTCTGTAGTTTTGACTCCTGACATCAAAATGTACTGCTTGACATTTTGGAATTTTTTAAGTATAATTTGGGTGCTTCAGATTGCTGAATATACCTTAGGACATGTATGTAAAACCATTGGCATAAATCTTCAAAAGTGTGATCTGATATTGCTAACATGCTTAATAGAAGCTAATGTGCATTGAAAGTGGTTGTTGGTTGGATCCTTATTAATCTTGTGTTCATAAGAAATTGAACTATGTTCAGCTTAGGTACTATATTAAGTTTATTGTGCCTATTAGTATGAAACTTTTTGAGTTTAAAGTATAGTTTCAGCACAGTATTTCAACATGTTAATTTTGCACCATGCGTATGGTGTAATTATATGTTATATTCAGTTTTGCTAACCTGGATTGTTTTTAACAGTTTGTATCATTGGTTCATCCATCAATTAGTGTTGATTGTTCGATTCTACGTGATTGCTATGAATCATTTGCGATGTATTGCTTTGGAAGATACCTTATTGGTTGCTTGGGTATGTCATTTCGAAAGCCTTGAACTTCAAACAAAGAATCTATTTCTTATTTCTGGATCAGCCATGCATGATATTTCATGTATATTACAGTTTCTGTTGTGGCATTGTCTTTGTTATTAGCTTTGCTCATACACTTGAATCTCAATTTTGGAAACCCAGATATATATTTTCAATGTCTTTGAACAGACATTTCAACACTTGGCTCTTTCATTTCAACCTTTGTTAGTTCTGCTCAAGCAAGGTCCAGGATGTGATTTGCAGCCCTTGCCTTTAGCATTGATGACCAACTCAAGGTCACCACTACATGCTAAGAATGTCCATTGTGCTAATATTGTACATTCAGTTATTGGTGGTAAAAATGGTATTTTAAATATTTCATTGAATCAGTTTGCAAGAACAAATAGTTTGTACTTCTGTTGAACTGGTTTATACATGCTAGTCCTTTTATCTCAACCCCCCCCCCCCCCCCCCCTCCTCATGCATTTTACATTATGGTTCTAATGACTAACAAATTTCTGTCAAAATATTCATAAATTAAATCTTGTTCAATATATATGCATTTCTGGTTTATGGATTCTCCCAAGCTCCATCTTACCGAATATATGTCAAAGTGCAGTACTGATTTTGTGCTTTGACAACACAGGCTATTAGTTAATATTTCATTTTTGCCATTTTCTTCTCCCTCATACTTTATAATGGTCTTCATTTCTCAGCGTTAATATACTGTTTATACTTGTGGCTGATGTTGAGAAAAAATGCTTTATTTATTGAACTCTTCCTTCAATTTTTCTTTAAGGTGGGGAGGAGAGGACAATTGATTTCATGAGAAGACTAGGACGTGCAAGTTCTAAAGCTCCATTATTGGGACACAGTTATGCGAAAGGAACTATTAAGCACCCTTTTCCTATGAAGTATTTCCTAAGCCCATGGAAACTTGGTCGATGGTTTTACCAAGTTGTCAAGTTCGGCATTGTTCAATATGTAAGTTCTCTTAGCTTGAAGAAAATGAAATATTATTTTTGCTTTTGTCATTGTCCGTTTCCTTTTTAATAGAATTGTATGTTTTCTTGACAGATGATAATTAAGATTTTGACTGCTCTTTTAGCAGTAATTCTTGAAGCTTTCGGTGTATACTGTGAAGGAGAATTCAGTTGGGGATGTGGGTAAGATAATCTTAATGTAGAATGATGCTTCTGATATTGAGGATTTTGTGCGAGTTATCAGTAGAAATACCTTTTTTCTGTGTCGAAGAAAGTAATTTTTGAAAGATTGTGATTCATATTGATGCCTCTTTTAGTTCTTCATCTGCTAAGCAACAAGCCACCCAAAAACTGAATTTATAACCCAAGTTTTAGCAACATTCTGGTATTTAGTTCTTGCATTTGAAGTGGTGAACATTCATCAGTTGGTCCCTCTTAAGAAACTTCTCATTATCTTAGCAAATTTTTCCGCTTGTGCAGATATCCTTATATGGCGGTGGTTCTCAATTTCAGTCAAACATGGGCCTTTTACTGTTTAATTCAATTCTATACTGTCACAAAGGATGAACTGGCACCCATAAAACCATTGGCCAAGTTTATGACTTTTAAATCAATTGTGTTTTTGACTTGGTGGCAAGGTGTGGCAATTGCCCTTTTTTATGCCCTTGGTCTGTTCAAACATCCGGTTGCCGAAGGCTCGCATCTGAAGTCAAGTGTCCAAGACTTCATCATTTGTATAGAGGTGGATGTCTTCAATCACCAATGTATCTCTTCTAGTTAAAAATACTATTTACTATACATGCTGCTGCTACATAATATATCAGCAAATGATTTACTTTGTACCTTGTTAATCATAAATCCTAAAAGCTTCTAAATTCTGAGTCTTATGGTACGAAAATTTGACATGTCTTGGTATTTGTCCAGCGCAGATGGGCATTGCTTCTGTTGTTCACCTATATGTTTTCCCTTCCAGACCGTATGAGCTAATGGGAGATCGCATTCCTGGAAGTGTTTCAGTCCTCGGAGATTATGCATCCGTTGATTGCCCTATAGATCCTGATGAGGTCAGGGAAAGCGAGCGACCTACAAAGCTACGCCTACCACAGCCTGACATAGAGGCTCGAAGCGGAATGACCATCAAAGAATGTGTGAAGGACGTATTTATCGGTGGTGGTGAATATGTAAATCTTCTGTTTATACTAACAATGCCAAGTTTAGATTCCACATTGTAGATTTAGATAAGTGAATATTACTATTGCTGAAACTGCTGTTTTGTTGTGCAGATTGCAAATGATGTAAAATTTACAGTGAACCAAGCGGTTGAGCCGGTCGAGAAGGGGATTACCAAGTTCAATGAGAAACTGCATAAGATCTCTCAAAACATAAAGAGGGACGATAAAGACCGGAAAAAAACAAAGGATGATAGTTGCATTGCCGCAACTGAACCGAGGGTAATTCGTGGTATCGATGATCCCCTCTTAAATGGGAGTGTTAGTGATAGTGCAGTTGCAAGGGGGAAGAAACATTGTAGAAAATCAGGAAGCTCTGCCGGCGCGGAAAGTGGAGAAAGCAGCGGCTATCAAAGCTACGGCGGATATCTCATTAGGGGCCGTAGATGGGTCACAAAGGAGTAAAAGCTTAGATGAATTATCACGGTTATATGAACTATGACATGCCAACATGATTGCTTATGATAGTCATCTCCTATTCTTAGTTTCTGGGCTGCTAGCTTGGTTGACATGCCTAACAGCATTCATTATTTCTTTCAAGTTTCCTGAATTTAAGAACCATGTTTCATGATTCATACATCTTTGCTCTATTTTTTGAGAGATATTCCGTCTAGGCAAGTGTTTTCGGGTTGAATCAAGTTCGATTTATATCCGGAAATCATTGCCCAGAAACAAGTTATGAACAGATTAACAGCTGCTTTGTATTCTTGCTTTGAATATATGCATGACATTTGAAATTATTTCCCCTTTTCCATTTTTCATGTAACTTGGAATGCATGGATTATTTTTCAGCCGTAACCCATATCTTTGAATTGTTTAGGATGTATAATTAAAGGTCAAGGATTTAAAATACATTTACGGTTACATTTTCGATTATATTGTGTTTATCATAATTACGGACATAACGATTATTATTCTGGTTATCATATTTATATATTTTTTTAAAACTTGTGCAATTTATTATAAATCATAATAAATGTACATATAAATTTATTTATGGTTTTTTGAATTTTTAAACTTTTCGAGATAAAATTTGAATGATAATTCTTATTTTTCTGGAAGTTTTTGAAATAGCGGGATAATAACGACAATAATACACTATTATTGACCGCTAATAATTAAAATACGGCTATTATCAACCTTTATCATGCTATTAACAGTTTTGATCGAAGAATTATTGTTAAATAACGACCGTTATAGAGGTTACAGACCATTTTTTAAATCCATGGTTAAAGTTAAAATATGATTTGAGTGTCAAAATATATACAAAATTAATATATAATTTAGTAATCACGAGATTTAAGTGAGATGATAAGAGTCTACTTTCTATACAGATTAACAGAACACAAAGTATTGATGGTTGGACTCGTTTAATAGATGTTTTTGAATATATATATAATTCGGTATGATTGCATATACTTATTGAATTTATAATGAATTGCTTATGAAATTAGTATGTTTGCATTTTGGACAAGCATATAGTGTGTCGACGACTGTACTAAAGTATTAAAATTGACATAGTAAAAACATAATTTTAAAATACTTAAGTGTAGAATAAAAATATTAAAACTTTTTGAGGACTAACCGCGTAATTTTACCTTTTATTTTAATTCTTTGATAGATGGAGTTTACTTCCGGTTCCTCAAATTTCCAACCCACCAAGAGGAACAGAGCGCTCCCCAAAGGGAATCAACAAACTAAAGAGATAAATTTGAATCCTACAAATTACAAAGAGCTCAGTTTTCCAGTCTCCTATGGCTCTCAATCTTCGCCAGAAACAAACAGGTAAGTTTCTCTTTAGAGTTTAGATCTCTCTTGTTCCGTTACCCCTAAATTACCGAAGCCCCATTTCGTTTCTCTTTGTAGATTTCGATATAAATGCAATTGCAATAAACTTTCATGTAATCTTAGTTTTGAGCTTTTACCTGTTGAAATTTTGTTACTTTTGATATTTTATTTGAATCCAAATCTATCAAATCTTGCGTTAACCAACCATTTGTTTTGAACTTTTTGGATCTAGTGTTGTCTGGGTTTCCCTTTACTGGGTTGTTGAATTTGATCTCATTTGGAGCTTTGATTATATTGGGTGTTTTGCTCTTTATTTGTCTTTCTTTTGGTTGGTTTTACAGAATGTATAATCCGAATGCTGAATCTGAACCAACCTGTGAATCCCACTGGAACTGCTAATGAAGAGGTTTACAAGATCTTGATTTATGATAAATTTTGTCAAAATATACTGTCCCCCTTGATCCATGTCAAGGATCTGCGGAAACACGGTGTTACCCTGTACTTCCTTATTGACAAGGATCGAAAACCTGTCAATGATGTACCCGCTGTCTACTTTGTTCAGCCTAATCATTCTAATATCCAGAGGATTGTAGCCGATGCTTCACGTTCTCTCTATGATAGTTTTTATTTGAATTTCTCTTCATCTATACCAAGGCCACTTTTGGAGGATCTTGCTTCTGGGACTTTGAATTCGGATTCAATCCATAGGATTTCAAAGGTTCATGATCAATATTTGGAGTTTGTGACTTTGGAGGATAATTTGTTCTCATTGTCCCAGAAGTCTACTTATCTGCAACTGAATGATCCATCAGCTGGGGATAAAGAGATTGAAGATATTATTGAGAGGGTTGTTAGTGGATTATTTTGTGTTTTGGCCACGCTCGCAGTTGTGCCCATAATAAGATGCCCACGTGGTGGACCGGCAGAGATGGTTGCTTCAGCATTGGATCAGAAGTTGAGGGATCATTTGTTGTCAAAGAACAATTTGTTTTCTGAAGGTGGAAGCTTTGCAAGCTCCTTTCAGCGTCCGATTTTGTGCATCTTTGATAGAAATTTTGAGTTGTCGGCTGCAATACAACATGATTTTAGGTACCGCCCACTTGTACATGATATTCTTGGATTGAAGCTTAATAGATTGAGTGTGCCAGGAGAGAAAGGTGGAATGAAATCATATGAGTTGGATAGCTCCGACCCATTTTGGACGGCAAATAGCTCGTTAGAATTCCCTGAAGTCGCTGTTGAGATTGAGACTCAATTGAACACATATAAGAAAGATGTTGATGAGGTGAATAGAAGGACCGGTGGGAATGCAGGAGCTGAGTTTGATGGGACAGACTTGATCGGGAACACAAAGCATTTAATGAATGCGGTGAACTCTCTGCCTGAACTGACAGAACGGAAGCAGGTTATTGATAAACACACAAACATTGCGACAGTGCTCTTGGGTCAAATAAAGGAGAGATCTCTTGATGCTTATGTAAAGAAGGAGAATGATATGATGGACAGAGGTGGCATTGACCGAAATGAGTTACTGGCTGTGCTTAAGGGAAAAGGTTCCAAGATGGATAAGCTGCGTTTTGCTATAACGTATGTTATATCTTCTGAAACCATTAATCCAGCAGAAGCAGAAGCAGTGGAAGCAGCACTAATAGAATCTGAGATTGACACTAGTGCATTTCAGTATGTGAAGAAGATCAAGTCACTGAATGTTTCGTTGACATCAGCAAATTCTGCTAGCAGAAATAACATTGTTGATTGGGCTGAGAAGCTCTACGGCCAGTCAATTAGTGCTGTCACAGCAGGGGTGAAGAACCTATTATCTAGTGATAGGCAGCTGGCTTTGACCAGGACTGTGGAAGCATTGATGGAGGGGAAGCCAAACCCCGAAATTGATTCTTACCTTGTGTTTGATCCTCGTGCCCCTAAATCGAGCTCTGGCTCTAGTAGCAGCCATCTGAAAGGACCCTTTAAAGAAGCTGTCGTTTTCATGATTGGTGGTGGAAATTACGTGGAGTATGGTAGCTTGCAAGACCTTGCCAAGCATCAGCAACCTGTCAAGAATGTTATATATGGAACAACAGAAATTTTAACAGGAATGGAGTTTGTTGAGCAACTGTCACAGTTGGGGCATAAGATGGGATTGGGCAATCCCGTTGCTACTTCTTCAGCAACCCATTAATGCAGCCTTTGGCTATTATTTGCAGAGCTTGCTATTCACTGGTCAAGCGCATAAAGGAGATACCATATCAGTTAGGCCATGCACTTTTTTCTTGATAACTTGCTGGTTTTGATTGAAATTTGAGAAACTTTGACTATTTAAAACTTATATATAAATATTTCATTTCCAGTAAGTTTCTGATGTTAGGGTGGTTGTTTATTCTTTCCCCTTAGTTATACATATCATATTCATTGTAGTTTTAATTTGTATTCTTGGAAACATGTCATCAGCAGGCCTATCCTTATGCGATTAATTTGATTCTTGTATAATTTCTTTCCTGTTTGTATTGGTTATGGTAATAAATTATCAGGATGAACCACTTTATAGCCGTTCTCCATCAGAATGTTCATCCATTTCCTGCTAGGATCCCTGCAAATGCAATGTGAAATGCTCATGCAGTTCAATCTCAAAAGCAGCAATTCGAGTGAGCAGTTGTCTACATATGACAACACGGTTTCCTTTGGCATCTGTTGCTAATGCTGCAGTAGACATGGTAATTTATTCTCAGATATCAGCACCGGATTTGTTTCTTTTTACTTTTGAAAGAGTAACAAGCATGATTTCAATAGATCAGTCTCTAACATAAAAGAACTTAGTTGCTATAGACCAGATTACTTGACAAATTGTCAACCATATAACAGTAGTGTCAGAGATCTAGTAGAAACAGTGCTGGTTCAGTTTTTGCTGCATACCCAAACTTGTATGAACTATACTTTCTATGCACTCCCTTGAGTTTAGCTGTTCCAGCCTTCTGATGGTAAGTAACCATCAACTTTGAACATTCCCTGTCGACAAATCATCATAACAAGAATAAGCATCCTTCATGATAGAACTAGGCAGTCTGAGCACAAAATTCAAATATCATTCAAACTTACAGCAGCTGTTCTTCTGTGTATTTAGTATGCCACTCACTGGTCTTAGTCCAGGTCCTGATCCGCCAAAGACTGCACAGGGCTGTGTAAATTGCTGCTGCAGCTAGTAGAGATGGCTGAAACTTGAGCGATTCATATTCAACCATGCACAACTCGATGAGGAAGAATGAGAGAAATTCGAGCTGGTATGACACAGGTAAGATCAGTTTCTTTTTTCCTTTTTGATGACTGAGAAAAGCATACATTGTTTCATTAATGAAATCTTTTTATTAACCTTTTTCTCGGATTGTACTGCCTTGAGAAATCTCCTCATAAAAACATATGGAGTCGGCACGGACATGTTGAATTGTAAAGCGTTCAACATTAATTTCTCCTAGAATCACAGAAACAGCTATTAGTCTAGACAAATACTAGGAAAACACAGGATGCATGCACCGAGAACCGTTGTAGGAATTTACCATATCAAGAACATCCTTCCTCGTATAAGCTCTGTCTGAAATCAGAACAAAGTCCTCCACTATTGGGACAGAAACCTCTTCATATTTGCATGCTAACAACATAGCTGTCATGCCAACCAATTGAAGCTTCTTTCGGATCACTGTGCAACACTCCAAGAATCTGTCTATGAGATTGATTGTAAGGAACAATGTTTCTTCCATAAGTTCAAATTTATAGTGAACCTGTTGAAAATGGTATTGTCAGTAATCTCTAGACTCCAACTTTTAAATGATTTTAACCTTTTAATTCTGCAAGTATAGTCTTGATAGCTCCACCCTGATTAAGGTTAGGTCCTACCTCAATAAGCCAATCAATGAGGATGGCCCTCATCTTCTCATTTATGTCGAATTGCCTGTCCATGTAATCTGGAGAGACACATGAAGAAACCTGCAAAAATGACCAATAATTCCATGGAATCAACCACCTACTCTACCATAAATTCTTAGGCAAAACTTATGGTTACCTCAGTTTCCTTGTAGTAAGCATAGATGTCATCTACATACTCAACAACTGCAAGTGGATCGTTCGAATCACTGCAGTCGATATCAATGATATCGGCTTCCATATCTTCCATTTCAATATCCTATACATGTTCAATAGAAAGGTGATGTTCTGATTAAGCTGTTTTGCCTATAAAATGTAGATATTGCAATAATTACATATACCATTACATCAGTTCCATCTAACACCGCCTCTGTTTGCTTCACGGATATAGGGACCGGAACATCATTATCACCCTCACACTCTTCCACATCGGTGATCTTGATATCGTCCAGGCAGCCGGGCTTCACTGTAAACTGAATTTGGTCCTTAGTGTCCTACAAAACATTTGGTCCAACAATTTCCTCAATTTAGATTTCTATAGTTTGATGGAAACTCAAAGTTTCCACAATCTGTAGTCAGTAAGTATTAGATAGTACTTCAAGGAAGTGATCCTGGTTGCTAACCCTTTCAACAGCCAATCTCCTAAACATATTAAAAAAACATAATTTCAGTTTTTGATGAAAAAAAAAAAGTATGAAAAAGAACATAGAAGTGAAAATAAAGATCAAATGAGACAGAACCTTCTGTTGTCTGGTCTTTCTTCCATAGCCAACTTCTTATTGCAAACATCATCTTTCCTGTCTAGGACACTACATGAAACCTTAATTAACATCAAAAGGTGCAATAATGGAATTTGAGAGGACAACAGTCTCGAAAATACCCTCGATATTCTCTTTTATTAACCGAACCAGAGCGGTAAAGCGAAGCTCCAGTAATGTTCTGATCGATGCTACACAAAGCCTTTCTTTGAATTTGCTCCATGCCCTTAACCATCTTGACTCCATCCATCCTAAGACCATCTTTCAGTTTTCGAAAGATCCCGAAAAGGCGAAAAGGATTATAAGAATCAAATATATGAACTTTCTCACAGGTGATACCCAGAACTAAGCATATGATAAAAAGAACTTACCTTGACCATTTGGTGCTGCAATGCAACCTGGATTGTTCTCCTTTGATCTTCTCATTCTTTTCTTCTTCTTCTTTTCTTCTTCAAGATTAAAACCCCACTCCAAGAAATATCGAACAAACTTTACATCGATTCGGAAACACCCATTTTCTACAAGAATCAATGGAAGAACCAGAAATCTTAGCTAAACTTGATCAAAACATAGACCCCAAAGAGAAAAAACCTAGAGAATCCAGTTAACAGTCCATTAAACTAAAATGTAAGTAATGGTTTCAAACCAAACAGACCCTTAAATTGGATAATCAAAAAGAAAAAATGACGAGACAAATCCCAGTGAATTAAGGCTTGTATCCCTCTATCTCTGTTGATGAAAAGGAAAGGAAAAGAATTAGGAAATAGGCGAGTGATGTTGTTTAGCGTATAATCTTTTCTTTTTATTTGAAAACTTAACGGCTAGTAAAGGGTGACCGTTGGATGTTAGCTCGTTGGACAATTGAAATTATGCCACGTTGTCGAGCCTTTCCGGCTGAGCTTAATACCGGGCCGTGGTCACGCTCTTCTCCACTTTAAGGAGCCGAAGACGGTTCTTTGAAACTTTTATGACACGTGTCACTCAAAGCTATTGTTTATTTTTAATTAATTTTTAGATTTTATTCATTACAAGATCTCAAATCCGTTTGTTCTTTTTTAAAATCCATGCTTAAGTGTTAGGTGGGGTAGGGTGTAAAGGTGGGGTAGGGTGTAACTTTACTGAAAGGTGGATTGAGTTGAGTAAATTTTTTTGAGTTATTTATATTATGTATCGAATTTTATAATTCAATTTTTATTTAGTTTTTTTATTCGAATCGAGTGTATGAAATTCGAATTGAGTTTTCGAGTTTTTATATAAATTTAATTATAGTTATGTATGATGTTATAATACGATTTGATTTTAGTTTAAACGATTTTCTGTAATTGTATCAGATATGTATATATTTTTTATATGTGACATATTTTTTAAATCAGTATATATATAAGAAAAAAATAAGAGACTCGAGTCGAATTTACAAATTATTTCATTAAATATTAAAAATTTTGAGTTCATTGAATTTTTATTTTACGACTTAAACTTCATTTTAAAAATTTGAATCAACTTTATAAAATTTTAAATCAAATCAAAACAAATTCAACTGAATATTGTAACGAATAAATTGAACTGAATATAATAACGAATGTTTCTGTACGTAACGAATAAATAAAATTTTTTTTATCGAATAATTTATTAAATACTTAATTTGTTTACAACTCTGTTTAAACCAACCTGTATTATTTATTTATTTTGATTGTAAAATTATAACTTCAAATCTTAAAAGTCCTTGTTCCAAAAGATGTTTGCACTGGTACATTGAATATCCCCTGTTGTGAGCAACTAGCAAGCATGAGTCCAGAACCAGGAGGCAAGTTTAGCTGGCAACAGTTTTTCAGCAGACACTCCAAACTTTAGTTTTAATGGCAGACGGACCCATCCAGGACCAGAACACGGAGGAAACGGTGGGAGAAAGAGAAAGAGAAAGACGACTTGGATGCCCACGCCAAACACCATCCATCGACTTCAAACTATTACAAGGGCCAGGGGAGACAGAAAGGACACAACGCTCAGAATTCCCGATCAGACTCAATCATATGGATGGGGAGGACGACACAAGAAAATACGTTCAGCATCTGGGTTGATTCGAATAATATATGATTTAATATCTTTTAAATATGTCTTAAATTTAATATATTATATATAATCTTTATTAAAAAATTTATATATTAAAATTAAGTATATAACTTATATCAGTTTGAATTAATCAAAATAATATCTTAGCCTTCCGTGATCTATCTTTACGATATTTTTTAAATTTAATCTTAATAAAAATTTTTAAACTATAATATATTTTACTTATTCTAATATCTTAAAACGACTTTTTTTAATGATAAGATACGTAAATGAGAGTATATTTATTTTATTTTAAATTAATAATTTAGCCTTTTTTTCTCTCTCAAAGTATTTTATAGCCGTCTTTCATTTTGATCAATCCATCAATCCCTTTAACCAGTGGTCGATAATCAATTTTAGTATTGATTGTCGATCACCGAATCTATTATTTGCTTTGTTTTTGTTTTAAATTTTAATAAGAATCTCTGCTTTTATAGCACGCTCTTTCTGTCCCTATGACACGTTTTTTCTGTCTTTCTGACATGTTTTTGTTTTGTGATTTGATTTATCTCTTTGTCGCATGTTTCGGCATACACTAGCGATTGATTGTTATTTGCACAAAAATTTAATCGATGCTAGTTTCTGATTTTTGTTTTTTCGGTGGTCACTTGAAAAGATTTATCCCCACTCGATTGATGATTGTTTGCCGATGAAATCAGTAGCGATACTTTTTGCATGACAGTTTGAATCGCCTATGACTCCTTTCTTCGTTATGCGTCTCGTTTAGACAGAGACAGAGAGATTCAGGAAGCTTCTGAATTTTATTGGTATACTTATTTTCATAGAAATTTTTATTTTTTGTTTTGGATTGTGAAAATCTTTGGCTTATTTAATCCAATTACTTTGCTTCTTGATTGCGATGTAATTATAATTTTTTTATGAATTTAATAAAAATTCAGTGGCATTTATAAAAAAATAATTTAAATTATATTAATATTTTTTTTTATTCTTGATTTCGTTAATTTATAATTTCTGAATTTGTCTCGAAAACACCCCCCGTTACCCTAAGATTTTGTATGCTGACATTCAATGTTTCTCCCCCAATCTCGATTTGGTGTTTGATTACTGTTCCCTAACCACTTCCCGTCTCTTTGACGTTTTCTCTGGAATCTATAAGATTTTAACAGTATATTAAAATAATATTTATTGGAAAATATTATAGTTTAATTGTTTATATATTTTAAAAAATTAATGTGTACTAGTCTTTTAACCTAAATAATTAACGAAACGATTGTTATTTTTTTTAAAAAGATTAACTTTTTTAGTAAAACAAGATATTAAATGTGTTAAATTAGATTAAGAATTTAAATTTTAATGTTAAAAAAATTATAACATAAATTTTATATTAATATATCAATAAATTGAATCAAACACTTATTAATATAAAAAATATCTTACTATATCATATAATAAAATTGAGATTAAACAATATAAATCTTATTATTAATTTTTTTTGGTAAACTAATTATTTGATATCTTATTTATGTATTTTTGTTTTGATCATTTAATTATTTTTTAATAAAATAATATTTGAAGTACCATAACATAACAACATAACATTGATGATAATAATAATAATAATAGTAAAACTGACGTGGTATTTTTACCATAATAATAGTAATAATACATGTCACGTTAACTTTGTATTTTTATATATTATATCTTAATATCAAATATAGTCGATTTTTTATTAAGATATCAAGATTAAATTATATTTTTTATTATGTTAAGTCGAGGATAAGATATAAAAAAAAACCGAGTTTGTTTTAAATATATTTTAAGATTATTAGTTTTTAGAATAAAATATTAAATAATATTTATTAATACATGTGATACTGATAATTTCTTTTTTTATCATTTTCATACATTCAACCAAGACATTAATATAAAATATTCTGCTTACAAGTACTCTAAGAATATTCTTCAAAGTTATTACACATATTATTATTTTCATTAATTAAATTGTAAATCATCAATAATGTTACTAATTAGTGTTTTTAAGAATCCAATTTTTGTTTTAAATACACTATTTTTTATAAATGTTATATCAACTAAGCTTGAAACACTAATTAAAAAATTATAATATATATAAAAAATATTCTATATAATAAAAAATATATTTTTTATAAGTAAATTTAATTTAAAATTTAAAGATTTAATTTATAGTTTAGATTTTAAAATTTAATTTATAATTATAATTTACGTTTTATTGGTTAAGAATTAAAATTTATGATTTAAAATTATAAATTTAAGACATAAAGATAATCATTTAATATAAAATTATAAATATTTTGTTCGAAACTTAAATTTAAAATTATAAATTTTTGATTTAGGGGTAAAAATATCAAATAACATCACGAGACATTTAAAACCACACATTATAAACAAATGAAACTCTAGAAATATAACACATTCATTTATCTCTAAATACATGAATTTGCATTATTAATTTATTCATTCTAAAGTAATTTTCAAACAATTATAATTATTTATTTATATATAAAAAATATAAAATTTACCTTAAAAATAAAACATAAGTTCTATTAATTAATATTATAAATAATTAATAAATTATATTTATTTAATAATTTTTCGTACCACATATAAATATAGGACAATAGTGGGTCACCTTGTCAAAAAACAGTCCACGTGACTACGCGTCATATTGTCAAAAAACCGCGTGAACCACATTACTGTTTCAAATTTCACTTTTTGTCCTACAATTAGGGATGATAATAAATCGAACTTGGATCAGACTTTTTAAAATCTAAATTCAATCCAATTAATAATCGAACTTTCAAAATGATTCAAGTCCGAATTCAAGTCTATTTACATAAATCAAAATTCAATCCAATAAAATATCTAAAATCTAAATCTAAATCCAAAAATTCAAATATTTTTTAAAGTAACGACTCAAATAAATATTTTTAAATAAAAAACATTTTTTATCAAACAAATATTTTTAAATTTATAGCACAAACGAATCTCAACAAATATTATAATTCAATATAAAATAAATTAAAGTAACAACTCAAAATATTTAAATATAAAAATTTTAAATATTTTTATTCGAGTTTATATATGGATCAAATTCATATCGGATATGGATTTGGATTGAATTCGGATCGGATCATGATAATATCCATATCCGATCCATCTCCTATTAAGACTCATACATTATTTTTGAATTCAGATTCAGACTTTTTTTAATCAGATTTGGATCGAATTTTTTTCCGAATCGAGACGGATTGTATTGTCATCCCTACCTCCAATTTTAGTAAACCGGAAATCCCGCGAACTAACCGTTATTAATCATTCACGCTCCTCAATAAAACCGCCAAATTAAAAATAATCAGGTTCATTGAAACTCGACAATTTTTCTTTATCAAGACTCACCACTAGCTGACTCACACACCTCCGGTTTCCGCTTTACTAAAGAATCACTAGTTTTTTCACATTACCCTTTTCAGATTTAACCTTGTTGGTCAGCAATGGAGAGGCAGATTCCGATGGATTCGAGTTCATCGAATGGTGGTGGTGATACGAGTGACGTGGCTAGTGAATTGATGGAGGTGATAGAGACGGTTGGATCATATTCTGGATTCAGGGTGACTCAAAGGAAGGAGTGCTTGAATTTGGTGAGGAGATTGAAGCTTCTGGTGCCGCTTTTGGAGGAGATGAGGGAGGTTAACGGATCGGTTTCGGTTTCCGGTTTGGATTCTCTGGTTGATTTGAAGAAAACGCTGCTCGGAGCAAAGAAATTGTTGAAGAATTGTAACTATGGAAGCAAGATATATTTGGTAATCATCATTTTTCCTCCTTTTTTTGTGTGTGTGTTTTGCTGTATTGACAAGATCTTGCATTTCTTCTGTTTGTGGAAATTAGGCAATGGAAAGTGAGGCGGTGATGTGTAGATTTCATGCTGTTTATGACAAACTGAGTCAGGCGCTTGATGGAATCCCTTATGATCAACTCGGAGTTTCAATTGAAGTGAGGGAACAAGTAATGTTTCATTTATCTTACCTTGATTTAACTCATGTTCTGTTTTATTAATGTTACTCGGATTCGAGTGTCTGTTTCGAATACAACATGAATATTTCAAGGGGTTTTGGAAGTTGTATGATTGTATCCTCATACTCGTGTTAGAGAAGAATTGCTTGGATACACATTTTTCACATTGTTAACCAATATATAGGATGGATCATTGTTCTTGTTGCTGCTCGCTAGCCGGCTAGGTACTCTAATGTGTCCACGATCCGGTGCCGACAGGGGATGACATCGAATCGTTGGCACGACACGGAACATCATGGAGAAATAAGAGTATCTGACTGGCCGGTTGTGCTTGTGACAGTTCTTTTTACATCTTGCGTTCTTAAACATCTCATGGCTTCTTAGTTCATTGGTTGAGTTTTGTGAAACAGGCCCTGGAAAATAATACCCAGATTTCCCATGTTTTTAAGCTTCAATAAGTTTATGTTTTCGGTTGAATTCAGGTTGAGCTAATGCGGATGCAACTTAAAAGAGCAAAGAGGAGGACAGATACACAAGATATGGAGTTAACAATGGATCTGATGGTGGTTTTCTCTAAAGACGATGAACGGAACACGGATATTGCGATACTTGAAAGGCTAGCACACAAGCTAGAATTGCATACCATTGTTGAGTTAAAAGCTGAGAAAACAGCAATAGGGAAACTGGTGAAACAGAGAGGTGGACATAATGAAACCATGCAGCAAATTGTGGATCTTCTGGGAAAGTTCAAGCAAATTGCAGGGATCAATGAAACTGTTTCACTTGATGGTCCTATTTCAACGAGAAATCTCCAAACATGTCAATCTCCTTTAGTACCTCATGAGTTTCTATGCCCAATTACATTGGAGATCATGACAGATCCTGTTATTGTAGCAACCGGACAGGTAACCTCGCATTGCCGTATTAGCCGAAATGCAACGACACACCATTCACTTTAGTCCATTCCATAAAACTAATAGTAGTTTCAACTGTTAATGCACTATGCACTATATAGTACACATGTTTCAAGCAAACTGAGGTAGTTTCTGTTTTTGCTTTTTGTTGAAGACTTATGAAAGAGACAGCATTCTGAAGTGGTTAAATTCTGGCCATCGAACATGTCCGAAGACTGGACAAACTTTAGAACACTTATCTCTAGCACCAAATTTCGCACTCCGCAACCTTATTCTACAATGGTGTGAGAAGAACAACTTTGAACTGCCTAAGAAAGATATCTATGCCTCTTCAGTTGATTATTCTGTAGAAATCATGGAAGAAATCTCTTCATTGGTTCAGAATCTTTCTTCAAGTCAACCAAATGTACGCAAAGATGCCATCCTGAAGATCCGTATGCTCTCGAAAGAGAACCCGGAGAACAGAATTTTCATTGCCAACAATGGAGGAATCCCTCGTTTAGTTCAGCTATTATCCTATCCAGATTCCAACATTCAAGAACACACTGTCACTGCCCTCTTGAACTTGTCAATTGATAAGACAAACAAACGGCTTATAGCCAGAGAAGGAGCGATCCCCGCCATTATCGAGATCCTTCGAAATGGAACTGATGAAGGTAGAGAGAACTCCGCAGCTGCCTTGTTTAGCTTATCGATGCTCGATGAGAACAAAGTTCTTGTAGGAAACTTCAACGGTATCCCACCATTGGTGGATCTCTTGCAAAACGGGACAATGAGGGGTAAAAAAGATGCAGCCACTGCACTTTTTAACTTGTCTTTGAACCAAGCCAACAAGTCCAGAGCCATTAAAGCAGGCATTATACCACCATTACTCCGTTTACTCGACAAAAACCTCGGCATGACAGATGAAGCACTCTCGATCTTGCTACTTCTCGTTTCACATCCCGAGGGCCGGAACGAAATCGGTCGACTGTCGTTCATCGAAACTCTGGTGGAGATCATTAGAAATGGGACTCCCAAGAACAAGGAATGTGCAGTCTCGGTTCTTCTAGAGCTGGGGTTGAACAATTCATCCATTACTTTAGCTGCTCTCCAGTATGGTGTTTATGAGCCTCTGAGAGAAATCTCCATTTCTGGAACAAACAGAGCTCAAAGAAAAGCTAATTCCTTGTTGCAACATATGAGTAAGTGTGAACATATTTCATGAACTTCCTCAATTGGTTCCAATTTTTCTAATGTATTTTCTTCTGTTTCAGTCTGTCATTGTAAAAGTTGCATATTCACAACGTATTAGAGATTGTGAATTTTGTGTCAGTTCAATTATTCAAACATTTTTTAAAAATATATATGATTAAATATATAATATGTTCAACTTCTCAACCTAAATCTGTAATAAATTGAATAAAAAGCGAAGAATATAGTTTAGGATTTAGATATTAGGGATTTAGGTTAAAAATTTTAAAATTTAAGGGTTATAATTAGGGTAATATAATTAAGGATTTAGAATTTAATTCATCAACCCTAAATTATAACTAAAGCCATAAATTATAACTATGGTGATTTAGAATTTAGAAGTTATATTTAGGATAATGTAATTAGGGGTTTAGGTTTTAACTCAATAACGCAAAGTTATAACCAGAATATAATTATAACCACAATCCACACTAAGGCTTTATTTTTCATTAAAGTCTTAAACTTAGGTATGAGAGGCAAATGAGCGTTTATAAAAGTCAGATTTTTTTAATGTTTTGAAACAGTCGTTTTGAGAAAAACGACAGATAAACGGACATTTAAAACTAAACATAAATTATTTGAGGTTGATGTTGTTGGTAAACTGACGTTTTCACTGCAATAACAATAAAAGACGTAGTTTAAAATCTAAACTTTTAAACTCTAAGCCTTAAAATTTAATCCTAAATTTTAAAAATAAGACAATTATAAAAAAATTATTTATCGTGTGTATATATATCCTTACTTTAATGATCGAATTTAATAACTAAGATTATAATTCATATATATATATATATATATATATTCTTACTTTGAACGGGAGAAATCTGAATTTTGCAATACAAGAAAAGTATTCTTACTTTGAACGGGAGAAATCTCATTACATAATGGTGTTTGAATAATTGTAATGAATAAAATTTTAAATATATTTAACAGGTAGAATATAATGAGATTTTTTTGGTTGTATCTGTTCTAGAACATAATCTTCACCATTTGACATTGATCACACAATCACTTTGCTGATATCGCTGGTGCTCGAATCTGTGACTTCTAGAAACAATAACAATTCCTTTAACCACTTGGGTTAGAGGGTTCGTACAAAAAAAATAGTTTATTTTGATTTTTTTTAGGAATAATCTAATATAAAATTAAAATTTTGAAATATAAAAGATCTTTAATTATTTTGAATTTTAGTAATTTTTACAAGTATATGATAATACACATGATGTTGTCCAAATCGTTATTCGCAAGTGACATTTTTCTACGTATACCATAATTTTTTTCTTAAATTACAAATTTTAACTTTAATTTTTTTAGTTAAAACCTTGGATTCGATTTAAAAATAAATTATATAAAACTCAAATTCAAGTTTAAAAATAATATATGTTTTTAATTTAAGATAATTGGAACAAGCTTAGTTCACAAAAAAAATACTTTTCTTCCGATGTTTTATTTTCCTTTATTAAAACTCCAAAATTCTTCAATAATTTCTATTATTTTTAAACTTACTTTAATCCTAAATACAAAGGAAATACTTAGAAAATTATATAAAGGAAAGGAATTTCTTTTCTCGCATATATCCAATTTTCTAGGTGTTTTTTTATCGGTCTGAGAGAGGGAAGATATGGGTGTGGAAGGCGATTCGAGTGAGTCACCAGTCGGTACCTATGAAGGAGACGGTGAAGGGGTGATGGTTAACATCCGCTGTTCGAATGGTACAAAATTTACGGTGAGGACCAGCCTCGAATCAACCGTTGGAGTTTTCAAATCTGTTTTGGCTCAGAATTGCGAAGTCCCAGCTGATCAGCAACGTTTGATTTATAAAGGGCGAATTTTGAAGGACGATCAAACCCTTCAAAGTTATGGTAAGTTTTAATCGCCTTCAGTTGTTTATTTTTTGAATTTATTTTAGATTGGTTTTCAATTTTGATAGAAATATAATCTTTGAAAGTATCAACAGAATGATTAATTTACCAAATTTGGTTGATATTCTGCTAATATGGCGGTTTTGGTTGTTTGACCTTTATTTTTGTTGTATTTTAGCTGGTTTAGACGGCCATATATTTGTTCTCTAATTTGTTGTTATTGAAGATTGTGTGACATGATCGTATATGCTTTCTATTAGATGGCTATATCCATGTAATCTGAAGAAAGACGAATTGTAAGCCTAAGCAATCAGTACTACCGTTGATTTTGAGTCATTGAAACTGATTTTCTTTTATTTGGTTAATGAATTATGCTGCTTTTACTTCCTTAGCTGGTGGAGGTAGGAAAACTATTAAGTAATTTAACATTTGAGGTAAGATACTCTTTAATGTTGGATGGAGGTTGTGCTTGTGCTTGCTAAGCCATTTGTTCTTTTGTCTAAGCAATTTCAATCAAATATATTTTGTACTTACTCTCCACCTTAGTGTTCACCATTTTGTTTTAAATGTTAATAATCTAAAATGGTGGTTCAGTAAACATATGTACATGTTTGATGTATATATATATGTGTATGTATGCCAATGTGAATATATGGTGGATGCCATTTTGAATATTGTATTTGTATTTGATAACTTTATAATGCATTTCATACCTCATTAATAACTATCATGATATCATAATGCCTGAAATTTATAAATTAATTTGTGTAATGACTGTAATTTATACACCCAGATTTTGATTTTACACAAATACTTAATGACTGCTCAACCATTTCACTCTCTTTGTCCTTATTGAAGGTTTGCAAGCTGATCATACTGTCCACATGGTTCGTGGTTTTGCTCCATCATCATCTGTACCACCTCCTGTGGCTACCACAAATGTTGGTACTCCTAATACCACACCAGGGGTCACACGAGGTGTTGGTTCTAATGAGGGTGCTGGTGTGGGAGTACCCTCATTCCCTGGACTTAACGCACTGAGTGGAAATGGAGGTTTTGGTTTGTTTGGATCTGGACTTCCTGAATTAGAGCAAGTACAGCAACAACTAACTCAAAATCCGAATTTGATGAATGAACTAATGAATACACCTGCTGTTCAAAGTTTGATGAATAACCCAGAGTTAATGCGTAGTTTGATTGCAAGCAATCCCCAAATGCGTGAGATCATCGATCAGAATCCAGAGCTTGGGCATTTACTTAACGATCCTAACATTCTTCGACAGACACTAGAAGCTGCAAGGAACCCTGAACTCATGCGTGAAATGATGAGAAACACTGACAGGGCTATGAGTAATATTGAATCCTCTCCCGAGGGGTTTAATATGCTCAGGCGTATGTATGAAAATGTTCAGGAACCTTTTATGAATGCTACGACTGGAAATGATGGAAACAGTCCAAATTCAAACCCATTTGCAGCTCTATTGGGCAATCTAGGTGATTCTCAAGCTAGGGCCTCTCCTAACAACACTTCTGCACATGGTTCTGAAACGACCCAGGGACAAACTAACCCAAACACAAATCCTCTTCCTAATCCTTGGGGCAACACTGTTGGTGGTGGTAAGTTTCAAACTTATGTACCACATTAAAGCATATGTTCTGTCTAGCTATACTCTGTGGTTCAATGTGCACCTTCTTTTTTTATTATATGCACATGCAATTCCTGTTGTAGAGAAGAAAGGCAGAGTATAATCCAAAATACTATTGTTCTAAGTAATTGTGGTTATGTGGATTTGACCAATGTTTGAAACAAAACATCATACAACTTTAGTCAGTTGTGGGGTGACTGGCTTATTGAGAGTCATCTGAGTATGGTTTGCTTCCCATGTTTGATTTCGTGGTTATGAATTTGTCTTCTGTCTTGAATTTTGCAATATGAATGGCAAAGTATTTCTTATTTGGAAAATGCTGTACATTAAGCTAAAGTGACATGTCCTATAATCTTTTACCACTTTTTATGTATGAAATCAATATATTCGACTGAAATAGAATATGTGAATTAGTTAAGATGGATTGTTGTACTAAGGTTGTTTGGTTGTGGGATGAATGATTTGTTCAATATTCATCTAATCATAGTTTGTTGTCCCCCTTTGCATAATTTTAAATGCAGCGTGAAAGATAATTTATGGTGAAGTAGAATATCTAATCCTTTTGTTGTCTTTAAATGCAATTTACTACTGTTTTATATGTGTGTTAAGTTCTGTTATTTCTTGGAAATATTGTGTTACAAATTGTCAGGGGGGACCCAGACCAATGCTACTGCAAGGCCAAATCCTGCTGGGGATGCTAGGGTGCCCGGTCTTGCTGGTCTTGGAGGCCTTGGACTTCCGGATATGCCACCCATGTTGAATGGAATGCCAGATGCTTCTCAGTTGACTCAATTGTTGCAAAACCCAGCTGTATCACAAATGATGCAGAGCATAGCATCTAATCCCCAATATATGAACCAGGTACTGTGAGTTGAGAGATTTTCATTTTTCTTGTATCCTTTTTGTTAAGAATCTTTTTTTTCTTCTTACTTTTTAGATTATGAATATGAACCCACAACTACGTGGAATGTTTGATTTGAATCCTCAATTAAGAGAAATGATGCAAAACCCGGAAGTTCTTCGTCAGATGTTTTCCCCTGAGACAATGCAGGTATAATATATGTCATATGCATCTCTGAGTTCTCTCCTAATAAATGCTAAATGCTTTAATGTCTTTATGGTTTTGAATCTTTTTTCTATAAGTTCACCTACCTGATATGGTCTTCCAGGCATGTTAAGGCTACCCTGCCGGATAGTATCAGATTATTTGATTTTTTTTTTTCAAGTACTATTTTGACATTAAATATACCTACCTTTTCCTTGTTTTCTTTTATTTCTTGCAGCAAATGCTAACACTACAGCAGTCACTTCTGTCACCGCTCAATCAACAGCGATCAACACAGTAAGTCATAGTACATCTGTCTATTACATCGGTAACAAAAACCTTAATTGCCTTTTCAACTCTTGCATTTTGAGATTGTCCTAAGTACAATACATGCTGCTGTTAAAACATCAGAATTTTAAATAGAATTAAATTCTCTGTGCTTTTTAAATGATTATGTGGCCATAAGATGATTATATTTAATGTGCCGTCATGATTCATGCTTTGATGATTACAAATTCTCGACTTTCTTGCAGGGATTCAACACAGCCTGGTGCTACTACAGGTACAGAATAAAAACAAGTCCAAGCTTTATTTATAATTTTCTCTGCCAAGGGGATGAAGAGTACTTGAACTGTCCTGGGCTCTCGATAGTTTGCTTTGCCTACCAGCTCTTCTTTCATGTATTTTTATGTTTTACACTTGACTCGGTTTAATCTCATTTTCAGGAGCTCCAGGTACTGCTGGTCTGGAGTCTTTGATGAATATGTTTGGTGGTCTAGGTGCTGGTAGCCTGAGTGTTCCCAACCAACCTGATGGTTAGCATTCTTATTTCTTCGTCTTTACAAATCAGATTCAATACACTTTAGGGTCGCTTCTAATTTTATCTTTCTTCGTTTCCAGTTCCACCAGAAGAATTGTATGCTACACAATTATCACAACTCCAAGAAATGGGTTTTTATGATACAGTAGAGAATATCAGAGCACTACGTGCTACTGCCGGAAATGTCCATGCTGCGGTTGAGAGGCTTCTGGGGAATCCTGGGCCGTAATTCCGCAATATAATGCTCTTGAATTTAAACAAGAACTCTCATGTAAGACGTGTAAGATTAGTTGATTTAGCCTGCTGCCTTAGTTACCTTGTTTAATAACGAGCTAGTAAACACGATGATATACCCTGAGAACTTGATATAGGCCTCAATGCATTCTTGGATTATTCTTTTTTATCCCCTAATTTTAAGGACTTTATAAGGATGCTTCAAGCATTGTTGATCTATGTTCTCTGTTGCTTTTTGATTCTGGGGAATCTTACGGTAAGTTTTACTCGAACATTCGAACATCGAGTATGATATCTATGAAACGTGACTTGGCTGTTCAAGCATTTGATCTTTGTTTAGCAGCCTGAAAACAAGGTTTTGTTATGAATCAATTGATTTATAACAATGTATTTATTCTAGTATTCATGTATGTGTCACTTGTTAGGGTGAGTTGGTTGACATTAATTTTGTATAGAAAGGAAAGTACAGGTCTTGGGTTATAAAAACAGTGTTATTACACATCTTTTGATCGTCTGATTTTAAGTCGAGTGTCTCCGGATTGAGATTAGCAACAATGGTAAAACCATGATTTCCATCAGTGTACTAAGTTTAATTTGAAGGTTTAGTTTTCGTCTAGATTATGTGATAAGCAATTTTCATTAAAACCCTAAACTCTTGAAAATCTGTCATTTATTAGATTTAACTATGTTTGTCAATATAATTACTTTTCTCTGATTTGTCGTTTTAGAAAAATTACATCTGAGCGATCAATGTCAAATAATTGAGATTATTTTCTAAAATAGATACTATTGTAATCACTATTAACTAAATCAAAAAAATATATGTGTAACATAACGCGTTATTAATAATGGAATGATTAAATTATAATAAATTAAAGTATAGAGACTAAATCTTGAATAAAAATCAATGACAAAACTTTAATTTGATTGAGCTATTAACAATTGTGGAAACGTCTGGGAAATTTCAATAAATGCTCCAAAGATTAGGGGTGCCTCTAGAAAAATTCCCAAAATCCATTAAAGAAACTTAAAAAAAGGAATGGTAAACTACTTGAACGACCACCTAACTATAGGATTGATTGATATAATCACCATAGTTTCAATTGTACCATTTTAACCATGTAATTGTCTAAATAATATCAATCAAGTCATATTTTATTAAAATTTAACGAAAATTTAACGTGAAAATTAACAAAATTTATATAGTAATACATTTGATCTTATTATATACCAGTTAAATAATTATATGATCAAAATGAATTAATAGAAAGTACGATGGTCATATCAAAATAAACTACACAATTAAGTGGTTATTTAAGTAATTTACCTAAAATAAAGTACTAGAGGACCAAACAGCTACTTAGTGTGAGAGGCAAAGCAAAGTCCTTTGCTTTTGAAACCTATCTTTCGCTCTCTTTCTTTTTTCTTCTTCCTCTGCGTCTGCAATGAGCGAAGGTAAATGTCGTGTACGAATTTGTTTTAATTCTAGATTTTATTCACATCTCTCATCTGTAGCAGCTCAATCTCCTTAATACTTGCATTCTCGCTTTTATTTGTTTAGTACTTTTGAGCAGTTGTTTGAATATGATCAACTTAAACAAATGTTTCGTTTTTTGTTCGAATTTCTGCATCTTGATTCAATGGGTAATATCCTCTCATTGCATTTTCAGAACCCATACCAGATTAATGTGTTAAATGAAACACCCAGGTCAGTGGGTCTTTAATTTTTTTGCAATCTGTAATGTGTTTATTTGTTGATATAGTTCAAGGGAATTGAAAGAACGCTGTTGTTAGTGTACATATGCTTGTCTTCACCTTTGATTCTTCGTTTTGGTCTGTTAGTTTCTGCTTTTGGTTGATGCAATCTACAATTCTGTCATTTATTAGTGAAAATACTCTTTGTTCAATTGTCATTGTAATGTGAAGTTTGTTTCTTATTGCTGTGAAAAGAAAGTTAAACCCCAAATGGATGCAGAGTGTTCCTTTGGGTTATGGTGCATCACTGTTTACAATAGACCAATATTGCATTTGATGAATTTCATTTAAATTTTATGGAGCTTGCTGGGAACTTACAGTAGTTTGGAATTGAAATGATTATTGATTTAGAACATGGTGATTTTTTGGAAATGTATTCGAATAGAAACTTTGTTCTCAAATGGTGTAAGTTCCATTTTTAATTTGGTTTCTAGTTGTATCCCTCGTACCGTTACTCTTGTAATCGTTTCATACCTTAACTTTATTGATTTCTTGTGCAAGTATTGATGCCATGGGTCTGCTTGGTTTTCCTTTTATGTATGCAATCAATTTTCTCAAGTGATCTATTACTGGGAACTTTTTATTGCTTTTGAAGTTTGAACGTGCTTAATTTGACTCTATTGTTATTCACTTTAAGCCAAATCCGAGCGCTTACGGTTATTTATGGATAGCAATGTATTGGATTCCTTAAAAGTTATATTTAGTTATTAGTTTTAATTTGGATTCTTTTATTATGACATTGGTTTTCTTAGTGGAATCAAACATCATCGGATGATTCAACAAAGGCTAGACTCTAAGTTTAGTGAATTTGGACTCCTGAATATGGAGAATAACTCGCCAGCTTGTGATAAGCAACGTCCGGTTGGTGCAAAGAAGACACCATTGAGAGATGTCCAGAACGAAAATAGAATCGTACCCAACTTCACAGGGAGCTCCCCATTTTCTAAAGATAGGGGACTTTGTATTGATCCTATCAAGGTCTCTGGAAGTAAGAGAGCATCTCCTGAATGTCCTCTGAGCCCCTCACAATGCCAATCTCCGAGCAATACTGCTTCAAACGGGCACCTTGTCTACGTCCGGAGAAAATGTGAAGCCGAATTAGCCAAAAGCGGTGCTTTTGAATGTACTGACACAAGTAATTGCCAACAGATGAAGCAAGTTACACAAGTGGAGGAAATTAACCAACTGAAATCCCAAATAAAGGAGTCAAAAGTTTCTAGTTTTCCAGCATTTGCACCACTTCCGATGGCATCCTTAACAACTTCATCTGCCAAACCTTCAGTACCTTTACCTCTTGGAAAATCTGCTACAAAATTAACACCCTCAGACTCCAATCAACATCCAGTTGTTGCAGCCGCCCCTTTGTTCGATAGTCCGAAAGGAATTAGTAAACTACATTGGGAAGAGCGATATTATCACTTGCAGATGCTACTGAAAAAGTTGGACCAATCCGATCAGGAGGATTATACCCAGAGTATGTCCATTTGATGAATCCAATCTTTACCATATTCTACTTTTCCAGTTATAAAATTCTTACTGTACTGTATGTCGAAAATAATCTTATAGTACTGATTTACAATCTATTCATGTTATCTTGTCAGTGCTTCGAAGATTTTCTGCAGTTGAACTCAGCAGACATGCTGTTGAGCTGGAAAAAAGATCAATTCAGCTTTCACTGGAGGAAGGTAATTTATCTGTGCGCGCTTCTTTTTTCCACATGTATAGATATAACATTATGCCTAAACTTATTCAGTTCTTTCGAGTTCAACATATACCGTATTTATAACATCCCACCCCTAACAACTGGGAAGTGGTGTGGTGTCTGTAATCTTTGTTGGCTGCCATTATTTAGTATTTATGGGCTCGAATTAGTGGCATTCTTATGGTGCCATCTATTTCCCTTATTTGATCTTTTAGCATCGGACTATATTCATACATCATGGATACAATATAATCTAATATTTTCTTTACCCCAGCAAAAGAGATGCAGCGTGTTGGCGTTTTAAATGTCCTCGGAAAAACTACAAAGCTGTCTAAAGCACCCTAACAGATCAGTCATGCAAGTGAAAGGGGATCAATTAGTAGTAGTGAATGCAGTAAAAGTTGTACCCTGTCTATAACAAGTGAATGCATGAGCTCGAACATGCGATCGGTTCTTCGTTTTCATCCTAGGTATGTTTCTACTTTTGTCACTGTGGATGTGTCTCTGGTATTTTACTGTAGTTTTCAACTCGGTTTATCTTCTGTGTATTTTTCTTAGCAAAAGCTATGGGAAAGTATCAAATTCTAGTTGTACTGTTATATTGTGAAATGATCCTCATTTTCTACTATTAAGCCTAATCATTCCTGTTAAATTACCATCGTTTTCTATTTAACTTTTGAGATTTAACTAGATAGGATTTGGCTAAATACTATTAAGCTTAATAATCCAAACGTGGTGAAAAAGCATTGAAGCATAATCTAAACGTGGTAAAAAGCATCAAAGCATAATCCAAACGTAATCCAACTGAAAAAAACCGCCCACTTCATGACTTCCCTGTACTGCCAACACTCCTACATAAACAGGACATCAACCATTTGTACAGCTTCCCCCCCCCCCCCCCCCCCCCTCCTTCAACTCTCCGTTGTCTCTTTGTTGTACTCTTATAATTCTGAAAAGGAACAAAAACACTGAATCTGATCCCTGATTTCGATTCCTTTCTTCTGTTACTCGACATAACATCCTGAATTTACCTTCTTCGTCAACCAATGCGCTCTGAATTACAATCCGAAAACCTGGAAGAAACGCTCCAAATCAATAAAGATTGATGCCGGTGGGTTCCTGGTTAGTTCCAGCACCATTTCCAGGCCTAAATGTACCAAAAAACCTGACCCTTAGGCACCAAAGATTACACCACCTTGTAGTGAATGTGGGAAGAAGTTTTGGTCATGGAAAGCACTTTTTGGACACATGAGATGTCACCCCGAGCGACAGTGGCGTGGAATTAACCCCCCTCCGTATCATTGCCGGCCTGTTAAACCTGCTAAAATAACCTTGTATTTGCTAAAATAGCTAGCCACTCGCACGTGGCGTTATTCCCTTTAACACTGTAGAAACAACCGTATTCCCAAAATATTCAACCCTTCCCTTTTTAAGGGATTACAATATCCCACTAAATTTGCCTAATTGGATGGTGGTAGCAATTTGTTTAGGAATTATCTCCCATATCATTTATAACAAACAGTTATGAAATCCAGATAGTCAGTAGAGAGAATCCGGATAAAAAGTATTGACTTTACAAATAAAAGAAGAATCAATGATATAAACAAAATTTAAAAGTTATTGGACTAGGCAGAGTTTCTATTATTCCATCTCATCCACATTTATTCAGATATCATAAACAAAATCAAAAGTCATGTCCTATCAATTAAGATAAAGAGGGATCAAGTACACATCTTTTGCATAGTACAAGGACTGATTACAGAATTTAACCAAGTAAAGCCATAGAGAGCAATTCACGTGTGTGGTTAAGGGATAGGAAAATAAAGGTCCAAAGCTCTGATAACACTAGTAGTCAAGTCCAAGGTTATCAATTATATCTCTAAGCAATATTTCTTGCAGGAGGACCCATCAAACTCAGCACCACCTGCCAAATCAAATGAGCAGATAAATATCCATCACCAGACCAATTTGTATACAACTATTTACTAAGAAATCAGCTGTGTTGTTGAAGCACAAGCAGATAAACAGTGTCTGGTAAATGATTCTTATGAAAATTTCATTTTCATGCATACTAGAATGCATTTATGTTTGCTTTTGGCATACTTTTCTTCGGTGTAGCATTTTAGAGATGTTCTATCAACAGTCAAAACCAAACACCTACTTGGCATAAAAACCAGATGGAAACTAGTTGATTGACAAGGCCAACAAAGATAATGGTGTCAAAAAAGATTGAGTTATGAAGATTCAGTTAAACTTACTGGTAAAAACACAAGTCCGTGCAGGAAACCAACAAGAACCAACGCTAAGTACATCTGAAAGTAATATACCTGCAGGAAAAACAAAAAAGAAAGAAAGCTGTTGTGTATATATTCTATCAATCAGGAAAAAAATGGTAATTGAATGATAGAAGGGAATGGTTAAGAGACCACAAAAAGTTCTGATCTTGAGAAGAAAAGCACAATTACTCCTACAAGCTTGGTGAGGGTGATTCCACTGCCAAAAGAATGAAAAAATGAAGACGATCAATAACTCTTTTTTCAATAAAACAATTCCTAGGACAGTTAAATTGATGAAAGAAAATTATTTAGATTGTATATAATACTTTAGTCTTCTATCATTGATACCACAGCAAAATTGGAACAATGGAATAACAGTAAACCTGAATACAGATGCTCCAATGGTACTAAGAGACTCCTTCATTCTTTGATCCCTATTCCCATTACTGACCTGTTTAAGGGAAATAGAATTACGAAATTAATAATTTTTAAAGATAACAAATCAATGTGCAATTACATGGTTAATATGATATTTGCCTTATTGCAGCAGCATGTTCCAGGAGAACTAGAGTTCAATTTGCGGTTAAATGTCAAAATTAAGCAATATACAAGTTTCTTTCCTCTTTGCACCGCAAATAAATCTACAAAAACCTTACATTTTGTTTGGATAAACAATTATAAAGGAAAGGAAAGGAAAAGAAAAGAAAAGAACATAGAGTAAAGGACACAATACATGTGTATTTAGTTTGGATAATTAAAACTAGGTAATTATTTCATACACCGGCAGTGGAAGCTAGAAGTTTTCACAATTGTCTCAATTTTAGGGTTTAGGGACTTGGTTTAGAGTATACAATTTAGGGGTTTAGGTGCAAGGGTTTAGAATTCAAGGATAATGGTTAAAATTTAGGGTTTATGATTATAATTTAAGGTTTATAGGTTAAACCTAAAATCTTCACCATATTACCCTAAGAACTAAACCCTGAACTCTAAACACTATCCCTAAATTCTAAACCCCTACCCTTAAACATTAAACTAATCTCCTAAACTCTACACCCTAAACTAATCCCCTAAACCCTAAAACTAAGCACTTGTGGAAACTTTTTTCATTATAATAAGGGGAAGGAAAATGATAAATTTTTACACCGCCAATGTATTGAATGATAAAATTACTAAGGGAAAGGAAAATAATAAAATTTTGGAAAGGATTCATTATAATGATTTTTTTCAATTATACCCTTTCTATAAAATAAATTATGTAAAAAATTAAGGGGATAAAAAAAGGATCTTAAAAAAAATCAAATTTCTTTCCCAGCTTTCCCTCAAATTGGGGTAAATAAAAATTGAGCGTCTTGAGGGAAAGCAAGGACACTAAACTCCCTTTACTTTTCGCTTCTTAACTAAAATAATTTATCCAAACAACAGAAATGTTCATATTCTCTTTACTCTACTTCCCTTCCTTTATTCCAATCCAAACATAGGGTTAAAGGAGAAAGAATAAAAAAATTCCCACAGCCATGTATGATACAAGTAACCCAGTGTCAGTACCTACTCATCCCAGACTAAACTAAACTGAGTAAAGGTTTAGTACTGACCAAGAAAGCATTTGCTATATGAACGCAGAATTCAACGGCAATCCCTATTGACATGATAAGGTTCACGACTGAGACTGCGTTAAGCTGAATACCCAGAATAGCCATTACACCCTGCAAAATTAGAGAGAGAATAACTTCATTTTAGGGGAAATATAATTAAGAGAAGGGCACGCCAAAAGTTACAGAAACTTTATTATAATTTTAACCAAAAAAGGTGGAGAAATAAGAAGGCAGAAAAGCAGGCACACTATTGTAAATGTCAAGCAGAAAATATACCATGAGATCTACAACAATCATCACCAATACCAGTACAATGATGGCAGAGATCCACAAACTGCATTTAGCAAACCAAAAGAAACATACTAAAGTTGACAAAATTCCAAAACGTATGTGCAAAAAGAGATTAAGCACACAGATAAAAAGGCTACAAAAAGGACCAGAGAAAGAATTTGAACCTGGATGTGATAACCAGACAGACAATAAAAATAGCACCTGTAAGAAAATGAACAAGGAACAAAGAAAAGGTAAACATAGCATCCAAAGCTAAAGAACAAAGCAACTCATAAAATGAGGGGGCAGGCGATCAGATCTATTTACAGAATAATGATGTGAAAGATGATAGAAACTCCATAGGTTAAAACATTTGCTAAAATACCAAAACTGCTAAAATCCATCTCTCAATAGCTGAAAATCATTTATACAAAAGAGAGCACAAAATATAGATGCCACAAGAGAGCAGAAAACCAGTTATTTGATAATACAGCTTGCTTGTAGAATGCAAAATAATGGATATGGCATGCTTGAAAACCCACCAAGTGCAATAGCAATATTCGTCAAAGCAATCCTCCAAATATCAAGATATTGCTCAAAGAAAATATAGAAGACCGAATAGGGAAAGATTTGCATCTGCACCAGAGTAATGTCAGCAAAGTAACTGGAATTAGGAAAAATATTGTTGTGGTCAGAAAACAAGTAATGGTGAAAATGTCAGACACAACACAAAACCAGCAGCATGCGGAAGATACTTGTCAAAAAAGAACAGTGATCATATCATAAAATTAGTGGTCCTTTTCTAGGTCTTGTTTCTTTAAACACATTCCCATTAAAGCCCATTTACCAGGTTATTGTTTTTCAATACCATATCAAATTTGAACATAAAATTTACACTCAAGTTTGGTATTAAAATGAAGAATATTGTCATAATATTCAACATTAGCTACCAAACAATATTCATGGCTTCATAACAAAGAACATAAAATGGGCTGAAACCATCTCTCTAGCAATTCAGCAGAAGGTAAAAGGAAAAGTGTTTTTGCCATCAGCATTTCCATGCTTGTCCCCTGAAATGAATAGCAAACTTGCATCCAACCTCTTGACAAAATAGAACATTAAAGCTTATCTAGGACCAAGGAAGTTAAAGATTAATAGAGAGCATAGTTAATTGAAACCTTCAGTGAATCAGAAATTTTTGAGCTGAACTCCCTTGCAGCTTGCAATGCATTGACATAGTCACCCTGAGGAAAATGATGATATCAAGTGAAGTGGAGTGATTAACTAAAGTAGTACTGGGAAATAATCAAGAATCATATTGAGATCAATCAGTCAACAAAGACATTGGCTTACTTGTCTGTTAAGCGGTGTGTGATAAGTACGGAACTCTGATGCTTTTATAACACCACTTTCATAACCTGTAAAGATGTATAGAGGAAAATAAGAAATGTCTTTTACTAGATGTCATGTTTTTTTATTATCCTATAAGACTAAGATCACCACAAAACGATGTTTAATACACACAGGAAAAATTCCAATCTACAAACCATTCAAATCCACACTGCTAGTGTAAGCCCCATGACCACCTTTGGCACAATCAGCAGATGGCAGAGCATTGAGGAACCAAGGAAGCTTCTCTCTAAATTGCTCTGTAGATGGACGATCATTAACCAAATCCGAGTGGCGGAAGCACTGGAACCAGCTAAGAAAATGTTAGTGATTGCAATCTTTTTAGCTAGGTATTTGGGAATAAACCTCGAACTTTAATATCATTCAAATGAACATAATAGGCACAATATTTTCTTTTTCTTCTTAAAAAACATTTCTAATTTATATGCTACACCTAACCCCACAAACACAAACGAGGAGAAAAAGAACAGGGACAAAACCGTTGTACAGTCTTTGCAGACTCCGCCTAAGCCACAAGAACCTCCATCAGGTGAACAGCAAGGTGGCTGGAAAGAGTAATTTCTAGTTTAGCAATCTAGTGATAATCATCTAAAACGCTCAAGAAGCTGGAATATATTAACGTCACGCTATGCAAGCATGATATTCTTGTTGAACAATTAAACAGAATATTGCATTCCGTATACATTTAGATCCAGCTTAAGAGGGAATCAAATGAAATATTAAGCTTAGGATAAAAACTTGATATCAATACAAAATCCATTTGGCTAACATAAAAGAAACTAGCATGTAACATATGAAGCACTAACTTGATCATCCGGAGGACAGTAAGAGCCATTTGTAAACTTCCGACAACAACCAAATGCCTCTGGTGATAGCCATACAAGAAAGTCATCAAGCCATGAAGCAGCTGGCTTTGCAATGAAGCTTGATTCTGGAACTAATGATGCTCTTGATATCTAACAAAAAATGACAAATTGTAATGTTTTAGATAGGGAGTCGGAGACAGGCGGATAAAAGTATCTAGCCAAAAATGACAGATTTATTACCTCATTCAAGAGAGAGTTAGAATCACACTTGTTGATGGAGCATAACTTATTTGTATCTCTTGATTCCAAGCTGAGCGGAAAAAAATCATTAGATCAAACGGTCATAAGGACTGAGAATAAAACCAATAATACAGAGGGATTCACAAAAAAGAGATGAAAAGATTTCCACATGTTTTATTTTATATAAAGCCTTAGAAGAAATTCGTAATTAATCTTGGATATAGGTAATTGACAGTCAACTTCACTCCAACTCGGTGAACATACTCCCCATTAAATAACTGAATTACCAATAACTTCTCACTCGGCATCTCATTTTTATTAAAAGTAAATATCAAACTGAGAAAAGAAGAATGCCATATCATTCAAATTGATACCTGTAGTTGTAATCCTTAACAACAAAATACAATGGTGGTCCGATTCTGAGGTATTCTGAGATATTGGTGAAGTATCCCTAACACGAATATAAATTGGGCAGTGAGATTGACAAGAAAAAAAATATGAAACTCCAGAATGAAAAGGGATATCAAACTAGATGGCATAAACCTGAAGATATGAGTCCCGAGGAAGAACAATTTGTTGCTCCAAACCAGACTCAACCCTTGTGGAAAGGGCCTAAAACACAAGTAGAAAACTATTCATATAATGAAATATCAATTAGGGCAAAATAGTTGACACAACATGCAGGCAACTTACTATGCTTGCCAAAGAAAAAGCAACAAAGACGGCAATTACTACCACTTTGACAGCCCAAAGTCCAAGAAAGGGTGCATGTATTTCCTACATTACCAAAAGTTTTTGAAAGTTAACATGAAAGCAGATAATAGGCCATGTAGCATTTGATATGACCATTCATTAAGAAATTCACTTGCAGACTTGCTATAAATTCATCAAGAGAACACGATTAACCCGACTTTCAACCAATGGTAGAACATAACCATTCACCAAAAGAAAAAAAATATATAACAGTGCCTTATAATTCAGTAGTAGTAACTTTGAATATCTTACTTGCATATATCTTGCTAAGAGTCCAGGTCCTCTTGAGTTCATGCCTGAATTTATCAAAATGGATGATCAGTATGAAAGCTAAGAGTAGAATGTTCACATCAAAATTTTGAGTGTGCTTGGTTGGGTGGAAAAGTGAAAAGAAAGGTAAGAGGGGAGTGGAGAAGTGGAAATAAAATAAATTTTGAATCTGCGTCATAGGAACAAAAACTGAGAAGAAAGAAATAGGAAAGATGTCCTTTTTTCCATCCTAATACACAAAAATAAATCATCACAAATTGGAATGATAACAGGAGAAAAATAGATTTTTTCTTTCCTACCAAGCACAACAATCGAAAGAAAAACTCTATTTTATTTCTCCTTCAATGTTTCATCATTTCAATTTTCTTTCCAAACTAACAAGTAAAGCCTTGGAGCTACACTAGACATTCAAAGCAAACAATACATGATATATTCATACAAAAAACAACCTTCAGCAGGCTCTTCAGTAGCTGATGGAATTTTTATGCATGGAAAACAGTCAATTCTGTTATCCTCGGCTCTCAGACAGTCGAAAACTATCAGTGAAACAAAAGCAGTAACTTGTAGAAGGAAGTCCAGCAAAACAGCCACAGCTAACAAAAGAAAAACAATGGAGGCATAGATATTACGTTCAAATGAGGAGTTGGTCATTTAAAGTTAAAAGATACTGGATGTAGGAACACATCATTACACCTGCAAACAGGGAAAAGACACGGCAAGCTGGCATGGGAGTGAAACCTCCAACAGCAAATGCAAGAATCTCAGACAAACTAGCTAACGTTATGGATGGACCAACTTCTACCAGTGCATTACTGATTCGTTCTTCTAAAGGTAACTCCAATGGTTGTCGTTTTACGGCATGAACCAGTATACACATGTTATCCACTCCAACCTGATTAAAATAAATAACATGGGAAATTAAAGAGAACTACAACAAAGAGACCAAAAGAGGAAGAAAAAAGAATAAATTAAAGCAAACTAAAAACACATAGTAGTCATTATCAAACCCTAAAAGTGGAAGAAAAAAGAAGTTTCAGAATTTTAAAAAAAATCATATACAATGTGGGACCAAAGTAGAGACCAAAATATAAAAATGTGGGACAAATTTATGAAAAAGAGTATTTATGGTGTTAACATCTTAAAAGTTTTTGTTTTCTAAAGTGCATTAGACTCGACACATGTCTGCCCCTTCAGTCATGACCACAAATTGAGAATAGAGCAATCATAACTCATAAGAATACAAGTTTCAGTTTCAGGACAAACAAATGTGAGAAACTCAGCATATGAAAGATTTTTCCACAAGGGGAAGGAGGATTAAGGGTCAACTAACTCAGGACTACTTATTATAATCTAGGATGCAGATTCTGTCACAGAAATAACTAAAGAAAATCTGATGAAAACTCACAGCCAAAACCAGAAAAGGTATCACTTCCATTATGATCAACGTCGACTTCACTCCAAAAGCACTGAACAGCCCAACCGATCCAAGAACAGAGAGCATGACAAGAACAACTCCTGAAAGACCAAGCAAGACCTGCAAAACAGTAGGTGGATGGTGAGTTACAGAAATTTATTCAATTTCATCAGAAAATAGCATGTGACAAGAATCTAAGTCAATCTATGTCACATGGGTTCCAAATACAAGAAAATTTATTCAATTTCATCAGAAAATAGCATGGGACAAGAATCTATGTCACATGGCCATGACCAAGACAAGAAATATACAAATGTTCATATGACCAAATTTCCGTCTTTGCTGATGCATGTACCCATGATAACATGAGCAAATGCATCAAAGAACATCACAGCAAAGGCAGTAGAAAGTAAAACATGCATATGTGAGAACGGTGGCACCCTGCCTTCCATTTGTATCTAAAAACCTAACATGCAAAAGTGAAGACACAGATCAAGAAATTGAACATATTGAATAGAGCACATTTGTAAAAGCTACAAAGTAACTGCATCTAAATCAATTCAAACATTGAGCTCATCATGAAAAGAAATGGATATGTAAATAGCAGTAGACATGGAAGGTGCTAATAAACCGAACGTATATTAGGATGCATCACATTAAATATTAAAAAATAGTTAAGAACTTAAAAATATACCTTGGATGAGATATAGAAAGTAGATAGACGAGGTGCATCACCCAATGTGATAGATATGTAAGCAAACATTACAAGATAGCTTACCTGAAATGAACTTCGATTAGGATAAAAGGGAAGAAGAAACAAACAAATATTTATCAAGTATAAGAAGAGAAAGTTAGAAATAACGGGAATCATTTTGCAAAAGTCGATTGCTGAGGAAAGAATAAAAGTAGTAACTTGCCGCAATTGTTATAATATCTGCAGTACTTTCTCTTTTCAGTTCTTCCTCAATTGAGCTTTCAGATGAAAAAGAAAGGGAGAGATTTCTAGACTGAACTAAAGGTAGCAGCTCTTCCTGTCATATCCGTATAGCCATCCAAGTGTAAGCAGACATTATCTTTTTCATTGTACCATTATAGCAGTACCTCGTAATAATCAAGACAATAGAATATCCACAAACGAGAATATAAGAAACTAGGGCTGAGCAAAGAAACCAAACAAACTGAAAACTGAATCAAACCATGGTATTTGGAAGGTTTATGTTTCATGAGTTTAAAAACCATGGTTACCGAACAAAACCGAGCTCTATTTTTTTATTTAATTTATGATTAGTTTTTATTTTTTTTATAAGGTTAAAGATAAGTATTTTATATTTCAAATAGTGAAAATAACTTAAAATTACTATATAAGAATTATTAATTGTTTTTATTACTTGAAAATTTAAAGTTTTAGAAATGTTTATGAAAAAAGACTGAAACTTTATCAAATAATGTAAAAGAACATAAAATAAAGCCATTATCTTAAAAAAAGTCAGAAAATAAAAAACCAAAACTAATATGAAAAACCGATAACCAAAACAAACCAAATCAAATTAAAAGGGGTGGTTTAAAAAATCCACGAAAACCCAACCGAACCAATCTCACCCCTATAAGAAACAAATGTGCACTTGTACCTTCACTAACCGAATAAAAGCTTTTTCCCAAGCCACTGCCTTGCCATTTCCGTTGCCTGCTTCATCAATTGCATTATTAACTGGATAGGTCACAACAAATGCAGAAGCCTGAAATTGAAATTAAATAGTATTAAAGAATAAGCATATTGAATTGCACAAGGCAATCAAAACACGGAATTAGCAAAAATTGGAATAAAATAAAGACACAGAATTCTCAGATAAAAACATAGCATAGAATAAGTGAAAATTTGCGGACCACCTCCTATCTTATTCATTCGATTGTTATCTCTTTTTTTCAATACAATTACAATAAAAAAACTTATTATATCACAACAAATTCTATAGAAAGAACCCATTATTTGAATGAAGTGAAGTGCCAAACTTGTGGCCGGGGATAAATAGATATATTTAGTAGGGCTATAAATGAACATAACATTTGACAAACTACATGCGAACTATTGTCTCTTGTTCGTTCATGTTCATTTGTTAAGCTAAATAAACTAGTATGAATAAAAAATACGGTTGGTTATCAAATGACCGAGTTTGTATAATAAAGGTGTGTTTGGTTCGTTTATGTTCACAAACAATCTCGTTTATTAATTCATTTAATATTAATATAAAAGATACTTAAAATATTTATATCTTTTTATTTATTTATAATATGATTATTAACATTTGTATTTTATTATTTTATATCAACAAAAATTAAGAATTATGTTCATTGATGGTCTGTTTATTATTCACAAATAGATTTTTAATTGTTTGCGAACAAGTTTCGTTTAACATGTTAGCAAACATTAAACAAACAAGCATGAACACACATAAGTCTTTAAATAAACGAACATGACTACATTCTAAAAATATTAACAAACACAAACCGAACACGGACAAGCTCAAAAATAAACAAACATGAACAAATGTTTGTTCAAGATCCGTTCATTTTACCATCCTAAGACTCAGAGAGCTAAGACAGGATAAAAAATTACCTCAGAATAATTGATCCCAGAAAATCCCCCTAATGAAGTGCTAGGATCAAGTGGAGCCTCAAATGCACTCATACATGTATCTGAAGAAGTGTAATGCTGAAAGAGGAGAACAAAGGAGATAAAATCGAAGATATTTTAGACATCCCAGTGAGAATCATCATAATATAATCCCAACTGTAACAAGCATCACCGTTCCCAGCTTCAAAGATATTAAGATATTAACTATAATTAATAACGTGTAACAGATAATTCACAGGTAAGTGGCTTGTCATGATGGGCTTGAATGTTTCTGTTTTTCTATTAGCAGTCCTATCTATGAGCAGAATGAAAAGCCTTCGTGATCGTGATATGAGCTGTGTCTTTTTATACCAAGCAATCAATGCATATACCTGCCTTAACCTTAAGGCAAGTGCCTTAGACCAATTGGCATCATAATAACAAAATCAACATGAGAGTAAACGTAAACAATGACATAAAAGGGAAATGAGAAGGATGAATTTAATTGGAATAGAATGCCAACAGGAAAACATATTATCTCTCCCATGACTATCCAGATACAAACAAATAAACAAGTACAAATATGCACGTCCACCTACAGATAAAAATGCATGAAGCCCAAACATAATTACCTGAAAACAGTACTCAGCATGTGTAACTCCTCCATAGTTTTCAAAGTTTTCCCGATCCATCTTGAAGTACTAGTGAAAGAGGCCAAGTAACAAAAACAAAGATGATTACATTTACGTAAAAGGAAGAGGTAACTCAAATGCTATTTGCTTAATTTCAAATTGTATTATAGATATCCTGAACATAGAGCCTCAAAAATAAAAATGTAAGAAAACCTGTAAAACACTCTGAGTAGCACAATCTTGGCCAAGTGGCTTCAAGCAAATATCAGTAAGAGACACATTCAAACCAGAATAATTTGCACGAATTCCAGCAACCTGTCCAAGTTCAGCAAAAACTGACAAATAAGATGGAGCAAACAGAAAATACATGTGATGACATCCTTCAACTCAGATATACTTAAAGCTATATCTCACTTAATATCAATGACTCAGAAAAGTAGCAATGATCGTGTTCTGTACCTTCTCTTGAATCTCAAAAAGCAATAGGATGTTATCGTCTGAAACTATACTGGGGGATTTCCCTTGTGTTTTGTCGGGCAAAGTTGCTAATATAAGCTGGAAAAAATCAAGTTTCAAAAAAAAATTCCATTACTTACATACAAATTTAGATGATGTCCCAATTTCATTGAATTGAGATACATAAACAGACGAACAAATAGACAGAGACACAGAGAATAATAGAAAAATGGTGTCAAGAAAATTTATTTATTTATTTATTTATTTATTCTCCTACTCAAACTTCAACTTTTGGGCACAGAGAATTCAATCAAGTAAAAAGTTTGTAGAAAAAAACTATATATTTAGATAAACATAAAGTTGTTGAGATATGAAATTAAATCTTGATTCTCAGACACACCAAACCCTTTGTGTAATGATGTCAATCAGCAAGTAACTAGATACATAGCATCGACCTCACAATTTACATAATTGTCAGATGTCAAAAAAATATCATTGAATTTTTACATGTTTGGCTTTCTAGGTTCCTCCACTCAGATATCCTTCGTCAATTTGACATTCAATTAGGCATATTATGGCATCTAATTGCAAAACACACTGAAATGGAGTTTTAAACTTAATCCTCACGGCTATTTTCACCGATAGTACTCAACATTCTAGGTTCTACAACTCAGATATTCTTTTTCAATTTGACATTTACTGAGGCATAATAAGGCATCTTAAAGCCAAACACACTAAGATGGCGTTTAAGCTTAACTATATTTAAGATTGTCAGCCTTTAATCCTCAGAACTTTTGTCACCTATAATTTCCGATCCTAACTTTCTAAAAGAATATTGAGATAAAGTCAACAAAGGAACAGATAGCTTAGGGAAGGCAAGAAACAGTTTCTCTTACTTTACACAGAATGTAAAGGCACATTAATTGTTTAAGGCAATTATGCTTTTCATTATTTCACGAAAGATGGGGATAGAAGGGTGGGGATTGAATACAGAGAAACAAATGAAATGAACCTGTTCAATTCTGTAGAAGGGTGCAAGGTGACTGTCAAAAAACTGTTTCTCTTCCGCTGCCTTACTTCCATGGCCTACCCACAACTATATGATAACACATGTCAAGCGGTGATAATATGCAGAAGATTAACGGTATAAAGCAAACAGGAAGTATGATGACAAACAAATACATGTCCTCGCAGCTTATCCAAGAAGCAGTCAGTACCAAAAAAATACTTAAAACACTCTTTTGTCCAAATATTTAGGAATAGGAAAAATATATGGCAAAACAATGTTACTGTCCCTTGTTTTCGAATCTATATAGGAAATTGAGCAGACAGATGAAAAAGGTCTAATATGGGCTTAAAATAGGACGGAAATATAAGTGCAAAGAACTAAGAAAATAGCTAATTACTGATGACAAACTTTTTCAAATAAATTGAAACTCAAACCTGCCCCAAGAAGAAGAGAAAGAAAGCTGCAAGAAACTAATACATTGACAGTAACTCAGAACAGTTTCTAGCATAAAGATGAAATATGATACCTTCTCTGGCCTTGTCTCCACTTCAATACGAATGAGACCAAAACATAGCACAATAACAACTGCCAATGACGAACACAATACAAGAGTAGGATTTCTAGCAACCCATATTCCATAACTCCTGGGCATAGCATAACCAAACATTAAGAACATGCTAAACATTTACTCATCTAATATATATGTGTGAACATGTGAGTATTTGTCTCTGCACATGTATAAATAAATCTAATTATGTACATGTTCACCTGTAAAAGCTCGACATATATCCTTGAATAATGGAAAGTTGCGCCCCATTTTTCAATTGTGCAGACACCCCATGTCCCTGATTTCGGGACAAAGAGGAACATAAACATCTAAACCTCAAAGTCTACGTAGTTCTTTCTTAATAGGAAATATAGCAAGCTGAATAAATATCATATGAAGATGTTCAAGGGGAAAGAAAGAATAAAAGAAATGTTCCGAACATAGCTATCATATTGCTATTTTTCATCAACTAAAAGATTGGAAAAAACATAAGAATACCAATTGCGGAACTCTAAGTTTTTTTAATAAATATAAATAAAACTACTTCTTAGGTCCGGAAAATGTAAAATGCTCTTTAATGCAATTATCAAACTCACCATACTATAAGAATGTCCAAGTCAAAGATGTATGAATAAGGGAAGTAATTATCATCATTTACCTCCAATGCAAGGTTCTCATCATATGGTATGCTAGACGAATTTGCTTCATCTTCATCTATTGTCTTCAGTAGTGGTTCCCTGTCAGATGCAAGTATTCTTTCTCTTTGCCGATGAAACAATGCCCATCCAAAAAGTCCCAAAACCAATAAGATATATGCTATAGCTAATGCAAAGTCGATACATCTTACCTGCAAGTGACAGTAAATATCACAATATACATCAAACTTATATCAACAAAAACTTCCACAAAAGAAAATTAACTGATTCAGCCATGAAAATTAAGGGTTGTGCAGTATGCACTAATGTTAACTCATTTAAAATAAAACTAAAGCATAAGTGAATAACTTTAACCAAAGAAAAATCATCAATTAGACCTTAACAGGTCCGATAGTTATTGAGCAGTGATCTTTTTTCGGTGGTGAAGGAGGTTCGGAATTGGAGCATTGAGGTGATGAAGGGCAATCACCACAAGAGCAGCCAAGAGAGGTGTCACCACATGAATAGGTAGAAACGTTCATCAGCCTCATTCCAGATAAGTCAGAAACTGTGGACTTGAAACCAATAGCATAAGGTGAACCAGGAAATCCAGGAGGAGCCTTCTGACCAATAAACTCAAACCACTCTGAAAAGAATCAATGTATTAATAATATGCTATTCGAAAACAGAAGAAAGACATAAGCAAGTGAAAAATATTCTACGAGGAATTTGGCTGGACCTTACATAATACAAAAGGAAGTATCTTCAATTATGAATTTAACTACTTTCATAAGCAAGATAAGAACACATTGTTTCCCAGCAGCCAAATTGTTTTGATGTGGCAAGAACCATAAGTTTTAAGGGTACAAGAGGTGGCTAAAAGAAGAGATGTCAACCTCCATTGACCCAGAGATGCAAACTGTTCAATGTTTTCACATTACAAAATTCAGAAACTTTAGACTGTGGGTAAACACTAGATATTCCAACTCTATCTGCATGCATAAGTTCAGTATGGCCTGAAAACTGACATAGCCACAGAAAATGAATGAAACCTACCTATCATTTATTTTCTTTCACCGCAAATTTAGCAAAAAAAAAAGGTAAACAAAAAGGTCCGGGAGGAAATCCAAGCTTTTTGACAAAGCATTTGCTCCAAGCAATGAAGAGATAATACCACTTTATTATAAACTTCTGCACTGCTTAATTCACTCGACATCCAAACCACTTACATTTTCTAAGCCAGTTTTGTTGGTTCAAAAACACAAAGATGCTTAAATAAAATTTTAAGCTAATATATATGTTATACTCTGCTAAAAGATACCAGATAATACCAGGCAAACTGTATTAAAAAAAAAGCCTTGCACGAAACTTAAATTCACCTTTAAAGTTTGTTGCCCCAGCTCCTATGAATTCAATAGCTCTTGTATTCATGGTCCCAAACTTTACCTCCTTACAGGAATCATAAAGCCCTTCTCCAAAAGCATCAGATACAAAAAAGTCAATGCCATCCACTGTTAAGCTGCCATTAACCTGACAAATTAATAACACAATGAGAATCGGTTAAACAAGACTGGACATAGAAAGTAGAACCCATCCTAACTGTTTTATTAAATCTAACAACTTGATGGAAATCGCAAGCTTTCAAGCATGAGAGACTCATAGAAAAAGGGAAGTATGTTAAACCAAAAGCAAGGTATGGATATCACCATAATAAGCCTGTCCTAACCTCTGAAACAGAAGTCACATTGATGAATAGACTTTGATTTGGAGAGCATGAAAGCTCACAGAAAAGATTTAAGAAGTTCCTCAAGCACGCTGGGCAACCAACAAGGAAAGGAATGGCCTGACAAATAGCATACATTTAGAGTTAGTGCGAGAAAAGTATTATTAATTGACGCAAATACAACAGATAAGTTACTATCACAAAAAAGTGTATGCCTTTCCAAGAGACATCTTCATACTGTTAGGAATGATAGCTTATCAGCTCACTGTTCATGAGCAATGAGTACTTGTACGTTCAAAATATGTACAGTAGTAATGGTTGTACAAATTTGATTTTGAGCTTGAAAACTTGAATAAGCATAAACACATTGTAAAAATAATAACGCCAGAGGTTTTACCTGCTGAACCTGAGCCCGCAATGTGTCAAATTGATCCTCTGTGCAACAAACATTACCACTTATTGATGGACATAAGCTTTGAATTTTGGCAGAAAATAGCTCATCAGGCTGATAAAGCATAAAACAAAAATATAAGAAACATAGAAGTAAAAAAAAGAGTAAGAAGAATAGCTTTGGATTTTGGCAGAAAACAGCTCATTAGGGTGATAAATCATGAAATAAAGATATAACAAATAAACATTAAGCAGCAGAAGTACTTGAAGGGCAAAACAATTAGAGAAAATAGAGTGATAAAAATGTAAAATAGACAAGCATGAAGTTGCTCACCTTCACAGATGGCGAACCATAAGGGCAATTTAGAACTTTACCATCACTACGTTGTCCACATATATCATACATTGCACAATATTCTTTAGAATGCCTCTCCCTGACCAACAGATCGGGAGTGTTTCAATTCAATCAAAAGAAAATAAGGCAGATAATATTGCAACCTTGTTGACAAGTAAAGGTGTTAAAACAAAAGGAGGCCATCAGATAAGCTTATAGTAATAGCAGGACCTTGATAATATTCTTGAGGATAGGCTCAATAAACTAAACATGCAGTCCACAAAAACTAAAAAAAAAATGTGATCTAGAAAAACTGGGAATTGTGCACAACACACATTAGTAATATTTGACACACGTTATGCTTTGGAACTGAAAAAGCCTTACCCCGATGTGGGGTAGGAAACTAAACGGCCAAAAGAATCAGTCTTCCCCGCGCACAGTCCAGGTATCAATAAAATTGCCTAGAAAAAAGTAACAATTTAATTAACACTACGTGAGTAGAACATAAACGGATTCTAACTAGGTGCAAACAAGCTTTTATATCCATTTCAGCCAATTACATTAAGAACTTTCACAGCTTGAACAAATAAATACAAAGGCACTAATTTGTGTGCAAAATCAGATATTCAAAGTCAAACGCATGTCGATAAATTTTCAGCTTCGTTTTGTAAGAGCCATCCTTATTTCCGCCTCAAATCTAACAATAAGCAGATTAACTAATAACCGAACAAACACTATAAATACCCAATACCCAAATGAAAAACCTCAAGTAGAAGCTGCAAAGCTCTAATTCAAAAACTACAGTAAAGAAAACTATGCAAATAGAAAAATCAAGTAATCCATGATCACGACATCATAATCCCCAAAAAACCTTAAATTCAATATAAAAAAAACGTTCATGAAACAGATTGCGCTCACGAAATAGGATCAATGAGCGGATTCTTGCCTGTAGAAGAGAAAAAACAACGAGAAAACTGGGAAACTTCATCCTTCAGTCGACAAGAACGAACAGTGGAGTTGGGATTTAGTAGAAATTTTTTGACAAAATATAGCAACTGTTTCTGGCTATGACGTCAAAAGGACGAAAGTGAGGTTGGAAATTGCAATTAAAAGAAGGGAAATCCAGATCCTTTGTTAATCGTCATAGTACATCTAAAATAATTAACGAAGGACAAATTAAATAATATAGAAAATGGAGATTTTTTTCCAGATACTCTAAAGAGAGGTACGATTAAAATGAGACTAAAATAGTTATATCAAAATTATTATAAAAAATTTAATTAGTATATATTAATTTTAGTTTTTTTAACGCGGCTTTTTTAAGGGAAAAAACATTTTTTTCGTAAAAAATGATATTTTTGTTTTGAGCGTGCTGAAAATGCTATTTCCACTCCGCGTTGCCGGTAAAAAATAGGAAAGGCGGTATTTATTAATCCTGGGAACTTCCTATCGTCCGCCACGTCAGTCAATGAACCGCACAATTACAAACTTCTGTATAGCGGGGGGTGGATATAGCGTTTTCTTCCAGTCCTTTTATTTTTAAGGATAATTTTGTCTTTGTCCTCTGGTGCACCACGTGTTTCATACAAAACGTAAAAAAGTAGCGCCGTTTAAGCCGATGGGTTCAGATAGTCCAAAATGTTGAACAAAGTATATTCCTCTTTTATCATTAATTTTAATAGTTTTTTTACACTATAATTCTATGGTGGTATTTATAATATTTTAAAATATAAATTTTATTTATTTTTAGATTTATTAAAATTTTGAAAAAAATAAATAAAAATTTAAAAATATCAAATAAAAACACTATAATGACACACTACATCAACAGATCCAAAATATCTGTCAAAATTTAATAGTTTATTCAATTTATTAGTTTAAATACTTAATTGGGTGAATTTTTTTTTTACTCTTAATAGATATTGAACCCAAAATTTAAGAAAAATGACAAGTTAAAATTTTTTTACTTACTCTAAAGATTAATAACACAAGAGTATAACCATTACAAAAATCAATATGGGTAGCACAAGAGTCGGAGTAATATAAGTTTAATAAGTTTTCCCTATTCTGTTAATGTATTCTCTCAGAAGAAGAAAAAAAGCTGGTTCCCTGTCTATGCAGCCAAAGGGACAAATAAAAACAAATGTCCTCCATGTTTCATCACACATCTTTATTAGGTTACAAAAGGAAGGACCTGCTGTTATAAATTATGAATCAAAACTGTCTTTGAATGGCCTTCATCCCAGTGAATCAAGATATGCAATCTTTATGTAGTTTTGGGTTCAGGAGGGATCTGGCCTCCCGATGGCACTACCTCCGGTTCTGGTTGAACAGGAACGCATGGTCTCCAAATTGTTTCCGTTCCTACATCCATGAGTGCAATGCCCTTCGCTTGCAACTCAGCTCTCATCTGATCACTTCTCAAGAAGTCTTTGTTTCTCCTCACTTCGGCCCTTTCATTAATTACACGAATCACGTCATCTTCCACCATCCCGGCTCGTGTTAATGCTTTCTCCTTTAATTGCAGCAAAACCTGTTTGACAGAAAATCAACCTTTAGTGTTTAACTTTTATAGAAGGCGTGAATCAGTAACAATCATGACAAAGACAAGCCAGTAACCTCGTTATAAGAGCAAGGTGGCTGCAATCCAAGGACATCCAAAACTTTGGTAACTTCCTTCTTGACCTCTACAAGGGATTGAATTACCAATATTTTTTGTTGCTTTTGCTGCTTCTTCTGCCAAATTACAAGAGAATATAAGGTATCAGCCTAGGCAGAAACTTAAACATGTACAAACATTTTATATATATGTAAAGGAGAGTAATTAGAACGATGGAAGATAAACAAATACCTTTAGCATGGTCAACAAATTGTTTACCAACTTCAGTGCTTCTAGAAAGGCTCCCGTCAGTATAAGTGAAGTGCTCAAGTCATCTGACATCTTCGTCTGGAACTCATTGCGGAGCTTGCTAATGCACTCCTTGGCATCAGGAGTAGTCCTAGCTGGTTTGCCATCGTTGGGGATTTCTTCTTGTAGTTGCAATAGAGAATCTTGACAATCTTGCAAAGTCTGCAAGACAAAGTGGGTAAAGGAGACTTATCCACACAACTTTAATCTAAAATAATTCCAGGTACATTGGCATATGTCAGTGGATTATCAACTCAGAAATTATTTATGTACCACCACACCAAAAGTAGTCAGTCTTTAGAGTAATTTTGAACCTGAAGGAGAGGCAATTCTACAGGTAGTGCAAATTCAGTCAATTATAGAATAAATCTTAAGCGGTAAAAAGAGAGGATAGGGGGCATCAAAGAAAGCTGAAATTCCAAGAAACTGAAAGAGGTACACTCGTGCAACCATGACAACCCTAGACAAGTCAGAGGAACAAATCTTAAACCTTAAAGGCCAAACCACTTCAGCTGTGTCATTTGAACCCTGACCAGCACATGCCTATAGCAAAGAAAAATAGCTAAGTGCAATACCTGATATATGTAAAAAATAGCTTCTGATACACCTTCCAACTGAACAACCGAATAATTGAGAGGAGAACGATAATGTGCATTTATCAAGAAGTACCGCAAAGCCAGTGGATGATATCTCTCAGTAATCTAAAATAAAACACAAATTAACACAAAAAAAGAAGCTCGTATGAGAATACTTCTTCTGTAACTGTCACTAGTGGGTAATCAAACACATAATAAATCCATACTTTACCTGGCGAATTGTGAAAAAGTTTCCCAACGATTTTGACATCTTCTCATTGTTATTAGTAACATGCCCATTGTGCATCCAATAGCTTACATCACTCTCTTCGCATGCAGCGCAACTCTGAGCAATTTCATTTTCATGGTGAGGGAAAATCAAATCAAGCCCACCACCGTGAATGTCAAATTTGAAGGTTAAATAATGTGCACTCATTGCACTGCATTCTATGTGCCACCCAGGACGTCCAGGTCCCCATGGGCTGTCCCAAGATGGTTCACCAGGCTTTGCCGCCTGAAACAATTATTGAACATCAAATTTTGGAAATATAACAACATAGAAAGGATGAAGAAGTTTTCACGTTAAATGTTCTGCAACTTTAGTTTCAAGGAATTAATATTGTCTTTTTGGTAATGAGGGTTTCTCATCCATGTGCTCTCTGTCAACTAGAAATGAGATGAACGTCAGATAAGGGGATGCATCTGAATGTGTTTGACACCTGTGTCAAACGGGAGTACTTTAAAGAAAGTGAAAAATTCAGGAAACATAGTTTATTTATATATTGGTGCCTATAAGTATTACTTTTTTCAGTCAACAATTAAACATTAGGAATCATGGTTAATTTAAGGGGAAATTTTTTTATAGCTTGACCAGATTCAGCACAGTGCTGGCAACTTTGTGAGGGAAACTTTTAGAATTAAGATGAGAAGTAGTTAGCATGAATGCAATACAAATACTTAAACCTCACATACATTTATTAATAACTGAACCAAATTGAAGGGAGTTCAAGTAGCTTATTTTTCCAACACAAGCTCAAGCACATAAATTAAAGCTCCGCCATGTTCAAGCAAATCTCAACTGGTAAGATTTCAAAAGGAAAGAATCTTGAGCCTATAGTATAGCCTCAGCTTGATTACAGCCCTAAATTTACTAGTAAGTAAAGTAGGTTACAAACCTTCCATAATGCAAAGTCGGAAGGATTACGCTTCCTTGAGTCAACAGCAACACGTTCACCTGCTCTATTGTTTTCCAGCTTCTGTCCTGATAACTTGCCATAATTTGGGAACTTATCAACAGCATAAAACACATCCCCATCAACCACATACCCGAAGTCTTTGTTTATAATCTGCATGATGAAAATGTAGAGAAAGTTATTGGGGAAATTAAAAACAGCATGGCAAGCATTGCCTCCACAGATAGAAAGAGGCAAAATGAAAAAGGATCTCAGAAATATTTAGCTAATACAGAACAGAAAAATGTTTAAAAAAGGAAACATTTAGAACAAAGTCAAATGTGTGTATTACTGTACTACTGCAATATAATTTCAAATATAACCTGGAAGTTGGTTCTAACTCTCATAACAATAATAACAATAAAGCACTTCTCCGTGGAATATAAGTAATGAACTTCAGATCCAGCAGTTCGACAATTCTTAACAATTAAGCTGGCAACTTCAGCTCAATACAAATAGACACAAAAAGTTGAAAACTGCTATTCTACTTCATCGTGGTCAATATTGAAAGAAAACATATAAAATCCCTTCAAAGAACAGAGCATTGGTCCTTGCATACACTTCCTTTCAATATCATTGATAATCATTGGGCAGATGCAGAGAAATTACAATTGACAAGCACACAATAAAAGATAATGAGTACCTAACAATAGCTTTCTATCACAATAATGTAGAAACCAATCTGCAAATATAACCGCATAAATGAATTGTACTTTTCATAATGCCAATATATACATATTCATATCATGCATGAATGGTGCATAAAAACATAAAGTTTTATCATGGGTTTCTGTGAACATAAAACATAAAAACCTATTTATACCAGGAAAATACCCCAGAAGTAGCAATAGAGATGCAACAGTGCACTTGACCATGAATATGTGCACTACATTTTCCGCATGGAGAAAGAGATGCAAGGTGGCTAGAGGAAGAGACGAATCATGGTATATATATAAATCTAGAATATAAAAGTAGCATATTCAGAGGAATAAAACCTGAGTTATCATATCTTTGATTTGCTCAATGTGATCAGAAACACGCGGCTCATGTGTTGGAGAAAGGCATTGTAGATCACTCATATCTACATTATATTCTTTACAGAATCGGTCACTCAAACTTATTGGATCTTCCCCTGTCTCATTTGCTCGACGAATTATCTGCAAAAGTCCAATCAGCAGCGTTCATACCATAAGGAAGAGAGAATAGTTATTGGGATATGTGAGGGTCTATAAGTCAGAAAGCAAAAGGGGGTAAAACATTGGCAACAAGAGGAACACATTCCCTCTATAACATCTACACTCAGGAAGAAAGATTGTTCTTAAACAAGTTCAAACCGATTAACATATCAAATAGAACTTTATAAGCTCTTGTAAGAGCTACTGTTGACATATTTTATGGCCAAATTGTTCAATAAATTTAAAAGGAAAAAACAACGGAGTTGAGGTTCAAACCTCCCATATTAGAAAATGAATTACATAAATTTAAATGCATTGAATTAAAATGATGCGCATCATAACAAAATCAAAAGACAAATATGGAATTGTTCTCAACTAAAACACCAAAACGAAACCAAGAGATGATCATATTGAAATTCAAACCTTATCATCGACATCAGTAAAATTCCTGACATATGTAACCTCATAACCCAAGTGCTGAAGGTACCTGTATAATTCCAAACCAGAATTTAGCCAGCAACCCAATTTAATTTTCTAATTAAGAAATGGGTAAAACATAGTGGAATTCTCCGAAACAAATTATACACCTGTAAAGTACATCAAAGGAAACGGCGGCACGAGCATGTCCCAGGTGACTGAAATCATAGGCAGTGACACCACAGACATACATGCGAACTTTTCCAGGGATTTTGGGCTTGAAAACCTCTTTTTGCTGAGTCATGGTATTGTAAACAACGAATTGGACCTCTTGAGCGTCCTTCTTTGCCGATGTTTTAGAAGATTTATTCTGGTTTATTTCTTTCTTTGAGGGATCCATGCTTTGATTAAAAGGCAACAAAATACAAACCTTAAAGAACTATTGCAAGCGTTAGAGAAGATAACCTAAAATCTATCTCTTGAAACAAGTAGAAATCAACTTTCAATTAGTTAGGTTTAGGGTTTCAAGAATTCACCTGTATTTGCAGAGATCCCCTTTTTGGCTGCAGGCTTTCCCTAAGTTTTCTTTTGTTGTAATGACCACGTTCTCTATTTGATTTTGGACCTGGGCTTATTTTGGTTTATTTTGAGTTGCTGGCCAGCCCTTTTTTATGATTATTTACGGGTGTAAAAAAACTCGGTTAACCAATTTAATCAAAAATTATTAGTTTAGTTAATTTTTATTAATTTGGTTTAAATTAATTATTTAGTCCTATTTTGCATTTTTATGAAAAATACTATTATCATAAGCCTCAAAATTTTTGAAATAATAACAAATTTAAGCATTAACACGAATTATTTTATCTCAGTAGTTAAAGGAACGATTGTTGTTTTTGGAAGTCAGGAGTTCGAGTACCAGTAATGCAACACAATGATTGAATGATTAATATCCAATGGTTAAGAGTGTATACTCTATCTATAACAGATACTACGATTAAAAGGCAGTTGTACTAAATTTCTTATAAAAATTATAAGAATTTCAGTATATATCAAATTTTTTTACAAAAGTAAAAATTTATAATAACTTTTAAAAAATAAAAAACATGATATATACCAAAAATTTGATATTATTTTTTTATAATTTTTATTAAAAAAATCCGATAAAATCGTATTTTAACCGTTTTTTAAACCGCTATTTTAGGGGGAACTAGGTAAGGTGTGCATTCAATTTCTGCGAATCTGCATAGGCGCAGGTTCAACATAGTAAACTCATGCTCATGTTATTCTTCATGTGAGACTTTAAGCACTTGATGAGGAACTGTTAGTTTGTGAGGCAGTTGTTAGATAAAATATTAAATTTTTTAAATAATATTTATAATTCATATATTAAATTATAAATAAAAGTAAAATTGTTATTTTTATAATAAATACTAATAATTATAACAAAATAAAATAAGAAAAAAGTGAGCAAATTGGCGCAAGGGCGGTTGCCAACCAATGTTGAAGCAGAAATTGGTAGACAACTAGACATGATCGTGTGGGGCATGCACGACTCCGACGCACCGCCCACCCTAGCTTTTAGCCGCCCTGCTGACGTGGCATCAACTTCAATGATATGAAAAATTATTGAATAAATTTGACTGTATTACATTATTTATAATTTTAATTAATAAAATGTATTTATTTAATATTTTTAATATAATTTTTCATTTTTATTTTAAATAAAAAATAAATAAGTTTTTAAAAAAAAATATTTATTTAATATTTTATTGATTATAATGACAAGTGACATGACGAATAAGTTCATCTGAATTCTAATAATTTCTCCTCCTACTAGTCACACCAGTGGCAGTCAGTTTAGTCTTAGGTACGTCCACGTCACCAGAATCTAAAGAGACTACACGTGGGTTTTTAGACAACTAATTTGACGCATTCATTCTTTGGATTCTATTTTCTCTTTCCACACCGAAGAAAATCCGTTTTCCTTTTTATTTCTCAGCTGCCAAACAGAGGTAAACTGAATTTGAGTTGAATTTCATTTGCATTTCGTTCTCATTTCAGCTCATATATAAAACCCGCATATTCCATTTCTCTGCCTCTTCACTCCTCTGTTTCAGCCTCTCTGTCGAAAAAAATTGCCAGTTTCTCCCCTTTTTCTGCTTTAACAAGGTATTCCCTTTTATCTGTTTTTTCGTTTTGTTTTTTTGTTTATTGATTTGATCTACGGGGCTATAACTTTATATATATATATATATATATATATATTTGCTTGATTAATATGTCTTAACTATTTCTGTTTAACTTATCGCGTGCCTGCCATGTTTTGTTCTTCCTGATGCACTGCTGAATGTCAAATAGCCGGCCTTGTCTGTATTATATGATTTAGATCTGTATAAAGTTATGGCGTAATTAACCTATTTTCTGGTATCGACTTGGTTTCATGTTACAGTTTCAAGCTTGTGGAATCTGATATTTATTTTGATTTACTCGTGCATCAAGTTGATATTTATTTCTGATTCATCTAGATCTCGGTGACGAATGGACTGATGTTTGATTGAGAACTGTAGATTCTGTAGAATTTGTTGTATACTCAATAATAGGTTACGGTGTTTTGTGTTGTTAATTCTTTTGTTGTTTCGATTTTCTGCTTTCTTAAATGATTGATATCATCTGAAATTGAGTTCTAGAATGGCTCGTTTGCATATTGTTGGGTCTTATGTTTTAGGAATTTACTTGCTATGAAGTATAATACCTGAGTACAATTGGAAATGATACATAATTTAAATCTCGCTAATTAATCATTCGTATTTGGTATGATACAGTTAACAATGCAACAAACTATTTGGGTGCTAGTTTTTTTAGTGGTTTGATCTTAAGAATGATCGTATTAGAGATGAAAAGGTGTTAATATTATTATTAATAATAATCTTCCTTTGAGAATGGAAAAAGGTTTCCAATAAAATTTTTAAAAAAGATATTTTTTTGCTACAATCCCTTTTCCTAATGCAGGCTAATAAGAGATGGCGGATGAGGATATTCAACCTCTTGTCTGTGACAATGGAACTGGAATGGTCAAGGTTAGTAAGTTATATTTCTGATGCTTATTGTTTGTTTTATTTTCTTAGCATGAATTCTATAGACATTCTATTTCAAGTTTCTTTACCTAGAAAATTTTAATAATGAAAAATTGTGAATAATTCTATGTCTATAATGTACTGGCTTGGTTTTACCTTTTGATGTAGTTGACTCTTGGTTTGGCTTGTGTTTTATTAAAATATTTGTTCTAATACGTTAGTGCTGATGCTTGATTTTTTCCCTTGTAATTGCAGGCTGGATTTGCTGGTGATGATGCCCCTAGAGCAGTCTTCCCTAGTATTGTTGGTCGCCCACGACACACGGGTGTCATGGTAGGGATGGGTCAGAAGGATGCTTATGTTGGTGATGAAGCCCAATCAAAGAGAGGTATCCTTACTTTAAAGTACCCTATTGAACATGGCATTGTCAGCAATTGGGATGACATGGAAAAGATTTGGCACCATACTTTCTACAATGAGCTTCGTGTTGCCCCTGAAGAGCATCCAGTACTCCTTACAGAAGCACCACTCAACCCTAAGGCTAATAGGGAGAAGATGACCCAAATTATGTTTGAAACATTCGATGTTCCTGCTATGTATGTTGCTATTCAGGCGGTTCTTTCACTTTACGCCAGTGGTCGTACCACAGGTATCAATCTATGGCTTGGAAACTAATTTTGATTGTATTCTAGAGTCGATTGATATAACTTTAGCTTTACCGTCACTGGACATTAGTCGATTTATTATATTTTATTACATAATATTCGAAACTGGAAACTAGCATGGAGGTTTTGTTTTGTTTGTTTGCTCTCTTTTATTGTTAACTTTATTCTCTTATGTTTGAATAGGTATTGTCTTGGATTCTGGTGATGGTGTGAGCCACACAGTGCCAATTTATGAAGGCTATGCCCTCCCCCATGCTATTCTCCGTTTAGACCTTGCTGGACGTGATCTTACGGATTCCTTGATGAAGATCTTAACTGAGAGAGGGTACTCTTTTACAACAACTGCAGAGCGAGAAATTGTCCGTGATATGAAAGAAAAACTTGCCTACGTTGCTCTTGATTATGAGCAAGAGTTGGAGACTGCCAAGAGCAGCTCTGCTATTGAAAAGAGTTATGAATTGCCTGATGGGCAAGTGATCACAATTGGAGCAGAGAGGTTCCGTTGCCCTGAAGTACTCTTCCAGCCATCTCTGGTTGGAATGGAAGCTGCCGGAATCCATGAAACTACATACAACTCCATCATGAAGTGCGACGTTGATATCAGGAAGGATCTGTATGGAAACATTGTGCTTAGTGGTGGATCAACCATGTTCCCAGGCATTGCTGATAGGATGAGCAAGGAAATCACTGCCCTTGCCCCTAGCAGCATGAAGATCAAGGTGGTTGCACCTCCTGAGAGAAAATACAGTGTCTGGATCGGAGGATCCATTTTGGCATCTCTTAGCACCTTCCAGCAGGTAAATTCCATGCTTACTTGCACCTGTAATTTTCCAAGTATATCTCATTTGAGGAGCATTATTGGGGAAAAATGTTATCGACTTCCATTGCTTACCTTCTACTTTTTGTGCTGCAGATGTGGATTTCCAAAGGTGAATACGATGAATCCGGCCCGGCTATTGTTCACCGGAAATGCTTCTGATTTGAACTTTCAGTCATGTTAGTGCGAGTTCAGTTTGTTTTTTTTACTTATTAAACTTTGTTTCTTGTGTCAAAAGATTGTAGCATATATAGTCGATGCTTTTGAGGGCTCTCTCCCTCTCTCGCACATTAGATTTCAGATTTCAGATGCCAAATTTACTTTTGGCATCGCGAGTGGCTTGTATTTCGATATAATCGAAACCTTTTTTTGCCTGCTTTCTCCATGCTGCTATCAATCGTATAGGTCGCCATCACCGATAATTTATCACGGACCAGGTGATAATTTATTGCTACAAACATTTTAAACTTTAAAATATTTTAAAATATTATAAACTTGTGTTGAAATTTTTAAAAATATTTTTAAATATTTTATATGAAATTTTTAATAGATTATTTATTATATGAAATAATTATATTATTTTAAAAAAATAATAAACATGTGGTAAAAATAATAGATTACAAGTTAACATATAATTGAATATTAAATTGTTAGTTAATTATATCTTAATGATTAATTATAGTGATTAATTGTTTTTAATAGTTAAATTATTTAAGTTAACCGGTACGATTAATATATTATGAACACTGGATCACTAACCTCATCTCACGCCAAATTCCTTAGTGGGACTTCCGTTAAGCAGAATAAAAATCCAACTAATAATTACGGGTGTTAATTAAATAGAATATATCATAAATAATTTAAATTTGATTCTATTAAAATTTGATTAATGTTCAATTCAAATTGAATTAACTTAAGATTTTAGTAAGTCAAACAAAATTTAATTATACTCTTAATAACTTTGTTATTTTTTTATAATTTATTTATAAATCTTTGGCAGCTACCATACAAAAACTAAGTTCCAAAAAATTAAATGCTAGTTAAATTTAAAAAATAATGATTTGTGAGCAATTTACCTAAAAAAATATTTGATTTTAAAATTTTATTTTATTTTCAAAACCCAGATTAATTTATATTAATAAAAAATAAGCATTATTTAACCCACGATATATTCAGTACTCGTAATAGTACTCCGTCAGTCAGCCACCACCCCTTCAAATAATCGTTCCGCAGTCCGCACGAAAGAAAGTTGTAGCTTGTCTTTTAGTTTTAGTCCATGAAATTAATATTTTTACAATATGATCCTTGATTTTATATTTTCTTTTACATTGGTCTTTGAGCTTGTCTTTTGTTCATTTTTTTCTCATTTCGATGATGTGGCAAAATATCAAATTTATAGACCAATATAAAATTAAAAAAATAGAAGTGTAAAGCAAAGTTCCAAACTGCCAAGCCTGGACAAACAAAGAAAGGTGTAGCTTGGCGAAAGGGCACCGAATGAAGGCAGAAAAGCAAAGCCTTACGTCTGCAGGGGAAAACTCACATGCACTGGCTGACGCAGCATACAATGAATTTTCACTACCTTACTCATTTTAGGGTAAATTACATAAAAGATCACTAAATTTTAAGAAATTTATTTTTATTCACCCATTTTTAGTTCAACTTTAATATAATTATCAAACTTTTAGTTTACTTTCAATATAATATAATTTATCTATTTTTATTTTAAAAAATAGGTGTAAAAAGAAAATTGAGTGAGAAATGATATAATTTACCTATTTTTTATAAAAAATAATGTTAACTTTTAACACAAGGTAACGGGAGGGACCATATTATTGAACTAAAAATTAAATGACATTATCAAAAAAATTAAAAAATAATAACCAAAATAAAATAATCCTAAAAATTTAGTGACCACTTATGTAGTTCGCCCTTCATCTTAGGGTAAACTTTTTTATTTGGCAATTCATATTTTTGTTTTGGTTATCTATACTTTTTTGGAAAAAAAAATAGTACCTAATGAAGATGAAGTGAGGAATAAACCCTAAATTAAGCGAATAAATTTATAATTACTTTATTATTTAAGAAAAATACATATAAAATATTTTCCACGTTGGGGCAAGAGTCTCTCCCAATTCCCATTATACATAGCATTATTCATTATCTCTATTATTTAATATTATATTTTTATTTTAGTATCGATGTCTTTAAAAACTAACGATAAAATTAATGTGATAGATTTTATTTTTTTATAAAAACATCTTAACAGCTTTAATATTAATCTTTAATGATATACTACTAATAGAAATAAAATATAAAATATTAATTTTAATAAAAATAATAATTGAATAATCAAATCCAAAGCTCGATAACAAGTATAGTAACAAATCTGTACTTTACACTAAATCTAAAGTACGGACAAATTTAGATTACATAAAAATAGTATTAGTTCATATATAATATAATTTTTATATATAATATAAATTCCTTATATTGTATATATTTTATATACACTATTATTTTATTTATAATATAAATTCTATATATAGTCTAAATTTTATATTTTATTTTTGAAATGTATTAAATTATATTGTATAATTATAAATTATAATGTATTAAAATACATTAAAGTTAATTTTTTATCGAATTTAATTATTATTAATTTATAACTTTTGTAATTTAGTCCTTACAAGTTATATTTTTTTATTTTGAATTGACTATTAATTATTTTTCTAATTTAGTTTAGTGTTTTTAATAAGATGATATTTTATTTTATTAATGTTTATCCTTTTTTTATTTAAAATTTTATTCTTTGACTTTGTAGTCTAATATTTATTATTTATTATTTATTAATTTTTATATTTTAGCACAATTTTTAAGATATGAATCATTATTCATTATATGATATTTTTGTTAAATATACTGCGTATGTTGTGAATAAAGTAAAGAACAAGAATAAAATAGGAGAATAAAGATGAGAGGCAAAAGGGAGAGAGATTTTATTATATTCTCAAAGTAGGGTTGTGTACAAAGCTTTGGCCAAGAGTCTATATTTATAGGCATAAGATGGAAATCCTAATTCCAATGGGTATTAAAATCTAATAATAAAGCCATTAAAGTTTAACTTAATATGGATATCCACCATAAATAAAGATATTCATAATACTCCCCATTGGATATCCATGAAGATAATGTGCCTCGTTAAAACCTTACTAAGATAAAAACCTTGTGGGAAAAAAATTCTTAGTGAAGGAAAAAGAGTACACACATCTTTGATACGCATAACATGTTGCCTCATTAAAAACCTTACCAGGAAAACCCATTGGGACAAAACCTTGGTTAAGAGAAAAAGAGTGCAACGCGTATTTACTCCCCATCATGAATATAACACATAAGATCTTTGAATCTTCAAAATTCAATATTGAATACAATCTTCAAATGTTGAAGTAGATCATGCACTAGTGGATAAATCTTCCAAATCATTGCTTGAAATGATTCATTGAATACTATTCATCTGAAAATCACGAGGGACGAAACTTGAAGAAATATGTTTCGTTTTATCATATTTGATACATCCACCTTGAGATATAAATTTTGTATTATCTCTGTACAAGATAGCTTGCATCTTATCTTGTGAAAAACATTCACATATCTTCACGATATGTTTAGCCAAACACATATTTCGGTTTTGCCTCATGCATAACAATTATTTAAAGGTAATGATCTCGTAGCACTTAAATAATATTTCTGGACCAACTAAGATACAATGCCTCTAGATCAAATAATGTGTATATTGTGCTTTAGACCAAGAATATCATTTCCCTTTTCATGAGACGAAAAAATCTTTGTTTATAGTAAGAGACTTAGCAACAACCATAAGGGTGATCAATAGATATGCGTTATGCATGTAAAGTCTCTTTCAATATTTTTTGTATGTCGATAGATGCACAAAGATTTGAGGAGATCTCTTCACGAGTCTCAACGATATTCAAATCATCGACATACACAATCAATAAAAATTCAGAGCTAAATCTCTTAATAAAAATGCTCGGGGAAATAATTCATATAGCATTATGCTAATACGTATTCAATGAGGCGATCATACCAAATACGCCTAAATTGTTTCAAGCCATAAAAAGATATATTCAATATGATTGAATAATGTTCTCGAGAACTTGAATGAACTGCTTATGGCAATCTAAACCTTTCCGTAAGTTTCATGTAAATATTACTGTCAAGAGGCTCATTCAAATATGATGTAACAACATCAATTAGGCAGAAACCGAGTAATTTTATTTATTGCCATACTGATCAAAATCTAAAAGTAGTTGCATCCACCACCAAGGAATATATTTTCCTCATAATCAATTTCATATCTTTGTGAGAATCCTTGTGCAACCAAATGAGCTTATATCTCATGATTTCCCCTTTTGATTTCTCTTTCTCACAAAGGCTCGTTTATATCCACGAGCTTTACACATTTCAATGTACGAGCTATAGGCCCAAATACTTCTCTTTTCAAAAAAGATTTTAGTTTCGCCTCAATTGTCTCTTTCATGTTGGCCAATTATTTCTTTGTTTACATTGCCCAATTGACAATGATTCATGATCCACATCATCAAATAAAATCTCTAGTGCTATATTGCATGCAAATTTATTAACGACAGCGATTTAATTTCAGTTCCACTTATTATCAGACATGACATAATCTATTGAGATCTCTTTATTATCAGGTACCTGAGTCATGTCAATGTCTCTATTGGAGATCATTTAATCTCTTCTAGAGATTTTCATAATCATTGATTCCTCGATCAAACCATCATAAAATATAGCTCATTTTCTTTTTCGAGGATCTCTTATCTTTGGAACTTACTTGTCTACTACGCTTTAAGCGTAAGTTAGACTCATTAGCAACTAGAGTTTGTCCTTCCATGACATCAAATTTAATCGGAGCATTCATAGCTGGTATACGTGACTTAGTCACTCTTTTAGGGTCAGCAAAATATCTGACAATTGATTTGCTAAATGAATTATCCTTTGAACTTATAGTTCACATTGTGTAGTACGTGGATCAAAATGAGAAAAATGATAATTCATTCTAACTTATTTCTTTCCCCAGCTATTTATTTTCTCCCCCTAATATTGGGTAAACTGACTCATTAAAATGATAGTCAGTAAATCGCGTTGTAAATAAATCCCCTATCAGAAGCTCTTATATATATTCCCAACAAAACTCATCTTTGTGCGTTGTGGTGGAGCAATTAGAACATATATCGCACAAAAAAAATCTAAGATGAGAAATATTTGGTTCCTGACCAAAAACCATTTGTAATGGGGAGAACTTATGATCATTTGTTGGCTTCATGCAAATTTGTGATACTACATGTAAAATTACATGTCATCAACATTATTAAGACTGATTATCTTTAGAAAATAATCTGGAAAATATGCTCGTAATTTTATCAACTGGGCAAGTAGCCTCGCAAACACCAAGTTGCGGGTTAATAACAAGGATACACATAACCATCTAGTCGATGCACCGATAAAAATCGTAAAATATCTAGATGGTCTTTTATAAAGGTGTATGGGCCCATATATATCACCTTATATCCGTTCCAAAAATTAATAGCATTCTATCTTAGATGTTGATGATTAAATAATCAAATTGCTTTCATAGCAAGTATCACGTGAAATATTACCATGAAGAAAATCTTAGTTCTTCAATGAATGACCACATGAAAGTGTCATCAAATTTTTGCATCATAATTGAATCGGGATGGTCTAACCGGTCATGTCAAATAAAATTATCAGTAAACATCTGGTTTACAATAGTATGAGCTTCTATTTGTACTAATTCTTATGTAGTACAATATGGATGATAGTGCATGTAATTTTGTCAAGATTTCATTATTGCCTTAAGTTATACTCGTAATATTGAGATAGTCAGCACCCTCTTGACTAATATTCTCAATATATTTCTGCAAATATCTTTAAAATTCAGTAAGTCTCTTTTGCGACTTTGACGAGCATAATGTACTATAAATATGAGATAAAGTCTCATTTGACAATAACATATTTGCTTAGTCGGAGCTTTCTGTGATATTAGTACTTCTGGATATAGTAATCATATTATTCTCTTGCATTTAAAATGGGAAAATATGCATAATTATGCACATTTTAATATGTGCTTTATTTCATTCACTTCGGGGAATGAAAAATATGTGCTTTGTACCATTCACTTCGGGGAATGGAAAATATTAAATATAGCACATTATATCAACTCGGTTATCTATCAAAGATAAGCTCTCAAAAACTCTTCCGAAGCATTGATATTTCAGTACTTTGAGATATAGTACTCACATTTTCCCTTGTATTTAAATGGAAAAATATTTCTTATGCTTAAGTATAGTATGAATACTTGCACTGTCTGCTTGGCATAAATAGCCATAATTCATTGTAGATTTCATTCCGGAAGTGATAATATTCTTCAAAGGATAAATTAACATAGAATGTAAATAAATAATATATAAAATAAATTAACGATAAATTAACATAAAACGTAAATAAATAATATGTAAAATAAATTAATATAAATATATAATAAATAAAAATAAATTAACATAAAACAAAATAAATAAAAATCAATTATTTCTTTTAGATGTTATAAGGGAAATAAAATAAATGGCGAATTATTCTCTTGAAGGACTATGAGAAAAATTATCAATATCCAATTGAGTTAGATCAATAACGCCATTATTTTCGCCACAAAGAAAATCTGATTATATTTTATTTAATTTATCATTCATGATTATGAATAAAATCCATAATACTTCAACGTTTAACAAGTACGAGATCAATGGTTTATACCATCACATTGATAACATAAAGATTTTTAATCTGATCTCTATCATTCTTGTCATCTTTATAATTTCACTTCTTGTGGATATAAGTATTCTCAAAACAATCATCTTATCCATGTCTATTTTATGATCTCAATCATGACCACAATTATTAAAGTGACATTTATTCTTTCCGCTATAAAATATCATATGGAGCGGAGACTGATAGGTATTTAAAACCTTTATATGATATCGTGTCTGTAAGACAACATTAATATGTGAAAAGTGGAGTATGTTTCTCTAACATATCCTCATCAGTGATACTCTGGCACATAATTGAGTTTTATTCACTAACCATATAGTGAATAATCACGTTTGCATTCACTTTAAGGAATGAAACAAATTCAATAATCGCATGGAATAAACATCATGCTTGCATTCACTTCAAGGAATGACATAAATCAAATAATCTCATGGAATAATCATCATGCTTGCATTCACTTCAAAGAATGTCATAAATCCAATAATCGCATGGAATAAGCATCATGCATGCATTCACTTCAAGGAATGCCTCCCATAAAAATTCTTTGATCAAGACGATTTTCGTAACTTGAACTTGGGAGAAGTCTGTAGTCGAGTTTTTTGACACACAAAAAAAATATTGCTTCCAAGCAAATATAGACTTTATAATATTCATACTATTAAATAGTAATTGATCAACTGATATATATATATATATATATATTCAATATATACAAAGAACAAAAATTTAATCCTCATACGCGGCGTTGTTAAACCAGTCTATAAGGTCCTTTAAAAAGAACCTCCTTTGAGACCAGTAACCTCGCAGAACGGGATGTCCAACCAATATACTCGGATTAAATCAACATAACAAAAACATATTAATTAATCAAAGGTTTAATATTTTTTATGATATCATGTAATAGTTAGAACATGATTAAAACATAAACTTTCATCATAATAAAATAAACAAATATTGGTTGTAAAAAAACTCAAATTAAATAAGTAAAACATACCGGACTTTTCACTAATTTGAATATATGGTAGATTTAGTTATCAATATCCTGTTAAAACCTTTTCCGGTAATTGTCGACAAGAACCACGGTAATTGATCCACTTTATCGCTACACAAACACCAAATTACCAATGATTTTCAAAAATTAAAAATCAAGCTAAAAATTTAAAGAAAAATAATCAATAATTAAAATACAATAAAGGGGGAAGAGTTTATCTTTGATTCATGCTAGTAATAATTCTTTTCAATAACTCCTTTAATATTTGAACGACAAATACCTCCGTTGGTTAGAGTTTCGTGCTGATAACGTGTTGTGAATAAAGTAAAGAACAAGAATAAAATAGGAGAATAAAGATGAGAGACAAAAGGGAGATAGATTTTATTATATTCTCAAAGTAGGGTTGTGTACAAAGCTTTGGCCAAGAGTCTATATTTATAGATATAAGATGGAAACCCTAATTCCAATGGGTATTAAAATCTAATAATAAAGCCATTAAAGTTTAACTTAATATGGATATCCACCATAAATAAAGATATTCATAATAGCGTAATATTTTTTTTAATGGGATTCATGCTAGTGAAAGACGTTAGATATTAAATAATTAATTCGAAATGAATAATCAAGTCACATTCAACCAAAAGTCTATCGTTTATTTACTTATTTGTACACATCAAACTTAATAATTTTAATTATTATGAATTTAAAACCCAAATTAATTCAACCTAAAACAAAACCGACCTGAAATGAAACCGACCTGAAATGCAACCGACCTGAAATGGACCCGACCTGAAATGAAACTGTCAATTATCCGATTAGGACCCGAACCGTTTGAACCCGACTTGAAATGGACTTGACCTGAAACGGACCCGACCTGAAATTGACCCGACTTGAAATGAACCTGCACCCGACCCGAATCGAGTCAAAACATCAAATCAACCTGAAATGTTCTGTATCCGATTTTACCCGGCCTGACAGTACCCGACCTGAAACCCATCCGAGTAACTGTTTTTACATCCCTAATTTTGATTCAGTTAAACGATTTTCTATATCCATATACGTTATACATATATATTTTTTTTCATATTTTTCATATGTGATATACATAATATATTGATAAGAATTAAAAGACTTAACTCGATCTTGAAATTGATAAATTAATTATTATTATTTTTTAAATTCATTTAATTTTTTATTTTATAATTTATTTTAATTTTTTTAAAATTTAATTTATAAAATTACAAGTCAAGTTAATTTTTTTTTTTCGGATTTTACCTACCTGAGCCACACGTCCCTCCTGTGCGCTATATAGCACCGTCCCTGATTTCAAGCTCGCTCATTTCTCTTACATTTCCACACTAATAACAAACTCTCTGGGGTTTTATAAAACAAAGATTGTTTTCAACTGTCATTTTTCTTCTCGGTTTTCCAGTCTTCCAAACAGAAGAAAATGAAACCGATTCTTAAGATATTGCATGAATTTAAGCCGGCGATGGTGATGATATTGACTCAAGTACTATTCGCCGGGCTTAATGTGCTTTACAAATTGGCCGTAGAGGATGGAATGAACTTGAGGATCATCATCGCTTATCGATTCTTATTCGGCACGGCATTCATGGTTCCTCTTGCTCTCATCGTCGAAAGGTCTGTTCTGTTCTCTCTTAATATTCTTCATTTCTCTTTTCGATTCATAACTTGATTCTCAAATAACATTGTTTTTTCACGCCATGATTGGATAAAGCGAGTGATAAACTTAACAAGAATCGATTTCTTAGCTTGAAAAGATTGTTAGAAAGTTATCAGATGCTCTAATCGTCAAGATTCAAGTAGAAGAGGTTTTATGCCGACGAAATCCTGATTTTCCCGGTTAAATTTTTTACTGCTCATATTTTTTATCCTTTAATAGTAAATATATATTTACAGACAAAACTGTTTTTTAAACAAATAATTTTACTAAAATGGCTCATATTTCTATTTTTATTAAAGTTTATTTTTTAAAAATTTGATCTAAATATATCTGAATTATTTTTTAAATATATTGGTGAGATTATAAATAATATCTATTTAAATTTTTAATCTTTTAATAGTATATACACATCATACATATATAATATTCAAATTATTTAAATAAATTATATAATTTTTTATTACTGAAATTATTCTACAAGTTCAAATAAATTTGAATTATTAGTTTCCTGTGTTTTTTTCTCTAATTAATTCTGATTATTATTTAAAATGTTTTTGAATTAATTACCTTGGTTTGCTCAATGTTTTCTGAGTAGGAATCGGCCAAAAATGACATGGACTATCCTCATTCAAGGATTCTTCTGTGCGTTGCTTGGGTAAGTAGAGTTATCATTTTAGGCTTTATTTGGTTAAAAGATTTAATGGTGGATTATGATTAGGTAGAATGGACCAGTCAGTAAAAAAATAGAATAAAGTCAGGCTGATATTTATTCTGATGAACTGCATTACTGGATTTATACATAGGTGACATGGACATTTAAGAGAGAATACATATTATACTATATTTAATAAAATATTTTTAATATTTATGTGTAACAATGTATTAATATTTATAGGGGTTTAAGTTTATTTTTAGTATTATAAAGGAGTTTGGAAAATAATTGGGAAAGTAAACCAATTGCTACAGTAATAAAAGGACCTCGCCACCTTCTCTTAGTAAGGTCTTCTCTCTCTTCCTGAACCACGCTAAGAAGAGATGGCGAGGTACTGTTGTTCAGGAAGAGAGAGAAGACATCGTTAAGAGAATGTGGCGAAGTCCTTTATTAGTGTAGCAATTGGTCTATTTCCCTAATTATTCCACAAACTCCCTAAAACCCTAAAATTAATTTTAAACAATAATATTTTTTTTTTAAATTTTCCATATATATTTTTAGAAAAAAAATATTAGATTAAAAAAATTTGAGTTACGAAATTATTTAAAATTTCATTTTACGACCTAAATTTTGTTTATTTTATTTAAAAAAATTACGTTTAAAATTATGAGTTAAGTTAAATAATTTAATTTTTTTTAATTGAGTTCTGTTCATTTTTAAATTAGAGTTTTAAAATTTAAATAAATATGTCAGAAAATTTCTATTTATACTATATTAAAATATTAAGTGTCAGATTGATATCTATTTTAAAATATATTTTAAAAATCTTGTCAAAAGTGATTTTGAAATATTAATAGTAAAATTTTAGAATTTAGTATTATTGTCAAAAAAAAAAATTAAAAATATAAAATATTTATTTTAAATATAATATTATAAAATAAAAATAATTAATATTTAAATTAGTTTTTATATAATTTATTAATATTAATATATATAAAATAAATTAACCTAAACAATAAAAATATAAAAATCCTGACAATTCATTATTAACTTTTTATATTTAAAATAATTAATATAAAATTTTTAATTAAATATAAAAATTTAACATCTAAACCATCTCTTTTTATATTATTTTAATATAACTAAATATTATTTTAATATATGTAATAATTATATTTAATATATTAATATTAACTATTAAAGATAAAAATAATTTCACATTCAAAAGTGAGTTTTGATTTTGAAAAAAAAGTGTTTTGTCCCAACTTAAAAGTAAAAAATTACTTTTTTAAACAAAAAACTTAAAAATAAACTACGTCAATTGTCAAACTCACCTTAGTATTTTTTATTCCTCAAATCACATGAACATTTTCTCTCCCCTTTGGCTCATACATTTTCTTTTCTCTCCCAAAAAATTATGAACCAATATGTTAGATTTTACTTCGTTTCGGTTGATGGTTTTGGCAGGCATTGGCGGCGTGGGTGGTAAAAATCATCGAAACTGCCACCTATGGTGACAGTCGCCGCAGCTGCCACCCATAGCTTCCTTTTGCTCTTAATTCTTTCTTCGTATAATTCTTTTTATTTGCTCTTTGCAGGGGTTCACTAGCTCAGAATTTGTACATAGAAAGCATGGCCTTAACATCTGCAACATTTATTTGTGCCATGACTAATCTCTCTCCTGCATTAACTTTCATTATTGCCATCATTATTGGGTATGTCCGTGTGTGTCTATACACTATATATATATATATATGTATATGTATATATATGTGCTTCTTTTGACTAATACTTTGATGGTTCCAATGCAAAAATTTCATAACAGATTGGAAAAGCTAGCACTTAAAACAACGGCTGGGAAGGCAAAGGTGCTTGGAACTGTAATCGGAATAGGTGGGGGAATGGTACTCACGTTTTACAAAGGACCCCAATTCAATATATCAACCAGCATTGACCTTCTTCCCAATGGACACCATGACACTAACCACTCACATTCTTCTCATAATCATCTATTGGGTGCTCTGTTGGTCTTTATCTGCTGCATTTGTTATGCCATTTGGATGAACCTTCAGGCAAAATTGAGTGAAAGATACCCGTGTTTCTACTCGTGCACGGCGTTGACATGCTTGTGCGGATCCATACAATCGGTTGTTTTTGCATTGGGCATGGAGAGAGACATGAGTCAGTGGAAATTAGGGTGGAACATTAGGCTTCTCGCCGTTTCTTACGCAGTAAGTAACATGTTCATTACTTGAAGTTTAAGCTTTATGGTTTAATGTTGTTTTTCATTGTTGCAGGGAATTTTTGGAATGGGAATCCCCTTTAGCATGATGGCTTGGTCCTTGAGGATTAAAGGGCCACTTTATACATCTGTGTTTAACCCTTTAGTACTCATATTAGTAGCCATCGCAGGCTCGTTGTTTCTCGAAGAAAAACTCACTCTTGGAACGTAAGTTACGTTATAAACACGGATTAACATCGATTTAATCATGGTTTTCGTTGTTTAATCGAATCTAATTATAAGATACCATTGTAATTAACATAGGAACACTCGTTTTTGTGTGTGTGATTACAGCATAATTGGAGCAGTGCTAATTGTGATAGGACTTTATGTTGTGTTATGGGGAAAAGGCAAGGAGACGAAGAAGAATAGTCAGTTAGTGCCATCAACTACTTGTCCAGAAGATAAAGAAGTTGTGGTTGTTGTTCCTTCTTCTTTAGACGACAACACTTCCGTTATTAGCAACGGTGTTGTCGTCGGTAAAGATTCGCCGATGAAATAGGGAGAAAATAGAAGATAAAATGTTGGTAGAGAAAGAGGAATTATGCTTTAGGGAAAACTTTTAATTAAGTTATTCACTCTATTGCTTTATGCAATGTTTTTGTAAAATGATGTATCGATGGCTTTTAATTAAGTTCTAAAACAAAAAGATTACTTACAAAATAATGTGTGTTTTCTTTCGAATTTGGTGGTGCGATTAGGTGTTAAGTTTTTATCAACTCGAGTCCGATTCGATTAACATTCAATTCGAGTTTAATTTGGTTAATGTTCGATTCGAGATTTTAACAAATGAAATTAAGTAAGATCTAATTTAATTCGATAAGTTCATGAAGAATTTACTAATGTTTTTTATAATATATTAGTTTGATATATCTGTGGCTAGTTACTTTAAATTTTAAATTTTAGAATTATTTCACACCCTATTTTATTTTTTTATATTTACTAATTTACCTTTATTAATTAAACAAGGTCTAATTTAATTTGTTAATTTTTGCTGAAGTATCCTTTGATTTACTTTGCAATAAAAGTTGTGGTCTGTTGTTTTGTCACGTGGGTGGTTAATTGGGATCAGTTGTCAGTGATTACCGCTGTAATTGAAAATAAAAGAAGGTAATGGATTCGATCAAGTGATAATAATTTTATCTGATTTTCTTTCGAATCAATCTTATAAAATTTAATTTAAGTAAAATATTTTAATTTTTTCAAATTTAATTATAATATTTATAATATAATAACACAAATTAATTCTAACTTAAATAATTTTATATATTTTTATATTTATATATAAAATCTAATTTATAAAAGTTATAATTAAAATTAAATCAAAATTTTCGCTGAACTCAAAACTAGAGTTTTAGACATACGTAATAAAAACAACTCCACAAAAAAGAAAATTTTAAAAATTAAAAATGGAGTTAAATATTTATATACCAATTATTTAAAATTTAAAATGTTTTATTTTATATATTAAATATTTAATTTTTTATTAAAATGTTTTTTATAAATTATCTATCTTACCCATGCAAACCGACAATCTCAGTGTGTATGCCCTTTTTCTGTCCTCCATTCTCTTCCAAATTTAGCCCAAACACTCATGGCAAGAGGGTTCAGCTTTTCCAATGAAAGAAAAAAAAAAGACAACCACCAAGAGTTCCCCTAGAATATTCTTATGAATATTACAACCACAATTTGTATAGATTACTTCACAGAACTACTACTTTACACAAAATGAAATCCTTCTAAATTTACACAAACATTTACAATATCTAAGCAAAGATCCAACAAAAGTAGATAATAAGTTAAAGGAACAGACCTCCATATGAAACTGCAATGGGATCCTACGCAAAAGGATGTAACCAAAGCTGGCACAAACTTCTACTTTTAGATTTCAGCTGTGGTGTTCCTTCTCATGTATAACTAGTTCGATTTTATCTATGTTGTGAAAATGTAAAGATAAAAAGGAAAAAAAAGGGTCAGGAGGTGGCTGACATATTTACCACTGCATAGAATGAACTCGACGAAGAACTCTTCGTGGTGGTTTTCGTTTCTCCTCGACAGGGATTAGGTTCTCCATCAGCTGTATGCAAGATAAACAGCAAGAGAGCATCAGAATAGGAAACAAGTCACTTTTTTTTCAAGCAAACTATATATTGTCATCATATGATATAAACATTCATAGTGACGTAGTTTTTCATCATATGGAATTCAATAAACCAATTGTATCGTTTTGCTGTATGCAATGAAAGAACTTAACTTTGATCTGATGACAATCTCTACTTTAAAGATATGGCATTTTATCAAATCATATAGAAGAGTATGAACCTTCAGCCAAAGATAAATTTATAGATTTGAAGGGCATAGTAATTGAATTAAAAAGAGGCATACCTGCTTAAACCTCTCCCTTTTCAGCTCAGCCTGCAAAAGTCAGCCGGAGAAATCAACACCAAAGCATTCATCTAATGCATAATGATTATCCATACATTTTTCGCAACATGAATGCATCTAGTAACTAATTGACTAAGGAGGAAAGGGAGTGAAAATCTCAAATGTTTCACCTCATGTAATGATTGATTATACACAATTTCAACAATTCTACATGTATGCTCAATTGTCTAAAAGTTTTTATAGGTAGGGAGGATCATATTCTCATACACATGTCCGAGTATAATTCGGGTACCATAAGTACATGAAAAATGAAAATTATGGGTACCATAGTCCATAGGTTCATAACTACATGGTATTTCATTTATCACAGTTCGATAAACTAATCTGCACACTCTGATTGCATCAATTTCCAATTTGTGGTTTAGAAAACATTTTAACTTTAATCAAACAGTAAAACTTAGCATCAACTGTAATTTCTTTAACAGTATAGTTTAAGATCATATATACAGCGGCCGACATACCTCTTCTCTCAGCAGCCGGGCTTTCTCTTCTTCCAATTGTGTCACCAGGGATTCCAATTCAACCGTATAAGCCTAAGCATCAACAAGGAAAGGAACACCAAGGGGGAAAACAACTTTTAAGTTTTAACATCCCGACTAATTGCAGAATAGGAAAATTTATAATATGATTTTCTCGGCAACCAAACAGAGTTTACAGAGGAGAGCCTGACCTGTTTGCGTTCTCTGGATCTAGCGGCAGATTCTCTGTTTTTTATCATCCTCCTCTGTTTCTGTTGCGTCGCTTTATCCAAAGGCGGAGCCTCCACGACGCGTCGCTTTCCTCTTGCGCCTCCACCAGCTACCGGCACCAACCTCTGATGATCGCCGCCGTTGTTTCCAAACGCAGAAAACTGATTCCCGCCACCGTTGATAACGCCCTGGTCAACACCGTAAACCCCCGCACCAACTCCCACCTGATTAACAACTCCTCTAACATCCTCTTCTCTAACCGCTCCAGCTTTCGTCAAAAAATCCTCCAAAGTCATCCCTTCTGGTGGACGATCTCCCTGTCTCTGATCACCTCCGCCCGCCACGATCTGATTCCAGACATCATCGACGGACTTATTCGGCCCATCCTTCGGGAGCGACAAATCACCTTCGCCGGCAAACTGCTGGTTCCCATCGGGATTATCCGGCGGTGGAGAAGCGCATATGTTTTTCAAGAAATCGTCCATGTTCATGGAACCAAGACCGTTCTGAGATTGATCCGGTTGATTCTGAAGATCGGCGAATAGAGTGGACAGCGAAGAACATAGAGACGACTGACGTGGCAGATCGGTATTCGTCTGTGACGTTTTCGGTATCACCTTGGATGAGGCCATAACAGCACCTAGATTTTTCATAGCTTTTTCTCCGATTGCATCGAATTTCTTGTTCTCCAATTGAAAGGCAAAACCGGTAGAGCGAAACACTTTAAATAGAGTAAGGAAGGAGGGAGGAACCTGCGAGATGGATAATGCGACTTCACAACTTTATATGCCCAAATTGTATACTAGAGGGATATATATGTCTTTTCCACCCCTAATTTTTCTTTTCTTCTGCCGAATTAGGGTTACTTATGTCAAACATATTATTTTAGAATAAAAATATATTTAACTAAAATTAAAAATAAATATAAAAATGATGCTTTGTATTATTTAAGTATATTTTAAGTTTGAGATTTTATGTATAAAAAATCTTCATTCTAAAATTAATTTACTAAATTCAAGAGTATAATATAACTTAATTCGAATATATATTTAAAAAATAAGGACAACAAAAAATTAATTATTAAATATGTTTGTCCTTTGTTATCAAATCAATATATACCAAGTGATTATACAATAATATTTATTTATATTATTTTTTATTCTTTTAAAACAAAAATATACTTTATATATATATATATATACTCGGTCAAATCTCATAAATGATATTTTTTAAAAAAATTTCTATAATATTGTACTTATAAAATTATTTTTTAAAGTATTGTACTTTGAACATTACTAGTGAAGTCGGATTCATTAGAATTCGACTATAAATAGTGATAAATTAAAAATAAAAATAAAAAATATTATTCAAACTCGAAGCCTCTTGCCACCGATTTTAATACTTTTTTTTTGTATTTTTACTATTCAATGGTAAAGCCTCCTACTCCCGACTTTAATTTTTTAATTTAAAAAAATAAATCACTATTTAAAGTCGGATACTAATGAATCCGACTTTATTTTTGTTATAGAAAAATTAATAATTTGAGAAATAATTTAAAAAATACAATATATTGAGAAATAATTTCTTTTTACAATATTTCTGTCATTTGGCTTCTATACTCAAATTTAAATCTTTTATATAAATACTTTGTCTGTTTTAAATATATAATTATATTAAATCAAAATTTATATATTATATTATAAAATTATGTATATTTTTTAATATTAAAATATTTATGTACTTTACTTAAAAACAAACCGTTTACTATCACATATTCGCATACTTTCCTTATTCATCTATGACGTCCCTTTTAATACGACAAGAACAAAGTCCTCTTGGCAATGCTTTTTGAAAGAAAAAAAAAAACATTATCATAAAAAAAGTACTCACTTAAAAACTGTGACGAATTGTTTGATATTATTATCAAAAATATATTTTAAATAGCTAAAATGATTAATTCAAATATTTATATGTTAAAATGTAAAAGTATTTTTTTTAAAATGTTAATGTTATGTTTTGAGTACATGTATGGAATATTTTAAAAAATACTTAGAAAAATATTTTTTTATTTTTTAATTTTTAAGGTTTTATCTTGATTAATTCGGATTAATTAGTGTTATATATTTAGTTTTGATAGTAAAGACCAAATCAAAATATAAAATTTTAAGGATAAAATATAAATATTTGAAAATGGGAAGACAAAATTAAATAAAAATAAAAATCAAAAAATCTTCAGAACGAGATACGATTAAATCGAAAAACACCACCATCTTAAGTCTTAAGGTATAATAAATTCAATGGTCAACTCCACTTTTCTACATGCATGCATCAACACAGTTTTTGTTTGTTTGTTTGTGCTTTTTCTCTTGCTTTTTCTCTGGGAAACTAGGGGAAATACGTATTCTCCCTCCAGTGGGAAGAGAGTGAAGAAGACGCGCCGATGTAGAGGGAGAGCCGACAGCCTTTAAGGTTATAAACGAATTCAACGTTTGTCCTTTAATTTTTACTTGTAATATTTTATATATTTTTATATTTTCCTAAAAAATATATTATATAATTAAAGCAAATTAAAATTTATTATATAATTTTTTATAAAATAATCTAATTATATATCTTTTATATATATATATATATTTATGTCTTATCTTTTGATCTTTAATTGTAACTTATTATATATATCAAATAGGTCAATATAAAAAAATAATTTTTATATATTTTATTAAAAATTACTAGAACATGTGATTAAAGCTCTCGATTTATATTTTTTTCTCTAAATGATCTAGTAGGAACAAATTTTTTTCTCTTACTCTAGATAAAAATTATTAAAAAAAAAAAACTTATACACGTTTTTTTTATTTTTAGATGAATAAAATATTTGTTTGAGATTAATAATAGGTTAAGTAAAGATTGTCACTCGAAAAAAATAAAGTAAAAATTAATATATATATATATAAGAAAAATATCTCATGTATTGGCGATATTAACTAAACTTTTTATAAACAATCTTAGTTTTAGGGTTTAGGGATTTAAGTATAATAATTTAGAATTTAGGATTTAAGGTTTAGGGTTTAGAGTAATATAATTAGGGATTTACGGTTTAACATATTAACCCTAAAATTTATTGTTATATCTTAAATTCTAATCACACTTCGTAAGTTAAAATTTTTTACAATTAAACACCTAGACATTAAATCCTAGACAAAATTTTTAAACCTAAAATTGAAGCATTTGATAAATTTTTTTCATCATTTATGTACGAAAGATAGAAAGATAGGATCAAGTTACATAATATAAAACTTAAAGAATTTTATATATGTTTTGGATCATTGGATGACTGAAATGGATGACTTGAATTAATAGTAAGTTATGTGAAGATTATCACTTGAAGAAAAAATAAAAAATTAATCTGAGTTATTTGTTTTAGTCATCCAACGATCCAACGATCCAAAACACGTATTAAACTCTTTAAATTTTATATTGTGTGACTTGATCCCATCATATATATCAAAAGATTTATATTCTATATACAAGTGGTGAAAACAAAAAAAAAATCCCACAAACACCATAGTTCTAAGATTTAGAGTAAGATTATAGGTTAAGGAATTGTGATTAAATTTAGGGTTTACGATTAAAATTTAAAATTTAGACTTTAAAAGTTACGATTTAAAATTTATGATTATATAATCAGAGATTTATATTTTAATTCATAAACGATAAATTCTAATACCAATTCTTTAATTTTAACCCTAAACTTAAATACATAACCTTTATAATCAAAACTAAAATATTTATAAAACCTTTTATATAAAACTTTTACCTATATCAAATCAAAATAAATAAAAAATAAAAAAGCTACTCAGATGAATCCGCGCATTTTATGATTATTTTACGTGTTTTAGTTTCCTTTCTGCCATGCTGGCTTTCCTTTTCTTTAATCTTTATCTTCTTCTTCTTTCTCCTCAATACCGATAAAAACAAAGGAGATGAATACGAATTAGGTTAGTTTTTTACTCATCCAAATTTAATTAAAAAACTTTAAATAAAATTTAAGTTATAAATTATTATTTATCAATTCGAATAATTTAAAATTTTTTAATTCAATTTGATTCGATCGAATACTATTTTTATAACCATGTAAATTTTTTTACAATATGCTCAGAAATTAAAAAAAAAAAAATCTGAACTCTATCTCTTCCATCAAACCTGTCCACCGACAAAGCAAGTACGTTACAAGAATCTATGAAACGACAAAGATTGTATTAAAAAAACAATGTCAATTTATTGGAAGAAAATGTATAAAAAAAACAATTACATCCTATGGGAAAAAACATGATTAAATCCAGAGTTTCACGAGAGTTGAATGAATCCGTTCATTGAATGTACAGATGAGCTTTACTTAAAAAACTTATGACCTATGACTTAGAGATGGATACGAATTAGGATGGTTTTTTATTTATTCGAATTCGATCAAAAATAAATACTATAAATTCGAATTTGATACATTTTTTAAAATATTAAAAAAAAATATAGAGAGTATATATTATTATAAATATTTTTAAAATTTTAAAGGAAAATTACATAATTAATATTGAATTATATCAAGTCAAATATTTTTCGGTATAAACTCAAATTTAACCTGACTTTATCTTAATAAAAATCTATTTGAACATATTTCTATATAAAAAATTTAAGTCGAACAAATCGGATTAAGTTAAAACCCGATCGGATTAAATAAAATGTCCCATACCAATGAATTATACATTCCAAGATGAAACAACTCGTGACTATCACCAAAAATATGAAATACCTCTTCTTTTGTCCATTTTTTGTTGTTACTTTCCCCCTCATGGATCAGTAATCGACATTAATGAATCGAATAATAAAAAGAAATAGAAAGATAAAAGAATTGCACAAATATCGGTCGAATGTTATAAAATAATTACGATATATCAACTTTATAAGTTCACTCTTAACATAAAATTACGCATCTATTCTTAAAAATAATCGTAAAAAATAACATGTCTCGGTAAACAATAATATAGTATCCAACAACGTGAGTTTTTGAATACAAGTAGTGGCCAATTGCCCCATTGAAGATGTATCCAACATTTTACTTGAATTTAATTCAGTTAAAATTTATTTAATATTAGAACTGAACTTGAACTTAGCTTAAGTTTTTAACTAATCGGATCGTACATAACATTACTAGATCTAACTCGAACTTATACTTAATCCACAATAAATATAATTAAGGGTTTAAATTTGAGACACTATTAATGTTTAAATTCTTACAATTTAATGAACATGTCAATGGCATAACAATTAACATATAGTTTTTTAACGATGGAAAAATAAAGACAAAATCAAATGGGAGTACGAAGGGCAATCATTCTCATTTATTTATTTATTTATTTTAAATTTTTGTTTAATTATAAATTTATCATCTACTTTTAAATATTTATATTTTATCTCAAACCCCAAATTTTGGTTTCGTCCATACCGATAAAGGTATAATGTATGAATTCTCACTAAGAAAAAGAAATATTTCAATACAGATTCTAACCAAATGTAAACTTGCTTTCACAATTTCAGCTAATATTGACTGATCTTCATTCTTCAGATGATTTGCATTCCCTGCCCTTGTGGTGGTTTCTATCTGCTCGGCATCCATGGGAAAGCCGCCGACGGAATCATAGCAGCTGATGAATTTATGAGGCCATGGCTCGAATCGACTAACATGAAGGTCGATGGTAAAGCCGACGTGGAAGCCGACGAAGCCATGGCGGTCGCACCGACAGGGAGTGGATGGTTGTGAGTTCCTTCATATGTTGTAATAAGGATCGACATGTCATCGAGGCATCGTTGAACCTAAATCGAAAAAGAGATCGAAAATTAAAGTATCACAACATAAAAAATTAAGAATAATGTGTATTTATCGATAAATAAATGAAATGTAACCGGATAATGTGAGACTGTACGTACTTGTTTCCTGACGGGACATCCCGGAGCAACCGTGCAACGATAGTAAGCTCGCGGGCAAGGATTTCCTTTTGCAATTTTCTGCCCATATTTCCTCCATTGACACCCATCGTTCATCTGCAAATATGATACACTTAGTAATTAGTATAAAACTAGACAAAACATATCTATTTTAAGTTAAAATCTAACATCCAACCCTTAATTGTGTAAAAAATATACAAACTAATTATACGATTTAAAATCTAAATTCTTAATTAACTATTGATTTTAAAATCTAGATTCTACATTCTATACTCTAACCTCTGAATCCTAAATTCTATTACCAAACTTTTAAATTCTAGACATATTCACACTCATTGGTTATATTCAACTTACTGTTGCTGTTTGACATCTTGCTCTAACAGAAACCCTAGCTTTCCTGTTGGATGTGGACACAGCATGGCTTGTGATTGCAGATGAATGACATTGTTGAACCTTGTTCTGCACCGATTCAACATCTGGGGTTTCTTCACTCTCTTTATTACGCCCATCTTCTCCAATTTCTCGTCGATTGGAGCTGGTTTTCAGCGTTAAAGACAACCCAAGTTCATGATTCTCTTCACTGTCATCCTGTGATGGCGAACCATGTCTTGGTTTGTTTAGAATAGTCAAGTTTCTTCCAGTTGCCTGTTGCTGCTCTTGAATTAAACCTTCATTTCCAGTAAGTGAGAGAAAGATTCCAGGGTCCTAAACTCAAGAACCAAGATTAATAAAAATAGAAATTAAACTAATAAACACATGCATGTGTATGTATGTATGTATGTATGTATGTATGTATGTATGTATGTATGTATGCACCTTCAATAGGTTGTTTTTCTGAATAACATCAAACTTCATCTGAAGATCGTTGTAATCCTGCAAAGTTCTTTCCACCTCTTTCCTTAGAACTTTGTTTTCTTCTTTCATCCTATTCATCTCCATTTGCAGCACACACAACTAGAAAATATACACACATTACTTGTTCAAAATTACAAGATTTCATCATATATAAAAATATACATACGAGAACATAGATTCGAATCTCGACATCTGCAACTATTTTGATAGGCAAGAGAGTACCCACCTCTGTAGTCTTGTCGTTTCCTTGAACCGTAGGCAATTCTAATGGTGCAACATCTTCTACCTCCCTTGTGGCAGCCATTGTTGTCTCCTGCTGGTGCTCTTTATGCTGCAAATCTACTGCTTTATGATTACTGCTCCCTTGCATCTTAGACTCCTTTGATTCATCCGTTTTGTGTTGATCTTTGGCATCTAATTTCAGTGACAGATCGATCTCTAATTCTTTTTCTTGAGATGATCTTGCCATGACTTGTGGAAGATTGTAACTTTAGCTTTTGCTTTGTTTCCTCTGCAAATGCTGCTTTTGAGGCACCAAAGTCAATGCCATCGTCTCAAAGACTTATAATTAGATGCACTGGGATACGCAGCTGAGCTTTTGACTATATTATATATATCGATCTAGTTTAGTCGGATTAATATGTCACTATTATAATAGAAAATGACGGGTGATTTAAAATCGAACATACTTAAGTGTTCAGTATCTCTTTGTTTATAGATAAAAATGAATCTGAATGATATAGATATTATTGTTATATCGATAAGTTTAATTTGATTAACATCATCTTTTACTATTATCAACAAAATCCGAACCATTTTCGAAATCCAACTAAGAATATAAAGCCACCTAATGATCTTATTTCATGAAATTGCCAACTATAGCATACCTCATATGACCCTATTCCTTGATCCATGTTTTTCTAGGCATTAATATATATATATATATATAAAAGCCTCCATGTGAAGTTGGATTACTAAACTTAATTACCAAAGTCTTCACCTATTTTTTAATTAATTTCCCTCTTTATTTTAAAAATCCATGTCTATGCCAATATATTAATGGTTAATAACATTAAGATCATGCCAATTTTCTTGGTTTCTTCTTTCTTCAAATTCCCATTTTTCTCATCTTTATGGGACATGAATTTTTTTAAACAATCGTCCCGTGAATAAAGTGATTAATCAATTAAAGATAAATAATATAAAATAATTTAATAGAATAACAAGTTAAAAGAAATATATATATTTTATTCAATTTTGTAAAATTATTTTTTAATTAATATATAATTTTATAAAATTAATATATTTGTCTATATGATACTGTTATTATAGTGTGTATTACCATATAAATTGACTAATAATTTTTATTCATAAAAAAATAATTTTAACCCAAAATAAAGTGTTACAGCTAAATTACTAAAAATTAAAAAATCAAAATAATTATTTAATTAAATATTAAGAATATTTTTTTAATATTATTCCGAATGAAAGTTCCACCTACCAAGGGTCAACCTAATTCTTAATTAATAGAATATAAATATAAGTACATAAGATCTCCAGTTCCATCATAAACATATGCATTATCATATCATTTCTTGAAAATTCAATCAATACTATATAAACTAAAATTTGTTTAAATTGATGGATTTTAAAGTTTAAAGATTAGTTTTAAAGTTTAAATTTTATAATATTCATGATTTAATATTAGGGATTTATATTTTAAATGGGATGAAAAAAATTTACACATTTCAAAATATAATTTTAATAATAGTAAATAATTATTTTGTACATAAGTCGCGTAAATTTTTTTTTTACTCAAACGTGCCTGTTGAGAGACTCACCCACCAAAATTAGACGTACGACGCGAGTCGGTCTGGATTAGTCAATACTAGACTCTGGAAATCAGAAGAGCAATAAAAAAATTAAAATTAAAATCTCTAACACTAAATTCTTAAATATTAAACTCTAAATAAAAAAAATCTTAAATTCTAATCATTAATTTCAATTCAATACCATACAATCTAAACCTATAACTTTAAACTATCCTTGTTGTGAAAATTAAAATTTCTGCCGTCAATATATGAAATAATAATCCAAAAATATCCTATATTAAAATTTAAGGTATAAGATTAAGATATAATAATTTTAGTGTTAGAGATTTAGAGTTTAATTTTTAAAAGTAAACATTTAAATTTATGTAAATTTTTTACATATATATTAAAAAATTCTTATAATATCGCGCGTGAACAAAAATTATTCGCTTTTTTTCAGTATTTTTCATGCCCTAACACTAAAAACTAAATTGTAAACGTAATCTTTAAATATTAAATCTTAAATCCTAAAAAATTTTATCTAACCACAATTATATACACTTTAATTCTAAACCTTAATACTAAATATTAATTTTAAATCTTAAATTTTGTAATTTCCAGTTTAATCCATTAAATAGTGAAGCTTTGACTTATGAGGCTGCTAGATATCCAATTGCACATGTAAATTAATGACAATATTTGGATTGGATCTTCAGGAATTACTTGATTCATATTAAAAAAAATGATATCACGTTTTAGGTGGGATGCATGAAGTCTATGAATATATTGATAATATTTTTTAAGATTAAATGTTTTTTAATTAAATTGTTTTATAAAATTAGATTTTTAATGTTTAATTAAACCTGAATCGGTATTTTTTTTAAATATGTTGATTTTATAATAAGGTAGTATATGTTTATTTTTTTAATTCTTTAATAATATATATATAATATTCGATTTAGATGACCTGAATGAATCACTGAGATCAATTTATGGGTTATTGAGAACATACTAATAAAACTTAAATTAAAACAAATATATATCGAGAACGTATAATATTCGCATTGTATTTCCCCTTATTTTATATCTTAATTTTGTTGTCAAACTAATTATGATAATTTTAGGTTAAAATGTTTTTTTTTTGTCTTTTTTTAATTGTATCTGAAAATCAAGTGAGTCATTACTTTTAAAAATGGATTAATTAGATCCTTATTTGAAAAATTATAATTAATTGAGCCATTCTAGTTGTCTTTAATCACACCGGCTGTCTTTTAAGTATAACATTTGGTTGATTTAAATTTATTTATTTTTCTTTGCAAATTGTTAAAATTTTCTTTAAAAATAATTTAAAATCCTAAAAAATTTAAAAATTATTTTAAAAATTATAAAATATCTAAAAACAAAAAAAAAATCTGAAAATTTTCTATAAATTCTTAAAAAATAATTTTATTCATCTGATAACAAAAAAGAATTAGAAACTATGATATTAAAACTTTTCACGTGAAACTGAATAATTTCAACAATTTAATGTTGTAATAAAAAGAGGCAAAATCACAATTTTCATTTCTATATAATGAAAATTCATATTTAACCTCGTAATATATAAGAAAAATAGTCGGATAAAAGTTTCAATACACATTCTAATTGTTTTTTTCTCTCCACGTGAATAAAATTAGTAATTTTTCCATTTTTTTCATTTTGTTGGAATTTTATAATTTTTATAATCATTAAAATATTTAAAAACATATTTTTTTATAATTTTTTAAATTATTAAAAAAATAAACTACTCACATGTTGCATCAATAAATTAAAAGAGAATTCCATCCACATGATAATTTAATTTATGAATCGATAACCGATCACTTCTCGAAAGTGATGAGAAATGGAGGGGAAAAAACTCAAATTAATCAGAAAGATTAATTAATCTAGTTAAAAATTCTAACTTAGATTCAATTTGAAGGGATTTAGGGTCATGGTTAATTAAAATATTAACCATGATTAATCTGTATGTTATGTTCTTAGGTACTCAAAGAAGGGCAAAGACGAGTAGCCACTTCAATGCATTCAAAATTTACCGAGTTGTTTCGAACTTCAATGAATCGAAAGCTTCTCCGTTGGAATCCATTGAGCTCAATCCAGATGATGCCTCACCGTGAGTCCCATTATGAGAGTTTAATGGGGTTGATGACTGCATTTGTTTCAGAAGTTTGGCACATGGTTTCGTTTTAGAGTACTGCACGGAAAAATTGTAAAAGCCTATTAGGAGATGTGGCATGAGATTTCACCGTGAGGAAATAAAGATGGAAGAATTTAATAGCAAAAGTTTGATTTTGGAGAAGTAGATACCTGCTCGAGAAAGGCATTAATTTCCTCTTCTGTAAGACCATCGTCATCTCCAGGATTCTCTTCCCAACCAAGGGACCGTAAAAAAGCAGCCTCTTCCTCATCAGGCCCTGAGTGACATTCTCCATTGCTAGACCAGTGCTGGGGCTTAGTATAAGCATCTACATTGAGGGCTAGTTCACTCCTATTGTCAGTTGGCAAGTCAGCAATCGAGGTTTCTGGTGGTAGGACACCCACATCCTTCAGAGTAGCAGAAGAGCTGGAATCTTCAGTGCCAAGTTCATCTGGCTTCTCAGAGACAGGTTGGGACACAGCAGGGCCGGGATCAGGGACAGAAGAAGCAGAGTTCATGGAAGATTTCTTCTTTATTAGGTTGAAGAAGTCATTCCTACTCTGGACTTGTGCAGTTGCTCTCTTCTCCATGGTGAACCGCATTTGAGTCTGATTTCGATCAGCAGTGGCAGCAGACCTGGGGCTGTTGCTTGAACTCCTAAAGGGAGCAGATGCACCAGCTGAAGGAGTGATGCTTAGTGGACTACTCGCAATTTGGTTGGTTCCATTAGTAGGACTCAGGTTATCCTTTGATATCATGAGGGATGCACCATTTGGTTCATGTGATGGTTTGAGTACGCAAAGTCTGCTCTCTTTAGAAACTAGTATACTGTCAGATCTTGAAGTTCCACCACGTGGGGAGTTCACAGAGACTGAAGGATGCAGCTGCTGTCCAACTTTAGGTTTCAATTTCTCTGAAAGACTAACCACCTGTTGGAAAACAACAGGAAGTTAATACTCCCACATACACACATAAAAGTAAAATAAGCAACCTTAAAAATCTAATCCAAGTATGAATTCAATAAGCAAAAATTTCAGCACTCGGGTCGACTTCATAATCTAGCTTTATAAAGAAAATTAGAATAAGATCTCTAACACAGTATGAACCAAGGATCTCCATTCCCGCCCCCCCCCCCCCCCCCCCCCTTCCTATTGCAGGCCATCTCAGTTCCGCAAAAAATTAATTTACAGTAACTTGAGTGAACCCATGCACCTCTGCTGACACCAACATATAACCAAATGTGTACTTACAGTTAGAAAACATACACAGAGAAAAGCTTGATAATAATAGCTTACCAGAGTTTTAGGAGACAATATTGTCACCAAGGGAATTAGTTGCCTTGACTGTTTTATAGCCAGCTCCTCAGCCCTCTGAGTCTCAACATTTAACTACAAGGAACACGTCAGATCTTGTTTCAGCACTGATACAGTTTCTAACAAAGAAACTTTAAGTACAGAAGAACCATTCAAGTTACCATGGGAGGTGTGCGAGCACGAGAAGCCCCCTGAGCCACTGCTTCAGCCATATTAAGGCCCATTGTTGTAGTTGGAGTAGAGCCTGCACAAGCATTTTGTGAAGCAACTACCACACACCTGCCACTGCTTCCCACATCCACAGGAATGTCTGCAAGAGCTGATGCCCAACCATCACTGCCAGTGCCAGGTGAGGTCACCAAGGGCAAGCTCAGCCCAGGCTTACACAAGCCAGGAGATGGAATTCTTCCTATTTCAGACCCATGTTGTCTTCCTTCAGCACCAAGCGAAGGAAAATCAAGTTCGAACGCAGATTTATTACTCAAGCCAGGAGATGAAACCCTTCCTATTTCAGACCCCACCGATCTTTCTTTAGCACCAAGTGAACGAAAATCATGTTCAAACACAGATTTAGCATGGTCAGGTGTGCTAAGCTTACCATTACCACTGCTATGATGGCTTTTGCTGTTGCCACTAGATTCCTTTGTCACTTTTCTTGGCCATGTGTCACTGTGCTTGCCAGTTAGCATAGACTGTGAGCGCCGTAAGACATCCTTCTCAGATAAGCTTGGCAGCAGGTTATCCAGAGAATCAGAATAGTTTTGATTCCTGTGATCGCTGAGAAGAGCATTCTTCCGATCATGATAACCATTAGTAAATTTTTTCCAATCCCTTTCCCGGTTGCCTTTAGCAAAATTGCTATAAGACCGTGAGTCAGAATAACCTTTACTACTAGAACTCCACCTAAAATGGGCAGAAGAGGACCTATTCAAAACAGATGTCCGTCCCATATCACCATCACTGTTAACAGACAACTTGTTTCTGGCATGCCTCAATGCAGAATGATTGTCTATGGAAAAATAATAGTCAAAGATTAGAATAGAAAAATTTATTTTCAGTTTTGCTTGAAAAGAATGACAAGAAGATAAATTTCAAATTTTGCTTACTGTCAAGAGTGCAATCACAAATTAGGCAAATAAGTTACAGGGAACCACTTAGGGGGGAAAAATCAACTTCCAGAGACACCTCGAAATGTAAAATAAAGAAGAAACTTAAAAAATTACAATAATTTTCTATTTCAAAAGCCAAATGAAGATGTGCATTTTGAAATATAAGGCATGTACATTGAAGTTGATTTTTTCTCTTTTTAAGGTAAAATGTAGTTGCAGGCAACTACATAAAAAATAAACTTCTAGAGAGACAAGCCTCTAGAAGTAAAATAAATAAGAAACGTAATTTTTTTTTACATATTATTCTCTATTCCAAACAAAATGAAGATGAACATTTTGAAAAATGAACCATGTACACCTTGTGTGCTATATGCATCCTTTAACTGCTATCATCAAATCTCTCCTAAATATATCAACCAACAGATATTTATTAAGGCCATAAATGCAAGAAAGAAACAAAACACCCTTAAGAGTTAAGATATAAACTAAAATTACCTGAATGTGAAGATGATGATGTAAATTGGTGAATTGAATTGCCACTACCAGTAAGACTTCCACCACTCTTCAACCATTCCGGTATCAATGAAGGCTCACTTCTTTCCATAACTCTTGCAGAACATGATCATAAAGAAAGAAAGAATTTCTAAATTCTGTTTCTCTTTTTCCTGGTTAACTTTACAATTCTCAAAAATGTTATGTTCCCTTAAATCCAATTCCTCCTCTCAAATACCTTACTTAACACGAACCTCAAAGCTTCTAACTACAAAAACCAAAAATTTCCAATTTCAGAATTCTTTTCTTTACACTGTAACTAAGTTTGTTCCGTGTTCCTCCTGTACAGTATACACTTTCAAGGTTATCAAACCAGTCAATCAAGTCATTGATTCAAAGAAACTACAATTATGGCATTACTGATAAGACAATATAATTGAAGTTTTTCCAAACATTCTTCTAAAAAAATGGTAACTTTCTAAACAAGTGCTTCTGCAATTCAAACGACCAGGATGTTTTCGCCTTTATATTTCAATTTCAATAAAAGGATTGCTTCCAGGCTTCTTCAAAACCCGACCAGAACAAACTAAGAATCCCAAGACCTCCACATATCTTTAGATGACAATTCCGCCCTTTCAACATGAAAGTACAAAACGAGACGAGTCTGAATGAAGACCCTAGAGCCAATACGGTAAATAACCAGAAAACCCGAACCCTAAATTAGAACAACGACAAAACTACGGTTTAAGTGACTTTCGTTTTCATGCAAAATAGTAATCTCGAGTTATGAGAACAAAACTAGGAATTTTCTCTTAGGACAAATGAATCATGTAGACCGTTTGATCAAAGAAAAAAATAGAAGAGAAGGAGTTACAACATTTACCAGGAATGGAGGAGCTGCTGGAGAAGGTGAAGGCAACCAACGCTGCCCCGACCACAAACAAATCTGAAATCTCACACAAAAAAAAAAAAAAAATAGAATGAGGGACAGGAAGGCGGTCCAGCAATGTTAGATTAACAAATTTCACTTACCGGTAGAAAAAAATGGCGAAAATCCGACAGGAAGGCGGAAGCTAGGTCCCAGATCTCGGTAGAATGAGGATTTCAGTTCACTTAGGTCTTATTTTAGGGATTTTTTTAAATTTTTTAAATCAAAAGGTCAAAAATAACCCTAGGGACGGAACCATCTAAATCAGATTAAAAAAGTAAAGAGAACCTCAATCTTACGGTGTTCGACGCTCCGACGTCCCTCAATTCTATCGGTGTTCGCTATTCAGCGAATCAAATTCAAAAACTTTCAGAAAACCAGAAGGGAAAAAGTAAGAAGAAAGTGTTAGTCAAATGAACAGGTTTTGGTGTTACAGTTTTTGTGGCGCTGAGGAAATGTATGAAACGACGTAGTATTTTTCTGGTGTGAAGCTGTGGAGAGGAAGATGAGAAAAATGGTTTTTGGAATTGCGCCGGTGAAAACTGCAGGGAGAAATGGCGTAATATTTTCTGTCATATAGGAGATGGAATCAAGGAAACGAAGAGATTAATTACTAGGGCAAAGTACATCACCCAACTAAATGGGAATTTTAATTTTGGTCCTTAAATTACCGATATCGTCAACTAGATTATCAAATTTATTAAATTTATCTATTCTAGTCACCATCGTTAAAATCTTAATAAAAAATAATATACCAAAAGTAAAATATATAAAATTATTCATTTAATCTCTATAATTTATTTATTATTTTAAATTAATCTTAATTTTAGATTAATAAATAAAATTAATTATTTAATTGGGTGATCACTACGTGTCACAACCGAATTAGTGAAAAAAAATATCATCACTCAATTGAATGATTAATTTTTTTTATTAAATATTTATTATAAATTCTCTCCAATCATGTAGTGACATGTGTCACTACCGAATTAGTGACAAAGAAAGAAAAGAAAGAAATGTAGATATTTATGGTTACAGGGGTTTAAACCTAGATTGAAATTGTGGATAACAAGCATGCTAACCATTAAGATATACCTTCATTCATGTAATAATTTTATAACATAATATATTTAAAGTACAGTGGAAGCTATAAAAGATATCGAGTATGATAAATTAAATTGAAATAATAAATAAATTATAGGAATTAAATGTGTAATTTTATATATTTTACTTAAATAACACATCACTTTCTTCGTTAGGATTTTAACGACGGTGATTAAAATAGGTAGATTTAATAAATTGTGTGACCTGATTAATGAGTTTGATAATTTAATGATTATAATAAATATCCCCAATTAGTTGAGTGATTATTGAAGTAGTTTACCCTAATTACTATTATAATAGGTTTAATAACAACGGCAAGTTTTGTGTACTTCCTTTTTCATTTTTTTTGGTTTATTTCACACATTAGTATCTAAACTATATCGTTTTTACTATAGCATTCAATCAGATCAATACAAGTAATAAAATTTTGAATTACTAAGTTATATTTTATAACTTAATTTTTGTTTAAATTTTTTTATTAGGTTTAAGTTTATATAAATATTTATAATGTTATGGTTCAAATTAGTTTAAATTTAAACAATTTTTTATAATCATATATATAAAGTCAAGTTATAATTTGAGGTTAGAAACAAAATATAAAATTTAAAAGTATGAGGATAAATTCACAGTTAATTCATTTAAAAAATAATTTAGGTAAAAAAAAAAAATCATAGGGTGACATATAAAAAAGTGACATATAAAAAAGGTTGAAGGGTTCGATTTGAAATTGAAATCGATCTATTAATCATTAAATATTTTGAGATATTTGAAGTCCGAGTAATTTCGATTGTGTTTCTGCAAAGGCATCATATATGATTTTTGTTCACGGAATCATACACCATTTTCGAATGCTCGAAACAATCACAAAATAAAGGGGACTAGGAATCCAATTAACGGAATGTGAAATTACAGGTCTACAAATCTATATATACATACAGGGTTAGAGGATAAACATATATCAACTGGCAATACATAGCCTTTGATGTTTCCCATCCCTTACAGATACGTATTTCATCCTACATTCTGTCTCTAAATGTTTTCCCTTCTCCTCCTCCTCCTGCCAGAACGCCCGAAAAGAACTCTGCCATGTCGACGGAGTCGGTTAACCAGAGACATATTGCTCCTGTCGTTAATAAAACTGTCATCATCTTGATTGGAATAACCCAGACCCCGGACAGGAGAGGTAACACGAACACCAACACCAACACCATTCTCATCTGCTACATATGTAGGTTGCCTTGTTTGTCTACCAAGGTCATTCCCTGATGACCCAAATGCATGCAGCAGAAGAAAGAAATTCATAACATTGTCATCTAACCCATCCCTATCTATAATATCTGTGTAATGACCAATCTCTCCATCTGTCTCAAAGCCGTGATGGTTTCTTTCGATTACATAATCACCAAATATCATTGCTCCAGGCATTGTTGACCTGATTGTGCTGATCAGGTCCTCTTGCTCCTGCTCACGTCCAAGGCTTCTCCATTTTTGCTCAAGGGATGGATCCACATTGCGTGGCTGAGCACATGGATGATCTGCCTTCATGTGTTTCCTAAGTTCCTTAAAAGATCCAACAAAGGTGCAGTCATCCTGCATACAGCTTCTCCTTTTGGAATTTAAATATTCCCTAGCAGGTTCCACCACAGTCCATCCTTTCACCTGACCCCTGCAAAGTGGACATGATAATTCAGTTGCTTCACACTTCTCAACAGGCCAATTGGAACCGACTGCCGGAACTGAATCATCAACAGAACTAAGAAATGGTTCTTCATGATTGGATGAGACTACTTTAGTGTGGAACTTCTTGTACTGGTCAAGGCAGTTTGAGTATCGGAAGCTAGTTCCACACATGTAGGGACGACAGCCCTTGTCATGGGATGAACAAAGAAGAAGAACAGCATTGTGAGGACACTCCATGCAAACAGAACATGTCGTGCCTTCCCAATCTTTATTATCCAAAGCTTTGGAACAATTTTCCGGATGCAATTCTCTAGGGATCCCTTGGCAGCGAGAATGCAACAAGTATAGGGTCTGCCGGGATGCAATTCTACGCCGACCCTTGCTACCTTTTGCCATTTGCAAACTACAACTTGAATTAAAATTGCAAAATCAGAAAAATCTACTAATGGATAATCTGAAGTCCAACACAAGACTGTAAGAACAGATCAATCAATAGTTGTTCTGTAATTTTTAAAGCTAATGGTAATTATATCTAAACCGAAGTTACATCATGGAAACTTACCATTAACAAGTCTAATACCTAAAAGAACATATATAGAAGTGGAGACCCTGGACACAATTAACATCCATATTCCACTATACAAGTGAATTAGGTCATCCTTGACAATCGAAATCAGAAAAGAACAATTCCAATCAATGGGAAAGCGAAATATGGGCGAATCTAAAAGAACCTCACCTGTTTGAAAGAAAAAGTTGCAGAAATCTAGATCAAGATAATGTGTTAGTTAGAAATACCAAAAGAAATCCAGAATTAACAGAATTCAAGGATCCAAAGAACCTGTTCCAGGCTTTCAGCAATAGCTTCACATTAACATTTAACAGTACAGATAATGAACTGGTTAAACAAATGGTAAGAGAACATGAAAAACTACGATTTCACGCATATAATCTCAATGTTTATAAACTCAAATTATGAGCTTGGATGCAATTAAAATTAAAATAATTTCACCAAAAATTTAAAAAATCAAAAAGCTCAAAATAAATAGTAAATAAGGAACGGAGATTCAAGAGGAAATGACATACCAGGTAAAAGAAGAGTGGATTTGGGGGCAATTGGAGAGTGAAAATTAGGGTTTTGCTAGGCCACGAAATCGAGGGATTGAAAATTAAGCGCCAATGCCAAAAGCTTTGTAGCGAACGAGTGAGAAATCCGAATTTTCGAATATCCGGTTAAAAGGGAAACAAATTCACGCGACGTGAAAATGGTAGTGAGTTTCACGGACACCTTTAAACATACATAGTAATACGTGGCTGGATTTGAGAACAAGATAGTGGCGTCTGAAAGACACGCACCTTTGAAACTTTGACAGATGAGTGATGAAGACTTTTGGGAGAAGCAGTCTCTTGCGAGAGAAATTATATCATGGGTGAGTCTCATCACGTCATTTACGAGATCAACCACTAAAATCCACCCACTCATCGTTTTTTAATTTTTTAAATGAAGATTCACTTGGGAAAAAATATGATACGAAAAAATTGATGAGATAATTAATTTTTAGTAGTTGGTCTCATGGATACATAATAAAACTGACCCATGATATAATTTTTCCTCTTGCGGATGTATAAAAATTCTAGGTAGTCCTTAATTTTTTTTACTCTTTAAATTAATAAATTAAATTAATAATAAATTATACAAATGACCACTGAATTAATTAAGAATATCTATTTAAAATGTTAAAACAAGGAATCAAATCTGGGATATATTGGAGAATTTATTATGTGAACCTTATTTATTATGTTATTTATGGAATAAGTAATTAGAATCATTCATTTTTAAATAATTGCCTATCAAGAGAAAAAAAATCCAATGGATTTGGGCTGAGAGATGTTCAGATACTAAGATCCAGTAACCATAGAACCCGATATCGTCTACCCGACCCGAACCTAACATCACACGAAAGCGACAGCCGCCTATGTAACGCTCAAAACCCTAAAAATTAAAATCCAAACCCAACGGAACACAGAGAAAGGGTTTTACGAGTTGCACAAGCGGAGCAAATCGTTCTTGTTGATTTCTGTTTCTTACGACAACCGTGATCGTCGAAGATGCCGAAATCGAAGCGTAACAAAATAGGTTTGTTATCGAAGCGTAACCATTGAAATATAGCAAGATGAAAATGTATGAATTCCATGGTATTTGCAGTTTCATTATCGAAGACGAAGAAGAAGGGCAAAGAGCATAAAGAATCAATTGTGAATTCCATAAGGGAAGCTGCGGAAAATTACAATTCTATCTATGTTTTCTCTTTCGAAAACATGAGGAATCTTAAATTCAAGGAGTTTAGAGAGCAGCTCAAGTCTTCCAGCAGGTAAAAGTTTTGAATTCAATAACCCATTATTTCCCCCAATTTTGTTGATCATTTTGTTGAAATTTTGTGGGTTTTACTTCAGATTTTTTCTTGGTTCGAATAAAGTTATGCAAGTTGCATTAGGTCGTTCTGCTTCTGATGAGATTAGACCCGGTCTTTACAAAGTCTCTAAGGTACATTGCAGTAAATTATATGCGTATTTTTGTGTGTGTATATAGCTTTGTTGATTTTTACATTTTATGTTGCTTCTCTATTATAATCATTGCCATTGTTGAATTATTTAAAAGCTTATGCGTGGGGATGCTGGGCTTTTTCTTACCAACATGCCTAGAGAAGAAGTTGAGAGGTAACTATGTTTGAAATCTTATAACTGTTTATGCCGGTTTGAATTCGGCTTCTTTTCTTTGTGTTTTATGGTTTCTTTATTTCACATTGTTTTGCAGTTTGTTTAATAAATTTGAAGAAAATGACTTTGCCAGGACAGGAAGCATTGCCACTGAAAAGGTGAGGAAGACGAGCTCTTATTAGCATGGCATCTTTTGGTTTTCTTCTTGATATGGAGTTTATATACTTGAATTATTGACCTTTGGGTGTGCACTTGCTTTCTGCCATTTCCAGGTGGAACTTCTGGAAGGTCCTTTGGATCAGTTCACACATGAGATGGAGCCCTTTTTGCGCAAGCAAGGCATGCCCGTTCGGTTGAACAAAGGTCAGTGATTTGTCTCTTATTATTTTTACATTGTACATGTATGGTATCTGTTTCCTTTGAATTCACATACTAACTTGATCTATGGTGTGTGCAGGTGTTGTGGAACTTGTTTCAAATTTTGTTGTTTGTGAGGAGGGAAAGCCTTTGTCACCAGAGTCTGCTCGGATACTGGTCTGTTCGTGTTTCATACCTTCATTTTTCTAGTCATAATATAACATTGTCAGTGAAGGAATATTGGATTAGTATTATTCGGGTGTTTGCTGTATGGTTTTGTTTGTCTACTGGAACTCAAATTTTGTTGACGTTTCATTTGCAGCGGTTGTTGGGTATCAAAATGGCTACTTTCCGACTGAACTTGATATGCAGATGGAGTCCCGAGGACTTCGAACTATACAAGGAAGGGCTAGACGAATCAGATGTTGAATGCGCCTAGACCAAAATTTCCAGATTGAATATGATCACATTAGGGTTTAAGCATTCATATTTCATGTATTGGATACCATCTTGGTTGGACGACATGTGTTATATCACAAAGTAAAATTCAGCAGCATTGGTGTAGGTTATTTCTTAGTTTTGTCTGGATTTTGGGTTACTGAAGATTGACCGACTGGTTTTATTCTGCAACTGTTACACTAAATTTTGATATCTTCTAATATATTTTCCTCCAAGTGCTTCTCCGTAAAATCTTGTGTTACAGTATTAGGGGACAATTTAACATTGCATTTGAAAAGTACGGTGGAAAAGTGTAGTAGAAAAGTATTTTTGGAATTTTTGATTTGAGATATATGTGTTTAGTATTGCTGTTAAAAAGTGTTTTTGAGAAAATAAATGATTATTTTAGACATATCATAAGTTAAAAATATTAATAAATGAATACATAAATTATTTTTGAAAAGTGCTTCTGACAAAAGTGTTTTTCAAAAGTGTTTTTTAGAAATTTGACATAAATATATATAATTTTTAAACTAAAAAAATAATTTATGTTAAATATAATTATGTATTTGTAAAAATTAAATTATAATAGAATATAATAAATGAAGATTAAAATTGTAGACCGACTCGAGTTGCATGCCTAGTTTTAATGGGTGAATTTCTAGTATAGACTTTTTACACATGCAACGTTTTAAAACTAAAACTTGCTTAAACAGAACTAAACTGCCTACTTTTTAGATCAACTCTTATCGGTAAAAACAAATCACAACCTTTGATTTGCATTGTAAAAACTAAAAATTACATGGTAGTTTTAATTATTTTTAAGAAAAAAAAAATCCAATTTGTGGAACCTTCAGAAGCATATCAAAACCGTAAGGTTTCCGAAATGGCATGGAAATTGCCTGTTATCATGTAATCAAAATTACTATGAACAAAATGATAAACAGAACTTAAGTAAGCAAAGATCAACATTCTGCAACAAGATTGGTTACCTTTGCAAATTGATTCGAAGAATAGTTGCTCCGAGTATAATATATTATCCTCCAACAGGCTCAGTCGAAGTGGTTTCGACATGGCAGAGCAAGGTTTTACTCCCTCTTATCCTCTTCCCTGTCGTCTTCATGATCAGATACATCGGCGGCATTTCCATTATTCCTCCCTTGCTTGACTAAACTGACATCTCCATCGGACTGCCCCTTTGTTAGAGATTGAGCTTCTTCATCATCGAATTCCTCCCCGACATCTCCCAAGTATGCATATCTGAGCAAAGTCATCGATATCGAGCATGTTAGCATAATAACATGGAATAAATGTATCAACACTCAAGAGTATTGTCATGACAACTTATATACAGGAAAAAAAGATTCATCATCTATTTGAATAGAGCTCTCTCCAGCATGTCAAAACCTCGAGCGACGTGTAATTTAAGAATTTTTAAATTGAAAAGGAGAGGAAAATAACGGTTAAGGTTGTTTCGAATTCGACTCCGTAAAACTTAGAAATAGTAATAAATACCTTTGTGAGCTCTGAGATGGAGCCCAAAGGTAGCAAATAACACAGAGTAGTGCAAATGAAAGAATGTCCCAGAAAGCTGTGATGATCCAAGCACTTTGCCACCTCTCATTGAATGGATCTGTTGCTTTGAAGTATACCTGTCGTACCAAATAAATCAGTTCCATGGGAAGTTGAATCCATTGCTATATTACCAAGGCATAGATACCAGTTTTAAGCACAATAATGTCTTTCTCATATTACTTAATTTGAAACACAAATATTCGTCATTTATCGTGGGAATATAACATGAATGTTGAAACATCAACCGGGAAAGAAACCAGAATCTAGACGAAATATACCTCGAAAGTTATCCATCCGACTGAAGCAATCACTGCCACAGCTAGTGCATTTGAGAATTTCCTATAGAGGTCCAACTATGCTGATGTTCTCTTTACCTGGATGAAAAAACAAAGTCATTGAAATTTGTGCCGTGTGAACTTAAGATCGCCGATCAGTAAAGTGCAGTATCGTCGATCACTAAAGCACAGTGAAAAAAAAGAAAAGAACAAAGTACCTGTAACTGCTCTAGTGTTTTAGAAAGAGATGTAAAAATCCACAATATCAAAAATGCATCCAGGAATGCATCAGGAAGGACTAGGAAGAGTCTTGCTCTTCCCGATACGTCATTGATGGTCCCTACGTACTCGGTAATGTCCAGCAATTCAGATGCCAAAAAATAAGTCGCTCCAAGAAGAAGCACCTTTGATGTAAGGCCACCTAAAGTTGGGCGTACAACACCATAACCCATAGAAACAGAAAGTATGAGGAGTCGAGCAAGTGTTTTTCTTATTGCTCCAATGGTCACAACCCAACTTGTAAGTACAACAGGCCTCATTCCTGAGATGTTAAAATTAGAATAGTCAAGATACCACAATATCATTTCAAACAAACCCAGACCAATGACGGCAGTGATGCAGTGCTGAAGTAGCAAGATATCTTTCCAAAACCTCACGTACTGCAAGAACCAAATGGCACTAAGCAACAAATAGGCGATCGACATGTAAACATAAAACTTCATCAATGGTGCCATTCTTCCTGGTAAATAACCATCAGGGTTCTTCCACACCGTCTTCCCACTCATTGTTGTTCCCTTGAGCTTTGGATCACATGCTATGAAAAACAAATTATACATCCCTGTCTTCGTGATGGGAACCTCGGTTTTGTCCATAATTGTTGATAAATAGTTCCCACCAAAATGTATGTTCAAAACAATAGGCCAATTACTATCTGTTGCAGAAGGTATCCGAATGACTTCACCTTGCCTGCACCCTTCCAGCTTTGCAAGATCAGGGGTACAACATATCGATCTCTGTCCACCATAAGCCGAACCACCTATATTATTTCTATCAGCAGCCTCGAAAATCACCGCTTGTATCAACCCAGTACTATGTTCCTTGTCGGAATGTTCATCTGCAGCAGCTTGAGTCCTCAAGAATGTAATATTCTCAAATCTATGCATAAAAAAAATACATTCAAGGCATAAAACTTTGGAAATGAATGAGCAAAAAGAAAATGGAGGGGGAAATGCTTAATTCAGAACCAAGAAACTGGTTTACTTACAAATAGGTATAACTGTTTTAATCCATGCCCACATAAAATCTTGGAAAAACAACATTAATTATATATTGTGACAAATTATAATGGAATAGAGGGCTACCCTTACATCTAATAAATCACACTTCATTCCTACTAAACAAACTGGAGAGGACTACCCTTACTGAATTACATTTCACATGAGTAACAATTTATGTCTACATTTCGTTCCTCATACCAGATCGATTTGCATTCTTGGTAACATGGACTTGGATTTGCTCAAACAACCATTTTCACTCGAATATGCAATTAAAAAATAGTAAAAAAAATGAAAATTACATTTCTTCATTTTGCAGATTTTTTTGGAAACTTTATTTTGCAGAATTAAACCTTCCATAGATCATCATAATTCATAAATAGACCTTAAGGCTTAAGCATTAACTACATTCAAACAGATCTAGTCCGTATACATAAAACAACGCCATGTTCTTTACTTAAAACTCTAATAATTTTTTTGATTCAAAAACTCTAATATGAGTAAATGTTACGTTAATATTACCAATGAAAGAGCAGACATCGGAAACGGACTTATAGGAGGAAATGTTTCGTCAAAAAATAGTAGAAAAAAAATGAATTTCAAAATTAATCTTCCGTCGATCATCATAAGTACCTAAACATTAACTACTTTAAACAGATCTAATCCATATAAACAAAAACGCCATGTTCTCCACTTAAATCTCTAATACATTGAGCTTAAAAATGAAACAAACGATTCACATTTTAAAATAAAGGAAACGTTTCGTCAACATTACCGAATGAAAGAGCGGTCACCGGAAACGGATTTATCGGAGGAAAGAGAGGCGGCGAGACCTTCACTGCCGCCTGGAAGAAGATACGCATTTCCAACTTCATTGAAGAGTTGAGTTTTGTAAATGTGGATTGAAGCGTTGGTCGCTGTTAATGCTGTTGATACTAGAAGAAAGATGGATATTCGATACGCGAGGTCCATGGCTAGGAAATTGGGGTTTGTGTTCGTCCCTAAACAGCTGCGAGAGAGTAGATCGGCGAATTTGAGGGGAAAGTACAGTAAGATTGAAGCAATGGTTTAAGCAAAGAAGCAAGCGCAGCGTCACTGTCGGTGAGAGGGAAAGTACGGTTACGCGCCCTACCGATTATCCTATGCAGATTCATTTTATCAGCTAATTTTCAAGAAGGCGTACCAATAGGTATATAATTTTTTTAATCGGATACAATAATTATATTAATATTTATTTTAAAATATATTCTCAATTATTTATCTATATATAAGTTATAGTGATATCCGTTCATTAAAATATGTTTAACTATCATTTTTAAATATAATCATACTTTCAAGAGAAAAAATTCAAGTTTAAAAATTAATTTTAACGATTTTTTTTTTAATTTTTTCTCTTTTGTAAGAATTTTTTTGAGTTTAAAAAATATATTCTCGAGCTGCTAAGGCGACTATATCAGCACAGGAAACCACTCCCGGACATGTAGCTTCCAGCTGAGCTTTTGCTTGGTCTATAACTTCAAATCCCCCAACTCCCTGTTGACTAAACGCATGTCTCTCAGCATTAGGACCGTTTTCTATCAGAATTGAACCATCACAGCCCTCAACAAAGCAGTCATGGAAATGGAGCCTGAGCATGACAGGAGGGATGTTGGAGCTAGATTGATCAGCATTTCGAACAACGCTAGAGACAATGGACTCGGCGTCTGGGCATGTGTTTGCATAGAACCCCACAGAAAGCTGGCCTTGGGAAACCCCAATGGAAATTGCAGATAACAGTAGCAATAGAAACAAGGAAGCAAAACCCATTGTTTAGGATAATAAGCACTAACAGTAATTATCAACAAAACAGTGTCTTCAAGGAGGAAGAAGAATATATGTATATATAAGTATATGTGTATATGTATATGTCATTTGAAGCTGACAACTCTCAACTAATATGTCATTTGAATGAAAAAAAAAAATCATGGCAATTCTTGAAGATTTTCCAATAATTAAGCAATACTAATAATATCTTCCGCAACTACCTAAAAATAAATGCATTCTCGAATGAGGCCCCAATACGTTTTAAGCTTTTCTCCCTATGAGAGGAGGGGGATTTGGGAGAGATAATGATGGGATATAGGTAAAATTATGTCATAAGTCCCTGCACTTGAATAAATCTTAAAATTTAATCTTTATATTTAAGATGTTAAAAAACAAATCTTTTGTTTCTTCTTTCAAGTCAAAATCCATATTTAAATTGTTGATACTGTTAATATCGGTACGGCTAATTCAGACCGGCCCGCATCGTACACCTAATTTTAGTGGGTGAGTCTCCCAACAAAGATTTTTTGTGTATATAACGTCTCGAACCTTAGACTTGCTTAAGCAGAACCAAGCTGCTTACTACTTTAGATGCAAACTATTACAATTTTTTTATTTATAATTATCGATATTTACTTAATTGATTAATATAAATTAGATATTGTATAAACACGTTATGAGGTAATCTCAATTTAATTTGTTTTAATTAAATATTTTCTTTAAAAAATATCAAATTTTTTATCATTCAATTGATTTATAAACCCGAAAACATGATATCCTAATCCACATGGACCATATTAGCACATGCCTGTGAGTGAGTTCATTATCAAAAATAATTAGGGCAATGGCTCACATAAGGTGTAGAGATTATCAAATAATTAAAGACTTGAAAGCGACATTTATGGTTGAAATTTCTTCTTTCAATAATTCACACAAATAACTAAATCAAAGTGTACCTATTAAAATTAAATGTAGGATATAAATTAATTAAAATTAATTAAAATAAAATTTTAAAAATCTAAATTGATAAAAAAAATCATGAAATACCAATCATGTTACATCATGTTTAATTAATTTATTATAGTTTTTAACTCGAACGGTTGTATTTAATATTCGATTTTATATATTATTTATCGAATAAATACGGTATATCAAATTAAGTTGCAAAGATGAAATGAACATACTACATCATTTGAAATTATCATGCTATATTTGAAATCGTTGTCACAACATCTAATTTGGTCCCCATAATAAAATTTAATAACATTTTTCAATTATTAAAAATTTATTTGTTTTGAATTTTTATTCTTGTATGTTTTGTTGTGCTTAGTTTATCTGTCTCTATAACATATTTTTCCTATACTTTTGACATATTTCTCTTTAATAGTTTAATCTTCTTTTACGATCGGTTGTCGTTGCATTCAATTATGTTCAATAAACACTACAATAAAATAGGTTTTTAGCGGCGTTTTTTAATGTCGTTAAAAATTCTTCTAGCGCTTAAAAAACGCCACAAGAAGTGCCGTTGAAACCAACGCCGCAACAGTTTGTGGCGTATTATTGACGATTGCTGGATTTTTTAAAGGAAGGTATCGTCTTCTATAAGCCTTTAAAATTTATCTGTAAGAGTTTTTTAAGGATTTAATCCCTGAATCACTTTATGAGAGTTGTATTGTCCATATTATACCTTTTATTGTTTTAACTTCTAATAAAATTCAGTCTATCGTTCTCACTTTAAAAAAAAATACAAATTCAAAATATAACATAAAATTCAACAAGTTTCTAATATTTATAATCCGAAATGTCATATTCAAATACAATTGAATGAATCAATTAAATTAAGTTTCAGGTTTTGGAGAAGCTGTTGGAGCATGATTCAAGGGGAAAACCCTAATTTCCTGTTGATTCTTGTGATCTGCAGAAGCAACAGGAAATTTGAGAAGAATGATTCCAAGAACAATTTCTGTAGGAGGAACTTGCAGCTTGTGGATGTTAATATCATAAATCAGCACATCCTCTACTCCTTCTGATTCAATGCTACCATTGAACTCATCTCTTAGAATACCATGAAGGTCCTTATGAAGTTGTTGGATTGTTGTAAGATTGCTGTAAACAATTTTCGATCTCTTTTTCGAATAAATTCTCCACGAATTTTCTCGATTTTTAACTGCAAAATTAATCATTTGTATCATCGAATAAAAATATATTTAGATTGACAGATATAAAATATAATAGTAAATCATTATATACTTTTAAGAAAGATTACGTAAATGATTTACCTGGATAATCATACGGAATCTCTTGTTTTACGATGACAGAGTTAGGATAATGCGATATCGAAGATTCGGAACTTGCATAGTATCCTCCCAACCCAGATGATGAATTGTTGATCACCGTTGATTTAGCCACCTGTTTTTGCTTCTTCTTGGGATCAACGTTGAACACCTTGGGTGTATAGTTTTCCAGGGATTTCCCTAATCTGTACCTTGAACCACAAGCATTGCACAACACTGGTTTCTCAGGTGGTCCATTTCGCCATAAGGGTGTGCCTAAAGACAGGAGGGTAAAGGATAAATAATCATTAAAAAGAGAGAAAATTTTAAATAAATTAAAAAATTAAGGGTCCAAATATGTAAAATTCCTATTATATATTTTAATAAAAACAATTCGAATACACAACAAGCTCCTTTATAACTCCGTCCGGACGAAACCGATTGATTTTTCTAATTTATATATTTTAACATTACCGTTATTCGTAATCAATTAACTCATATTTCAAAGAGTAAAGCATCGAACGTATAAGGTAAAGTTTAGTTTGACCGGAAAAACTCGAAAAAAATCTATTTCAACATTGATTAAATTATAAGTTTTACTGAATCAAATTAGAATTATCTAATATAATCTAAACTCAAAATAACTCGAGTTAAACCGACTAAATAAGGAGTATCTTGAATAATTTTATGAAAAAAGGGGGGAAAGCATTCAGCTTTCACTAATTTACTGATTAAAATAAGAATAAACTGATTAATAACAAATCAATGTTTTAATTACAGAATCATAGCAGTGATTTAGTACAGTGTTAAAGAGATTATAACTAATCACAACAACAAGAGTACATGATGTAATAAAAATAGAGAGAAATATTAAAAAATAAAAAAAATAAAGAAGAGGAGAAAACTCACTGTCAACTCCACAGTGAAAACAAGGTCCTCGTTTCCCCATTTTCAAAACACTCTGAAAATTCTCTTCCCAATAAAAATAAATAAAAAATAAATATCAGTTTGTAATTAATATATATATATAAATAAATATTAAAGTAAAATGTTGGTAAGAACATTCAATTTCGAAGAAGAAACTTACCTGAGAAACTCACCAACCATCAACGAAATAAAACACTCATTTTTTTATAATTATTGTCTCTCTATTTATATTTTAAAAATATATTTTTCTATATTTTTATCAAATGTTTTTTCTCCAATTTTTACACTGACACTTGTCGAAAAATGATTGGCCAACCCAAATAAAGCATTCTACCGTTGGATTAAGAAAATGATTATAATTAGAAACAAAGTTAACCATAATTAAACCTATGTTTCATTTCATTGGGTAACAGTAATTGGCTGCTCTGTACATACCTAATAAAATTTAATCATTTTCCAAATTGGGAGACTAATCATATTGTAACGCACATTATTTTCTTAATTAATTATATATGTTTAAAATATATTTTAAAATTTTCTTTTTGGAGCATATTTTATTGTACCTTTATTTAATTAATAGACGTTGAATCTTATTGAATATTATTAACGTTGAATATATTAAATATTATTAAATTAATTAATAAAAATTTAAAAATATTCAAGAATATTTGACATACATAATAAACTTATCCTATGAGTAATCACATATTTTATATTTGAAATATAAGTAGAATAAAATCATATAAAGCATAAATTGGATATAAATCTAAATTATAATAATTTCGAATATAACTCATATATAATAAGATTTAAGTCGGATTCAAATTTGGTCAAAGTTTACATGTGATTTATAATAAAAATTTGTCAAAGCATATAATATTAACAACATATTTTTATTTAGTATAATATTAAAAATATTTTTAACGTTTGAATGAATATTTATTTTATTTTTAAAAGTAAATTTAATTTTAAATATTTTGTTTTAGATTAAAATGGTCTCTCTACGAATAAAAAATATTAATCAACCAATATTAAATGTTTTGAAATAATGTAACCAACGTACATAACAGTGCACGTTGTGATAGTAATGTCATTTAAGTAAATATAACAACAAAGATTTTTTTTTAACAACGCGTCGTTCTGTCAATTCATTTAATATATTTATCGTCAATTAAATAATATTTTTTATTTACAATTTTAACCCAATTAACATTTATAGTCCCTCAAATTCTACATAAAATTAAAATAAAATTTGAATCTTTATTTAAGATTTTAATTATTAAATCTAATATTTATCTCTTAATTCCTAATATCAAGCGAAAAAGATAAAGACTACAAACAAAAAAATCCATTTTAATTTATTGCTACATGAATTACTATTTTAAATTAAAATATAAACTAATTAATTTAAAAATGGACTGAAGTAGCGAACTTAATTTAGTTAAATTAATAATTTAAAAACAAATTCGGTTTGATTAATTATTATTATTATTATTATTTTTTATTATTTAGATACATTATACATTCTAATTAAGTTATAAATTTTTAATAGAAGAAAAACACTGAAACAACTAGTAAAATAAAATAATAATGTACAAGATAATTGATAACAGATGATAATAATACATGAGAAAATAATTATTTGATTACAAAGTAAGAATTAGATTAAAATATAGAAAATAATTATTGGTATAGTATAATAATACGTTACAATATTTTTAATTGATATTTAAAAGAAATTATTTTATTTAAAAATTTTATAAAAATCTTAAAAAATTTAAACACTTATAAATTTTATATTTTTTTAAAAAAAATGTAAAATTATAATGTATCGTATGTTAATAATATCTAAAATAAAATATCAAAATTTAATGGTTAAAATTAATTAAAAAACTTAATTGATTAAATATTTTGATTTAAGTATTTAATTGAGTATAAAAAATTTTAAATACATAATTATTTTTTTTAAAAGTACAGATATTTATTACACGTTTAAGCCAATCAATTAATTAAGGATACATTATAATATATAACATTAAATTTTAAATTTAATGTTAATTATATTATTAATTAAAAATTAATACTATTTTTATATTAAATTTAATTTTAACTTCAACTATACCATTATTATAATTGATGATATATACTAATCTTAACAATAATATAAATAAACTTCGACAGACCAATGGTATAATTAAAGTTTAAACTAAAATTTAATGATAAAATAATTTTAAATTTTAATTTAAAAATATAATCAATATTAAATTTAAAATTTAAGATAATAGTATAATTTACCCATTAATTAATTATTAACACACCACCACTCTCAACCATGCGCGTGCGCCGCAAATCTCCTCCTTGATCCCGTCTGTTTTTTTAAAGACTCACTCTTTAACTTGTATACAACACTGCCTTCTACTCTGGGAATCTCCTTACTCTCTCTCTCGTGGCTCTTCTGGTTATCAGGTAAATTACATCCATTCCTTTCGTTTGTTTTAAAAGGTATAGTTTAAAAAATCTCCTTTTTTTCCCATTTGGTATATCTAGCCATGCATGACATTAGTGTTCTCTCCAGTTTCATCAAAATCTCTTTTAAAGATTTTGTTTTTGCTCTTAGCTGTTTGATGAGTTTCAAGGGCTGGGAGGATTAAGAAAACGTTATTTTACGTTATGTTTTTATGGGGTTGTTGTGTTCATCAATTGCTTGTTTAAATGTGTCTGTCATGTATTCTATGGTTTATTGGGTTCCAGTTATTCACATTGTTGTGTTCTGTTCAAAAGAAGAAGAAACAAGTTTTGCACTGAAATATTACACTTTGAAAAGTTTGTATTTTTTATATTTTGTTTTGTGCTTTTTGGAAGAATGCTTAAGATCCATATGGAGAAGTTCAAAGTGATTGCAGAAATATGGGTTTTGCTTTATCTATAATTGTTTTGATTTGCAGTGGTTAATGTGTTGCTTGTCCTTGCTTATGATTTTGATTTAGTTTATGCTGTACAATTGGCCTATTTGGATTCCACATTGGTTTGCTGTTCTTTCAGTGTTTAATGGAATCCTTGTCTTTTGCCATGATGGGATTAAAGAAAGAATTTCTATGAGGGATTCTTACATTTCTGTTGTTTTAGTGATAAAGCATGTAGTTGGTGTTTACTTGTCCTTAAATCTCATTGAGTTGTTGTGTGTGTGACATTTATCGTTGATGCGGAGGCTTCCTTCGCCTGCATTTAATTTCGGTCATAACATATGGGTTTGAATTGTGTCTTGACATTGGGAAATTGAATTACCTTTTCTTTCAAACAGGGGTCTAGAACTAGGTTTCATATAAAGAGAAGTTTTGGGGGAAAAGGCTTTTGAGAGATCTTAATGGCAGATTCTACTGATCCATTTCCTGACTTGCGGAGTGTGTATAAAGTTTCTAGTCTTAATCGACGAAGACAGAATGTGGCAGGCATTAAGCTTGCTTTTGTGCAGGATGGTGATAAGGAGAAGCTTTTGGAATCCGATAATAAAGTTGCTACAAGATTTGAGTTTTCTAAAGATTCTGCTCCCAATGTATGGAGCCATCTGAATGTGATTCAGAAACTTGGGATGCGAAGTAATCGTGGTTCAGAAAAGACTATTGACAAAGCCTGTCCAGCTGAAAATGTTGTTTCTTGGACACAACAAGGTGATAAAACGTGGGGAAATAGTAGTATAAAATATCCATGTTCAGTGCATGAAAGAATGACCCTGATCAAGCTGGTTTCACTTTGACTAACAGCTCACAGGATGGCCAAATTAAACCGGACCATGAAGCTGGTGATGATTTGGATGATGAAAATGGAGAGAATGAATATGACAAAGATGTTTTGTATGATAGTGATGATATCGATGATTATATTTCTGATTCAGATGAAGATGAGAAGAGCCATGAAGCACGCAAGAAGTGCAAATGGTTCAATTTGTTTTTCGAAAGCTTAGAGAAACTGACAGTTGAGGAGATTCTTGCACCAGTTCGGCAGTGGCACTGCCCTGCATGTCAAGGTGGGCCAGGAGCCATCAACTGGTATCGAGGTGTGCAGGCCCTTATGACTCATGCCATGACTAAAACAACTCGAAGAGCTAAGATGCATCGTGTATTTGCTGAAGTCTTGGTTGAGGAGATGCGGAGGAGAGGAGCTTTTATTAAACCAGACAATGATGCATTTGGCAAATGGGAAGGGTTGAATGATAGAGTCGCAGATCATGAGATTGTTTGGCCTCCAATGGTTATCATTATGAATACAAAATATGAACAGAATGAAAACGGGAAGGTAGTTTATGGCCATCATTACTTGTTTTTTGGTATTTTTTCAGTAAATTATATTGTAAAAATCCCCATGACAATTTTATGTAGCTTACTTTCTTTTTTGGTAAAATATCTCTTGTACTTATACTCCTGATTTCTTTGTACTGATCATCATTTCTTCAGTGGACTGGAATGGGAAATCAAGAGCTTCTCAATTATTTCAGCTCGTATGCAACAGTAAAAGCAAGACACTCACACGGTCCACAAGGGCACCGGGGGATGAGTGTTTTGATCTTTGAGAGTTCAGCAGCAGGGTATCTAGAGGCTGCACGACTGCATAAGCATTTTAAAGAGCAAGGGAGGGATAGGGATGCTTGGGATTGTTCACGGGTTCCATTCTGTCCAGGTGGGAAGCGCCAACTCTATGGCTACATTGCCACGAAAGAAGACTTGGATTTATTTAATCTACACTCTCAAGGTTCTATCACTCTCTTCTTACCCTCAAATTATTGTATCAACGTGTACTCTCAAGGTGCATAATTTCATCTGTTTTGGCAATGTAGTTTTCTCTGTCATGTTTTATAATCTATGCAATCAACCAGGTAAGTCCGGGCTGAAATTTGAGATGAGATCATATCAAGAGATGGTTGAGAGCCAGATAAAGAAGCTAAATGACAACAGTCAGCAGCTTAAACTACTTAAGAAGAAGGTTGCTCAAGAACAGCAGCACTCACAAGTACTTACAGAGTCTTTAGGACAACTGAGCGAGAAGCTCCGGCAGACAACCGAAGAATATAGTATTGTGAGGCAGCAAAGTAGATTGCAGCACCAGCAGAACAAAGAAGAGGTAGCATCCTAAAATCTTCATATTCCTTTACTTCTGTTGTCAATCATGGCCTACAAGTTAGGACAAGAAGGATGCCTTGGGACCACTTTCTCTATGTTTCACTACTTGATGTAAATTTGATAAGTCAGTTCGGGGCATGCCCGTCTCTCACATTTATATCTACAACGAATCTTCTAACTTGTTATCTCAATGCATTAATTTCCAGTTGGGTGCCAAAGAGCAATGTTTTAAGGAGAAAATTAATGTTATTTACCAAGCCATACAGTCAAAGGAAGATAATTTTGAGAAGCTGCAGAGGGCAGCAAGGGAGAGAATTAAGCAATCAAATGCAAATCCGACAAATCATGAAAACAAGCACAGGTAAGAGTTACTTCAAGACATTTTGTTTTAGAACTCATATATGGCCTAATGACCTGCTACTTCTGTGTCCATCAAAGACCATTTCGGTACCGTTTAGCTACCTTATCCGGCAGTTCTGTTTTTGTTTTACGTTTCGATGCTTGATACTTGTGTCCAACGCATATTTGGACATAACACAAGCTGCTTGATTTTATAAATTGCATTCATGAGAATCTCTGGGGTCTCATTTTGTTGAAACCAACATTGTCAACTTTATTCTATAATCATTCACCTGATAAACGTTATGAACAATCTTTGAACCTTCAGTTCTACTGAGATGGAGGGAAATTCATGGTCCATAATATCCCAAGAGAAAAAGCTGGAGGAATTCGAGGTGGAGAGGGAGAAGCTGATGAAAAGTCATCAGGACAGAAGGTTGGCAATCACACAGAAGTACTGGGAGAAGCTGGTGGAGCTCGAGGAAGGGTTCGAAAAAGAATTGACCTTTCTCATGGGAAGTTACAACCCCGAATCCGATTGCCCCGAGGAAGAAACTACAAACAACCTTAAAGGACAAGACAAGAAGGGAACAACAGACACCGAAACATAATAGCCGACAAGGATCCTATTCTTCGAGTTAAAGAAGAAACATTGCATATTCCTTCAAAGGTAAACAATATACACAGAGTTTTGTTACCAACAGATACTTCAGTTTTGGATATAGAGGTCTGAGAAATGCATTTCCGGACAGGCATGAACACTGGAATAATGAAACTTGAATTGCTTTATCATTACATTTTTTGAGGATTCATCAAAGTTTCAGCTGTTGCAATGGCAATTTTCATTCCATTTTTTCATCTGATTTTGTGAATTGTCATGTTGGTGTGTGTTTGATGTCTGAATTTACTCACTTTCTCTCCATCGATGCCAAAAGTGGGCATATTTCATGGTTAAGAAATCGACTAAAGTTTGTCTTTTTTTCGTTGTCTGAAAATGATCCATTTGGGTGGGGGGTTTAAATATCTAAGCTTTCAGGGCTTACTCCACTAACCTGAGTCATGACGACGTCGTTTTGTCACTCAATTCATTATATTAGGTCCCTTACATAATTTTTTGATGTTTAATATTAAAAAAATTAAAATTATTAATCATTCGATTAATTAACGAATTTCTTGATTCAATAGATTTGATATATACGGAATGAACTTTGAATAATTAATTTTTTAATTTAAATGAAGTTATTGTTTATTCATTAATCTGTAAAAATAATATTCAAAATATAAATAATTCAACTCACTTATCTTCTATTTTAGAAATATTTATATATCATTGTTTATATATATATATATATATTGTAATATCTTTTAATTAAAAAATAAATTTGTTTAAGCTTTAATACTATTTTAACTTTTTTTACTCCTATATATTTTATTTTCTTTTCTTTCTAATAATAGTTTATAAAATATTTTATTTAATGAAACTTAATATAATAAAAAATATAACATTTTGACACAAATCGTTTTTAAAACGATTTTCCCCAAAAAATAATATTGAAGTAAATATTTAAATATAATCAAGTTTGAGATATTAACATAAATCGACTTAATTGAGCATTAACGTTTTAGAGAAAAAAATATTAAATAAATTCTTAAAAATATTAAATTATTTTTTACGGATTTAATATGTAAATAATATAAAAAATATTTAGAGAAAAAAAAGGCCAAAATAGAATTAGAACCGGGTGGAAAGAAACACCACCACCCACCCACCCACCCACCCACCCAACCTCACTTTAATGCCATTAATTTATATCATTTGTTTCTATTAGTCAACTAGCTTTTTCTTGGTCAATAAAATCATTTTTATAATCATCGATGTTCGATTTATCAATTAATTAATTTAAATTAATTTATATCTTTGGTAGAAGACTCACTCATCAAAACTAGGATATTACACAAATTAATCGGATTAATCGAGACAAAACCTAAAAACCGAAAAAATAATAAAAAATTTCACCTATTTTCTACTTGTTACTTATTATGCATCTACCCTAAACCAACACTGTGTGATCTTTATTGCTAATTCAAGCCCAATTTTTATGGCACTGCCATTAGCACATACACCCTTTTATTTCGGTTAACATGTTCCATGAAACAATGGGTCCTACTCCTACCCAAATCACCCAAACAACCCTATTATAAGGGACAACTTCCCTTGGCTAGCTCCTCACTAACTCACTCTTCTCTATACACGAATCACTTTCCCAAGTTGTAGAGAATCAATGGCTCAGGGAAGATGCAATGCAATGGCAGCTGCCACAGTGTTACTCTGCTTGTTGTTGTCGCTCCACTTCGAATCGGCTCGATCAGCAACTTTCACCGTCGGAGGCAGCGGTGGATGGACCTTTAACGCTGCTGGTTGGACTAAAGGCAAGCGCTTTAAGGCCGGAGACACACTCGGTAAGTATATTCAAACATGTTCATAAATCATAACTTCATGATTACGTTGTTCGAACTCGATTTTTCTCGAAAAAATCTATATTTAACACGATCTCGTGCTTGCTATTGCAGTGTTCAATTACAACCCTTCAATCCACAATGTGGTGTCTGTCAACAGAGCTGGATATACTTCATGCAAAGCACCAAAAGGTGCTAAAATTTTCAGCTCCGGCAAAGATCAGATCAAGCTTAGAAAGGGTCGAAACCTTTTCATCTGCAGTTATATTGGTCACTGTCAAGCTGGAATGAAAATAGCAGTGATGGCTGCTTAGTCTGAGATTTAGCCACTGCTGCCATGATATCATCAGTTTGGTTCTAAGTATTAGTGTGAGATTTGGTGCCAAATGGTCTACTCTAGTCTTAGCTTTGCTTTGTTTGAGCGAGAGGGTAGTTGTTGGTGCTCCAAATATTAAAATATGTAATAATGATGGTTTATGTGGAAATCTTTATCAGTAATGCTATGTGGCTAAGGGTTTTACTTTGTACCCCTTCGCAAATAAAATACGGAGAGATCCGGAATCAGGACGGAGTTAAGATTTAATATTGGGAAGGGCAAGAGTCTATTAAACCTTTAAATTTAAAAATTGGAAGAGACAAAAACCTTTTTAAATTAACATTTAAACTAAAAGAGATTAAAAATGCAATTATACCAAAAATTTTGGAAGGGGCAACAACCCCTCCCACCTCCTACACAACTCCGTCCCTGCCTGGAATCGATTGGTCTAACACGTTGACGAGACGTTAAAACCTTTAAATAATGTCGAAAGTTTGAATTTTAATATTGTGAATTAAAAAAATTAAGTCGAAAAAGTCATATTCTTATAACGTGACTATGCAGAACTTGATTTAAATTAGTCGGTCAATATTTCAGGTAATAATAACTATACCAAAGAAGTTACGAAGTGATATTGGTATTAACAATATAGTCGGTCAAAAAATATGTTTAATAAAATATATAATGCCACCGTTTATATATCTCAAAATATTTCTTTTTTTTCGATATGGGATTAATTCTCCGTACCCTTGATGTAAGGGATTATTATCTAATTCTCTAAGATTTTCAATCTTTTTCCTTGATTATCATTTAGTATTTTTACCAGAAACATTAATAGGATCTTTGAATATGAGAAACAAATGGTATTTTTCCATAAAATAATATCTTAATTCTCTTCAGCCACTACAAAATGCATTATTTTCTACCTTTTCTCTTCCAGCAATGTAGTTTTCCATTGTAGTTCAGCTTCAATACAAGGCCATTCATTCGTACACACCGGTGCATTATCTTGTCGGAGACGACGACGAGTAGGATCCGGTTATCGGCATGCAAGGCTGGGCTCAAGGCAAGGATTTCCATAGTTCAAATATGAGCATTGAGCAAAGGTTATGTAAGAATTAAGACATTTTATTGATTTTGTCTGCAGAGTTCAAATATGATGTTTCCATAGTAGGTAAAGAGGGACATGACACATGCACTGTTAGTGAGAAATCCATACAGTGTTTTGATGGGGATGATAACATTACCCTTGAAACTGCACCAACACCTGCAGTTTAAATAAAAATGCATAGAAATTTGTTTATAATCGATTAAGGGTACAAATCGTTTGTCAGTTTTTTATGTCTCATTCTATACTTCCGTTTTAAATTAGAGATTTAGGGTTCAAGATTAGGGATTGTGGTTAGGGTTTAAGGAATTAGGGTTATGATGTATTTTTAGAGTATAGGGTTTAAGGTTTAAAATATAGAAAATTAGTGTTAGGATTTAAAATTTATTTTTTTAGAAATTTTTAACAGGACACATAATAAAGAGATAAAAGATTTTTACTCTCAATTAAGTTAATGAATCAATAAATTGATTTGATTAAGTTATTTGATTAATTTTAATTTTTAAATTTTATTAATTTGTTTAAATATCATTATCACATGATATAATATAATTCTATAAATACATTGAATTTAACTATATAAAAAAATAGATTCAACAGTCAGATCAAATAACTTAAATGATTTAATATTTTAATTAAATGCAAAAAAATTGAGGAACTTAATTGATTTTTTTTTAAAATGCTAGAGCTACCCTTAAACCTAAAACGAATTGCTTAATGGAATAGCCAAACAATTTAATTTTAACATTTTTATCAAGTAAAAAAATATATTTTTAAGATAAATTTCAATATTTAAATTCATATAAAATATAAATAACATAAACATATTTTTAATCATTCGATCAATTAGTATATCCCGATATTTAATATATTTTTAATTATCAGGCAATTGAATCATGATAAAAAGAGGAAACATTTTAAAAGAAATTAAGTATTTATTGTTTTTTAACTCGAATAAAAAAAGCATGACAAGGGATGATAATTAATGTTCACAACTTAATAAAATAAAGCTCGAAGATCCATTAATTAATTTAGTGATTAAAGATATTCATATTATCATGCATTTTATAAATTCAAATATGGGTATAAAAATATAATATTTCTATATTTATGATATATTTATAACAAAAATAAAAGTAAAGTATTAGGAATAGGAGCCATTGACGGTGGAACACATGTTCACTGTAATTATGAAAGTAGCTTTAAACACGTGAAAGTTATCATCTTTACACCATCATTCCATATGATGAAAAAGGTTAGGGAAAAGGGTGAATTTTTCGAGTAAATTCGCCTGCTTTTTAAGTTTTAAAAACTATTCCAGATGGTTGACTTATTCAGGCTATTAGTGTCTGAATTTCCCTTAATTAACATATATTTGAAAATAATTAGAGGAAAAGTGTAATCTTTTAAACAAGATTAGTAGCATTATCAACAATAAGCATGGCCTGAAAATCTGTAAATGATCAAATGATGTTCATAGTTCTATATGCAAGACAAGAGAAGGATTACCTGAAGAGTATTTTCAGTAGCTTTACATTCTGTCCGGGCTGCAGCAACAGAGAATCCGACAAGTAGTTTCAGTAGAAAAACACATAGGTGTAAGGTTTTTTTCATGAACTGCTCTTAGGGTTTCTCAGAGAGAAATTTACAGAGTCCGTTTGACATACTAGCCGCCTCCTGTACTCCGATTTACCACATCAATGGAGGTGGACAGTATGCCAAATTGGCTCTGCAACAAGGTCTCTGAGAAACACCATAGATTATAATAATACCCGGCCCCCTAGAAAGAAAAGGAAAACATGTACTGGGCTGGAAACTTGAAGCCTGAAGGGGTTTATATGTGGGGGGGAAAAGGTGCCAGCATGAGCGTGCATGGTGCGTCGTACGACTTCAAATGGCTACGGTTGTTGTGGTGGGAGCTTTTCCCTGCAATTGTTCTCCATATATAGTCAAATGTTTAACCAACATTGTCTACTTTCATGGCTTTACATTGGAAAAGAAGGATGCCCATTGCCCTAGGCTTTGACAATGAAAACCCACTGCAACCTTAACAAAACTATATATATATATACACATATATATATAACGTTTTTACAATGTTTGTAGTATTTGACTATGGGATTTCATATACGTCTCTTTCTGGGGTTTCTTTTGTTTTTCACTTGGTTCGAGACAGAAGGCAAAGCACCTTCTGGCTTCTTGCTTCAAACTTCTAAATCATTTTCTTTTGATTTGTGTTGTTTCCTGGACAGACTTTATGATCTTTTTGAAGCGTTCTATTTGGATGATCGTTGAAACTTGAAAGCCAGATTATTCGTTTCCCATTTCCGTTCTGCGTTTTCCAATGCCATGCTGCACTGTTGTTGCGCATGCAGCATGCAGCATGCTGAGGATACAAAGAAAACTGTGGAGAAAATGAAAGAGATTTGAGTTTGAGGAATCAACTTTGTACAGATACATTTCAAGCATTCGCAGTGGAAAACATTAGACACAGTTTTCTTGGTATAATCACCTTAATTGAAATCGAATATTATAAAGATTTATTACGAGTACGATTTATTTGAAATATGATTTTTTTAATACTAAAAAGCTTATGGTATCGTATTAAATACAAACTCTAAATATATTAGATTTGTCTTAGTAAAAAAGAAGATATGTTCATCTTAATAGACTCAAGTTCACATTAAACCCTAAAATCTTATTTTTTAAGTATTGAAACATAATAAAATTCTCCATTTTTAAGAATATTATTTAATGGTTTTTAAGAAGGATTTGCACATAATATAAGGATTTTTATGGGTTTGCATATTAAATGAGATCATAAATAACGTGATGAGTCGAGACCATACGATGATATACCTCCACAAACAATAAAGGGTAAAATATACAAATGATCATTAAATTATCTCTAAAAATATAAAATAATTATTAAACTTTCAAAAATTCTATAATGATCATTAAACTTTAGTTTTTATTACAAAATGGGCACTGGGTCGTTGACCATCATTAATCGGAAGATGTGTTAGTTATAAAATTTATATATTAACATATTTAACCCTCAATATTTACGCATTCAATCAATTTAAACATTAATAGTGAGGTTAAATTAAAAATAAATAAATCAATTTGTCATTATAGATGATTAAATATTATATTATTCAAATTTTTATAACTATCACATCACTTAATTAACGACAAAATACTAATAGCCCAAGAACCCGAAAAGAAGGCCCAAAAAAACAGGCTCCTAGGAGAAAAGCCCAATAAGCAAGACAGCACCCAATGCACGTGTGAAGCAGAATGTTTACGTTTTCAAACGCTCACCTGTGGAAGCTTTGAAGAGACTCAGCCATGGCCTTATCTCCAAACTTCCACACAATTCTCACCACCTTTCAATCCTCTTCCACCTACACGCCGTACCCAAAGCTTCCCACCGCCAGCTCTTCCCACCAACGCTTTCACTTATTGACCAAACCCATCAAAACCACCGCCTTTATTCTGTCAACAACACAGGCTCCCGGTGAGAAATGGAGGGTTAATGTTTCTTTCTTCCCGGCTTTTTTAAACAAAGGCAAGGATGCTAAGGTTCTCAAGGAAGAGCTTCTCGAGGCCATCGCACCACTTGACCGTGGCGCCGATGCCACACTCGAGGACCGGCAGAGGGTTGATCAGGTGCGGTGGTTTACTCTCTTTTTCCATTTTCTTTCTTCTTTTTCTTTGATTTTTGAAGAATTTTGGTCTGTAATTGTAACAGTTAGCGAACAAACTTGAAGCAGTTAATCCCACAAAGCAGCCTCTGAAATCTGATTTACTCGATGGGAAATGGGAGCTTATTTACACAACTTCCCAATCTATTTTGCAAACTCAGGTTTCTGAAGCTCAATTTGCTTTGTTTTTTCCCCCATTTTTGTAGTTTAATTTTCTGAACTGATGTTTTGACAGAGACCCAAATTTCTAAGATCAAGAACAAACTATCAAGCAATCAATTTGGATACACTTCGAGCTCAAAATATGGAATCTTTTCCTTTCTTCAACCAGGTAAAGCTTCAACCTTTATCATTTCAAAGGTTCAAATGGCACCCAACACTTGTTAGTGGTTAAACTCAGTTTTTAGCACATTCATTGGCATGAATTTCCTGTTTGATCTTCTTCTGGATTATGGTTTGTAGGTGACTGCAGATTTAACACCTCTGAATGAAAGGAAAGTGGCTGTAAAATTTGATCAATTCAAAATAGGTGGTCTGGTAAGTTGAAATGTAATCATCTGGTAGCTTGATATTTAAAATCTTAAAGTATTTTCAAGTGCCTTGTTAAAGAAACTCCTTTAGTGCCCAGCAGAGAGGGTTTCTTCTTTGCCTCAATTTATTAGCCCTCCATGGCTCCATCAATTATGAAGGACTAGAGATATAGCTGCATATTAGTCTAGACTAGATCCCGTCGAATAATTCGTAGTTTTCTCGATTTGCAGATACCTGTTAAGGCACCTGAAAGAGCTCGTGGTGAATTAGAGATTACATATTTGGATGAAGAACTGAGGTGAGTTAAACATACAGAGATCAAAATGAAATGTAACATCCATAGATACCGGTTAGATTCGAGTCGGAGACTAGTTACTTCAACAAACACATTACTATTGGTAAACTTTGGCCTGGTTTAAACTTTGAACAGGATATCAAGAGGTGATAAAGGAAACTTGTTCATCTTGAAAATGATCGATCCTTCTTACCGCGTCCCTGTCTAAGGACAACCGGAACCGGCATCGGCCGATTACTTAGCTGTACCCGATACATTGTTTTATATGATATTAATATTGTCATCAATGATATTTATGATCTTTCTTGTACCTTTTTCCACAAGAAATATATTTGATTGACAAAAACTGTGTTGGTTAGGACAGAAGGAACAAGCAGACACTTCATACACGTTGATTAACGAAACAATTTTCATTAAGACAGCAGATATTTAAGTTCAGCTGGGCAACGGATGTCCATTGAAATGGTCATTACCGGAGGAAAAACATTTGAGAAAAATTAATGAACATCTTGCGGGAAAACAAATTTTAAAAAACACAGGTGGTAATAAATCTATGTAAAAAGAAATTTGTTAAGAATATAGTATAAAATTTTGGGGTTTGAACACTTCACCCGTTCATGATTGTTGTTATTAGAATGTTCTATGTATCTAACTTTAAATTCTTTACTTTAGCATCTGATTTTAAACTTTACATATTAAATTTTTAAATCTTAAATTAAATTATTAGTTTTAGAAAAAGAAATATTGGATCATTTTCAACTTTATATTGTGTATTTAGTTTAGGGTGAATATTTGATATATTGTCGGTAAATATATCTATTTTTAAGCTAAAGTTTAAATTTTTAATTTAAAACTCTAACGGTTAAGTTGTAACTCTAAATTTTAAATAAATATAAATTTATATACCTTAAACTAAAATCTTAAAATTTTATCATGTTTATGGAAATATTTTTCGGTATATAGGACAATAATCCTTTAATTTAATATAATTTTTATTGTATCATCTATAATTTTAACTAATTAGGTCGTTCATTTTTAAATAATTATCTAATAATTATTTATTCACTAATTATATATAAAAAATATGATTCATCTTAAAAAATAAATAAATTTGATTACTTTGTACCAAAGATAACGTCAAAGGTGGTTCAAAGATTTTGGGGCTCTGTGCAATTTATTAAAACGTGACACTTAAAAGCAATTATCTATAACTTTCACTAGTCCTAAAAATGTGATCCTTAGAAACAATTATCTTTTTTAGGGCCCATGTACAATCACTTTTATTACATCTATCCAAAATCTCATCAGTTTTATAAAAACAATAATAATAGAAATAAACGATGAGATTTTATAATCAATTATCAGATTTAGGAAATAATTATAATGTTTTAGCTATTATAATTCATATTTTTAAAATCATTTTTAAAATTTTTATAATTAATTTTAAGTTTAATATTATTTAATGAATATTATTTATCAAAATTTTGGGTATTTTTTAAGGGGTTATATACGATCGCTCTTAATACACTTGTTGAATACCGGATAACGTAATAAAAAATATATGATATAATTCTCCTCAAATTGCCTAACTACAAAATGGAAAATTATTCCATCACGCTTCTGTGTTCTTCTTCTCTCTGGAACTCCCAATTCCTTTGATTTGATTTTCCCAGTTTTCTTTCTTTCGAACTCTTTCTCAAAGCTTGAATCTTTAACACGAATCATTCAACTTTCTTAAAGTCAACACCTTTAATTTCTTCAAGTCCTCTCCAGTCAAAAGAAGCACCTTTTTTTTTTAAATTTCATTCTTTAATTATTTAACTACCTGCTTGATTGAGTCTGCTTATGGACTCAACTCCTGAATCTTGAATTCCCAACAAAAAAGAAACAAAAATGTTCACAAAATTACCAGCTACCCACCTGAAAGCATCTAATTTTGGGTTTAATAATTTGGTTTCTGCCAATAAAGACGTTTCCAAGCTTGGGTATTTCTCAATAAACTCTGCTTCGCAGCATAAGTTAAGGTTCAAGCTCGTGGGAGCTCATGGGGATAGATGGAAGCAGACCAGTATGTATAAGTTCAATTTTCTTTTATGTATATTCAACTCTGTTCTTCAATTTCTTCTTTTTAAGGTATGTTAGCTGTTGGGATGAGATACTTTGAAGGGCTAAAATTATAAGACTATGATTCATTAAAGCCTAAATTATTGGGTTTTGCTTGCTATAGTTGTCCTAATATTAGCAGTTTACAGTTAATGAAATGATTCTCTATCTTTATAAAATATTGTGACTTTATCATGTTCCATTAGCTGAACCAGATTGCTTTTGATACTTAAAGGTGGGATTTTTATTTATTTGATTCTTAGTTTTATATTTGCACCTTTTGTTGTCTTTGACAGATGCTGTGCAAGAAAGAATAAATTCATGGCTGTCAAAGACTCAGCATTTTTTGACTGAGGTAACTTCGCCTCTAGTAAAAACTGGTCACAGTGGAAAGCCTGATCCTGAAAATGAGGTTGACACTCAAGACATGGACGACATTTTCTTGGGAGAACAGACTGTTAATAGTAGAATGCCTAATGGAAATCTTTCATTTGCTGCTATTGTATCTATTGAGCAGTTTAGCAGGTGAAATTATCTTGCACTACATTTTTTTCGAGTATTTTTGTGAATTATGGATTTATTTGAGTTAATGCGTTAGTATGTACAAATCTAGTAGTCTCCATATTAAAATAAGACCCTGAAAGCTATGAATGGTGAATTCAGGTGGGGATTTATTCGAGTTAATGCATTAGTATGTAAAAGTCTAGTAGTCTCCATATTAAAATAAGACCCTGAAAGCTATGAATGGTGAACTCGGTTGGAAGATTTAGTTGAGGCTTTTGTTGTAACCATTATTTGGTAAACTTAAGTGTTGTGCATAGAAAAGTTATAGGGACTGAAGAACTTTTAGCTTATCCAGATTTCTGGTTTCCATTTCTTTCATTAATGTTAGTGATTCATCTATTGTTTTTGAGTTTCCAATTGAATCAGGGTTTGAATCTTAGAAGTTAAGTTTGCAGGATGAATGGATTGACTGGGAAAAAGATGCAAATGATTTTTAAAGCTCTGGTTCCAAAACCTGTCTATGATGATGCTCGTAATTTTGTGGAGTATTGCTGCTTTAGGTTCTTGTCAAAGGGTGCCTCTGATCTTCATCCCAACCTTAAGGTCTGCACTTTTCACAACTATGTGCAGATGAACAATCCCTATTCTTTCTCATTATTAGTTGTTTTCATTTTCTTCATAAGAAGCGAACAATAAATGAAGATGATATTGTGGCATTTTCCCATAATTTCTCACTTTTATCCTTGTGTTTCTTACTTGTTGCATGCATATTGTGTGATCGGTTTATAAATTTAATATTCACTTCCAGTTCTACACAATTTAAAACTTAATATAATGTATGATTGGCTGCTCTACTATCACCACCACCAGTTTATGAGCTACATAATCAGCAGCTTCCCCCTCAGTTCCATCTATGTCTTGGGAATCTTGAAGTTCTTGATTAGCTGTTCTTTCTTTACAACTGTTGTTATCAGGAACCCGCATTCCAGAGACTAATTTTCATCACAATGCTTGCCTGGGAGAACCCTTATTGCGATAAAAATGATTTGCGTGATCATGCTTCAAGGAAAGCTTCTTTTCAGGTTCTTTTCTTTTACTACCTTTTGAAGCATTCTGAAATTATATTACTACCTTTGAATCCTCCACCCCCTCCAAAGGCACGCATACAGAGAAGCACTCTTTATTTTGCATTCAACGGTATGATTGGTGAAATTATTTATTTTTATTGGTGGAATTGAAGGGAAAGCTGGTGGGAGAAGAAGCCTTCACTCGTATCGCTCCTGCAATTCCCGGTGTAGCTGATCACCCTACAGTGCATAACCTTTTCAAAGCTCTCGCTGGTGATGAAATGGGAATCTCATTAAGAGTGTGGCTAACTTATATTGATCAACTTCTCAAGTAAGTTCTGATTTCGTACTGCTCCTAGTGTTTTCATGCTTACAGGCCTGCATTTTTTTTATTTTGTTCAACTCTTTCCCCTGATAGATCTGTCCAAACCCCTGTACAATTGTGATGGTGTTAGAATAAATAGATCCAAACTTCCATAACTAGAGGAGGTTGAATTTGTTTTAATTTTCTCTTTTATTCTATGTACTCATTTTTAAGCATCTAAATTATATTTTTCTTTTGTTTCTGCTTTTTGTATTTCTTTTCTTCCCCCTCGTTATTTGAACATCATTATTTAACACCTACATATTTTAAAAAGAAGTGTTTAAAATTGGTGTAGTGGTTAATGGTTCCTTCCTTTCTCCACTTTTTTTTTTCAACTTTCTCCTCCCTCATTTGAACCTTTACGATGAAATGCATGATGGTATTGGTCAATGAATCTTTCATACTTCTTTATCTCTATCTTTTGTTAGCTAGACTCATTTCTGTCAATTAGTTCCTTTTGAATTCATTATGGTAAGCTTGATTCCTGCCGGTTTTAGTGTAGAGTGCATGAAGGAAGGAGATTATATCATAGCCTCAAATATCCTCAACACTCAGAGGAAAGAATCTTGTGCATTGGTTCCGGCAAGAAACATCCTGTTATAAAATGGGAGAATAACATGGCATGGCCGGGAAAACTCACTCTAACAGATAAAGCGCTGTACTTTGAGGTACTTGTTGTCCACAATAACTTGTTTATTGATTTTATATTGTAACCTATAATACCTTTTTTCATCAGTCCATGAGTTGACCGATGTTGCTAATTGATAAACGTATTAACATAATCCTCTTTTAAGTTTTTTCCCCCATTTCCCTTCCTGAAAATATTGGTTTCAATCATGAAAATGAGTAGAAAAGTTTGAAAACTTTTAAGATGTTTGTTCGGAAACTTAGAATGGTCTTATGTACTGGAATGGTCCTTATATTTGATTTATGGGTTGAACAGCTGAAGCTTACTATAGAATTGTTCCAATTATTGGCCATAAAATTGTAACTGATACATCAGCGACTGTCGTGTTGTTGCAGGCAATTGGATTTCAGGGGCAGAAAGATCCAATAAGATTTGATCTTACTTGGCATGGATTGCAAGCGAAGAAAGTAAAAGTTGGACCGTTCAATTCAGAGCTTTTTGACTCTGGAGTATCTGTTTCATCTGATCTAGGGTGAGCTTCTCCAATCTTGTTGTCGTGGCGAAAGGATTTCTCTTTCTGCTTTTGTGTATTGTGTTGATTTGCTGCTTGTTTAGTTATAAAAAAAATCTCTTTTCCTGTTAGATTTCCTCTTAAACGAATAAATAACTATATATTCGAATTTTTTCAGGTCGACATGGGTACTGGAGTTTGTTGACTTGGGAGGTGAAATGAGACGAGATGTGTGGTATGCATTTATCAGAGAAGTTATAACTCTACACAAGTTTCTTAGTGTGTATGGGCCAGATGACGATGATCGATCACTCTTTCAAGTATTTGGTTCTCACAAAGGGAAGGAAAAGGCAATGATGGGTGCAATTAATGGCATTGCTAGACTTCAAGCACTCCAGTTTACGCGGAAGTTGTTGGATGATCCAACCAAACTTGTCCAGTTCTCGTTTTTGCAAAATGCACCACACAGTGACACCGTTTTCCAAACTCTAGCCGTAAATTATTGGGGTGGACCATTAGTTGCAGAACTTGCAGATGCAGGGTATCCACAAGCTCAAGGGAGGAGCCCTTACGATTATGATGAGACATTTGAAATCAGTGATCACGTATTTGACATAGATGGAAGTGTTTACTTGCGGAAGTGGATGAGATCTCCGTCTTGGGGTTCTAGTGCTTCTGTTAGTTTTTGGAAGCATTCTTCCATTAAACAAGCAGTTGTGTTAAATAAAAATCTTGTTGTAGCTGGTGAGACCCTAGTAGAAAGGGCAGCGTCAATCTGCAAACAGAAGTACCAGGCCGCGGAGAGAACTCAAGCTACAATTGATGCTGCAAAAATTCAAGGAATACCCAGTAATATAGACCTTTTCAAGGTTTGACATATATCTGTCTATGTTCAGTGCTTCTCATTGGTTACCTGTTGATTTTATATTACAATTGATTGAACTCGTTCGAAATTTTCTCGATGCAGGAACTTATTCTTCCTTTCGCAATAACTGCTAGGAATTTTGATAAGCTTAGACGCTGGGAGGAGCCTCACTTGACTCTCTCGTTTCTGGCTTTTGTATATACAATTATTTTCAGGTACACACTTTGCATATATTTTTCTAGGAAAACAGTAGTAACTTTCTAAATTGTGATATGTATAATTTGGAGAAAGATGATTCATTTATGCATTAAGAACATATTAATCTGCTTTTGTTAAATGTGTTTTTGTCGATTTTTACTCTGTCACTCCATGTTAGCACACTAAGCTTCTTTCTTTAACGTTTACTCCCTAGGAACCTGCTGCATTATGTGTTTCCCACGGCGTTGATTGTCTTAGCCACCGGCATGCTAACCCTTAAAGGACTCAAGGAACAAGGTCGTCTGGGTAGATCTTTCGGGAGAGTCACTATCTCCGATCAGCCGCCTTCAAATACTATTCAGAAGATTATAGCTTTAAAAGATGCCATGCGCGACGTGGAATTCTATCTCCAGAATCTGAATGTTACTCTCCTTAAATTGCGCACGATTCTCCTTGCAGGTCAGCCTCAGGTACGGTATCATAACTAACGAGGGCATAGAAAAGAGTTATAAGTGCAATAAGGATATTTGCACTAAACCATGTTCATTTAATCATTTTAACAGGTAACAACTGAGGTTGCGCTGGTGTTGTTATCATCTGCAACCATTCTTCTCATTGTTCCTTTCAAGTATGTTCTTGCCGTTCTTCTATGCGATATCTTCACACAGGAGCTTGAAATCAGGAGGGAAATGGTTAAGAGATTCTTAAGTTTGCTGAAGGAGCGTTGGATCACCGTGCCTGCAGCCCCTGTACTTGTATTACCATTCGAGGACAAGTCGAGAGCCGCAAATCAAAGGAGCCAAATGGATAAGAAAATAAATCAGAAAGAAGGCAGGGCAGTCCCACGCCTAGATAGTTTTAGAAATCCACTATAGTTTTATAGTGAAATCTGTTCCATTTTGTACACAGAAAAGGCAAAAGATCCATTTGAGTGGCTTCATTTTTGTATAGACATTGCTGCACTGGTGTATGCGTTTAGTTCTTGCTATTTATATACCATGCAAATCTAGTCATTAGAACAGTAAAAGATGAAAAAAATGAAGCTTTTTTCTCTGATTTATTCACCAAATCATTACAGATCATGAATGTTTATCCTTATCAACAACAGCCTTTTGTTTGGCAGCATAACTCTTGCCATGGAAATCAAGAAACAGAGCTAAAAGAGAAGCATTGAAAACAGCATTGAAACACCATCCCCAGATCCCGGAACAACCCGGTCCGGTGAAATGGTAGTAAAGCATCAAAACAGAAACCAGAAAGCTGAACACGAACTGCACGATTTGGCAATTTGTGACCAATCTCTTCCACTTGGGACGAATCCCAACCGCACATAGCAGGTAGTAAAGGTACATTATCACGTGTACGGTCGCATTGGTGACGAGTGCCACCGGGAACAGTGACTGGGAAGTGCTTAACCAGAGGTAGCACATAACGACGACGGTTCCATGGTGGTAAACGTGGAGAAACGTCAACCTTTGCTTGGATTTGCTCAAGATAATCAAAAGGGTGTCGATGAATTCAAGAATCTTGGAGAGGTAGAAGATGTGTGCCCAGAAAAACAGGGGACCGGTCGGAGGGGTGTCGGGAGGGAAACAGACGATGTGGGGTAAAGGAGATGGGAGGGATACGATGGAGAGAGTGCATCCAACGGCCATGATGAGGGAAACGAGGAAGAGATTGAGGGAATGAAGGGCTGTGATGGGTTTGAGGATGTTGGGACCCAGTGAAGGGAGCGGCGTTTTGGAGAGGAGGAACGTGACGGCGAGATATGTGATGACTGTGAGAGTGAGGAATTGTGGGGTGGAGCCGAGTGTTTGACCTTGAGTCCATCTGAAATGGAGGACTTTGGGGTGGTTCACTAGCCAATACTGGAGAGGTAAGTATAAATTGTCCATGTTGAAACTCAGGCGCCGCCGGGTGTGGTGGTTGAACGATGGATGAGATCTGAGGGGAGGTCAATCCTTTATGCTTTTCAAGAGAAGCCAAGGCCCTGTGCGTAATCGTGGACGCTACGCTATCCTTTCGTTTTTCACTACTTGAATGCCAGCCGACTAGTCATATATTTTAGGCTGATTTTTTTTTTATGATTTTAGGCTCATTCGTTCTTATTTGAGATCGCCCAATTTAAAACGAGTTTAATATATAGTAAATATTTATATAATTATATAATTATAAAAATAATAATAATTTAAGTAATTATATAATATATTACTAAATATACATAATTTATTATAAAAATATAAAAAAATGACTACACAATTTTTTATTAGAGATCATCCGATCTAAAACTACCTCAACCTAAGGAGAAATTATATTATGGGTAAGTTTTACCACGTCATTCATAGGATCAACCAATTCACTTTAGAAAAAATTATGACATAGAAAAATTAATGAAGTAAACAGTTTTTATTGGTTGATCTCATGAACAAGTGGTGAGACTTACCGATGATATAATTTTTTCAACCTAAGATAAGCATTTAAATAACCATACAAATAGTTAAAAAAATAATCTTTTTCTTACAATAATAATAAGATCGAATAACTATATAAATTATTACAAAATTTATATAACTTATTATAAAAAATATAAAAAACATAATCATACAATTTATTACTGGAAATTATTCAATCCAAAACTAGCTTAACTTATAATGAAAATTAACCGCTTCAACCTTTATCATTTTTTATTTTTATTTTTTAAGAAAAATATATAAAAATTTATCAAATTTATAAAAATTTATGTAATTATACGAATTCTTATAAATTTATAAAAATCTATATAATTATAAAAATTCTTATATAATGTTGCATATACTCTTAAAAAATAATAAAAATTTATGTAACATCTTATCTTAATCTCACCTGCTTTATTTTAAAATTCCACAAATTTAACATATAAAGGATTAAAAGTAGAATTATACCTGAAATCTTTGCTTCCTATTTCAATTGATCCTGAGAGCAAGGCATTTGGATCACTTTAAAGCAGACTGAGCAGTTCAGTTTCGGCAACACACCGGTCCGGTGCGATCTGGGTGTTGGATTGATGGGTTCAGCCGTGCCTCAGCCGTTCCATTTCCGGTGGCATTTATCACCAAGGGTAGAAACTACTCACGTTATCACCACAGCAACTTGTCTCCGCCTCAGTCACCTTCTCCGCCACCAGCTCCGCTTAGGGTTCCACCTCCGCTCCTCCTTCAAGGTACCCCTTTTAATTATTTTCCATTTCCCACCGGGTAAAATCCCATCAAACTAATCAGGAATAGAAAAAGATTGATTCTTTTAACTCTCTTGTCGTACAGAAACTCTGTCATCTCTGTAATGTTCCTAGATTGAAGGATGTATGGTCTGAAACAACTTCCAACTTCATGGGAACTCACAATTTTCAATTTGCAAATGCTGTTGCCCCTTCATCCTACTTATGTTTCTTTAGTGCTGAAGAACAAAGAAAGGATTTTGGAAATGAGGGTAATAGTGGATCATCCAAAATGGGAACTTCCAGGAGAAATTCATTTAACAAAAGGAATTTGACCAACATCCTTTTAGCTGTTAATGTCTTGTAAGTTTTCCCTTGTCAAAACAATTACATGTTCATTCAACAAAAGGTTGAATTGTTTGTTATATAAAACCATATGCAGAATGTATGTTGCACAACTGGCAACACAAGGGAAGCTGTTGCTTTGGGGAGCTAAGGTGAGATTCGGATTGATTCTTGAAGAAAATTTCGGAGTTGTATCTGTTTTAATTTTATCATACTTTTAGAAATTGTGGGTTGATATTGGAAAATTGGTTATGCATATTGTATACAGATTAATAGTCTTATTGACAAAGGGCAGATTTGGAGGCTGGCCACATCTTCTCTTCTGCATGCAAATTTAGGGCACCTTATGGTTTGGTTTCGAATTAGATGGTTTTGAATCTCTTAATTAGGAAGTTTATTTCTTCATTTGATTTAAGAGGATTTGTTGTTCTCAGATCAATTGTTACTCTTTGAATTCTATTGGCCCAACTGTGGAAAATTTAAGTGGTCCGAGGAGATTTCTTGCGGTTTACTTGACATCTGCTATTTCAAGTAAACAACTCATAAACTCATTACAGTAGGTTATAAATTACTTACCTGCTAGTACAGTTTTGACTCAATCGCTTGAAGAAAACTAGGTGCCGCAACGAGTTACTGGTTTTCCAAAGCACCTGCAGTTGGCGCATCAGGAGCAATCTTTGGATTAGTAAGACATCTCAAAGTTATTCACATAATAAGCTAAAATGTTCCTAAGAACCTGTTCCAACTAATGGTTCTCTACCTTATAAAACATAGTTTTTTCCCCTTTTTTGTTAGGGAAAAAACATTGTTATGCTTTTATCTCCTTTGTCTCATTTAAGATTCTTTTGGTTGTGTAGGTTGGTTCTGTTGCTGTATTTGTCATGAGACATAGAGGCATGATCAGAGATGCGAAAGAAGATCTGCAACACATAGCACAAATTATTTTCTTAAACATGGTATGATTCAAAGCTTTTACTTCTCAATGTTTGAGAGCGTGACGAACCAACCATATAACGACATTAAAAAACCAGTGTCATACATACTGCATTCAGTCACTTGTGCCGGTCTTGATTTATTCAAGTTTATGCTTTGTTACTAGGGTGATGCAATGATTACCTTGTAATGTCTAGTGTCCTTTGCCCATCTTTCATAACGCATCAAATGCTTTTATGCTTTTCTGAGCTCAATGGCAAAGAATTCTTGATCGTGCAGGTTATTGGGCTAATGTCGAGAGGCATCGATAACTGGGGACATGTAAGTCTTAACCATGATGCTTTCTTACACGTTTGCTTGTAGTACACCCTGTTTACAGTTTTACTTCTGAGATTGTTCAAAATCCGGACTTACAATTTCAGCTAGGAGGCTTGGTTGGAGGAGCAGCAATGTCCTGGCTTGTAGGTCCTGCATGGAAGTATGAATCCATGGCCAGCGATGGCCGAAGGATATTCTCAGACAAAGCACCACTTTTTTATCTTATCGACGGAAAACGGAAACCTCGTTAAATCGGTGTAAGCAAGTAGCATTGTAGCATAACATAATTTATCCAAAGTGTATGTTATGAAATCTTCAGTGTAGCAAAGTTTGAAGTGAAGATAAATTCTTTACGTTGAAGCCCGTTGAATCTTGACCGTTCTTTTATGATGGACCGAAAGAGTATTGAGGGGACAATCGTACCCTAAAAATTTTAAATTGAAAATTTAAATTCCTATATATCAAGTATTTTCCTTTGATGATTTTTTTATTCATAATTTTTTTTAAAACCTAAAAGCTTAATCTAAATGATCCTTTGATCAAAGAAAAGATTGAATGATGATTTGACATTAAAATTTAATTAAATTTTAGAAAGTTGTTTAATCTTTAAGAAAAAAAATTAAGATATTATTTAAAATTTAAAATATTAGGTATATAAAATGAATATTATTTTACAACTTCTATTTTTTAAGTTTTTTTTTTTATTTTGTTTTTTTAATTATTTTAATAATATTTGTATTTTTAATATCATAAATTTTAAATAATTTTTAGAATCCTTTTCTTAAAAAATAATTTTTTTTAAAAATTAATCAAATCCTTAATTTTTGAAAAAACACAAATATCTTTTATCATATTATTATTCATACGTGAATTGTCACAAAATTACCGTTACATCAGTATCATTAACTATTATATCGAAATCGTAAGATAGTCATAAAATAATAATGGGATAAGTCCTATAATCACTAGATTTATTTTTAAATGGGATAAGTCCTATAATCATTAGATTTATTTTTAATTAGCTAATAGTGATTACTATTTGATATTGATCGCTACCACTCTGTTAACATCATTAGATTTTTTAACTATTCGAACAATATCAATTAAATCAATAACCGTTAAAATTAAAAAAATATTTAACCATATAACTAAATAAATTTATATAATTTCTGGAATTTCATAACCATGACATAAACAAGTTTATCTAATCTTCCATTTCTAGAGAAGCTAGTACATCTTTGGAATAACAAAACATACACCTCCAGGCTCCATGAGCATTTGACTCAATGCTTCAACGCCATGGACTGCACAAGCCTCGCTTGTTTCATCAAAACTAATGCCAAACCTATTTCTTCTTCCATTCCGAATCATATTGTTGATGATCCTCCATTTTCACAAGCTTGAACTTATAAACATATGTACCAGAGTCCCCTCTAACCTCTTGCCAATATTTAGTCACTCGGTACAAGCCTTCATAAACAAACTTATAGCCAGAATCATTCGCATTCTGAATGTTGATATACTTACGTATCACTCTCACAGGCTTTCTGTCAACCATATTGTTCATCAGTGCAAGATTCCCACCTGCAAGTTTCTGGTCCTTAAGCTTTTTCTTACCACCAAATATGGGGTTTTCACCTTCACCACAGTATGTAAACTCATTGGAAGAAACTCCACTCGTCGTAGCAGTATCATATCGACCGGAGTCAACAATGCTTGTAGCCCAGGTTCTGCCATTCAGAGATGAAATACAACTGATTCCTCTTTGGAACTCATTGTGCAGACCAATGATACACAACTCACCCCTCCAATGAAACTCATCTCCGATTTGGACACCTGCAACACAGCCTATTTGCTTGGTAGTGTTAACCCATTTTCCTAAACACTTGATCTTGCTAGCTACTCTCTTGTGAAGTGCTAAGCCTGAACATTTCCCTTGTTCTGGGCTCATCCTGTGGTTATCTGAGACCTTGTCCAGTAACCTTCTGTAACATTTCAGAGCTACACTGATATCTCTACGAATGTCATACCATTCTTGGGTAAAAACACACGCTTTTTTGCAACAAATTTCTTGGGAATGACCCTTAACATGCTGCATTTTTTTGCCGACTTGTCTTGCTTGCTTGGGTTTGAAAAAGGACCGATCTTTTACTGGGTTTGGACATGATGAAACCATGACTAGTTCTGGCACACGAACCCAACAAAACGTTAAAAAACACAAAAAAGAAGACAATAACACCATAGCAGCACTGAAGAAGAAGTGAATGGTAAAACAAGCCAAAACCCATAAAACTAAGCATGTAAAGCCAGTGCCTACTTGAAAACAGAAAGCAAGAAAATCTAAGACATGAGATATATTACCTGGAAACGGCAAAGGCTTCAACTTTAACGAGTAAAAAGGCTGAGAGGAGAACAGAAAAGCTAGCAAAGGAAGTAAAAAAATACTACTAGTACCTTTAGAAGTTCTTGAGAGTGAAGAAATGGAGTGTGAAGCTTGAGATTTGACAGTATTTACAGAGAAATAATGGAGGCAGCCGTACAGTCGTGGTAAATCTTGAAATGGGGAGTGGCTAATGGACGGTGATGATGGAGTAATGGCTTTGCTTTTTAACAGAGTGGAGACATTTGAAAAGACTGGACAGTTTGAATATTGGGATAAATTACAACAAAAGCCACTAAATTATGGGTATCGTTATTGTCGAATCACTTAACTATTGAAAATTACATTTAAAACATTCATTTATAAATAAAATTAAATCATGCTTAAATTATTTAATTATAAATAAAATTATATTTAAAAAATATATATCAATTTAATCCTTTGCTGTATTTTTCTAAGTAATCATCACGTTGGTATAACAAGTTTCTTTGAGTTTTTTTTAATTAGATTTACGAAACTAGTTTGGCTGAAAAGCAAATTCTACGAGTTTTTTTTTTTTTTTTGGGATTTTTCAAAAATTAAAATCGGCTATTATTGTGACACCAACGTTCAAATTTTTAACGATCAATCCAAAGAATTCGTAATACCAGTCACGAGTTTTATTAAATATTTAAAAAATATTAATAACACATAATAATCATATATTTTATAAATGAATTATATTTTGGTTAATTGCTACATAAATGTTTAAAATATAAATTTATTAGATATATATTTAAAATATTTTTTATTAAAATAATATTTTATTTTATAACTATTTTAAATAAATTTTACATGACAGAATAAATGATTAAAAAAATATTATCATATAAAAATATATATATGTATCATATTTTTATTTTAGATGCTATCGATTTTATTGGTATTATAAAAAATATAATATTATAAAAAATAATTTTTTATTATCATTATATTAATAATTATTTTTTTATTGTAATATTAATAAAAAATCTCCCAATTATATCAATTGCATTAAATTTAATTAATTAATTGTTTTTAAAAATATAAAATATCCTTACAATTACATTAAATATTTTAATTATTTTTTAACAAAATTTTATATAAAATATTAAAGAAAATAATTTTCTTAATTAAGTAGGAAGCACTCGAACTCATTATTACTAAGTGAGGTAGTTTCTTTTGTTATTAAACACATAAAATAATGGTAATTCTAAATAAATAAGAAAAAACGAAAGGAATAAGGGAATAGAGATGGAGAATCGGCTGGATTTATAAACCCTAAATCCCTAATTTCCCCTGTAATTCCAAGTATTCTTTAATTAAAATCCGTTCAGATTTCTCGAACATGGCTTCTTTAGAGATCGAGGTGGTATCATCAGAAGCAGAGCCGAAAACAACACAACAACAAAACTCTGCTCAACAAATCCCTATAATAGACGTCTTCTCGGCCTCTGCTTATGGAGATTTTGATAAACTGAGAAAATTCGTGGAGGAAGATGGTGCATCACTTGCAAAACCTGACGGAAACAGCTATTACGCCCTTCAGTGGGCTGCTCTTAACAACTTCTCGGATATTGCTCAGTACATTATCGAGGTAAATTCGGATTTTTTTTTTAATTCGGCTTTATAGTGGATTTTTCTTGAGAATTAAATAATTTTTTTTGGGTTAAATGTAATTGAAGCATGGTGGAAATGTGAATGCAACCGACAACCACCAGCAGACAGCTTTGCATTGGGCTGCAGTTAGGGGTTCGATTGCTGTAGCAGATGTGCTCTTGCAAAATGGAGCTCGGGTCGAATCAGCTGATCTCAATGGTTATCGTGTAATTATTTTCTTTTTATCTTTAATTATCTGATGAGTATTGGTTGTTCATAATTCCTTACTGGGCTCTAAAAGGCTTCATTTTTGTCCGGATACGTATCCACTAGACTTAAATACTGTACTAGGGGATTGATTTATACTTAAATCAATCTATTTTCATCCATGCATGCAATAGTATTTACTTTATGGCAGTCCATCTAAGAACTTTTTTTTTCTATTGCAGGCTGTTCATATTGCTGCTCAATATGGGCAAACATCTTTTTTAAATCATATTGTTGCAAAATATCACGCCGAATATGATGCCCCTGATAACTGTGGAAGGTCGCCACTTCATTGGTATGTTTTATGAAATCGGTTAAATGTATGCTTCAGAATATTGGTTTCTTTTTGGCTCAACTTTGTTCTTTGTTATTTTATGAATGGAAAATGGTTATAGTTAACCGTGGGTGAACCAAGATCACGTTTTTTGAATGGGACTATCCCGCTAGTAGGCTAGTATACATGCTAGTACTAAGAGGGTATAGCAATTTGACATCATGTTTGTAAAACGGCTTTTCCCCTACTATAGAAACAGGCTAGTGCTAAGAGGGTATAGTGATTTGGTGCAATATCAGAAGTTGCCTTAATCTGGTTTTTGTAGTATGTTTGGGAATTGAAAACTTTCACATTTGATTTTGGGTATGTAGTTGATGTTACACATATATCCAAGTAGGATTCGACCTGCATTGTCAATAAGCTCCAAGCCCTTTTATCCCTAGGGTGAGGTGATACTATTTCATTGGATGATGCCTAGGTTGAGGTCTATTGTGGTGTGGTTATTTGAGGTGCTTTCAGAGAAACCCCTTTAATTTGACGGTTTTGTCATTCTTCATTAGTTCCAAAAGCCATAGGGTACAATTAAACTGGTAATTTGATAAGTTCTTGCATTGCATTCTATTTCTTTGAGGTGATACTATTTGATTTGGACAATGCTTAGATTGAGATTCATTGTAATGTTGTCCCCTCACATAGACAATTGGATTTGGTGGGTTTTTCATTCATCATTAGATCCAAAAGTTATACAGGTTGAATGGATCTTGACTGGTTAAGTTCTTACCTTACTTTAATGGATCTTGACTGGTTAAGTTCTTACCTTACTTTCTATAACTAGATCTTCCTAAAGTGTGGTGCATTCTTGTTAATTACAGTTTTCATTCATATGATGTGTTAAACAGGGCTGCATATAAGGGATTTTCAGATACAATCAAATTGCTTCTATTTCGAGATGCATTTCAAGGGAGACAAGATATAGAAGGTACAATTCACCAATTAAAGTTTTAACGTCGGTGGGAATCTTCTATTTTCTTACTGAACTCTGTGAACATCATTACAATTTATTTAGTCTGCTAAGCTAGAGATTATGCTCTAACTTCTTTAAAGCGTACTACTAAGTTTTAGATGATATCGTATATTCATTGCTGCCAGGTTGCACACCATTGCACTGGGCTGCACTGAGAGGAAATGTGGAGGCATGTGTGATACTTGTGCATACGGGCACAAAGAAGGAATTAGCGGTAAAAGATAAAGCTGGAAACACCCCTCTTAAGCTTGCATCTGATAAAGGTCATCAGCAGATTGCCCGTATCCTTGTAAGTAACTATGTATCTTTTTTTTTTTTTTTTTGCTTTTTTTTTACCTAAAGTAAATTTTGAATCCTAGAGTTGTGGATGTAGTCTCTAAGAGGAAACAGACCTTTGGTATTAACCCAGTAGTATTGTCTCTAGATTCTTGTTAGTTCTAATTTTGGGGACCCATTATTTAAGGTGTATGTGGGGGTGTGATGGAGCATGAGTCTTGATTGTTTGACATCCAATATTAAGGATGGGAACAGTATATCAATCATCTACCTTAGATACTTTTGCTTTGTAAGGCACCATTATACCCTATAAAATGTGTATATTTTCATATAGAGTGGTATTATTACTTCTCTTGTTTATTGTTTTTCATGCTCTAGAGTTGCATGATTTATTCAATTTGACGCCTGGTTAGAAACGAGTTCACAGAGATGGTTTCCACGGTATTTGCATCAAATTCTCTAACCATTCTGTGTGATGGCCCTTGTTACATTCTCTTAACCTTTGGCATCTAGTAGATTTTGTCTGTTTAATTTTCTTGTGTTGTTTTGATATTGATCAGTCTAAAGCAGATAGATCCAATAGCAAACGATTGGTGGACAGAATTCGTAGTGGGAAGATGGGGGAAGTTGGTTATGCTCCTATATTATTTTGCATTGTCATCGTTCTAATTATCCTCTTCATCAACTCAGTTCTTGCTAGTGAGTAGACTACGATATTTAACCTTCTGTATTGGACATGTTTGTTTTTTTCCATTGATCATGAATAATCTATTTAAGTTGCATGTAGCTCCAAGTCTTCCTAAGGTAACTGCCATTGTTGGACTTTGGGGATGGATTGGTGTGTCTCTAGGTATTGCTTCGTTGACTATGTTCTACAGGTGTAGTAGGTAATGTTATTCACTAGCTTTATGTTCATTGAGTTGATTTTACATTTTTTTTGGTTTCCTACTTGTATATATAGGAAATTTGATGTAGTTTTTTGGATCATGGTTCATGAAATATTATTAAACAAACTTTTGGTAATCTAGTCTTATGGGTTACACTATATTTCTCTTTCGATTATATGTTTATAGAGAACAATGCGTTTTTGAATAGAAGTTTAGATGTGGCTTTTATTATGAAGTGCTTCGAGTGCTTGAACAAAAATTGAAACATTTGACAAATACGGATCTATATAAGTAAACTACTCAGTAAACATTTTATGATTTCATAATTTCAGACATAGAATGAACCATTATCTGATTTTAAACAAATTTTTACTCTTGTTATTTTTTTTATACTTTTTCTTGATTTTCTTTCACAAATTCTCTGCAGAAAAGATCCAGGTTATTTAAAGAAATCTAGAAGTTTGGATGGCTATGAAGATACAGAGGTATGAGAGTTTCTGTGTAATTTGTTATTAACTTTAAACTTCAACAGCAGATAGGAATGGGTAAAAGCTCGAGTTCTGTGGAGATTGTTATATTGATTGGGAACAGATAGCAGTACTCTATAAGTGACCTTGGTCCTGATGCACATAGTATCATTTTATCCTCGAAAGATTTACAGTTAGCAAATACCACATGTCATAATGTAATATTCTTAAGTTTTCTGTTTATATTTGTTTCTAGCACACAGTGAATTTGAGGCTTAAACGTGCCTTAAATGGGCAGTGCATTTCAGTGTCACTAATACCGAATTAGAAGGTGGAAGTAAGGTCTAAAAGTTCTCTAGCTTAGCCATTATTATGCAATAAATCAAGAGTTTGAGGGCTGGGCCAGACTGTATAAAAGGTCTGTCTTTGGAGATGCAGAAATTTTTGTGGAGCTTGAATGGTGTAAAGGGGAGTGATCTCTTAAAGAAATGTGGAGTTTGGTTGTATAATTAGTCTGGTAGGACTTGAAAGCCAACTTAAAGGATGGTATTCATATTGCTTGTAATAAAAGCATGAGATCTACTTGATTGTTAGAATCATGAATTAATTTACCAGTACACCTTTCTTTCCTTCATGTTTCATTTCTTCTTATGTTAGGTGTGACTTGGGGAGTTCCCCCCTAGTTTGATCAATAAACCATAGGATTGTAATCTGTAACAGAACAAACTTGCCTTTTTAAAGTTCATTCAAAAAGGATGTGAGAGAAATTAACAAAAATGATTTTTAGCTCTTCAGCTTTTCTAGTGTTTTACTTGAATTGAACTGTTGTTATATTCCAAATTGATAGGATCTGTTGCTGAATATTGATCTGAACAACTCTTCAGTATGGACAGGGAATTGGGATCAGCTTTGCCCTACCTGCAAGGTTTCCTGATGAACCTTTTCTTTTAACATTCTATTGCATACCTACATGAATATTCCTCATCTTGCAATGCTGTTTTAACCGAATTTCCTCTGTTGTCAGATAATAAGACCTATTCGTTCTAAGCACTGTCCTATCTGTAAGCACTGTGTTGAACAGTTTGACCACCATTGCCCATGGATATCTAACTGCGTTGGGAAGGTAAGAAATTGGTCTTCAGCTAAATGTGGAAGATAACCATATAATGAGTATCATCTAGATATAAAGGATCTGTTTGAGATCATTATCTTAGATGCTTGCTATCATCTTACTGGTGCATATATTTTCAGAAACTCATCCAGGAATAGACTGGTAAATCCCTCTTGTTTTTTATTCCTGGAGTGTGTAAAATCATATTCCTTCCGTTGAATCTTGAGTAGGTAGTTATATTCGTTTTGGATGATGTTATTCTTAGTCTCGGTGGGAGTATTTATATGAGGATGATATTGAAGTCGTTTTGTAGCATCCTGTGATATTGTTAGATATTGAATTGAAGGCTAATATGAAGGTCTAGGCCACAATCCAATCCGGTTGCCCAGCTTTCACATTAATGCTGCAATCCATTCCATCTTTAGCATCATCGATTGTTTTTAATTTTCCTCTACTCCCTCTTAACTGCTTTACTTGTTGTGCTCTTACAGAGAAACAAACGAGATTTCTTTGTTTTCATTTGCATGGGAACTTTGACTTCATTCATTGGTGCAGTCATTGCAATTCAAAGTATGTAGATTAAAGAGAAACAAACCTCCACTCTTCCTCACCTTTCTGATTGAGATCAAATTAGTTTATATTCTACTTATTTAATAACATTGTTTGTGTCATTAGGGATTTGGACAGCAATACCTGCATTGTCTGCTGGTAAAACATGGATTCATCTTGTTATTGATCATCATCCTGGTATTGTTGCATTTCTCGTTTTGGATGCTGCGGTTTTGATTTCTGCTACAACTTTGACCATAATACAAGCATTCCAGGTAAACGAAAAGTCCATTTTCCTACTTTTAGCTTTGCTGGTTAAGGAGTAGAGAAATGGCAAAATAAATTTTGGTCAAGACTGAAAGCAAATTGTTCCCCTTTCTATTTAAGATGGATTTGACTTGCATTGGTCTTTATTTTCTAATGTAGATAGCTCGGAATATCACCACTAACGAAGTATCGAATGCCATTCGTTATGGGTATCTTCGTGGCCCTGAAGGACAGTTTCGGAACCCATATAACCATGGTTGCCGAAAGAATTGTACGGATTTCCTCATCCGTGGCTACACAGACGATGAAATTGCTTGGCCTCCATTGCAAAGTGTTGCCAATTAGAGCAACTATGGTTAGCTCGTGTTGGTTGTGTTCTTTATTTAGATATACACATCCCAGTCCCATTCGTTAATATACAAACCCTTTGCACATTATGACCAGAAGAAAAGGGGGTAAAAACATTTTTTCTTCATACAGAAATGAACCTCTTCTATTTGCTTCCTGTTTAAAGAGGGAGAAAAATGGAGCTTCTGCTTGTTCGATCTACTTTATGTTCTTAATCTTGTATTCGTTACAGGAAATAGTCGTTTCCGAATCTGGTTATACTAGAAGTATTAGGAAAATGAAATGGCGAGGATGCAGTTTCAGAGAAGTCCAGTATTTCCGATGTTAGAAAACTACCCTTCGGGTTTCGTCTATGCAGGTAAAGTTCGGTAAACGCTGCGGTTGCACTTGCATTGCTTTCTCATATGGTTGGAGCTTTGAATGATTTTGAATGGAAGGAAATAGACTAGGAGATATATTGGTAGGCCATTGTTACTGTCGTCCATTTGGATTGCAGATTATATACACTTCATGTCATTTACTCATTGTAATTGGGATGGAGTCACGGTTGCAAGTTATGTAGTTTTGGAAAATGCTTATTTTTAAAACATTGCATAAAGTTAAGACCTGACAAACTTGACCCGACACCCGAATTGATTCATTTTATCCGAGACTCAGATTTTGACCTAAACATTATGATCCAAACGTGATCTGAAACCCAAAATAACACGAATCAAAATGACCTAAATTTTAGTGATCGAACATTAGTGTCTGTATGACCAAACAAAAGAATGCACATGGAATGCTTCTCGAACGGCAACAATTAAAGTGTAGTAAATTGTCCAAGTGATCGAAATGTAACAATTAAAAGTTGGATGACGAAAATCAGATGAAGACAAAATGATAATGACCTCCGTTGGCATTATGCCTTAATCACGAAACGACGTAGTTCAGTTCCCTTCATCTTGTCTGTTTTCGTCAATCACCCGCAGAACACGGAACTGGGCCCCACGCTGACAAATCCCAACCAATCACATTCGTGTTCCGCATCATTTACTCTCTTCTAATTGGTTGTTTAACGCCACGTCATCTCCCCAATCCTCCACCATTCATCTATAAAAACATTATAATATTTAATCCAAAAGAATATAAGATTCTATCGAAAAACAAATATATAATCAGATTCTTCCACCCGACCTCCGATTTCGGTTCTCTCTCTGCCTTCACGGAGTTGTTTTGCGGTGGACGGATGACGATGAGGCTCGCCGGTTCTATATCTTGCATTGTTCCATTGGCTTTCGTTTTATTTACGATTATATCTTCTTCCACCGCCTTGGTTTCAACTCCATATCCGAAAGCCTTCTCTGTAAGTTTTTTTTTCAATCCTTTGATTTATTTTTTTGGATTTTTTCGATATGAATTTGATGGATTTTTTTTGGGGTGGGTTAGGATTTGAAAGATGCAGTTGTGAAGGGTTTGGGATTCCAAGCAGATGATTTTAAGATTTCTGGGTTCGATCTGAGGGATGCCCTTGTGGGTCATTCGGTGGCCTATGAATTCGACATTGAAACCGATAATAAAGTGATTCCTTTTAAACTTTTGGAGGATGTAAATCGTTGGGAATACGTTGATTTGCCCATTTTTCGGGTGGAAGACCCGGCTAGACTCGGTGAAGAAAATGGGTTGGTGGAGCAGAAGGGGATTTCAGACAATGGGTTACCCGTTTTGGCCCCGTTTCAGTTGGCTGGACCCATGGAACTCTGGATTCAGGATGCCAAAGATATGAGAATCTCCTTGCCTGTGAGTTTTTTTTTCCTGTTCTTTTTATATTTTCTCCCTTTTCGTATAACAATTTATCTGTTCATTGAAGCTTTGATATTGGGAATTTATTACACATGAACACTAGAATTAAATGTTCATACCCTAATTGGATTTCATAGATTTGAAATTGAGTTGTAGTAAAGTTGTTTCTTTTGAAAGAATTAGTTTTTTTTTTTCAGCTTGTCTTTGAAATTGGATCCTCTTACTAAGTTACATATCACTGAAGTATACTATTCATCTTATTGGTGGTTTGATCCTGCAGCATGATGTAGATGCCGGTGTCCTGAAAAAGGTAATTTTAGCCGATGGTGCCTTGGTGACCGTCAAGGGTGCAAGATCAGTTAGTCTGCGCCATCCAGTTGATCTTCCGTTGCCTCTTAATAGAACTAATAATGGATTTGCATCTGGCCTTATGGCCCTTGCTGAGCATCTTCGTCGTGCTTCTCGCAGTCAAGACGCTCCAATCCTATCTCTTCGCATTGTTGGCCCGACTTCTCTTACCGTCCCGTCATCTGCGTCTTCGAATAACAAGTTGAAACTTAAGCGACTGGCACCTGGCCTTGTTGAACTATCTTCGATGTCCAAAGCTAAGACCATGGATGCCCTCCCCACTATTGATATACAAGGAGAAGCCTCCACGGTTCTAGCTCCGAAACACTTTGCTACAATGTGGCCTCTTGCTTCCATCAACGGTTCCAATGCCAATTTGGTCGGTTTCGAGAGACTGTTATCATCTGTGTTGGGTCCAAAGGCAAACAAGAAAGGTTACTTCAAGTTACTCAAGGCTGATGTGTCGGCTCAAACGTTTGTGAAGATCAGTTTCGGGATCGAGAAGAAGTTGAAGGAAGGAGATGGGTTTGTGTTGGAGGGCTTCCCTGAGTGGAGGACAAAGCCCGAGACAGTGAGGATGCACTTTGAGGTACTCGCAAAGGTCGAGGGTGAGAAAGTTATACCGGAGAGAATCGTGCAGGTTAACCCTGCTGCTATCGAGGATACAATCGCACCAAACGTGCTGGCAGGGAACATCACCATGTCAACAACTCCTGTTGTCTACCCTCCTCCAAATCCCTTCACCTTGTAAATTGACGGAGACAAGGGTCGAAGGTTTTACTTAGTTAACAAAACTGTAAAGACAGAAGAATCGATTAACCCGTTTTTTTCTCGAACAAGCTGGTGATTATGAAGTTAATATGGTTGTCACTACCATTGTTTCATTGTTTATATATTTTTCCCCTTGAATTAGTTATTAATTATGGATGGTTTCTTGCAGAATATTTGGTATTAACCAGAAAATGAGCACAAGATTGATCTCATTAACCCGAAAATGAGCACATAATTAGTATTTAGGTCTCAATCCATGGAGGTTCTTCAAAGTATCAAAACATATACAAAGCAATTTTAACAGATTTAAGAAGGTTTATATATTAAACTGACCCTCTCTGCAACATCAAATTCATTTGTTGATGAATGCAATACCCTTTTGAATGCTTCCAGCTAACTCGTTCTTTGCTTTCTCCAAACCAGACCTGTTTGATAATCAGAGGGATTGACTGAATTAATCTGCTATCTCACCTAAATTGATGACAAGATGTTCTATTTCTGGCATTCAATATACCTCTCGTATTCGTTAAGGGGTCCTAGTTGAAAGACTTCCTCGGCTCCGGTACGACCAAGTCGTACCTTGGTTGCAAAGAAAGGAAGTTCGGTAACCTGCAATTCAGAGAGATTGTTGAAGAAAATGTGAAAGTGTAGAGATTGTTTAAGAGAGTGTTGGCTTGAAATACTTGCATGAGAGGGTACCTGAGAAGCTACGAAGGCACATTCCACGATTCCGGCATCTCCTCTCAAGCCTCGGAGACATGCATCTGCGAACTTGACAGCCGCATAGGCCTATATGCGTGTAAAATCTTTAGTTTAGTTCACCCATTAAAATTTTAAAAGAAAAAAACTGGTACAAAATGAACTGAAGATAGAATGGCCAACCATTGACAGAGTAGCAGATCCAGCCCCAGCTTTTGCCTGCATAAGCAAAAAGAAGAAACTTAAGTCGAGCTATGATGTGTATCAAAATATAACCCATAAGAATAATATTTTGCTCTTAGTTACTAGCCTCTATGCATTTAAAATTACAGATAGGCCTATGCGAATCTAATAGTAGTTGACTGAAGTATCAACAGCAACGAGCTAGTCCGAGGTTTGAACTTCGCCCCATTTTTCCTTCTACTCGGAAATGATACAGGGTCGTACCGCATGCATGGGAGACCGGACTAAGAAATGTCAGGGATGTTTTAATTTTACTGTATTGTTGATTCTGCAATCTCCATAAGAAAAGAAAAAAAAAGCAACATTACTATACCTCAACAACTTCTGTCCCACCGTTTTGAATGCGATTTGTTAGGTAATCGGTTTCTTCGGGGGTAAAGCTGCATGGAGGTTTGACCTGCAAAGGTTTAAATCAATAATATTTAACTGATGATAGATTATCAGAACTGAAAACAACTGAAATTTATAAGAACTGTTGAAGACCTGTGACAAAAGAGGCAAAATTGTCACTCCTGCATGACCTCCAACAACCGGGACATTAACTTCTCTTGGATCGAGTCCCAGGACTTCCGCCTGTAGGGAAAGACGAGAAAGTTTGCATATACAAGGAATGAAAAGCAGAACTGCTACAAATTTCTTTGGTGCTGTAATAGAAAATATGATGAATGCAATAAAATGGTGGCTAAAGATATCGATTCTCCTATAGTCTAACATTATATCGTTATGCATACCACAAAAGTGTTAGCTCTGACAACATCAAGAGTTGTAACTCCCAAAAGTCGCTTCGGGTCATAAGTACCAGCCTTCTTAAACACCTCGGCTGCAATTGGAACTGTAGAATTTACTGGATTGCTTATCAGATTAACAATTGCCTTTGGGCAGGACTTTGCAACTCCTTCACAAAGTGTCTTGACAATTCCAGCATTGATGTTGAAAAGGTCATCCCTAGTCATTCCTGGCTTCCTTGGTACACCAGCAGGTATGATCACAAGGTCCATGCCGGTCAATGCACTTTCGAGCTGCGGTTGCCCCAGGAAACCACGTACCTGACCACCACCACACAAAAAAATTGCTCGTATCAACTTTTCCGAATCGACATAATAATATATGTTCACGGTTCACCGATTAAATGATTGAAGTCAGAACAAACAGGAGAAGAAATATTACCACTGCACCAGTGTCCATGTGACTGAGATCAGCTGTGACACCAGGGGAGTTCACAACATCATAAAGATGAAGAACTGAAACGAGCGGATTCATCTTCATTAACATTGCAAGAGGCTGGCCGATACCTCCAGCAGCTCCTAGGATAGCAACTTTGAACCCCGGTGACCCTCCTTTCGCTCGGCAATCAACTCGCCTCAAAACAGAACTTTCCTCCATCTATACAACCAACACAAGACAATAAACAACAAGAAAACCACCTTACTAAACTTGTACCTATCAGACAACATAGAAGATAACCTGAGGATTCGAAGGCTGGAGATGGGCTGCGAGCCTAGCGATGCGCTGGTTAGCTTCCATTTCCTTGTTTTTCTTCCACAGAGATAGACGGTGAGGGTTGAAGTGTGGGGTGGAGGTTAAGAACAAATGGATTTAAGCAGAAAACCAAGACATAATGGTGAAGTTGACATAAATGTATATATTTCTTTTGAGAGATTCAGATTGTGTGGAAACAAAATTTTGAAGTCCTTATCCTATCTTTAATCGCAAAAGAACCGTGGCTCTCAAAAAGCATGGTCTAGGTTTATTTGCAGGGAGATAATTATCTGTTTTTATGCTCAAAAACTTGTGGTGTCTGAATGCTGTAAACTGCTAACTGTTATATATGATCAAAAATTTACTTTAGCACCATCTAAACCAAACATCACTTGATTACAGTTACAATTTTGACAAAATTGTAAAAAAAAATCCAACTACTTAAAACATCAAGGATTTCAACGTCTGTCATAGTATCAGGGTAGGGATTTGGTTTTGCAAAAATACCATAAAACAAATTAATATTTGGTGTCGTGATAACAACGGTAGTAGACTAATTTTCGGCTATGCCGGGCACTTGTTCCTTTAATAGTAACCAAAGGTTTAGCTTGATGTAACTAGGCCTTTGATTTCTTCCCTTTAGCTTCAGCAACAGGTTTGGCCTTGAAAGGCAGGAAGGTTTTCCCACCCATGTATGGCTGTAAAACCTCTGGTATTTCAACACCATCTTCTTTCTGGTAATTCTCGAGGATGCAGCACAAGGTCCTTTCGGTTGCCGTGAGAGTAGAGTTCAACAGGTGAACATATTGCTTTGCCTGCTCATTGTTCTGCATCAGGTAAACAAACCAAAGCAGTTACAAAGCATGGCCCATAATGCAAGCAGAAGATTTCAAGACTTGTTGAATGTAACATGACAAAAAGCCAATACAACCCACCTTTTTCTGCCCATATCTAATTTCCAGTCTCCTTGATTGATAATCTGTACAATTTGAACATGACACCAGCTCTCTGTATGTCTGAGACGCAGGAAACCACGCTTCCAGGTCATACTTCTTGGCAGCGGCATCATTAAGAGCACCAGAAACAATCACCACAACTTGATAAGGAAGCTTTAGCTGCAAACCATAAGTCACATTAATCCATGTAAAGATTCTTCAGCCTCAAAACTTCAAAGGAAATAATAAGTTTCAACCAAAGGTAGTACTATATCAAGTGAGGAAACTTTATGTGCATGGTGAACTTTATTAAAAGATAGATTAGGGTTACTTCATGTTGAAGGCCAAAGACCCAAATTTCTTTATTTAGAAATGATTTTGTTTCACAATGAAAAAACAAAAAGATCATCTCATTCCCACCACCAACCCTTCTGCATGGTATGGAAAATAAATATGAAGATGCCATGATAGGGTTCATTGGTATTTGGTACAGATAAAATCAACATTCAAAGAGTTGTAATGATATAAACAAATGAGTTCAGGTGAAAAAACTGGAAACTGTTACTAAATGCATAAGAAGTTATACCAGCTGATAAAAATCCTCAGAGTTTTTAATCATTTCCTCGTGCATGTCCAAGGAGTCATTACCATTTGGACTGGTAATGCAGAACTGCTCGATTTTCTCAAACTGATGTACCCGGAAAATTCCAAGAGTATCACGACCATGTGAACCAGCCTCTTTTCGGAAACAAGATGAATATCCAGCATATCTGAGGACAAATATTTTCGTAAACAAATAGAAACAGGAAACCATTGACTAGAAATATAGCCATCACTTCTTTTTCATGGTTAAAAGTTAAAACCTTTTAGGCAGCTCAGACGGCTGGATCCAGTCATCTATGTGATAAGCACAAAGTGGTTGTTCAGCAGTTGCAATAAGATATTTATCATCACCTTCACCAGTCACCTAACGAACATCAACAAAACCAGTCATGCTTTCTTATTATGGAATATGAAATAATTTGGGTAAAGGAACATGTCTGGCTAATGATTGGCACATTCCTAAACTTAAAGAACAGTAACCATTTTCTTGTTTCTATTTCCTAATATATAAGATAAAAACTTCCTTGATAGCAAGTAAATCCGGTAGCAAAAATTAGATCATCTGAATTCTGAAAAACAGTTCAAATCTTGGAACTTGTAATCAAATAGAGACCAGCCCAGTATATGGAAAGATGAGAGATATCCAAATCGGTCTAAAAATGTTACCTTGTAAAGTTCTTCATCAAATTGTGCCAATTGAGCACACTTGGCCATAACATCTTTTCTCATGAAGAACGGTGTTTGCAAAGCTGTAAACTCCCTTTTCTCCAAAAAATCTAGCCCAAAATTGATCAAAGCTTGATTGAGGCGCACCCCATCTCCCTTTAGGTAGTAACCTCTACCTCCTGCGACATCAGCACCTATAGTACATAGCAAGAGAACATTAACTAAAATGGTTCCAACATAAAAAAACCAATTCAATTAGCTAGCTTAATCTTTGCATAAAATCAAAGCATAGTTCATCATTACCGATACAGCCTAAGGTTCTATAAACTCAGCTTAAAGAGAGAGACTAAACATCTTAAAACCAATAAACAATACATTCCATTACATACACCAAAACACAATAACCCTGAAAATGCAATTACCCTTTTTTGTATCCGCAATCCCAAGAAGCTCGACAAGATCAACATGATTCTTTAACTTAGGTTCCACACGCTTCTCACCCCAAGTTCTAATCACAGCATTATTTGCCTGCAATATATTGGCCAGTTAAGTAAATTACACTGATTAAAGCATAAGCAATCAAAAACCAGGTGAATGAATGCGTCAGTCACCTCATCATCACTGACGGGAACCGAATCGTGAACAAGGTTACCGATTTTCTCCAATTTAGATTTCAAAACAGCCCAAGAATCCTTAACCTCAACGTCTTTCTCGGCTATTTTCTGTTTAACCTCCTCTGTCTTTGCAATCATCTCAGATGCATCTTGCTTAGCCTTTTCCACACCGATTCCAATAAATAAAAATTAATGAAAAAAAAATCGTAGAAGTAATAGAAAAAACATAAAGACACAAGGAGAGAAATGAAACTCACAATTTTAAGTTGAGCGACTTGCTTGTTGATCTTATTGAACTCTTTTCGCAGATTTTCAAGTTCAAATAACACTATACATGAAAATTAGCATTAAAACAAAAAATACTAAATCGAATCAAATCGAAATGTGAGAATGAGATCGAGAAATTACGTTGACGATAAACTTTGTCGAGGTCGATGATAGCATCGACATCTCCGACGTTGGCGTAACGCCGCCGTAAAGATTCGCGAATGATCTCAGGGTTGTGACCTTTCTCCTCTCTGAACAAATTGATGTCCAACATTGTTTTATCTCTTTAGCGAACGAAGTGAGTGAAATCGACCGTGTCGAGACTGAGCCAGCTCAAAAGACAAAAAGGATAAGAAGAACACGAAAACCCTAGTTTCTCGTTCTGTTTGGTTACAAGGTCACACTATTCTTTCCTCGAATAGTTGTTCCGGATCTCCGATCCAGATGGCTTTGACCGTTTGAAATTGTTGGGCCAAATCGTTTACACTCAAACTATCTATCGGGTTTGGGCTTGAGGCTGCTTTTAAATTAAATCAAGTTAAATTACTATTAAAAAAATTATTTTAAAAAATAATAATCCAATTCAATTTATGAAAAAAATAATAATAATTTGATAGGGGAATATCTCTAGCAGGCTTAGAAGAGTCATCCAAGTAAAATAAAAAATTAATATACAAAAAATTATTCGTCGAATTAAAATTAATAAAAAAATTATATTAATTTAATTAATCTAGTAAAATAAGATAAAATATTATATTATTTAATAATATTAAAGTTTGAATCTTGATATTTTTATTCTTTAATTTTTTTATTTTTTAAAAATAATATAATTATTGAAAAATAGACGCCACATTTGAAATTAAAATAAGCTTAAACTAGGTTGTTGGGAAATTTTGAAGTTCAGCGGAAACTGTTGAAGACGGTCGATGTGATTTTCAGTCAAGATTTTATAGATTTTAGAATAGAAAAGTTAGATATTGAGGGAGGAAGGAAAAATACGATACATTTTTTAAAAAATAAATAGGACGGAGAAAATAATTGTCCGTTTATAAAATTTTATTTTTTAATATTAGTGTATAGGATAATTAAGGATGAAGTTATATGGACGGAGAGGGATAATTGTTTTTATTTTAATAATTTTTTTACATAGATTTTTAAAATAATTTATTTTTAAATTTATTTATAACTTTAAATTCATAAGATGATAATTTCTAATATAATCATGTTAACTATATATTTTTTGTATTAAGTGTGTGCTTGTTTTTTAAATTATTGAAAACTAAAATAAAATTAAATATTAGTCACACAATGAGTTGTATTAGAATGAGGTGTATTATGTATCACGTTTGAAAAAAAGACAAAAATATTAATTTTATATCAAAAAATAAAAAAGGAGGTATTAAAATATATAAACAATGATATTGCCTATTAATTTTTTTTAAAAAAATATTAAAATATATAAACAATAATATTGCCTATTAAATTTTTTTTTTAAAAAAAAAGATAATGACACTATGAAGCATGTGTCATGAGGCTATTACCCTCTTCCTAAAAGACATGCCTAATAGGATCTCTTTTCTTTTTTGATATAGGATTAATGCTCTTTGTCTCTTTTCAGGCGTGATATTCTCTCACTCAACCTCGTTACGCCCTCGTCACGAGCTTTCGTTCTCATGATTGACCTTTTGTCACGGTTGTTAACCTTGCCTACCCCTTTATGGGCATTCGACGTGAAATCGTGCAGTGAAATGGTCGCTCTGATACTATTTGTCATGGGGCCATTACACTCTTTTTAAAAGACATATCTAATAGGATGTGCAACGGTACGTTTATATATCTCAAGACCTCCCTTTTCTTTTCCGACGTGAGATTAATGTTTCTTGCTTCTTTTCAGACATGACACATGCATGTAGTGATAAAACCACATACATAGTTAGATGGATTTGTATATGTTTTAAACTCAATAAAATTTACACATTTAGTTTTAATTTTTAATTTTTTTATAAATTGTTTTCTTAATTTATACTTATTCTAAAATTTTAAAATTTTAAAATTTATATTACTTTTTAAAATATTTTAATTTATATTTATTTTTAAAAATCGTTATTGATCCGTCACTATATGCATGCATAATGAAAACAATGATTTTCTACTAATGACTTGAATAATGTCTCTTAAAGTCCAAACCCAATTTTCAAATCAAAGCCATGTTTGGCGATTCATGACAAAAAGTGATTTATTTCTCTTCCGGTGGGGTCCAATTTCTTAATCATTTTCCGGGAAAATATTTTCCGCCATCCTATTCAGCTCTGAAAACTTGACAAAAACCAAGTTAGATACACGTTGTTTCCAAGGGTCAATCTTTGGAAGATTTGTCTGTCGGGTTCCGATTTGAGTTAGGTAGGTGACTCAATGACAATTTACAATCATCTGGACCTTTCAAGAACCCTACGATTTTAATCCAACGAAGGACATTCGTCACCATTTTTCCTGACTTCCACGTGGCAGTCTTTGACACAACAGTCAAACTCGTCGGCCGTTCTCTTTCAACTTCTTTGTTTTGCCTTCTGCCATAACCAGACAAGATGGTTTTATCCACGAGATTACAACACGTAAATCATCGTAGTAGCGAAATGTTTGGTTAAAGCCGGGGCCGGAGTCAGAAATTTTTATAACGAGTATCATTTTTATAACGATACTTAAAAAGAAATTAATTATTTATAAAAGAATGTCAAATTATTTATAAAGGGGTGTTAAATTATTTATAAATGAGTATCAAATATATATATTTTATTTTTTTATATAAATTATATAAAAAAAATATGATTTAAAAAAATAAATTTAAGGTGTCAACAGACACTCCAATCGTAAGTGTGCCTCCGCCCATGATTAAAGCTTCGGTCGGCATGGGTTATTTATCCGGTTTTTTAAGAAATTTTGTTGGTTTTTTTATTTAATTTTTTTATTAATTTTTAATCTCAAACGTGTTTCTGGAGAAATTAAGAGTTTTAAAATTTTTAAACACAATTTCTCTATTTAATCCTATGTTTTAATAACTTTGTCCAACGGAATCTAAGTTAATCTTGTCTTAACTAAGTTGATAGAGCACGTTATTAGGATAGACCGAAAAGATATTTAAGAAAGCTTTTTAAAAATTTCAAACGTACATATAATTAGTGTATTTTATCTATATTTTATATCGATAAATTTAAATTTAAATTATTTAATATAACTCTCAAATAATTTATATAAAATAAAAAATATTTAATATAGATTCATTAATTTTTATATAATATTTATTAATTAAAATTATTAAAAATTGGAAAATGAAAAATCATATTCGGTTCACATGAGTCGACTCTTTTTATTGTTTTCCCCGTGTTAGACATGAAATAATAATATAGTCAAAAGTCTAGTTTTTGATGGAATCGAAAATCAGACAGGCAAGTTCAACATGTCAGTACTGGGAAAATTCTCGTTGACCAGTGTGTAAAGTTGACCAAGAACTTCATTTACTACAGATTTTGTCTTGGGGTAATGCTGCATCCAGACCCTCTACTCCTTCAACCTTTAAAATCAAATCCTATATTTTTGATATAATCAGAGATATTTCACACTGACATACTAATTTAGATCGAGTATTTTAATACAAAAACCTATTTTTAATTTAATTTATTATATTATATTTTTGATTAATTTTAATTATACAGGGCCGAGATCAAGTTATACAATATAAAACTTAAAGAATTTTACGTTGATTCATGATCATTGGATGAGTGAAATAAATATATGAGATTAGTAGTAGAAAATATAAAGATTATTACTTGAAAAAAAATAAAGAAATAATCTTAATGATTTATTATCATCATCTATCGATCTAAAATTAGTAAAAAATTAAATAGTTTTATATAATATAAGTTGATCTTAACCCTGTATATATGGGGATGAGACTAAGTTACAATGTAAAACTTAAAATTTTACACTAAACCATGACGATGAGTGAAATGGATGAATGAGATTAATATTATAAAATACAGAGATTATCACTTTAAAAAAATAATCTTAACCATTTATTACCATCGTCTAACGACCCAAAATTAATATAAAAACTAAATAAGTTATACACTATGTGAGTTTATCGGGTGCAAATCGTCTACCTCTTTCATATATCTCCATTCGTGCCTCCGCTTTAAATTAGAGGGTTTAGGGTTCTAAGTTAAGGGTTGTAGTTAGGCTTTAGGGAATTAAGGGTAGGGTGTATTTTTTAGGGTGTAGGGTTTAAGAGTTATGATATAGAAAATAAGGTTTAGGGTTTAAAATTTAATTTTTTAAATTTTTTTAAAGGAGGCGTGAAAAAGAGGTATAAGATTTTTACTCGCAAATCGTCTACCTCTTTCCCATGCCTCCATTCGTGCCTCCGCTTTAAATTAGAGGGTGTAGGTTTAGGGTTCTAGGTTAGGGGTTGTGGTTAGAGTTTAAGGGATTAGGGGTAGAGTGTGTTTTTAGGATATAAGGTTTAGGGTTTAAGATAAAAAATAAAAGTTAGAGTTTAAAATTTAATTTTTTATAATTTTTAATAGGAGGCATGGATGGAGACATAATAAAAAGGTAGAACATTTCTACTCGAATTTATCCTAACACATATATATGATTTGTATACCCTAAATTTTAATCATAAATATTAAATTTATTATACAAATAAAATTTTTAAACCTTAAACCACAAATTAAATCTTTAAACACTAAAAAAATATATAAATTTTAATTTATACGATCTGTATATCAATTTTTATGTATAACCTCTTTTGTATATATTTTTCTTTGAGCTTACGTATCTTAATTTTCATTTTAATGGCTGGTCCTCTACGATCCATATCTCTACACGTGAATCGAGCTCAATTTTCCTAACAAATAAAGCCGCCTATATGCCATGCAGCTATCTATTGCGTTCCCATTTCCCACGTTTTCTCTTTCTCCACAGCCTCTATCCACCACCTTCGGCTTTCACTGACCGCCATGCCGGTCCGGCGAAGCTCACATCAATGGCCTCCGCCGGTGATCATCTTTCTCTTCTCATTCATCTTTATGATTTCTCATGCAAAGTCTGATGAAGTGGAGATATTGCTGAAGTTCAAATCAGCTGTTGAAAGCTCGGATTCTAACGTTTTCAGTTCATGGGAACAAGGGAACTCTGCTTGTAACTTCACCGGAGTTGTTTGCAATTCGAATGGGTTCGTCACCGAAATCAATCTTCCCCAGCAACAAATCGTGGGTTATGTTCCGTTTGATTCAATCTGCGAGTTGCAATCAATGGTGAAGATTGATCTCGGGAACAATTCTCTCCATGGGAATGTTTCAGAGGATCTGAAGAAATGTTCTCGCCTGCAATACTTGGATTTGGGAGTCAATGCGTTTTCTGGGGAAGTGCCTGATTTGTCTTCTTTAAATGGATTGAAGTTCTTGAATTTGAACAACAGTGGATTTTCCGGGATTTTCCCATGGAAATCACTGGAAAATCTCACGGAATTGACTTTCTTAAGCCTCGGCGATAACCCGTTTGATGAAAATCCTTTTCCTATTCAAGTCCTGAAGCTTAAGAAATTGTATTGGCTTTATCTTACAAATTGCAGTCTTTCAGGAAAAATTCCTGAGGGAATTCAGAATCTCACTCTGTTGCAAAATCTTGAGCTTTCTGATAACAGATTGTCGGGTCCAATCCCTGCTGGAATTGCCAAACTCGACAACCTTTGGCAACTTGAGCTTTACAACAACTCATTGTCCGGAACATTACCTGTTGGATTCGGAAACCTTTCGAACCTTAAGAACTTCGATGCTTCGATGAATATGCTCGAAGGTGACTTATCGGAGTTACGTTTGTTGAACAATCTTGCTTCGTTGCAGCTCCTTGAGAACCAATTTTCAGGAGAGGTTCCAGTGGAGTTTGGTGAATTCAAGCACCTTAAAGGGCTATCATTATACAGGAACAAACTAACTGGTCAGCTTCCACCGAAAATCGGGTCATTGTCGGATCTTAAATTCATAGATGTTTCGGAGAATTTTTTGACAGGTCCTATACCACCAGATATGTGCAAGAATGGTAAAATGATTGAACTTCTTTTGTTGCAGAACAACTTCATTGGTACTATTCCGGAGAGCTATGTGAACTGTAAGTCCTTGGTTCGATTACGAGTGAATAACAATTCGCTGTCGGGGACCGTCCCTGCTGGAATATGGAGTTTGCCAAATCTCTCCATAATTGATCTTACTATGAATCGATTTGAAGGTCCATTGTCTGGCGATATTGGTAATGCCAAGTCTCTTGCACAACTATTCTTGGCCAATAATCAGTTTTCAGGTGAATTGCCTACTTCAATCTCTCAAGCTTCATCATTAGTCTCAATTCAGCTTACTTCGAATAGATTTTCCGGCCACATTCCGGCAACCATTGGAGAATTGAAACGCCTAGGTAGCCTTTATTTGAATGGTAACATGTTTTACGGTGTCATACCAGATTCTTTAGGCTCTTGTGTATCTTTGAATGAAGTAAACCTTGCTGGTAACTCACTTTCTGGGAGAATTCCTGAGAGTATAGGATATTTACCTAGCCTCAACTCCTTGAATTTATCCAAAAACAAACTCTCTGGCGAGATTCCGGACACCTTGTCTTCTACTCGATTAAGCCTTCTTGACTTGTCGAACAACCAGTTGGTTGGCCCCATACCCAAATCTATATCTATCAAGGCCTTCAAAGATTACTTTGAGGGAAATCCGGGCCTATGCAGCTCGGATCTCAAGAATTTCCGGCCATGTTCTTCAAATCCTGGTACATCGAATCATCTTCGCACAATTTTATCCTGTTTCATAGCTGGAATACTAGTCATGCTCGTATCACTAGGATGTTACATGTTTGTGAGGGCAAAGCAGAGTAATCTTAATCATCCATTGAAGCAGGGTTCTTGGAACATGAAATCATATCGCATGCTAAGTTTCACTGAAAAGGATATAATCGATGCTGTAAAATCACAGAATTTGATAGGTAAAGGGGGATCAGGGAATGTCTATAAAGTTGAACTGGAAGATGGCAAAGAACTGGCTGTGAAGCATATTTGGACCTCAGATTCCGGCAATCGTAGAAACTACCACAGCAGTACAGCTATGCTAACACAAAGGAGCTTCCGATCACTAGAATATGATGCAGAGGTAGCAGCATTGAGCGCCATTAGGCATGTGAATGTGGTGAATCTGTACTGTAGCATCACGAGCGAGGATAGCAACCTGCTGGTTTACGAGTATCTACCTAACGGGAGCTTGTGGGATAGCCTGCATTCATGTCATAAGATGGAGATGAACTGGGAGACGAGATATGCCATTGCCTTAGGATCTGCTAGAGGGTTAGAGTATTTGCATCACGGATGCGACAGACCTGTTATACACCGTGATGTGAAGTCGAGCAATATTTTGTTAGATGAAGAGTGGAAACCAAGAATTGCTGATTTCGGACTCGCAAGGATCGCGCAGGATGGCAGTGGAGGGGAATGGACTAATGTTATAGCTGGAACTCATGGCTATATGCCTCCCGGTAAATTTCTTATACTTCTGTTCTCTTTATGTTCAAGTGTCTTACATTGAAAATACTTTTGTTTAGGTTTTGATTTCTGCATAATTTGCTGGCAGAATATGCATACACATGCCGGATAAACCAGAAGAGCGATGTTTACAGCTTCGGAGTTGTGCTGATGGAGTTGGTCACGGGCAAAAGGCCGGTCGAGCCCGAATTCGGAGAGAACAAGGACATAGTTTACTGGATCTACAATAAACTGAAGACCAAACAAACTCTGATGGAGGTGGTGGACTCTAACATCTCAATGGCATCAAAGGAAGACGCCATCAAAGTGTTAAGAATCGCAGTCCACTGCACGGCAAAGAATCCAACACTTCGGCCTAGCATGAGAAAGGTAGTTCAAATGCTGGAGGAGGCCGAACCATGTAAACTTACAGATATAATTGTTCACAGAAAAGGTGAAAGTAGCCCCACTGAGGAATGAAAGAACAAAGGCAAAGTTAACTCAAAGCTTCTGAATTCCTCATCCAGTAATGGTGCAGGATTGATCTTCCATGGAATTTGGAACCCTGAGTAAGCACCAAGCACCACTAGGAAGCTTCTTTCTTTTTATTTCCCTTGGATCATAAATTAGAGCAAAGTTAGTTTTGGAGTTTCAACCGTAATTGCAGCAGATAGCTAGCTAGCTAGCAATAGCAGCAGGTGGTAAATCTAAATTATGCAGGTGTTTTTCTTTTATTTCTTCTCCTTGTAATATATTTGCACCGGTTTCCTCTCAAGAAAATACATAGTAATCAAGGCTGAGCTTAAACACACTCGAATTTACACTAATATATATATATTAAATATATTAATGTAATTATATGTTATTTTTATAGCCATTATTAAAGTATACTTTATACATATAAATATTCGAATTCAGAACTCTTAAAATTTAGGATATATAATTCAAGGTCTAAGGTTTATAATTTTACATATCACTTCCTTACCTAAACTTTAAAGTTTAGCCCTAAATCATTAATTATAAATCTTACAAACTAGACCTTAAATTAAATTTATAATCTCCATAAATGATCATATAGTTTAATAATTACTCGAATAAATTTTTTTTACCACTTTTCAGTATCCTTTTTTAATCTGACATTAAAAAGGTTAGGTTTAAAGTTAATGTTTAAGGTTAAAACTTAGTATTAGGGGCTATAAAATTATAAATATGATGATTTTTTAATGTTTAAGATTTATGATTTAAGACGTAAAATTTAAAATTTAATTTTAAATATTAAAGCATATAAAAACACCAAAAATGATAAAATATTTCTGCCCAAATTACCATTTCTAATTAATTATCCATTAATTCAAATCCAATAGACTACAAAATTTTCTACATTTCATTTATAAAAATAATATTGTTTAGCCATAGTTTTTTTAATATGATGGTGTATTTATAAGTTAATATTTATATAATTTTTTAATCCTTTAATAATATATATAGTGCTTAAACTTAGATTATTTTAATTAATTAATTTTTTAATCCTCACGGGTTCTGTTTAGCCATAGTTGAATGCTGCCTGAAGAAATAGAATACTGGGGAATTAACTACCTGTAATGAAATGTTCCAACCTCCACAACCATATTATTAATGGCCAACTTGTCAACTGATTTCTTCTTCCATTTATTTATTTTTAAATAAAAAATTAAATTATAGAGAAAATAAAAAAAAATAAAAATATATACTTGCATATCTGAATCAAGGACGGAGCCAGGATTTGAGGTTGAGGGGGGCAAAACATAAATATTTAGAAGTAGGGGGGTAAATTCATAAAAAATCAATTTTTTAAAAAAATTAAATAGAGGGACAAACGTGAAAAAAAATTCTTCGAGGGTGGGGGACGATTGTCCCTCCCCACCCTTATATACCTTTGTCCCTGATCTGAATATAGTAAATTAAAATTTTTAACTTTAAAATTTTAAAACCTAAATAATATCTACTAAATCATAAATTACAATTTATACCTCTCAATTAATCTATAAATCATAAATTTGACCCGTTTATATTATTTTTACTATTCGTATACGATATTTTTAAAAAAATATTTAAATATATCGATATCTAATACCGGTACGAAAATAAAGATAATGCGACCACCGATATAATACCATATTTCCTTGATTTTATGTTTTAGGTTAGGTAATGCTATGTTTTATTTTCAGACTTTTAAAGAGTGCACGTTCTAATTTTGATTAATTTATTGATTAAATAGGTAATTAAGAAATAGGTTGGTAAATCCCACGGAATTCTATAAGTTTAGGTGGCGGATGAAAAAGACTAGCCAGAGTTTGGAAGTAAAACCACAAATTCTTCGTTCCGGGTTTAAAATTAAAATTTAAGATTAAAATTTTAATTTTTTATTTATATTTAGGATGAAGATACATTATTAAATGACCGATCTTTCCGATTCTCGAATTGACTTTTGTGCTTAATTTGATCTTAAACAAAGCTTTTGAGAAGATTAGAATTTCTAACTTTTCGACTTTTCACTTAAAACCATTATTTCAACAGTTCCGTCGAACGAAACCTTATTTTTATTGAAATTGATTCAGCTTGATCAATATTATAATCGATGATAGAAATGGTATCATTTTTTTCTTACGAAGTTAAAAGATAAAAGACCATGTTGCTTTAACAGAATCATAATCTGGATTAGAATGGTAATCCACAGCCTAAATGGTTTATTAACTTAATCATTTTAATTAACATTGTTATTGAAAATTATACTGTTACACTTGGTACCTACCAGTGCCAAATTGTATTTAAGAGGCGCCTAAGTTTGGTAGCTAATCCATTGCCTAGTAAAGAATTTACACGTAAAAAAACAGGAAACAAAGGCATTAAAGTTGCATCTTCTTCTTCTTCTTCTTCTTCAGAATATGGGTTATAAGTTTTTGTATGGAGGAGTGATAGCTTCTGTAATGGGGATTGTTTTCTTGTACAACACTTTATTAACAAGATTATTCAAAAAGACAAGGACTTGTTCTTCTTCTTGCTGTTGTTCTTCAATGGCGTTTTCCGGGGAAAATTGCTTAAAGAAAACGAGAAATGGGGAGGTTGATGGTAATACTACAGATATAATCATTGTTGGTGCTGGTGTTGCTGGTTCTGCTCTTGCTTATACCCTTGGAAAGGTCCTATTTATATCGTCTGATCGATGTTCGATTAATTGTGTTAGCCGCTTTAATGGTTATAACATCTCCTTTGGTTATGCAGGACGGACGACGAGTGCATTTGATCGAGAGAGACTTAAACGAGCCTGATAGAATCGTCGGCGAGCTTCTGCAACCGGGGGGATATCTTAAGTTACTTGAATTGGGGCTTGAAGGTATGCAGGCAGCAGGGACTTATTTTAGTGACACTTCTTGTTTTGATTTCCCTGTTGTTGTACCCTTATGGACATTGATTCTAAGGCCTTGTCCCTGTAGATTGTGTCGATCGGATCGATGCTCAACGAATCTTCGGTTATGCTTTGTACAAGGATGGGAAGAACGCCAGATTGTCTTATCCGCTTGAGAAATTTCATTCTGATGTAGCTGGGAGGAGCTTTCATAACGGACGTTTCATACAACGGATGCGACGCAAAGCCGGTTCTCTTCCGAAGTAATTTAGCTTTCCATATCATAATTCTAGCTTAAATTCAGATCATATTCTGTAATTCATGTCCAATAATGCAGTGTAAGTATAGAACAAGGAACGGTGACATCTCTGCTCAAACAGAATGGGATTATCAAAGGTGTTCAGTACAAAAATAAGGATGGTCATGTGTCCCTGGCCTACGCTCCCCTTACTATCGTATGCGACGGTTGTTTCTCGAATCTACGACGCTCTCTATGTGATCCTAAGGTTAAAGATTGTTAGCAAATTATGTCGAATATCAAACATTTACTAGAATCAATACGGCTTGGTCTGATTTTTTTTCTTTGTGCAGGTTGATGTTCCCTCTTGTTTTGTTGGTTTGGTTCTGGAGAACTGTGAGCTTCCATATGCAAATCATGGACATGTTATATTGGCAGATCCTTCACCTATATTGTTTTATCCTATTAGCAGCACCGAGATTCGTTGCTTGGTCGATGTACCGGGCCAGAAAGTACCTTCGGTCTCCGATGGTGAAATGGCCCTTCACTTGAAAACTGTGGTAGCTCCCCAGGTACTTTTCACTTTTGTTTTGATTTTAAACTGATGGGAAGTATGGGATTTTGAGATGATTTATTGTGGATATCAGATTCCGGTTGAACTGTATGACGGCTTTATCTCGGCGATCGATAAGGGGAACATAAGAACCATGCCGAATAGAAGCATGCCAGCAGCTCCACATCCGACTCCCGGTGCACTTTTAATGGGTGATGCATTCAATATGAGACACCCTTTAACCGGAGGGGGAATGACTGTTGCACTATCTGATATTGTTGTGCTAAGGGACCTTCTAAGGCCCCTGCACAATCTACATGACGCATCCGCTCTTTGCGGATATCTCGAATCCTTTTACACCTTGAGGAAGGTAAGCCTAAAATGCAGTGTTGAATGTTGTTAGGACACATAACATTGATACTCAAAGGTGAACCTGCGATTTGCAGCCGGTGGCATCGACGATAAACACATTAGCCGGTGCACTATACAAGGTGTTTAGTGCTTCCCCTGATCCTGCAAGGAAGGAAATGCGGCAAGCCTGTTTCGACTATTTGAGCCTTGGAGGTGTGTTTTCGAATGGACCGATATCCTTACTCTCCGGTCTAAACCCCCGACCGATGACCCTTGTACTGCACTTCTTCGCGGTGGCAATATACGGTGTTGGCCGGTTGTTGCTTCCGTTTCCTTCTCCAACACGCATCTGGATCGGAGCTCGATTGATTTCGGTCTGTATCTATTAGACCATGTGGTCATATACATATACATATACATATACTGTTTCATTGCAGTTTATAATCTGTGAACATTTTGCAGGGTGCTGCAGGCATCATTTTCCCCATTATCAAAGCTGAAGGATTTCGGCAAATGTTTTTCCCTGCAACTGTTCCAGCATATTACAGAGCTCCTCCAGTTGCCTGAGAATTTATGCATCACTTTTCTTTCCTACCAAACACATCCGAATTAAATAATTTGTCACACTTTTATATTTAATGCACTAATCATATATAAATTCGAACAAAATCGAAAAAATGTACAATAAACCAGTCCAGTTGATGTAAGGTTGTTTTATTAAGAAAAATAGAGTTTAATGTGTATCGTTGGAACAGCTTTCAGAGTGATAAGGTTTTTAATATGGCGATGTTAACAGCTCAAAAACAGCACAACTGTGCTGATAAATGAGTTTTATTGATAAGCATATATATAAAGTTAAGGTTTTGTTTGTTGTTAATGTCTTAAATCTGAATTTAGGGGTTAAACGTTCGTTTATAGAAATTAAATTTTTAATTATTTTAAAACGATGGTATAAATCTTAAACACTAAGATCATCGTACAAAAAGGTAAGAACAACATTAGAAGATTAAAAAAAATCGAGACTCAAAATTATCACATGAATAAAATCTTACTTTCACATCGACCATTTTATTATCTTCATATCGATCCCTTTTCCATCACTATTTCGTAACACAAACATAATCATATATTATATTTGATAATACATCAGTTAAACTTTGTTTGGTCACATAAGATTTGAATAAAATAAATTCAAATCATTTTCGATTTATTATTCTTGTTCTTTTATTTTCTTATATGTTAATAAGAATCTCTGTTTTAATAGCAAACGTTTATTTATGTCCTTGTGACACGTTTTTTGTTTTTATTTATGTGGTTTATTTTTTCTTATGGCATTATTCAGCATATCCTAACAGCCGATTGTTGCAGAGATTTGATTCGGTGCTAGTTTCTGATTATGATTTTGTCGGTGGTCATTGATGGTTAGATCCTCACTCGGTTGATGGTTGTGTACCGATATAATCAGTCCTGGGTAGCGGAACATTCTACCTGATGGTTTAGATCGCTCACCACTCCTTATTCACCAGTTATGTGTCTCGATTGGACAGAGAACAAGATATTCAAGATGCTTCTAAATATGATAGTATGCTTATCTCAATAAAAAAATATTTTACTTTTCTTTACTTTTTTGAATTTTTTTGAATGCATTATAATTGTAATATTTTCTATGGATTTAATAAAAATTCAGTAACAATTATAAAAAAAATTAATTCATATTTGCATCAATTTAAATAGATTCGGATTAATTCATTTTATTTTAAGTTTTTAATCAAATTCGGATTAAATATATCTGAGTCTAATAAAACCTGTTGGCCATGTCGGAGTCTCCGACAGTGAATCTTTTCTCTCCCTTCAAACGCCAAATGGATCGACGAAAAGTACATCGTTTTAGATCTCAGATTCTCCGGTAATAATAATAATAATAATAATAATAATAATAATAATAATAATAATAATATATATATATATAAAAAAAAAAAGAAATCTCACACACAATTTTTTATTAATTAAAATACTAAAAAAAAATAAAAACAGAGTAAAATAAGTAACCCAGGAAAGATACAGATCTGGATCGAAGAGAAGCCCATAAAAGAAAAATCTCTTGAGATTCATCAATTCTTTTTTGGATTCAGGTAATCTTCCGACTGATTGCTTCCTTTTCCTTAATCCTCAGTAACTTTGAATTTGATTCCAACTGTATTATCAAAGATTTTTAGTTTTAATTCTTCGAATGATTGTTGCAATAATCGTGTAGTTTTTGTATTGAGAAAGTAGAGCTGGAATTTGATTGAGGTTAATCGTTTTTTTTTTATTGTTGATTTGAACTGGAATTTGTGATTATGCTGTAGCGTGTTTGGGAATTGTTGACGTAGCCAAAGCAGTTATTGTGTAGGGTTCAGGATTTAATAATTTGTTCTTTATTTCAACTACAGAAGTCACGTTACATTGCAGTCTTAGCACTGTCTTGTAATCATGTCAAGGAGGCCGGTTAATCCTGCTCGACGCTTTGCGGATGGTGGAAGCATCCCATTTATTGGCTCAGTACAATCTAAAACACGCTCGTTGCCGGTATTATCGATTGGGCTTTTGGTTGTGGTAACTTGAATTTCCATCTTGCCTTTTTGTCATCTTTGTTTTCTTCGTTCGTGTTGCTTGTGTTAGAATGTTACTATCGAATATGGTCTTTTTTGTATTAGAAAGCTTGCTATTGCTGAAAGACTTTTTCATCTTCATTAGCTTTCTTAACAGAAAGATTTTAGTTATACTCTAAAGTGGGTGTAAAATGCAAGAAAAAGGATTGACTCGCTTCTTGAAATTTCAGGGTACAATTCTTCTGATCGGCTATTTGCATAGTGGTTCAGGTTTCTTTCTTCGACCCTCTTTAAACTTCTCTATTTCAGGCTAATTGAACTACTGAGATTGGAAAATACCAGCTGATGTCTTCCAACATGACTCATAATTACATGCTTGCTTTTACTTCTTTTTGTTTCCAGGTGAATCCGCCGGTGTAAAAGAGGTATTAAGTAAAGTTGAAGGTAAATGCTTGTTGCATCTTGTTATAGTGGTTCCCAAGTTCTGAATAATACGGATATGAATGTGTTGTTGATCTATGATGCTGCAGTGCGGTCATGTAAGAGTAACATTTATTACACAATGATCTTCTGATACTTGTATATTACAAATGATATTGTAAATGGGATATTCAATATTGTAATGCCTGCGTAAATGCCGTTCCTTAATTTTGGAAATTTAATGATCATCTACAGTTCTATAACTTTTTAGGATAACTTTATTGTTACATGCATGTTTCTTTCATTGGCACTTGTAAAATGGTAGAATAAAATAATTAATTTGCTCTTGAGGATTCGAGTTTGCAACTGTGGAATTGATTCCGTGCCTTTCCTATTAGCTGGGATGTCCATTCCCCAAAAAGGAAGGAGGGGAAGTTCATACTGATCTTTCAAAAAAAAAGGAAGTTCATACTGAGATTTTTGATGTATATGCAGGTGGTTCCTCGTGCACATTTGAAGTTCAGAGAGCACTGCCTGTTTTAAAGAAGGCTTATGGTGACAGCATGCATAAAGTACTTCATGTTGGCCCAGATACTTGTTCAGTGGTGTCCAGGTTATTAAAAGAGGATGACACTCAAGCCTGGGGTGTGGAGCCATACGAATTAGACGATGTTGATGTCAGCTGCAAAAGTCTTGTGCAGAAAGGCATCGTGCGTGTGGCAGATATCAAGTTTCCTCTTCCATACCGTGCTAAATCCTTTTCCCTAGTCATTGTGTCAGATGCCTTGGATTACTTGTCTCCTAGGTACCTTAATAAAACTCTTCCAGAACTGGCAAGGGTATCAGCTGATGGTGTTATTATATTTTCCGGTAACTTCCTCATTGTGTTTTATGTTCTTGAAATAAAATTAACATTTTCTTTTGATTATGTTGCGCATTTATTAAAAAAACTGAAACCTAAACTTGATTTGACTCGGGGGATAGAGCCTTGCTTAGCTACTGTGATGAAATATTAACTGGACTCACATTGCTGATTTTTATAGTACTCGATATCATAAAGTTAATTAGACCAGACTTTTTTTTTTGAAGCTTTTGAATATGCATTCTTGTATGCAGTTTTTTTAATCATGTCTCACAGGTATAATTCAGATTCTGTAGTTTCTTGCTGATGTATGTATGATTCCATGAGCAGGTTATCCTGGTCAGCAGAGAGCTAAGGTTACAGAGCTATCCAAATTTGGTCGTCCTGTAAGTGATTGATATTGATAAATGATAACCCGAGTATTTTTGTAACATTTAGGTTAATTATTTTGCTCTTTATATAGTAGTTGCAAGTTTGATTCGTGTGGTTGTTTCCGAAAGAATTCCCTGCCGTCATGTATATAAGCTTCTACTATAATAGATTCATCACCTATCTTGAAGAAGGGTCTGACGTTATGAAATGTTTTTTCTCCTCTTTTCTTGATGAAGGCCAAATTCCGAAGCTCAACGTGGTGGATACGATATTTTATTCAGACTAAACTAGAAGAGAATGAAGCCTCCACAAAGAAGTTCGAACAAGCTTCAACCAAGATGTCATATAAGCCAGCTTGTCAAGTTTTCCACTTACAGTCGTTACATTGAAGAATCTTGGCATCAGGTTCAGATGCTAACCAATCAAGTCGGGATCATCGGTAATTTTTTTTTTCCTATGGCATCCTCCTTTTACCCGAAGGGTAACAATGTTGTGATTAACAAACCCTTTTGCTTAAATCATTTCTTTTGCTTGAAGTTTTCGATGGTGAACTGAGTTCACTTAAAGTGTTCTGCAATCATGTATTTCGCCTTCCCGACCATTTTCGTTTCCCAGTGATGTATTATCTATCTGGATTTTCTATTTTTTCTTAAATATTTGTGTTTGAATAGGCATTCTTGATCTTTGAAGTATACAAAAAAGTGAGAAAAATTCTATATATCCGTATATGAGGCGATACTGATGCATCATGCTGCTTAAAATTTTTATTCCAACAAATGCTTATTTTAATGCAAAAGGTGATATTGCGTTTGCCGGGAGTCGAACCCGGGTCTATTGCTTGAAAGGCAATTATCCTAACCGTTGGACTACAAACGCTCATTGAACTACTATGCGTGTATAATAAAAATATCATAAAAAAGTGTAACCTAATATAGTCAAGAATACCCTATAAAATTTATAGCAAAAATAATTCAATCATATAGAAAAACGAGTTCTTACTGGCAAATAATTCGTGACTGTTTAAATGCTTCCTGTACCACTAGGAATAGCTCTATAAAGTTTGACTTCTTTGGGTTGTTCTAAACGTTTATCGAGAAAAGTAAGAAAATTCAGTTATCATTAAATATTCATTTAAAATTTTATGAGTTAATTATTTTAAAATTTTATGAGTTGTGTCTACCTTAAAATTTTATATGTGCTCATCTTTAAATATTTTTCTAGACCCATCACTGATTATACGAGATTGTGACAGGTAATCAAACCCTAAAGACAAAAAAATTACATTTGTCTTCGTCCATCCCCCTTCAAAAAATCAAAGTACTAAAATAAACAACTTGTTTTCATTTCAATTTTTATAAACCCCTCATGATTTCTTGAAACGTTTGACTGAAGTCGAACCCGGGTTTATTGCTTGGAAGGCAATTATCCTAACCGTTGGACTACAAACGCTTGATTACTGTTGTTCAAATAAATATATAATAATCGTAAATAAAAAGCGTAAACATTATGATCAAGTATTCATACCCAACATGATATTTATATACAATGAGATTACCAAAATCTCAAAACGGTCAATATCTCAACCTTACCATTAAACAAATAATTCACTCATAATTTAGTTCCCATTCTAAAAACCATTAATTTTCTTGACTTGTCACTAAATTTCTGAAACCAGTTTATGGAGTTATGGTGAAGATATGGATTCTTACTGCAAAAAATAAAATGTATGAATTTATTTGTTATTGCCAGTAGTATTACTCCCACAGTGGTATTGGTTAAGGCTGGTAATAGGCACATTAAAACCATAACTTAACCACATTTATTGGCAGCAAACTCGCTTTCGGTTGCCGTCTTGGTGCGGATTAATGCATAGGAGAAGTTAATTCTCTGTAAAGTAAGGAGCAGAAACCATGGCTGTACTTACTGGCTATATAGACCAGTTTTGAGTGCTAGTAGTTGATTCATTATTTAGTTATACAAGAAGATTGTGTCAATGAATTGTAGGCTATTATTATGCTTCGGCTTTCACCGACTGTCTCAAAGTAAACATTTCGTTTGATCGAACCAGAAATGAAAATGGCATTGCTCAGCCAATAAACAGAACCAAACAGGTTACATAGGAGTTTAAGCGATGGCCATGGTCCAACCCAGCTTGTCCTCCTTAACCCCACTTTGAATCCCTGTTAGTGTTGCATGTAACTTCTGAGCCACTGTTTCTGCTCCAATTTTGTATTCAATCCTGCATTTATATGATCAGTAAGAAGAGCAGATATCAGAAATAGAAACTAAATGTTTAATTGAAACATTTGCAGGTAATCATCATTTTGACAGAAATGGTGCTGAAATTTATCCTTTACCTTTTACCCTGGTAGGTCATACTTGCAACAGACTTCAAAACCATAGCTGTCCCTGTGCAGAAGACTTCTTCAGCATCGAACACCTCCTCGATTGGAACAACTCGCTCCTCGACCTGACAACCAGAGAGTTAATAGGCATGAAAATAAATACGAAAACAGCTTTCTATGAAGTAATACTGATCAGTTACCTGGTATCCAAAACCTGAAGCAAGTTCCATGATGCTTTTTCTTGTGATTCCTGGGAGAATTGTCCCATCAGCTGCTGGAGTTGAGATAACATTTCCCTGCATTTTCAACACAATATGATTGTGTACATGTCCTTCATGATTTGTTCTACAAGCTAGTCCGATACCAGTCAGTTTTACCTTGAGAATGAAGATATTACAAGCAGAACCCTCCTCAATGTTGCTTCTAGTCAATGCATCCAGAAACAAGACATCTGAGAACCCTTTAGCTTTTGCTTGAGTTAATGGCTTGTAAATCTGCATTTACAATCAAAACATGGTCAAGAATACCATGAAGAATCTAGATGCGCAAAAGGAAATCATACAGCAAAAAGAGTTCTTACAGGTGAATAATTCGTGACAGCTTTAACGCCTCCTGTACCACCAGGAGTAGCTCTATGGATTTTGTCTTCAACCAACAAGTTCAATTCACCCTTTCAAAAATCAAAGCACTATACTTAATATCCTGATTTCATTTCATTTTTGCATACAAAAGAAGAGATAAATTAAACTGATATAAGCAAACTCCCATGGTTTCTTGACCTTCAACGAAGCATCCAACAACAGCATACCTTATGATAATTTCCCACCGGGGAAGCATACACTAAGAATGTGTACTCTGATGCTGGTTTCACTCCCAGATTTTGACCAGTTCCCATAAGCAAAGGCCTAACATATAACGATCCTTTTCCATGAGGTGGTACCTGTATCATACACATAATTACTACACAAGTTCTTTGGCAAGAAGGGGTGTGATTGTGAAGTCTTAAGTTGAATATCCATCGCTTGTTAGCCAAGACAGTCGCTTTGACCGCGTCTACGAATTGCTCCACAGTCGGAGACTGCATGCACATTCTATCCGCACCCATCTTCATCCTCAGGGCATTCTCTTCCGGCCGGAAGAGGAGAATCCCCTCGTCTCCCTTCCTATACGCCTTTAGTCCCTCAAACAATCCCTGATACCATCAATTTTTCAGCCTCAGATAATTATTAACATTGGTTAATACAAGAGTTCTTTTCATCATACATTTCATCACAACCTACCTAGATTCTTCCTATATCCTCAACAATCTACGTTCAATATCCAAAATCGACACATAAGTCATGTACATAGAAAAACATACACAAAAATCGACATATTCGTGTCTGACACTCATTATCGAGTTCGAATAACATAAAGAGTAGTGATTATGAGTCGTAACCTGGCCATAGTTCAATATTCCAGATGAAGGACACAGTTCAATGTTGCCAAAGGGAGTTATTTTTCCCTGGGAAAATTTTTCATCACCTAGAGTGAATTTCATTACGTACATATAATCAGTCTTGGTTAGAGCAAATCCAAGTTCATCCCAATTCACATTCGCATACTCCATCTTTTCCCTGCAGTAACAACATAAGCATCGAAGTCATCAACAATATAAAAAAAGAAAGAAAACCCAGACATCAATGGCAATCAAATTCAAGAATCATTTGGCCAGCTTTCAAATCGAATACACAAATGACAACGTTGAACATTGAATATGAACCATAAAATTTAACAAAACTCAATAGGCATGGGGAAAAGGCATCACCTTTACATGATTAAATATTGAAAAAAATGGTTGATACGATCTTACCATTCGGCCTGGTTTTGTTGAGATAGAGAAACCATTGGGAAAATGTTGAATTTTCTTCGGAAAAAGGAAAAGAAAAAGGAAATGGTGAGCAGAAAGACAAGTTGGATTTGATTTTTTGTGTTAGTTTGAAACAAGAGAGTTTAACGGGTTTATATTGTGTAAAAATGAAATATAATTAATAAAAAATAAATTATTTTTCTTCTGTAAATTATAATTTAATCATAAATTAAAATTTTCTTACGAATATGTCACTTTGATCTCTGTTTTTAAAATTAAAACATGGTCTAATACAATGATAATTTTAGTTTTAAAATTTATCAATTTTTTAATTAGATTTTAATTTAATTAATTTAGCTCTTAATATTTAAAGATTTGAAATTATAATTTTTTAACATATTTTTTTTATTATTTGTTGCATTTTATGTTATTGTCCATTAGTTTGATAATTAATAAATATGATAATTGATAAATATGATAATTCGACTAATAATAATATCCATAATTATATAATAATATATAAAATTCTCGTTTCAATTTTTTATATACTATAATATTAATCGTAATTACGAAACTTGTTAGAATATTTTTTTTCATTTTTCCTGTTTTTATACTAATTTCCATCTTAAATTAGTATTGTTTCCATTTTTTCACCTACCTGAGGAAGATCACCTTTTGAGTTTTCACCGTTACATGCAATAATTTTCTAGATAAATTTAATAGAATCAAACTTTAAAATTAGGGGCGAGTATTTCATTGAGTTGAGTTAAAATTTTTGAGTTATTCGAGTTGACGAGTTAAATTTTGCGATTTAAACTTTATTTGAATTTTTTTTGATTCGATTCGAATTTAAGAAATTCGAGTTGAGTTTTCGAGTTTCTATAAATATTTAATTATAATTATTTATCATATTATAGTTTGGTTCGATTTTAATTTAAACAACTTTCTATAATCATATAATATATGAATACATTTTTTCATATGTGATAATATTTCTTTATATTTTTATATATTGATATATATATATATATATCATAAAAAATTAAGAGACTCATCTCGAATTTAAAAATAAATTCTTTAATTACTAAAAATTTCAAATTATTCGAATTTTTATTTTAGAACTTGAATTTTTTTGATTTTTTTAAGTCGAGTCTATAAAAATTGTTCTGTTTTCACGGCTTACAAACTAGTGACAATGTGGTCCATCATGCTTTCCTTAGCTACATGCTTCATGACCCTAAGTCTCTTTCACCGGTCACAAGCAGAGAATTCGCCTCCAGATTTCGTGAATGCTCATAACGTGATCCATGCCGCTGTCGCCGTCAGGGTCGGTTCAATAGTCTGGCTTCCTACGCTCAGAAGTATGCCGATGAAAGGAGAGGGGATTGCAAATTGGAGCATTCCGATGAAGGCTATGGCAACCTGGATGGCGTCGACGCCGTGAGAATGTGGGCTAGTGAGAGCCTAACTATGACCACAGTTCTAACCGGTGCAAGAGCAGTCGCGACGACTGCCTGCACTATACTCAAGTTGTTTGGAGCAAGTCGGTTCACCTGGTGGAAACGTCGAGGGTGAACGTCCTTATTAAGTACCATTATTCCGCTTCTTACTCCCTTTAATTCCTTGTACCCGTGTTCCAGAATTTGATTTTTGTTTTAAATATGAAATAACTTTAATCGATCTATTGACTTTTGTATATTTATATTATCTTAGTTTATATATATTTAAATCTCGATATAAGAATATAATATCTCTTTAATTAATAAAAAATTGAAGAAAGTCGTATTGCACATTTCACCTCGTATGGCCTGAAATTTGAGTAAGCATGCATGCTGATGCAAATCTGGGTCCGTTGTTGCTTGTACATTTCAACTACCTCTTCATTTTTGTTATTGTTGTTTTGATTTTTAAGATCAAAACTTGATTAATTCGGACCGACTTAGGTCGTACACTTAATTTTGATAGATAAATCTCCCAATAGGAGTTTTTTACATATACGTCTCGAACATAAAATTTACTTAAACTGGACCAAACTGCTTACCACTGACTAACTCTTCATTCTTAAGTCTTAAACTATAAATAAATTTGATCTTTTGAATGATTTTTTACTGTTCCTAAGGGTAAATATATTTCAAATAAAATTTTTGAGTAAATTTTTGTTAATTTTTTTATTGAGTTTAATTACGAATCAAGCTTTTGAATTCCAATAATTAAAAAAAAAAGAAATCGGGGGATTTAAAATATTTTTAAAAAAAAGTCAAACATTCTTTTTTAATTTGAATTTTTTTTTTATTTATAAATGCCAGACGCTAATTGGTTGTTAGGAATCTTTGACTTAAATTATCATAAATTTCCATATTAAAAAAAGAAATCAGAGAGAGAATTTAAAATATTAAAAAAAAAGTAAAACTCTTTTTCTTTTAATTTGAAAAAGAGAATTTATTGATTTTTATTTTTAAACTTAAATTATCGTCCCATCCTATATAAGTATTTTTTTAATAATTTTAGGTTAAGATTCAATTATACCGTAAAACTCGATTATGTTTATATTTTTTTACACTATTAAATAAAAATAATAAATAATTAAGATTATTTTTATATTTTTTTTTGATAATTTTCATATTTTCGAATGTTAATCTCAATAATTTATGTACCTTCATCCAATTATAAAAAAAAAATATAATTTTAAGTTTTACATTTTAGATGATTATAAGATAATATGTTTATATTTTTCTTAATTTTTTGATAATATACATATAGTTCATAGACAAAACTGTTTTAACTCAATTTTTTTAAAATAATTAATTTTTTTATTAGAATCACTCATTAAATTCAAACAACTGAAATATACTATATTATATATTAATCCCTCATTAATATTCTAAATAAATATTTAATCAATATTTTACATTGAGAAAATAACACAATAATTTTGTCTTTTATCCTAATATAATTTACCAAAGATCAAGTGCATGGGAATAGAAAATTTCTTTTTTCTATATAATATGTATAAAAATTTAAAATATATATATAAATAACATTTTTTTAAAATAATCTCTTAAAGGCACCATTAAAAACAAAAAATCACTTTTTTTTCTCTTCTTAAATAAAAATTATTTAAAAAAATCCTTAAATATTATTAAATCTTAAATAAGTTAGAGAGATGTCATGGACATGGAATTGACGTAGGAAACTTACCGGCACATACTTGTTCAACTGACTTTTATTATTATTTTTTAATTTATAAATTTATCGAGTCAATATTATTAGTAGATAGTGTATACGATTTTTTTACTTCATATAAAAATTAAAAAGTATATATTTTTAAATGATTAGATAGGGATGGGTATGGGTCGGGTCAGATTCTCGGCCCACCTGTACCCGACCCAAAAAATCACACCCTTCACCCGTCACTCGACCCGATCCGGGTTTAGGGTGAAAAATCCGAGCGATACGATTTTTAAGCTTTAAAATCCGACCCGAATCATTAAAAAAATTAAAATTTTAGAGACTAAAAAAAATTAGGGATCTAATTGTAAAAAAATATTTAATTTGAGTGATCTAATTGTAAAAAAAATTAATTTTAGTGATCTAATTGTATAAAATATATATAAAGAGAGATTATTATTGTAAATATTCCTAAAATATATATGGGAAAATTATACTATTAGTCCCGGGTCGGGTCGATTTTTTCCACTCTAAACCCGAACCTGACCCGACCTGAAATCACCATTAAAAAAACTCGACCCGACCTGAACTCGAATTCTTTTACAAAAAATCGACCCGAACGGACCGAGTTGGGTCAAAACCCGTCGAGTTCGGGTTCCGTGCTCATCCCTGTAAACATATGATTGAAATTAATAGTAAAAATTAAAAAAAAATATCACATAAAAATTTAAAAAATAATCTTAATTATTTCTTTGCGTATATTTAACAATTTAAATAATATAAAAATAATTAAATTTTATATAATATAAATAATATATATATTGTCTTGTCTTGTAGTCCCATTGACGTATAATAAAAACAAATGTGAAGAGTTATTGCAATAATGCATATTAATATAATAATTTTGTTATTCCATGTCTCGTTCAATGACATAGGAACCCTTTTATTTTTTATTGTTAATTATATATATTTAATTTATAGGTTAATTAATTTAAGTTAAATATTATAAAAAAAATATTATACTGGTGATATTTTTAATCTAATTTATTTAAACTAAAATTAATATTTTAATCACGAAATTAAAGAGATAAATGATATATTTTATCTTAATTAATAATTAAAATTTTATTTTTTACCAATAATATAAAATAATTTTAAAATTTATGACCCACACTTATAAATTAGAATTTTTACTGTAATTCCAATATGAAAGGGGTAAAACAAATACATATAATGTAATATTTATTATTATTTTTACATAATATCGAATATTAAAAAAATAATTTAATTGTTTTTATTCCATGACCACTTTAAATATTTTTATTTCAATCACCTTTTCCATTTATATTTAATTTGAGTAATATAATTATTTATCTCTAATTATTTAATATTATTTTATATATAATTTTAATGTACTCTCCTAGATTTTGCTATGATCACACCAGCTTCCCATCCTAAAGGTGATGATGACAAACAAAAGGCTTAAAATATTCTAAACAAAAATTATTATAGAAATTGTTTTAAAAAGTATATTAAACTCAAAATTAAAAAAAATATTTTTTTCTTGAATAATAAAATATAAATTATTAAAAAAATTTAAAAATTTAAAAATTAATTTAAAATAAGAAATATAATTTGAATTTAATATCGAATATAATTTTTTTATGGATTCCTATTAATCAAAATATAAAATGAGTTTGGAATATTATTCAAAATTTGCCATCGTTTGACTTTAGTGCCTATAAATGGAGAAATCATATTATGCGTCAGTCCATCACGTCATCCATGAGACCGATTAATAAAAACTAGTCACCTCATTATTTTTTAATTTTTCAAGTGAAAAATCACTCGAAAAAAAATATGATGGATGACCCATGATATAATTTTTCCTATAAATGCCATGTGGAGAATCCCCCGGTTCATGTCTCACAGTTATAGCAACTCAAGCAAGACAACAACTCAGCTATGTCCGAGAACGTGGAGAGAGCCGAGGAGATAGAGATCACGGCAGAAGCCGATAAAAGCAGACTGAAAGATCGGAAGTTCTCGTGGGCAAAGCTCCGCCGTGTCGATTCTCTCAATTTGGAAGCCGGCAGACTCTCTTTTTCCAAAACCAAAACCACCCATGCCAAGGTATTATATGTATTCTCAATAGAGCTGTCTCACATGTTTTCAGGACAGAACATTAAAACTACAAACTTGTTTTCAGCTGGACTGGGCAACGACGTTGAGTTTGGCTTTTCAGTCCATCGGAGTGATCTACGGAGACATCGGAACTTCACCACTTTATGTGTACGCCAGCACTTTCACCGACGGTATCGGCCACGAAGACAACCTTATCGCGGTTCTGTCCCTCATCATCTACTCCATAATTCTCATCCCGTTCTTCAAGTATGCATTCATCGTCTTGAGAGCCAATGACAACGGCGAAGGCGGAACGTTCGCGCTGTATTCTCTGCTGTGCCGGCATGTGAACGTGAGCTTGGTTCCGAATCAACAACCGGAGGATCGAGAGCTGTCGAACTATCAGTTGGACACTCCCTCGAACCAGTTCAAGCGGGCGTATAAAATTAGAGGGAAGCTGGAGAACAGTGCACTTGCCAAACATAGTCTTTTCGTCATCACTATCCTCGCAACTTCCATGGTTATAGGAGATGGGGTTTTGACTCCATCAATCTCAGGTATTTTTTCGAAATATATGTTTGATAAAATATACAACGATGCCGTAATTACACTGAGATTTTTTCTCTCGTTTGACAGTTCTTTCAGCTGTTGGTGGCATCAAATCCTTAGGACAAGGTACAACATCTACACCATTATTACAAGACCACTAATCTATTAGTATCATACATACATACATACATACATACATACATACATACATACATACATACATATGTATGTATATATGTATATGAATATTGACGTGAAAGTTATTGAACTTTCAGACGCTGTGGTGGGAATTTCCGTGGGAATTTTGATCCTCCTATTCTGTGCTCAACGATTCGGAACTGACAAAGTGGGATATTCATTTGCTCCAATCGTATGCCTCTGGTTTTCCTTTCTCAGTGGCATCGGCTTGTACAACCTCTTCACATATGGTTGGGGTGTACTCCGCGCGTTTAATCCGTGGTACATAGTCGATTACTTCAGAAGGAACGGCAAGGACGGTTGGGTATCCCTCGGTGGAGTCGTTCTTTGCATTACAGGTGAGAGTGCCTCAGCTATTTTATGTTGTTTTCACCCTTCTTTATGTCTAAATCGTTTGGACATTTCATATAGGAACGGAAGCCATGTTTGCCGATCTCGGTCACTTCAGTATTCGATCGGTTCAAGTAAGTTCACTTCATCTTTTTCATAGGCAAATTTTTTTGAATCTGTTAAAACTTTAAACATGGAACTGCAGATGAGTTTCTCCTCCATTACATTGCCTTCTTTACTCATAGCATATAGTGGCCAAGCAGCCTACCTAACACAGCACCCTGAAAACGTTGGGGACACTTTCTACAAATCTATTCCAGGTTAAGACTTTCCGTTTGATAAGTAATTTAAAGTTAATTAAACTCCTCCGAAAACGTTTTTTTACCTGATGAATTGTATCGATTTCGATATGTAGATCCATTGTATTGGCCAACATTTGTGGTAGCTGTTGCTGCTGCCATTATTGCGAGCCAAGCTATGATATCTGGAGCATTTTCAATCATCTCTCAGTCCTTAGCTCTGGGATGTTTTCCAAGAGTTAAGGTAGTCCACACCTCGGCTAAGTACGAGGGTCAGGTTTATATACCGGACATCAACTACATGCTCATGATCGCCTGTGTTATCGTCACCGTTGCGTTCAGAACCACGGAGAAGATTGGCCATGCATATGGTGATTTAGCTCGTAATCCGATTCTTGAGTACTCTGTTTAATCTAGACACCATGGAAACTAACTTCGTTTCTCTTTGGTTTATAGGAATTGCTGTTGTGGCTGTAATGTTGATTACAACAGGCATTGTTACTCTTATCATGCTTGTGATATGGAAGACAAACATACTGTGGATTATCCTCTTCTGTGTGTTCTTCGGGGTCATCGAGTCTGTATATTTGTCGTCGGTCTTGTATAAATTCGTTCAAGGTGGCTACCTTCCCCTGGTATTCTCCCTTGCCCTCATGGCAATCATGGGAATATGGCACTATGTGCACCTGAAACGATACGAATTCGAGCTCAAGAATAAGGTTTCTAATGAATACGTTAAACAGCTGGTGGAAGATCCGAGGATAAACCGGGTACCAGGAATCGGTCTTTTGTACTCGGAGCTGGTTCAAGGCATACCTCCCATATTCCCTCATTTCATCTCCAGCATACCTTCCATCCCGTCAGTTCTAGTCTTTGTCTCGATTAAGAAACTTCCGATCAGCAAAGTAGCATCGGAGGAACAGTTTCTCTTCAGACATGTTGAACCAAGAGAGCATCGAATGTTCCGCTGTGTCGTACGATATGGCTACAACGATTCAATGGGAACCCCTGACGTGTTTGAGCAACAACTCGTCGAGAAGTTGAAGGAATTCATTCGGCATGAATATTACATAGCCGAAGGAGAGCGAGAGGCCATTGAGCAAACGACTGTTCTCGTACAAAATCAAGAAAATGAAAAAGGAAGCAGTAAAAGGGCTGTTTTTGTTGAGGAAACACTAAACCAGATCAGTCAACCTCGAACATCCACAGCCTCCATCCAGTCGTTCAATGCAGCAAGATCAACAAACTCATCGAATCGGATCGTTTCTGCACCCTTAGCGGGAGCCAAAGAGGAGCTACAATTTGTTGACAAAGCAAAGGATGCTGGAGTGATTTACCTCATAGGAGAAGCTGAAGTGATGGCCGAACCGAATTCTTCGATCATGAAGAAAATGATAGTGGATTATGCCTATAACTTTCTAAGGAGAAACTTCAGGCAAGGGGAGAAAGTGATGATGATACCACAATCCAGGCTTCTGAGGGTCGGAATGACATACGAGATTTAGAATACTTGATGAATGTAGGGTCAGCTTCGAGGAGTCGAAAGAATATATATGTGTGTGCACGCCCGCGGGCGCTTTCCCAATGATATGTATGCTTGTGATCATTATATTCGTGTGGATTCATAATATCTCCTCTTGCCTTGGCCATAACCAGAGACAATAATTTAAAATTAACAATCGAACACGGAGTCGAGCAAACACATCTGCGTGTCTAGTTCCCTCCCTAATCGTGTGCTTAAGCATACTATAATTTGTATACCAATGCTTCATTTTAAGGCTAAATTCTAATGCAAGAACAACACTAGCAGGGAACTTCAATTTCAAAGAGATGTCCCCCCAAGCGATTCGAGATTCTGCAGACTATATAATAGTTCAGAAATTCCTACATTACTACTTGACCTAATTGGCTAATTCATTCAACCAAAACAAGGTTTTCAAGAAAGCTCAACTATCCTTGCCCGCTTCTTTGATCTATTCTTTCCTGCAGCTTCACTAACAACGTCTTTGCCCATGTTGGATTTTTCTTGTTCCCCAGGACAGGATGTTTCGTTATCAACGTTACCATCATCATCGTCACTATCATCACTGCTATCATCTGATTCTGTTCCACTACTGCTACCACCACTAGATACAGTAATCACCGGCTGATTACCAGCAATTGCAGATTCAGCAGCAGCCAGAGCCTCAGGTGTGTGAAGATCAGCTACACCCAACATCAAATCCTGTTTTACATGCAAACCAAAACTTATTAACAAACTCATAGTCATAGACCATACGATTTCAAATTCGAGAGAGAGTTCGGTTTTAGCATTACCATTTCAATGACTTCAGAGTCATTCCCATTAAGTACTTCAATATCGTATGCTAGAGAATTATTCTACAATACACAGCAACACAGGTTAGAAATTAAAAAAGCACCCGCTAATGATCAAAATCTTAAAAAAAAAAAAAACACCTTTGCATCAAGCTCCAGCCTTTTATTAGCTTCTGCCATGACTCCCAAGAAATCCTTCACTTTTCCCAAAACTGCAATACCCCATGACTCAAACAAAGGTCATAATCCCATTCCCAAATTACATAATACCAGTTTTAAGATTCTTCATTCAGCATATAAATAACAGTATTACAAATTACTACTATCAAATTTTATAATTATGCTTTCTAACAGCTTAAAAGATACTGTCTTGGAGAGGATTTACCTTGACTTTTAGGTATTTGAGTGATGTCTGGTTTCTTGGCAGCATCAATGGGAAAGGTCGAATCTTTTCCCTTACAAACAAGAAGTGCAGATTCTGTTGCAAAGACACAAAATATATGAAATATAAATTTATGGACATAACAAGAGAAAGAAACTGTTACCTAATGGTGAAGAAGAGCAACTCTTGTGCTCAAACTGTAAAAGATCTTTGCTTGAACTTCCCATTTTTCTGTCTTCAAATAAACCTTCAAGTTTAGGAATAATAAATAATTGGCTTATCTGATTCTTGGTATGTAAGAAACTTGAAGGCAAGACAAGGTTTGGGTCAGGGGCCGGAGGTAGAAGACGCTGGTGAGAGGCTCCTTTGGCGGTGAAATATGGGAGGAAAATAGAGGAAATAGAATTATGAATTAAGCACCCGCTTCGTAGGGTTTTTAATTTCAAAACTATTTAGGATTTAAAGATTTAAGTTTATAAATTTAGAGAATATAATTAGAATTTAAGTTAAAAAAATACTTATTGTCAGAAGTGGGATTTGAACCCACGCCCTCTCACGAGGACCAGAACTTGAGTCTGGCGCCTTAGACCACTCGGCCATCCTGACATTTTTGAATAATAAACCGAAATATTATTATATAATAGTTATCATAAATTTTGTGGACTCCTTTGTAAGAACAAACATTTAGGGATGGGCATGGGTCGGATTTTCGGTCCACCCGCACCCGACCCAAAAAATCATACCCTTCACCCGTCACCCGACCCGACCTGGTTTTAGGGTGAATAAAACTGACCAGACTCGACCCAAAAAATCATACCCTCCACCCGTCACCCGACCCGACCCGACCCGGGTTTCGGAGAAAAAAATCCGACCCGAATTATTAAAAAAATTAAAATTTTAGGGACTAAACTGTAAAAAAAGAAAATTTACGGATCTAATTATAAACATATTTAATTTAATGGCCTAATTGTAAAAAAAAAATTAATTTTAGTGATATAATTGTATAAAATATATATAAAGAGGGATCATTATTGCAAATATTCCTAAAATATATATGAAAAAATTACACTATTAGTCCTGGGTCGGATTTTTTCACCCCGAACCCGACCTGAGACCATCCTTGAAAAAAACTTGACCCGAACCCGAATTTTTCACCATAAAATCCAACCCAATCGGACTAAATCGGATCAAAACCCGTCGAGTTCGAGTTTCGTACCCATCCCTACGAACATTGTTATTTGGATAAGGGTGAGCATTGTTAGAGTCAAACTGAATTGACTGAATAATTTTGAATTTATTGATTTCATAAATTTTATTTTAGTAATTTGAATGAAAATAAGTATATTTTTATATATTATTTTTGCCAACTAATTCCTATGAATCAAAGCTGGATAATAACCAAATTAGGCAGCCAAATAGTACAGGATAAGCTTTATCATAATCAGCAGGTTAATACATGGTAATAACATAATTTCACCAACGGCACACCATAAAACACAGGACATTTAATCTGGACAAAGTTGCCTCAGAACAATAAAATAAACTCTATGGTCGGAATCATATGAAGTAGGTGGAAATAGTTATCTACAAGATAGAAATTTTTTATTCGAATATAATAATCTATGTGTATCATCAATTTTTTCTTTAAAAACACTTGTTGGGTTCACGTGAAACATTTTAATACATGGTAAACTGATTTTTAAATCTTAGAAAAACCGTTAGAAGACAACGACTACTCGTTAATTTCAACGCGCTTTTTTCTTCCCTCGTTTTTTTATTGTTCTTACTAAGAACGTAAACCTAATTATTTCCGTGGTGCTTATTCAATAATAAAAAACACAAACTCACTTATGTTTATACATGATTATAAACCTGAGAGGAGTTAATATAATCATAATCCGAGAAATTAACCTCGATATTATTCTATAATCATAATCCAAGAAACTATGTAAAAACTTTTTTGTAACTTCAAACTAATACAAAATAAACCACTTTATTTCATTCCATTGATTCATAACACTACAATAGTCTGTGAAACAACTTAACAATCTTACACATATAACAAGAACAACCTAAGACCTACATAACCATAAATCTTACACTAACTGTGGCTGTGGCTACTGTTCTTCCTTATCCAACACAAATCCATAATTCGCCTAGAAAAGTTCATCTCCAAATCCCTGGTTTCCAAATCCAAGAAGATTAATAATATCATTTTCCTGAGTGTTTCCATTGTATTCTCCTCCAAATCCAGGAATCTGCAGAATATCATTTTCCTGAGGGTTAGCATTGTATCCTCCTCCAAATCCAGGAGCCTGGAGAATATCATTTCCCTGAGGGTTTGCATTGAATCCTTCCACAGCATTGATATCATATCCTTGAACAGGATTCATAGGGTATCCTCCTGCAGGAATAGGATTAACACTGTAATCCTGAGGGTTTGCATTGTAAGTGTATCCCTCCATAGGATTCACATTGTATCCTTCTGCAACATTAAAATTATATTGTCCAGGATTGAGGTTAGTGTATCCTTGTGCAGGATTGAAATTGTATCCGGCTGCAGGAGCCATGAATCCACCATCCATCATATTCGAATCGAACGCCATATTGTTGTTGTTGGTCATGAAACCAGGATTCATCCCTTGGCTAGAGGAACTCCCTATGAAAAACTGCTGGGAATTAGCATTCAGAATAGCCAGCTTCTCCATTTCAACATCGTTTTTCAACTTCTCTAGGGCGGATTTCAGTTGCTGGAGCTGGGAGAGGTCGAGTTCCTTGATCGGTGACCGGAACCAGTACTGCTGCTGGTTGGCTTTATTCATCTTGGTAAGCTCTTCACCAAGCTTCTTCTTAGCCTCTAATTCACTAGTCACCTGATACATATCACACATGAACAATATACATACATACATGCATACATACATATATATGATAAATGAAGAGATATAACCAAACCTGAGTAAGCTCCATGTTGAGCTGTCTAACTTTAGACTCGCAGTGAGCCTCGACAAGCTGCGACGTTAACGAGATTTCCTGTGTGTTACAGTTCAGGTAACGATCTATAACAGCATCCACATTTGGGTGGCCGAAGGAGTACACCTTTTTCCCCGGCGAGAAGACGATAAGGGCGAGTTCAACGCCGCAGAGGGTGCTGAGTTCACTGGCCTTTTTGAAAAGACCGCCACGGCGTTTGGAGAAGGTGACTTGGAGATTGCTTTCCTTAGTCATCTTCACCATCTCAACCTTTTGGCGGCCTAGGTTTTTCTTCACCATTTCTAAAAAAACAGCAAACAACAGAAAAACCACTGAGAGGAGACAGTGATTGGGATTTGGTACATTGATAAGATGGAAATGTTTTATGTTTATATAGAAATTAAGGATTAGGTTTTTCATAATCTGTTCTGTCCGAATTTATTAGGTTTAGGTCAGGTTAATCATACAAGGGAATGTCATAATATCAGTAACAGCCTGCCATTTTATATGGCATTTTGAATTTAGAATACCTTGTACTCACCAACATTTTTTTTTTTCAGTTTCTTACATTATCAAGTGAAAAATATTTTTGTCTGAAAAATAAATTGAAACTATATTATTATGAAAATTGTAAGATTTGAAAAATATAGATTATGTAAGATTATTTTAGAAATATAGTGAAGTGAGAATTGAGGGGAGGAAGAAAAAATCTTCGAATAAATTGAACAAATTTAATCTAGGGTTTATATGTTAAAGTTTATAGTTTTTTTAAAGGTTGTATTTTTTTATCGAAAAATTATCCGGTAGTTTGAATTTTATGGTTTTAGAAAACCGTTAAAATTAATTAATAGTTTTGAATTATAAGACGTATCTTTTCCTCTTTTTATTTTTTATTTCCTTTTCTTTCATATGTTCTTCAACGACTTTTAACAATTAACTAGTTTCTAAATTTTAAAAAACTGTTTGTAGCCAACGAGAATCATGAATGCTCGTTGACTTCAAACAATTTTTTAATGAATAATCGTTGTCTTTAAACAGTTCTTACGGCTTATAAATTAAATAATTGTTAATCAATATAAAATTTTTCGAAATAAGAGTTAAAGAGGGAAAATAAGAAAAAATGTTCGAATGAATTGAACGAATCCGATCTAAGTTTTTATATGTTAAACATTAATATTCGTATATTTTATAAAGGTTGTAATGTTAAATAAGGAGTACTACTTATGAATGTTCATCGGTTTTAAAAATTAGTTAACTGTTAAAAGTCGTTGAATAAATAAAATGAAATAAAAAGAAATATATCTTAGAATGAATAAAATAAAGTGAGAATTAAAGGGGGAAAAGCAGAAGAAAATAGTGTAATGGTTTTTTTAGATTTCTTTAAGGTTGTAATGTTTAGTACCGTAGCCTTTAATTTTTTTAGAAAAAATACTAATCAAAATTTTGAAATACAAAAAAATGTAAAGATGTATATGATTTCATGTACTCGTATAACAAGATGAAACATTTTACCCGACCTGGTTGAGAATTAATTCGATTCAATCCAATCGAGATTACTTTTTCAATAAAAATCGAGTTTGAGTTAGATTAAATCTACTTTTTATTAAGGGTGAAGTCGGATCGGGATCGAGTCAGTTTATAGTGAAAAATATCTGACCTGACCTGGCATAAATCAAGATTAATTGTATAATTTCTCTTGAAATTTTTAGGTATATTTATAATAATACCCCCTCTTTATATTTTTTATAATTAGACACTTAAAATTGAATTTTTATTCATAATTTAATCCTTAAATTATTATTTTTAGGATTAAATCCTATAAAATTATTTTTATAATTAGATCCCTGAATCTTTTTCTATAGGTTGGGTCGAAGAAGGTTTAAGTATTTATTTTTGGGTTGAGCCGGGTTAATTTTTAAATATATATATTCAGATATAATTCAGGTTTAAACTATTTAATTTCAAATCAGATTCGGGAGAACTAAAAATCTAACTCGACCCATATTTTAGCATCATGGATTTGAGAAGCAGAGATATTTTTCGTTCTTAATATTTTATAATCATCCGATTAATTAACCGTACATAAAATTATACATCGTTAATGCATCAAATGACACAAATATATTATGATTTAAGATCTACTTATAAAGTGCGGACCTATTTAATTTTACATTAATTTAAACTCGTTATATTAACTAAATTTTATTTTATTTTTTTATATTATTAATCTTAATCATCTATTTAACGAGTTATTATATAATCAGAACGTTACTAAATTATACAACCAGATATTATAGGATAAGGTTTATGATAATCACAAGATTAATGCATGGAAATGTCATTAACTGCACAATAACCAAGAAAAACATATCTGTCATTTAATTTGTCCGAATTTTAAATTCATACCTTTTACTCACCAAACATTTTGTTTCATGTTTTTTTCATGACAAAATACAAAACACTTTATCTAAAATGTACAAAAATTAGAAATTTGGGCTATTCTGTGCCCTAGATTAGTGGTTAAGCATAGGGCCCATAAATAAAATAAAAAAAAGTCCTAGGTTTGTTCTACATTGGCAGCTTTTCGGCTTATTTTTTCTAGTGTTTATATATTTTAAAGGCTTATTGGTGTAAGAAAATGTTAAATTAAAAAAAAAATCATAAAAATTTTTGCACCCAAATAAGTTATTAAACAAAAAAAATTAATTAATTAAAATTTTTAACCAATTTTTATAATTAAATCTTGATATTTTTTATTTGTTGGAGTTGTGTATTTTTTCATAATGTTTTTACTTAATATTTTTTTTAAAAAATATTTTATTTAAAAAATCTTTAAGAATTTCAAATTTTGTTAAAAAAACTTATAAAATTTATTTATTTTCTTAAAAAATTATAAATACAATATAATAAAAATATAGTATATCATTTATCGGTAATATATAAAGAAAAAAATATCAAACTTTAATAGTCAAAATTGATCAAAATATTTAATTGATTCAATTTTTTTATTCAAAAATTTAATTGAGTTAAAAAAATATTAAGCCTTAATTAATTTTTTAAAGAAGTTTATGGGCTTTTTACTTTACGCCTTTTAATTTAAATATTTTTAATAGAATAAATAAATAAAATATCACGTTACCACGTAGAGACTAGAGAGAATAATAGAAATCAATTGTCCCTAATCGTGTACTTCTATATCTCTTATTAAAAAATCTAAAAAAATAAATTTTAAATAATAACCTTAATTTTTTACATTCTAAACCTTAAATCCTACACCCTAAAAAATATACCATACCCCTAATTTCTTAAACCCTAATTAACTAAATCTTTAACTTTGAATCCTAAACCCTAAACTTACTGATATAAAATAAAGACATTAATAAGGATACAATTAATAGACAAACAATTTACGTTCGAAAGAAAAATATAAAAAAAAAATATAATATCAAATACATTACAGAAGAAAAAGAATCAAAATAATAAAAAAAAAAAAACTTGAATAAATGGTATAATCCTACCAACCTTTAATAGCTTGAAATTGATATGAAATAAGTCTTTTTATTTGACTCCAATCATTATAAAGTACTCAACAACCGACTCCCATCCTCATCATTGTCCGAAACAACCAAACTACAAACCGAAACCTAAGACAGGATTAAGCATCCAGCCATCCAGTCTTTGTTTATTCAACACAAAGCAGACACTTAACTAGACAACCCCACCTCCAAGTCCAAGAGTCAGGACAGTATCAGTCTCCTCAGGCTCAGGACCAACTCCATCAGGGTTAGAAGTCTCTCCTGCAGCATGTGTTGGAACAATCTTATCTGGAACACCAAATTCACCAGCCATCATGTTTGCAATGAACGACATAGTGTTGGTATTTGTCATGTTATCAGCAGTCAAACCTTCGGTTGACGAGCTCCCGACCAAAAACTGTCGGAGATTCGCTTTCAGAACCACCAGCTTCTCAGCATCCACCTTCTTTTTCAACTCCTCCAAGGCGGATTTCAATTGCAGGAGTTGAGACAGGTCAAGATCAACAATCGGGCACTTCCACCAGTATTTCAGTTGGTCGGCTGCCTTCAGTTTGTCAAGCTCTGCACCACGCTCCTTTTCAGCTTCGATTTGGTTACTCGCCTGATACAAACATACAAAATTCTTGTCAGAAAATTATATAAAAAATTTAAACATCAAAAGTATAAACTTTTAACCGTACAAAATTAGATTATGAATAGAAAATACCAACAAAATATTAAAATTTGCGAGAGATAAACCGTAAACGTAAACACCCTTCGATTTATCTCTGATTTTCTTACGATAAAATAAAATCAGACATAAAAAAAAGATAACCAAACCTGATTAATCTGCATGCAGAGGTCACGGATATTAGCATTACGGTGATCTTCAATCGGTGACGGAGTTTTCGGAGTATCCGACGTATCGGAACCTAAGTAACGGTCGACAATAGTATCGACACTCGGGTGACCAAAACAGAATACTTTTTTGGCCGGCGAGAAGACGACAAGGGCGAGTTCAACACCACAAAGGGTGTTCAGTTCACAGGCCTTCTTGAAAAGACCTGCTCGACGTTTAGAAAAAGTGACCTGAAGATGACTTTCATTTGTCATCTTTTTCATCTCAATCTTTTGGCGACCTAAAGTTTTCTTCATCATCTCTATATATTAATTTTTAGAATGGAAAAGATAATTCATAAGGCGGAAAACGTCGCGTATTTATATTACGAAATTTTTTTAACGGATATGAGTAGTTGAGTGTACAGATTGTAAGAAAGTAGAAACAAATACTACTTATAATCACACTAATATATTAAAAACATGTTTCGGTACTGGTTTACAAACACAAATTATTTTTTATTTTTCTTATTTTTATCTATATTTTAAAATTAAAAAAATAAATTTTAAACCCTAATTTTAATATTAGACATGGATAAGACACTAAAAAAATACCATTTTTATTTTTTTTTATCTATTTTGTTGCTTGAATTAAATTAAATTATTTGGTTGTTGTAAACGTATATGGAAGTGACAGTGGGGCTACTAAAAAAATATAATTTCATTGGTGCTTTACACGTTTTTACCCATATCCCATATGGTAATAAATTTAATATCCAGCTCAGAAAATTTAATATCATAATCCAATTAATTATAAATTACTATAATTGTCTTTGCATCTTAGTAAATATTAGGTTTTAATGCTATGTATTAAAAAGGCTTTAAAGTGTTATACTTATTTAAATGTTTTATTGAGAAAATAAGTTTTAATATTAAAATTATAGGTTTAGTATTCAAGATTAGGATTTAGAAAAGTTGGGATATGATATATTTTTAGGGTTTAAGATTTAAAATATAAAAATTAGGATTCAGATTAAAATTTAATTTTAAAAGATCTTTAAAGTGAGATATAGAAAGAGACATAATTAGGGGTATGAGATTTTTAAAGAACCTAAGCTCACGCGGATTTCGTGTATCATATTTGATCCTTAATTCATTTTGTACAAAATTAAAAGAATATATAAATAAATTTATCTGTATATTAAATCAATGACGAAATTAAATGGAGGTGGGAAGGATAATTATTCCCACCCATTAAGATTTTTTTTTAATTTTTTTCTTCATATTTAAATTTTATAAAAAACTAATTTATTTGTGAATTTGTCCTTCACTTTTAAATACTTATGATTTGTCCTCAACCCTAAATCTTGATTTTATCCATGTATCAAACCATAATTAAACTCTACGATAGAACCCAACAAATGGTCTCAATAAAAAAACGAGTAATATTCATCTTAAGAGACTTGAGTTCAAATTACTTACTAGAAATGGCTAATGGACTACCTATAGGGATGACAATGGATCAGATTTGGACCGGACTTTATAAAGTTCAAGTTCAATCTAATTAATAATCGGACTTTTAAAAAAATTCAAGTCCGAATCCATGTCTATTTACATAAATCCAAATTCAATCCAATAAAATATCTAAAATACAAATCCAATTATTTTTTAAAGTAACAACTCAAATAAATATCTTTAAATAAAAAAATATTTTTTTATCAAACAAATACTTTTAAATTTATAGCACAAACAAATCTCAACAAATATTACAATCCAATATAAAACAAATTAAAGTAACAACTCAAACTTTTTAAATATAAAAAAATTAAATATTTTTATTCGAGTTTATATATGGATCAAATTCATATCGGATACGGATCTGGATCGAATTCGGACGGATCATGGCAATATCCATATTCGATCCACCTCCTATTAGGACTCGAACATTATTTTTAGATTTAGATTCAGATTTTTTTTAATCGAATTTGAATCAATTTTCTTTTTTGAATCGAATTCAGATTATATTACCATCCCTAGCATATGGAGATAGGTAAATCAACAAGAAACAACTGAGGAATGTTCAGTGTTCACAACCTGTAAACCTTTCTCTTTCATGGATTCATGCATAAAGCATGGTAAAAAAGCAACAAAATACAAAAACAAATCCTAATCCATCTGGTTATGCTTTGTTTTGATCTAACAACAACATTTTTTTAAAGAAATTGAATTCGAGAGTACGATTACTGAAACATCTTGATAAGTTTATGATTAAAATCCTTCATCTCCTTCAAGTTTCAACCTTTTTTCCCCTTTTCTAAAAGATGTCCTAATAAGAACAAGGAAAGATGGACAAGATCAATACTTGGATCCAACCAGTTATACATTTGATTACCATTTTTCAACCCAATGCCATTGACAATATCTTGTTCAAGTAAGAGAGAGAAAATGACCAGAAAATGACTCTTTGTATGATTTCACAAGTGGCTGTATAGGATCCATAGGTAGCAAAGGGAAAGAGCCCACATAATCTTATTTTGTAAAGCAGAGGTGAGAGTTTGCTCTTCCAAATTGCTGTTGGGGCTTTGGGGTTATCAGCCCAAATCCTTGGCCTTATGCTCCCCCCAAAGAAAAGAAACGACTGAGGTCTCTGAACAAGCACATCCCACTTTCTTCTCCAGGCTCTTCTCTTTCGTTTCTCTGTGTTTTAACATATATTTTACTGCTACTATAAACAGGAAAATAGTGTGAAAAAAGGGGAGTGAAGGAGGGGAAGGAATGGAAGAAGAGGGAGTAGGGTTAGCATTAGCTAGAGCCACAGAGCTGAGATTGAAAATCAGTAGCTGCATCACAAAAGCCACCGCCGCCAAGCCTGTTTCTCCATATGAACAAACCCCACAAAACCAAGCTGATGAAAATGGTAGCTTGAATGGAGAGAAAGGCCATAATTCTCATCAAAGTCTCAGTGGAGCGGATGAAGAAGAAGAAGATGAAGAAACAACCGAGAGGCTTTTGGATATTCGAGATGCCCTTGAATCACTTGAATCCCAGCTCCTTGCCTTACAGGTTTGGTCCCCATTAATCTTAATTCCCCCTTCTCCTCCCCATTTTGTTAAATATTAGTTTTTTATGTCACAAACCCTAAGCCCCTGAAAAAAAACTGAATTTATTTCCTTGTTATACCCTGGTATTGACTTGTATGCATGTAAATATGTGGAACTAAAAGGAAATTCCCCATTGGATCCTAATTTCAAGTCCTAATCTTTATGCTATGAACCTTAAGAATAAGAACCCATCTTTGGGTTATTTCACAAGTAAGAAATGGTTAATTATGATTGTTTGAAATGCAAAGAAACATGGTAGTCTATGATCTTGGTTTTATAGATTTCCTGCCAAATGGTCCATTTTTTTGTAGTAATACATAAAGGAAAGAAGATGTCTGACCTTTCCCTTTTTGGTTTATTTAAATAACATTGTTATAGAAAACATAAACTTACTTTCCCTAATCATTTTAATTCTCAAATTGGCACTTTCCATTATCAGCATCATTGCTGTAGACATTCACTATTGGGTTTGGCACTGCAAAAGTTGTTATTATCATGTTTGAGCATTTCTTTAGTACTTTTAGAATTTTAGGGAAAAAAAAAACTTGAGAAGTCAATTTGAATGTGGAACAATATGGAAATCTGAGTGATGATTAAAGTTACTCTGATTTATGATTCATGGCTACACTGTACCTCACTTATTTGCAAGTGGAGCGCTAGGTCATTGTCGAATTAAAGATATGCAGGCTTAACCATTATAGACATTTTCTTTTTGCTGTTTTTCTGGAGTAGGAGAAAAATAACACATTTCTGTATGAAATTAGTAGTTACTTGAGGAAGAATGAATTCAAAGCAATGGTTGCTAGTATTTTCCTTTATTTGAAGTATATATTGGATCTATGCCAACTGAACCTGCTAATCCCTTGAAATAGAGAGATGTTTTGTGTCAATAACGTGTTTTTCGTACAAAAACTGGTTTAGAAGTTTAGCTTTCTTGACACAGAATCTGCAACATCAGCAAAGTTATGAAAAAGAAGTTGCCCTTGCTGAGATTGATTATAGCCGGAGAGTTGTCTTGGAGAAGCTCGAAGAATATCAAGGGAAGGACATGGAAGTGATTCTCGAGGCTTCTGCTTTCTTTAGTAAAACAGTGGAGAATAGCAGCGATCTCCTCCTTCCCCCATATCCAAGTCGACCCCCACGATCCTTGGTTTTGGATAACGGATGTTTGTCACACTTGCAGTCAACATACAAATCTTTTCCAAATGGTGGGGTTTCCACCGGCGACCCTACAAATGAAGCAAAGAACCTGAAACATGACAAGCAAGACGAGTCCAAAAACTCAAGGAAAGGATTTGGCCACCTCATAAGTTCAGCAGTGAAGACAGTGCTACCCATTGTTGGTGTAATGTACATATTAAGCCTGTCAAATTTTGTGCCGACCGTTGGGAAAGGTAACCCTGTCAAGATTTTTGGCATGAATCAACAACGGTCAAACAAAGAAAAGAATGCCAATGCCAATCCTCCATGTCCCCCTGGGAAAGTCCTGGTAATGGAAGATGGAGAAGCTCGATGCCTGGTGAAAGAGAGGATTGAAGTGCCATTCGAGTCCCTTGTTGCCAAACCAGATGTAAATTATGGCTGCGGCTAATTTGATATTACTACCAAATGTTGTGTACAACACTACTTTTATTGTTAATTAGTTGCAATGAAGTTTTACTTGAGTGGTTTTGCATAGTTCTGAGAAAAGATGAAATGGGGGAGAACATGAATGTTTACAGGAATTCAACCTGCAATTTTTTAGTATTCTAATTCAATTACAATGTTGCAAGTAAGTCAGGTTTCAAAGTTAGATAAATCTATGTACATATGCACCATTCATTTTCTATTATCCCTTTCCTTTAGTAACAGGAGCATCAGTCTCGGGTTCAAAACTTAGCCGGAGCATGCTTCCTAGAATCAACCCCTCTAGTTATTTATTTCACTTGCATGAGAAAATCTAGTGCAACATAATAACCTTTCTCTGATTTCAATGGCTAAACAAATTCTTAAACCCCATGTCCTCTATACAACTCCAAAACCTATCTTCCCTTTCTCTTTCTTTTCCTCCTCCGCCTTCCCCAATACCTCTTTTCCACCGTCCGATCAAACCGACCCCATCAGTACCGTCACTTCCATTCTCACCCACCATCGCTCCAAATCCCGGTGGTCCACCATCCTCACTCTCTTCCCCTCTGGTTTCACCCCTTCCCAGTTCTCCCAAATCACCCTCCAACTCAAGAACAATCCCCACCTTGCCCTTCGCTTCTTCCTTTTCACCAAACAAAAATCTCTCTGTGACCACAATCTCTCCTCCTATTCCACTGCAATTCATATCCTCTGTCGTGCACGACTCAAAACCCGTGCCCGGGAACTCATCCGTCTCGCGATTCGGACCCCAGGTATTGGAAACGAACCCACTCATTTGAAACTATTTGAATTGCTAGTTAAAACTTATAATGAGTGTGGTTCTGCCCCGTTTGTTTTCGATTTGTTGGTAAAATCTTGTTTGCAAATGAAAAGGCTTGATGGGTCTATTGACATTGTTAGAATGTTAATGTCTAAAGGGATTAGCCCCCAGGTTACTACTTGTAATGCTTTGATTTCCGAGTTTTCTAAATGTCATGGAGCAAATGAGGGATATGAGGTTTATAAAGAGGTTTTTGGAGTAGGTAATGCTGAGAATCAATGTAATAAGAAAAGGGTTTTAAAGGTCCGACCAAATGTTCATACTTTTAATGCTTTGATGCTCTGTTTTTATCGGGAAGGGTTGTCGGAGAAAGTGAGAGAAGTTTGGTGTGAAATGGAGAGCTTAGGGTGTGTTCCAAATAGTTATAGTTATAGTGTTTTAATGGCATCTTGTTGTGAAGAAGGGGAGGTGAGTGAAGCAGAGGAATTGTGGGCGGATATGAAAGTTAAGGGATTAGAGCCTGATATTGTGGCATACAATACTATGATTGACGGATTATGTAAAAGTGGAGAGATTACGAAAGCTGAAGAGTTGTTTAGAGAAATGGGATTGTCTGGAATAAAGGAAACTTGTGTTACTTACGAGAATCTTATTTATGGATATTGTAAAGTTGCAGATATCGATTCGGCTATGTTGATATACAGGGATATGTGTAGGAAAGATTTTAGACCTCAGAGTTTAACTGTGGAACTGTTGATTAGAGGGCTTTGTGATAAAGGTATGGTACTTAAAGCTTTCGAGATACTGAAGACAGTAAGAGAATTTGGTGTTTGTCCAACAGGGAGAAGTTATGAGCTTTTAATAAAAGGTTTGTGTGCAGAGGGAAAGATGGAGGAAGCATTAAAGCTTCAAGCAGAGATGGTAGGGAAAGGGTTTAAGCCGAATCTGGAGATATATGGTGCTTTTATCGATGGTTATTTGAGACAAGGAAATGAGGAAATGGTAGCAATGTTGAGAAAGGAGGTTTTAGAGAGTCAAAAAGAGGAGGGGAATTAGATGTCGATTATCTTACAAGTGGAAGCAGACCTGTTCGGGGACTAATGGTAAATTGTTGAGATTTGTATTATATTTGTGCTTTTGTTGCTAGATAGTAATTGCTAAGCTTTATTGAGATTCATTTTGGATGATGCAGGTCAGTTATTGGGAGGATGCATTAGAAATTTCGGCTTCACGTAACAGTGGATATCTTTTCCTTCATGAAAAATGATACGTATTCTACTGTGATGACAACCTTGTTATATGCAGAAATACAACAAACCGACGCAACTTGTTTATTAAATTCTTAGCAATGTGGCCATAAAGGTGGAGGCAGGTCTGATCTGCTATCGTAATTGAGGTAATAAAGCACTCAATGCAAGTATATTCCCATTTCCCAGCTTCATAATAGGTACATAGTTGTGCAAGTGTGAGGCTTGGGTTTGCTGTCTCTAGCAGTTCTCTGAAAAATGTAACTTTGATACCGAGCTTTGTTTATTACAGCAATAATATAGAAGTCCAAACTCTTGTTTTGTTTCTGAATTTTGGTAAGGTTAATTTGGAAGGGTGCACAGTCATATGTTCAGTGGTGCCTTTCCTGACATGGATTTGTTAACTGGTTGAATATAGAGCAGTTCGTTATGCTTGTCGAAGAGAAAAGGATGGAAACAAGTTTCTCTGCACAAGCATAAGGTACCATCACCATGTCGATTAACTGGAAACCGGATGAATGTACTAAGTTTTTCATTTCTCTTTCGCAGAAAAGATCTGTTTGAAAACTGGTTGAAGATGCTATCTTTTAACTACTGTATCTGCTCGTCTCCGCAGAACATCTAAGCTGTAAATGCCAGGCAAACCAGAGCTTCCCTTCCCCGTTTGTGACGGAAAAGGCAAGTGCTCAAAGGCTCAAGTTCTTCAGTTTTTCCATTACAGAAACACAATCCAACCCCATGAAAGGTTCAGTATGGAAATCTACTCTCAAGCATATGTTGCATTAATTCCTTATAATCTTCACCATGGTACCAAACATTTAGAATTTTAGATGCCAATGTACAAATTGATTCCATGTACAAAATTGGCTCCCCAAAGGTGCAATCTTTTGTATTCACTGGTACAACAATGACACAGATATGAGCTTGTAAAAATAAAAGAGAGATGCCTAAAATTTAATCTCCCAATAAACAAAAATCAACACTTCAAGGCTTCAACCGTTCATCAGAAATGGCTTGTGGTCCAAACCCACATGAGATTGTGAGATGTTGTCGGTAGAAAAATAGTACCAAAATCAACCCGGCCCGGCCTGGCCTGGCCAAAGGTATTCTAATTTATAAGAACCCTTGGGTTGAAACCAAACTTCATCATCTCTGTGCATTTAATGTCAACCTCTTGCGGCTTTCTCTTCCCTTTTTCTTCTTCTCCTCCTTCAATCCTCAAAAGCTTAAAAAACCGTGTCTCGTCCATTTCCTCATTAATTGACCCTCCCCACCTTTCATTAATGGCTCCCACCCCTTTTCTACTCTCCATCCAGCCGTCCACGTGTCCCCTCTGGGTTTTACCGGAAGAAAAATGGGTTATTTTTTCTTTTCTTTTTTGTTCATCTTCTGTTGAACCTCTCCGGTGAGAGCAATGCTTCTGGGTCGCCGCAACGGAGCCGGCTCGACGAGAATGCCGTCACGCTTGAAGCAGCTGATCTTAGAAACATCGGACTCGCCATCGACTTGCTTCTTCTTGACGAGCCGCCCCCGGAGAACCTGACGCTTGATTCCGACAGTGGGAAAAACCCTCTCCGACGGAAAAAGGGTGAAGCTTTCATCCCTCTGTAGTATCTAAACGAGAAAACCCTCGGTTTCATCATTAAAGATCCGAACGGAGATGCCCTTTTGCTCCAAAATCCGTTCCCTCCTCTTCTATACCTCCAAGGAGAAGCTGTGTTGGGCTCCGTTATCGTCATCCTCTCCGCCGCTAAACTCCTCTCGAAACCGAATGAATACGACCTTTTCAACACAAAATTAAACCTTTCCTCGCAATGATTGCTTCCGTTTGTTCTTCTCGGTGACGGCTCTTCGGTTATTTCCGTTACGGTGTTGTTCGGGAAAGATTGGAGAGGAGTTTCGGTCAGGGAATCCAGAGTGTGGTTGACGAAAACGGTATCGTCGAGGCTCGGACGGATTCTGGCCGCCATTAACGGAGTGAAAGGAGATTCCGACGCGAAAATTCCAGCTCTACACAGTGGGCAATTGGCATGTGATTTCAACCAAACGTCAATGCAATCCACGTGGAAGACATGCGAGCAAACAGGGAGTGTTCGGACATATTCGTTGTCTTCGAACTCCAACAAACAGACGGCGCAGTCTTTCGGGCTGTCGTTGGGTCTGGTTTTTAAAGTGTAGAGAGAAAGCGGCAATGTTTTGATGGCAGAGTCGTCGAGGCCGTATGGGGAAAGAGGGATCTCGAACGGATCAAAAGGCGGAAGAGAGTCCAGGTCAGTCGTCGTGGATGGTAAGTATCGTCGCCGATGCCGACGGCTGCGGAAGAAATTGAGTAAACGGAGAATTAGAGGGATCACCCGTTTCGATATCAGACGCGAATACGTAACGATCAAAAATGATGCGGCGACCACCACCACCATGGCAATCAACGGTGGACTGAAGTCAATTGGAAGCTTCGAAGAGGAAGTTGACGAGGTAGATGACGATGAAGGCGACAGAGTTGGAGATGGAGCCCAGGCGGTGAACGCCATAATCGGCGGCGAGTAGATCGGCGGTGTTGGGTTGACTGTTTTGTCTGGTCTCACAACCCAACGGTTTGTCGTGTGTAGACAGACCAATAGATGAATTTAAGGCTATCAAAATTATTTTTATTCTCTACGGATGAATTCATCTTGCAACCTGAACACCCATGTTTTCTCTACTCGACACGTAATCATCTCTTCCAAACACGGTCAACGGATAATAACCTCTTCGTTTCTTCTTATGACGTGGTTTATGATGATTGGTTAATCCGAGATTTGGTTTGGGATTTGTAACGTAAAGTCTATGTCTGCATGAATCAGAAGAAACTAATGATGGGGGAAATGGAAAAGAAGATTTGATGTGGTGACCCACAGGGTAAGGATCCCTTTCACATTAGATTAATAAATAATTTTAAAAAATAATATATTTTTAATAAATACTAAAATATTTTTTAATATATTAATATAATTATATAATATTATATATTTAATTATTTGATAATATTCATACACCAAATATATGTAGGTGTTCGAATTTATATCTTTTACTCATTTGATTTAAATACCAATAAATTTCTTCTCCTTAAATTAATTATCAATTTATAAAAGCAAATGTTATTTTCAGCCTTTATTTATAATTGAATAATCCTGTGTGGAAATTGTATTAATTTGAAAGATGTTCCTTTGGATCATGGAATAGATTTTTTATTGATTGTGCTTTAATGACAAGATTTAGTCGGTCAATGTACCTTAATTATGTCGATGACCAAAACGACAAATTTAAAATTCTTAAAAGTTGACGTTTTTATTTAGATTATATAAGGATAATAATTTAATTAAAAATTGGTGAATTTTGACTCAATCCGATAATGATGAGTTTTTTTATTAAAAAACTAAATTTGGGTTTGGGTTTGGGTTAGGTTATTAAAAAAAATAAGTCAGGTCGGATTAAGGTTAGTGTGAAAATTTCTCAGATTAGATATATTTATATATTTTTATTATGTTTTTATATATAATATTTAATATTTTTATTATTTAAATATCATAGATCATGTTATAATTTTTATTATATCGGATCAGATCGAGTCAGAAAAAAAATATATTAAGATCGGATCAAATAAAGATGAAATGGAATGCTTTAGTTTTCATGTTAGAGTCAGAATGATAAAAAAACCCGCCCTACCCTGCCCTGCTGCCATTCCTATATTGATGCTATCATGCCTTCCAGCATGTTGTTCTTAAAAAGTAAATGCAAGCTCCATTAATTAGGTGCTTTGACATTATCAGCTTTGAAAATGTTTCTAGCACACAGAAGAAGGAAGCCGAAGAGCTCGGCTTCATTTCAATCGAGACATAATTTGAGTTAACCAGTGAAGCATCATTTTGATCGAGTAACGTGTTTCAAATTTGTCGCGCCCTTAAATTATGTCTCGATCGAAATGATGCTTCTCTGGTTAACTCAAATTTACATTAAAAAAAAAGTTAACATGTTTTCATAGGGTTCTATGGATTGTGAATTTCCACCAAGACAGAAGACTGATATATGCACAATAATGTGTACAAGTGGAACAACAGGAGAACCAAAAGGAGTCATTCTCACAAACAGGGCTATCATGACAGAAGTTTTGTCTATAGATCAACTTATAGAAATTACAGACAAACCGGTGAGAAAGCGAACATAAACCCGTCTAATTGTACAACATCGAATGAAATGGTCGATCTGTAGGATCGAAGTGTTTCGAATTAGTCCTTGTAATAATGTTGTCAATGGCTTTCTGTTATTTCCAGTTTGATGACAATACTTGCATTACAATGTTCAGAAGAGGATACATATATCTCCGTCCTCTCGCCGGCTACGATCGGATTCTGGCAAGGGGTAAGATTTAAGATTGCCATAATCTATACAATTTTCCATACTCTTTTACTGTCTTTAGTATTAAGGCATCTAGTTAAACTCTCATGCTTTACTTGCAGGATGTCTGTTATTTAATGGACAATGTCCAGGAACTAAAGCCAACGGCATTTTGCGCGGTTCCAAGAGTTTATGATCGTATATACACCGGTATATAGAGACAAATCATCTTTATGAATGTACTCTCATGTTGTTGATACCAGTTGTCAGTTCTAAAGCAGTATCCATGAAACTTGTTGTTGAAGGTATTGTTAACAAAATTGCATCCGGCGGTCTACTTCGGAATAAGTTGTTCCAGTATGCCATTAACTAGTAAGTAAGACGAGCATTGGGAGGCGAAGTTCGTATAATGCTATCAGGTGCAGCGCTTTTGCCGAGGCATGTGGAGGAGTTTCTGAGAGTCTCTTGCTGCTCTAATTTATCACAAGGATATGTTAATAACTAAAATAAGTGTTGATGAATAATTTTCTGCTCAAATTTATCAAAATTTCTCTGTTTTTTATAATGTAACAGGTTTGACTGAGAGCTGTGGTGGATGTTATACTTCCTTTGCAAATGTAATGTCTATGATTGGAAATGTTGGGGTTCCAATGACAACCATCGAGGCAAGGCTCGAATCAGCTCCGGAGATGGGATATGATGCACTTTCCGATGTGCTATGCGGTGAAATATGCTTGAGGGGAAACACCCTTTTCTCGGGTTACTGCAAGAGGCAAGACCTAACCGATGAAGTTGTTATTTATGGCTGGTTTCATACAGGTATTAAAGAAATATGCACTTCCTGATCTTATTAACCATGACCCCTACTGATATAGATTTGTTGATATTGTTGCAGGTGATATCGGCGAACTGCAACTCGATGGAACGATGAAAATCATCAACAGGAAAAAGAACATATCAAGCTTTCTCAAGGTGAATATGTTGCAGTCGAGAACGTTGAGAACATGTACTCGCGTTGCCCTCTTATAGCATCGGTACATCGGTGTACACATAATTGTTTAACCAGTCACATACTCCAATAAGGTCCCTAGAAACAAGTTCATTGAAACTTTCCAATGTGCAGATTTGGGTTTACAGGAACAGTTTCAAGTCATTCCTGCTGGCTGTGGTAGTCCCTGAGAAGAAGGCATTAGGAGATTGGGCAATGGAACATAATGAACCTACTGATTTCAAGTCATTATGCGAAAATCCGACCGCGAGGAAGTACATTTTGAACGAGCTAAACAGCACTGTCCAGAAACATCAAGTATGCAGATAAAACACCTCAACATTTTCATCTTCCATGTTCTGCAATTCATAGAAATTATTTATGTTTTTTCACCAACTGATGCAAAAATCTATACTTCCAACAGCTTAGAGGCTTTGAACTGATAAAAGTAGTGCATTTGGAATCAAATCCGTTTGACATGGAGAGGGATATGGTAACCCCAACTTTCAAGCTTAAGAGGCACCAACTTCTCAAATACTACAAGGTTTGCTTTTGTCTAGGGACGAACTAAGATTTTATGTCGCGCCGTAAACTATTAGTGAGTTATATTAGAAATAGAAATTCAGGGTGCGAACTCAAATCATGATAGAAAATACAAATAAAATATAAAACCTATATGAGTTTGAATTTTCAGAGAATATAATTGTCTTCTCCAACACCCCTAGAAGGCTAGAACCATCCTTGCTTTTATCTCTGCAAATCAGATCAAAACAAAGTTGATGGTAATGAGTGAAAGTTATTTAAATGTTTAATTTAAATTTTAGAAGAGAATTTAATTAAAAATATTAAAAAATCTAACATATAATCATATTTTAAAATTTTTAAAGGGTTAAATTAAAATTTTTAAAGGACTAAAGAAATGATTTATCGAAACCCACTTGAAGTTTTGATCCTCTCTTAAACAGTCAACCCCCCAGTCCCCTGTTTCTGAGCAGCTTCTCTTCTTCTCCGCCGCGTTGACGTGGAAAACAACAATGAATAAATGTAAGAGAAATATGTCTATCCAACCCAGTCACATCTCCAGTCCCCATCGTTTACCTCCAGCACAAGACTCAGCCATTTTCACAGTTCTTTATTGTTTCCTTTGCACGCTCGTTTTCCTGGAAACTTCACACTTTACTGCTCTTTCAGCAATGGTTTAGGTGATGAAAAAGAAAAAAAGGAACTTGGGTTTTGTTTGGGATTGTTTCGGAATGAGTAATGGCTGGGATTCTGAGAAAAATTCTTCCTGTGGGGAAATCATCTTCTGCTAAAGATGATTATGATGATGATAGTATTAGTAACGTTGAATACTCTTTTGCTATTGAGTACCATGGTCCTCCGGTCACTTTTGATATACCAAAAGCTGTTCCGGTGGACGTCGACCGACTCCCTACGGCTGCTCCGGTTTCATCTTCCTATGTCTTGACTGATATTTCATTGCCTGTTATCCAACCACTTGTGAAGGTCAAACCAGTGATCAAACACAAGAAAACTGGTTCTGAACCTAACTCAGCTCCGATACTGTCTGGTTCTGAGACAACTGAATCAGTGTTGAGCTCACCTTCCGTTTCATCATCTGAGGTGTTTCCTGAAAAAGGGGAGAATCATCATACTAATGAGCCTACTCGCCATGTCAAAAGACCATCTGTTGTAACTTTCCTTGATCCGGAATCATGCGATGTGGTTCAAGAAGAGTCGAATTCGAACAGTTTCGAAACAGAAAACGACCATAATGCTGCACAATCGATTACGAGGAAGGGGAAAAAAGGGTCATGTTATAGGTGCTTAAAGGGGAACATGTTTACAGAGAAGGAAATTTGCATTGTTTGTGATGCTAAGTTTTGTTGTAAGTGTGTATTGAGAGCAATGGGGTCCATGCCGGAAGGAAGAAAATGTGTTACTTGCATAGGTAAGAAGATCAACGAGTCGAGGCGAGCAAGTCTCGGAGAAAGTTCTAGGATGCTCAAGAGGTTGCTCAATGAGTTGGAAGTTCGACAGGCAATGAGCTCTGAGAAGACTTGCAAGGCAAACCAACTACCACCTGAGCTAGTTTTTGTCAATGGAGAGCCTCTGAATCAAGATGAGTTACATGTTTTGCAGACCTGCCGAAACCCGCCGAAGAAAATAAAACCGGGGTACTATTGGTATGACAAAGTATCCGGATTTTGGGGAAAGGTAATAACTAAACTTTTCCTTTTTCTTTCCTTACAAGTAATCTAAGTTTGATTCTCTTCCATTAAAATTGAACTTACTGCTCTGTCAAATAATCAGGAAGGACAAGGACCTTGCCAGATTATTACTGCGCAGCTCAATGTTGGAGGACAAATCAAGGCTCATGCTAGCAATGGAAATGCGAAAGTAATCGTAAATAACAGAGAGATTACAAGAAATGAGCTGTGGATGCTGCAGGTTATTTTTGTTGTTCATGATTGAGTTCTTTTAAATTATGTTTTTTCAGACATGTAAGTTCAGTGTCAATCTGTTAAATATATATTTTCAGGTCGCCGGAGTTAATTGCGAAGGAAAACCTAGTTTTTGGCTAAGTGCGGATGGATCGTACCAGGAAGAGGGTCAGAATAATGAAAAGGGACCTATATGGAAGAAAGTATGTTTGCTAGGGATGTGCATATTGCATAAGCATAATTATTTTTTGTTATGCCATGTACTTGGTAATAACATGGATGCTGTACATGTACCTTATTTTCAGACACGAGTTAAGCTTTTTTGCGCTCTCTTGTCTTTGCCGATTCCTCCTAATGTGGTGAACCCTGCTGGAGAAGGTGCTAGCCACAGAGCCATGGAACAGCAAGTGCTTCATAAACTTCTTCTAGTTGGCTATCAAAAGTCAGGCACAAGTACAATATATAAGCAGGTAATAAATTTATGACACTGGAAATGAAGAGTAGGCTAAGTGAAACATTGAAATTGGTTACCTGCTTATTGCAGGCCAAGATTCTGTATAATGTTTCTTTCTCGGAAGATGAACGTCGAGATATCAAAACAATGATTCAAAGCAATTTTTATGGCTATCTTGCTATATTGCTCCAAGGGCGAGAACGGTTTGAAGAAATCTTATCAGAGAAAAGACAAGAGTCAAAATGCTTATGGATCTGGTTCTCTAGGTACAGGACAATATGATATATTAGGCTTCTGAATATGTTTGTCTAGAAGAAACATGGATTTGGATAGAAAAATTGACTCCATTTTTAAATAGAGTATGACCTGCATTTGTTGACAACAGGCAGTGCAAGTCAGGTTGATGGTAAATCCGAATATCGCCTTTCCCCCAGACTGGAAGCCTTCTCGGAGTGGCTTATCCAAGTGATGGTGTCTGGTAATTTGGAAGTCATCTTCCCGGCTGCTACTCGTGAATATGCACCATATGTTCGGGAGCTGTGGAATGATGCAGCCTTTCGGGCCACATATAACCGGAGACATGAACTCGAAATGCTTCCCAGAGCTGCTAATTATTTCCTAGAAAAGGTAAGCCTGCCCTATGATTTCCTTGATAATAAAACTAAAAGCGGGCAGCCGGATTCTTACCAATTCTAATGGTTTAAACTCATCTTCTTCTCAGGTTGTTGAGATTTCAAAGACAGATTACGAGCCCTCGAATATGGATATCCTGTATGCCGAGGGAATGACATCATCCAATAGACTATCTTCCATGGAATTCTCATTTCCCACATCAGATAGAGAAAGTTTTGTTGATGGTTATCAACATGATCCATCAGCAAGGTTAGTTATACACTTATACTCCATTCTATGTCTTCTAATCGCTTTGAAACTAAATAAAGCTCAACTTGTTCTGAATCTGCAGGTTCCAACTTATTAGATTGCATCCCAGTAGCCTTGGGGTGAACTGCAAGTGGTTGGGGATGTTCGAAGATTTCAATATCGTCCTATTTTGTGTCTCCTTAGCCGACTACGACGAGTTTTCATTAGACAGTACGGGAGTTCCGGTAAACAAAATGGTGGCAAGCAAGCAACTGTTTGAAACTATAGTCACCCATCCGGCCTTCGAGCGAAAGGACTTCCATCTTATACTCAACAAAGTCGACCTGCTTGAAGAAAAAATCGAGCAGGTTCCTCTGACTCGATGCGAATGGTTCCATGACTTCAACCCAGTTATCAGCAACAATCAACATACCAACAGCAGCAATGATAGAAACAAACATGCTACACTAGCACAGCGTGCCTTCCACTACATTGCCATAAAGTTCAAGAGGCTATTCGATTCTCTTACGGATCGTAAACTGTATGTTTCGATGGTTACCGGCTTCGAGCCCGATTCAGTCAATGAAGCTTTCAGATACACCAGAGACATTCTTAAGTGGGAATACAAGAGCAATAGCTTCATCAACAACGAGATGTCGTCGACTGACATCGAAGCAAGCTCAACTATATGACCTCCTTTTTAGTTTCTTTAAAACAATTACAGATATAAAAATACCAGATTCTTAGGCCTGAAACAAAACCTTTTCTGCAAGCTCAATTCTTTTGGATTTACATATATAAACATTCAGAACAAAGCTGACATAAACTAACAATGAACAACATCAACAACAAAACAACTCCAATTTACACAAACATAAAGCTGAAGCCTTGATTTTTACATATAATCTTGAAGACAAGTTATACAACAATGAAACTTGTTTAACATAATTTTTTTCTCTGCAATCACCAAGGGACAAACCGATCTATAAGCATACAGACAGTAGCTTCCGACATTGTAACCTCGTTGGTGTCATCTTTTGAAGCTTCCTTGTCTTCAACTCGAACTTCCTTGGCAAACTGCTGCTCTTTTTTAGCCCTTACCGACATGAAAGGCTTTGTTGCCTGAACCTTCTGCTTAAGCTTTGCTGCTACCTCCTCCATCCACTCACCAACAACTGCAGACATTTTCCCCCCTACTAAAGCTTGAATGAAAAGAGAAACCCTTTGTTGTTTATGTGCTTTTGATTCTGGGGGGGGGAAGCAAAAGGGTTAATATAGAGGAAACTGGGAAATCTGAAGCTGTGGTTTTTGCAAAAAAAACAGCTGTAGTTTTCTTGGTGCCGTGTCTGGGTTTTTGACCCATTGGAAATGGAAAATCCACGTGGAAATGAGACAAAAAACACGTGTGATCCGCCCATAGATACGGTTAAACTGAAAGAAAAGGATATTCTCCAAGCCTCTAGGGTGTGATCCTATGAATATCTCATCTCATGTGGGAAAATTTCCCCTGTATAATGTTCATAACATTCTTAATATATTAATATAAAATGATTGTCAACGGCTATGATGTATTTAAATATATTTGAATTCCTATTGATCGTCGGAATTTGAATTCTAATATTTACCTTAAAATGTTAATAAAAAAAGAGAGAAGTCTGTTAAGATCAATTGGCAAGGAGATAGGCAACAAAAGAGTTTATCTTTGGCCATGTAACTGGTCAGTGGAGGTTCTACGTGTACAGATCAGTTGGCTACAAGTGGACATTTCTGGTGGACAAAATGGTACAGCAACGGAAGATATTTGAAAGGGTTGAGATATTTTTCGATTAATCGGTCGATGCATCATATATCGGTGGTTAAACCGAAAAAAAAAATAAGGGCTGTAAATGCCTGTTAAGAATGTAGTAACAGTTATAGCTTAGCTGTGAATTTCCAGTTCTTTATTCACTGTCCATACCAAACATTGGCTTCCACCGGAGTTCCCATCTAAATGATGTGGCTTCCACCGGAGTTCCCAGCTAGCTGTAATATCTGCACTATGTATGTGGCTTCCACCGGAGTTCCCATCTAAATGATGTCCGATGTTGCCGTTGCCATTGCCGTTGCCGGGTCCTAATGAAACCAAAATGCAACTCCAGCTCAAAACCTAAATATGGCTATCCACACCACATTTGATGCTATAGCACCTCCTGTTGAGATGCCTTGAGAAACAGGGCTGAAGGCTTGTAGCAGGTGCTGTGACTTCTTTGAGTTAAAGCTTCCTGATTGAATCCCAGTCAGACAACATGATAAGTAATTGAAGTACCTCTAATAACTTCAAAGTTCAGATCCATGGCGTCCAACCTTCATACATGCTACAAAGATTATCAACACTAGGAGCTTGCTTTAGTAGATAATCCACCTGCTCCGCAAAGCTAAGTTCCCTGTTAATACAGATTTCACTTGGTACCTATTTCCAGTCTCAAAAGAAAGTAGATACCTCCGATCTGGAATGTCTCGTCCATCTCTCATTGCAAGAACAGTACTTTGTAAGTCACCTGAAAAGAAGTGATTAAAGTGGTAAAAACGATAAATGCATATGCAGAAGAAACATAGTTAGACAATCTTAGCTTCGAGAGTTTCTATTACATTCTATCTTATTGTATCATATTCTATTCTACGATATTTGAGAACTACCGTCAATACCTCGATGTAGGTGTCCGGGATAATCTTTTGTTCTATAATCCCGAGACTATTTATAACCAGCCAATTAAAAATTTTCAGATGTACTAATACTAACAAATGCCTCAAAGATGTTACTGATTCTCCCGTGAAATCACAATTATAGCGAGCAAACACATTAATTTAACGACGAGGAGCTTATTTCTTCACTAGAAGCAACTTCTATTTTATTTTGAGCAAACTTTCATTCTTGTTCGATACCTATTATGAGTAAAGATTAAAGCGATCAAGATACTTTGGAAGTTGATACGGCCTTATATTTTAATAAAAGATCAGACTAAAACCACATCGGTCCGAAAAAATAAATATATTATTTTTTAATAAATTAATTCGATCTAAACTTAATTTTTTATTAAATTAAATTAAATTAAAACTCATCGAATTTGAATCAAATTACCATCGTAGGGTCAGATACAGACTAAGAGGCCGCTGTATAAAGAAACCCTAAATCCCAAATTATCAAAAAAAAATCAAAGAAGTTATTGTCTTCCCAAACTCAGCGCAACTTCGCCAAATAAAAAAAAAACACCTGCAACTTTGATCAGTCCGAACGATGTCGTACGACGACGTGGAAATAGAGGACATGCAGTGGAACGAGGAGTTGCAGGCGTACACTTATCCATGCCCCTGCGGCGATCTATTCCAGATCACGAAGGAAGACCTAAAGCTCGGCGAGGAAATCGTCCGTTGCCCAAGCTGTTCTCTCTACATCACGGTCATCTACAACGCCGAGGACTTCGCCGGCAACAAATCTAAGAACAACCTCGACCCTCAAAATCGGCAAACCGTCGCCGTTGCTTGAGGCTTTAAAGGTCATTATTATCTGTTTTCTTTTATAATGGATTGATTCCTTAACGTGATTTGAATCAGCTTTGATGAGGAAAATAATTTCTATTTTCGTATGTTGTCGTGAGGTTTCTCTGTATCACTGGTTATACTAGATTGAACATTGTAGAACAATTTTGATATGTTAAATGCAATACGAGATGGATGCATATTTTTAAATTTGTTGTTGAAATTTTATGTTAGAAAGCTTTGTTTTCTCGTAGTATTACTGAATATACAATTTTCCCATCTTTCAAGAAACTGTGTTGTTGGCTAAATCACTGCAAATTCATAATTGGACTCCCAAAAAACCATGAGGGTTTCAAATTTCAATCAGATCTATAGCAGTTGTTCATTTATTGAAACAGAAACTCACCCAAAAACCCTTAGCACCTAAAGTTTCTAAAGAGAATCAGATCATGATGCCGGAAAAATCCGTGCAACATTTGTCGGATTGGGAAATTTGATAATTACTGTAGAAAGTTGCAAGTGTTGTTGATTAGGAGGCAAAGGAAAGGTGTATTTGCATGTCTGTATGGTTGTTTATCCTAAAGCATGCAATTGTATGATGTGTTGTTGTGCTAGAATATTGGAAAAACCTCTACATGAAGAAGAGAGGTCAGTTCCCAAATTTGAAGTTCCTTTACCTGCCTTAGTTCATGGTCACTCTGCTTTCTTTGTGCTGTAATTGATTTTAGCCATGGAACTAGTGGCCTTTCAAATGCTGAGAATGATGGTAGCGGGAAAGTTCGGATTTGTGAAATTTCCCTGCATTACAATCTATGCATGTTCGAACTGGAAGCACCTATTATCAAGGTACCAAGATTTCAGTCCTCACTCCCTCAATCATGTACTCTAGGCAAGCACATTTATTGATAACTTGTATTAGGTATATGGCTTCTTATGCAATTTGACTGGCGTCCACTCTTTCCATTCCATTAATTAACATTCTAGTCCTAGATTAAACATGAAGCATCCAATAGATAGATGCATCTTTGGACTAGTTTTACTGTGTTTGGCTGCATTTTGAAGCTAAAAATCAGATAGCTGTAAATCTTATTAAGAAGGAATTTTCTTCACTTTTGAACAACTTGAACTTCGAAAACTTTATTGTTAATCCTAGTGCCAGCAGATAGTTTAACATATGCTGAGAATCCTATGTTAAAAATTACTATCTGCTTAGGTTCTGTTTTCAGTTTACCAACTTTTTAGTATTTTGTTAAGGCGGTAAACAAACCGTTTATTTATTAAACGAACAAACATGAATAAGATTTTTTGTTCATTTAATTAAATGAACAGACACGAACAAATGGCTCGTTCGTTCATTTATGTTCGTGAACATTTGGTAATCCTCGTTTATGTTCATTTATGTTTGTTTAAAATTTATTCACATGTGTCTAAGGGTGAACATTAGATCGAGTTGTGAAAAATTTCTTGTTATTCAAGTTGACAATTCTTATTTTATGACTCATTAAAAAAACTTCTTTATCACATAGGGGTGTTCATTGTTCAATTAAACTAAACTAACCGACCGAAACAAAACAAAATTAGTTAATTTGTTAGATAATTTAGTTTAATTCCGAAATATATATAACTATTTTTGTTTTTGTAATTATATTTTAGAAAATAAAACTTAATCATTTAATTGAATGGATTAATTTTATTAAAATTTACATATCCATATATTCATATAGAGGTAATTGAGATGTTTTTATACAATTATTATTTGATATGTTCTGATGGTTTTTAATACCCTGATTTTAATCATTAACACTTAAAAATAATAAAATAAATAAATGTTTTGAGTGTTATGTGAAAATAAGTCACTATCTTAGAAAATGTGGTTCGAATAGTTTATCTTTAACATATATATTATCAAAGATTAAAAAAATAAATATTAATATTTAAAAATGTAAAATTATCTATTAAACTATTATAATCTATCTCTTGAAAATTATTTAAAAATAAATAAATACTTGTGTGCATAACAAGTTAATTTTTAAAAACAAAATAGTCCAAATTATTTTTAATACCATATTCATGCCGTAGACATTACGGTATTGATTACTAAGTCAAACATATGAAGAGATATTTTACTAAAAATCTAAGGCTTGTATTCCAAGCAACCATTTTCTTATGCAGAAATTTATTATTATTATTATTATTATTATTATTATTATTATTATTATAAAGTTACTAAAAAAATACAAAGAAAACATAATTATTTGGAAACTTGACAAATATTATTATGTTTTGGGACAAAACAGAAAGTTCAAAATACATTTTTGGTACAAGAAGAAGAAACATAAATCTATGAATTGCCGGTTATCATGCTTATTCATCTATAAAATATTTCATGCATAGAGCTTGGGAGAGAGCCTTGGGGTAACGGTAATCACCAATGGCTCAGCTTTAGGGAGTGTCAATGCAGGTGCTTCGGTCATGTCGACCGGTGTATCCGAGACCGTTCCCAAGTCGAACCCGTGAAGCAATCGAGCCATTGTCAAATGTAAGATTTGAATCGCAAATGTCACACCGGGACACATCCTTCTACCAGAACCAAATGGTAAGAACTCGAAATTTTGACCTCGGATGTCGAAATCAGCATGTTCGTTAAGGAATCGTTCGGGCCTAAATTCCGAAGGGTTTTGCCAGATATTAGGGTCTCTCATTAACTTCCAAAGGTTAACGAGAAGTCGTGTGCCTTTCGGGATATGAAAACCGGCCACCGTGCAGTCTTCCATAGCTTCTCGTGGTGCCGAGAGAGGAGCGGCCGGGTATAACCTTAACGCTTCCTTGATGATGGCATCCAAGTATGGTAAATTCTTTATATCGGATTCCTCGACTTGCCGATCTTTTCCGACTTGAGCTTCGATTTCTTCCTGAGCCTTCTTGATGGCATGACGGTTGTTCATAAGCAAGGATAATGCCCATGTAAGTGTTAGCACGGTGGTGTCATTGCCTCCTAAGAGAAGACTCTGCGTTTAAAATTATTCGATTCAAATTAATTAATCAAATAATTCGAATATCAATAATTACGAGTGTGATAGTATTAATATATGTATACATACCTGACAAGTGGCCTTAATAGTAATATCTGCCTGTTCTTTCGAAGTCTTGCCGTCGTCCAACACATCCAACATAACGTCGATGAAATCCTTTTCGCCTTTGATGGTTCCAGCGGCCCTCCGTTGACGGTGCTCATTAACCCAGCTTCCGAGTACATAATCCAACTCCTTCGCAGTTCTCTTGAACTTGCCTACAGTTCCTGTCAAAACATCGATCCAGCCGAGAAAAGGGACGGCGTCCGACACCGTGAGCAACCCAGCGAGGTAAAAGAATTCATTCAACGCCTTCTGGCACCGTTTGGATTCCTCATCGTTTCTCCCGTCGGGGCCTCCGTATCCTTTTCCGGTCACCATCTTCACTATAACGTTCATCGTTAAATCCGAAAGCTTGTCCTTCATTTGAACAACAGCGACGCCTTTGTTCGCCACTGATTCCTCGTACAACTGTTTGATGAAAACATTGATCTCCGCTTCCCGAACATGCTTGAGCAGCTCGAGACGGCGGTTGGAGAGAAGCTCGACGGTGGCGATTTTCCTCGTATGGCGCCAGTAGGGGCCATAAGGAGCCGAACCCATCAAGGAGTGGTCGTAGCCCATGATCTTCGCCGTTAAGGTCCTCGGCCGTGTCGGGAAAACCTTATCATTAGTAGTGAAACATTCTTTTATAACGTCCCAGCTGCTCACAACCAGTGTCGGATGGATCCCCATGCGGATCAAGAAAGCGGGTCCATACTCGTCGGCCAAAGACCCAAGTTTTCTGTGTATGAGAAGGCCTCCTCCAAATAGGTGAAGGTGGCCGAGTAAAGGCCGACCTCCCGCCGGCTCCGGCGGTGGCTTTTTATTGTCTTTCTGGTTGCTTCTGGATCTGCTAATCGCACCAAAGATGACGAGGGCGACGATTAGAGGTATAAGAACTGTAAAAACCATGTTTTGTTGCAACAGAGTGGAGAAATCCATGGTGATCGATCGATTGTGAATTTTTTATGAACTCAGTTGCGAGGATCGAAGAGCTTTTGCTCTGAATTTATAGCAGAAATATGAACAAAATAGTGGACAAAGAGGAAGATATTAAGTCTCGTCTGAAAAATAAAATTTTAAATTGCGAATAAATTATTATATAATCTCGATTTATTATATTATTTATGATCTTATTTAATAAAATTATCTATTTAATTATATTTAAAATATAAATTCTGTTTTAAATTAAAAATTTATTAAAAATTAAATATTAATACTTATAAAATATATTTTGATACTTGCAAAAATAACTTTAAGAACATTAAAAGTATTATCAAAATTTTAAAATTTATAAATAAATTTTAAAATTTATCGTCTTTTAATCATATTTTAAATATATCCGCTTCATATTATATCCCGTAGGATACGTATCTCTACTACCAAAACGTCAGCTTGATTTTCTTTAAATAAAATATCAAGTTAAAGTAAAAACTTTATGAGTAAAAGCTTTGACATACATAATAAAATATTGTTTTAGTTTTGATTAATATAAAAGTAAAGATTCCATTTCATTTTTTTTATTTATTTTAGAGAAAACGACGTATTTTAAATTTGATTATCGATTTTAGTGAGGTATTATTTTTTAAGTGATTCAAAATCGAGTAATATAATATATAAATACGCATGAATTTATATAAAATTAATTTTTTGATTTAATTTAGTATTTTTATTCAAATAACTATAAAATTATATAAATATGTTTTTTTAACGTAATAATTGATCTGACAAATATGAATTTTTACACTTAAAAAATATTTTTAAAATATTGTTGGTTCTACGGTAAAATAGAAATCTGATCTATTAGAACAAAAATAATAAAATATATACTTTTTAAATATAATAAATATTATTATAACATATTAAGTTTTTATTTTTGTTTGATATTTAATATTTAACAATTTATTTATTTTACCGTATTTATTATAAATATATTAATTTTTAGACGAGATAATGATAAAAATATGTAATTTTGGTCAGAAATTTGTACATATTTTGATTTTCTGTGTCCCAGTAGACGGCCGCCGAGGGAGACAAAACTATAAATTTTAATATATTTTTTATTGGCTTTGACCAAATAAATGACTTTGAAAAGTACTGAAATTATCCACAACCATAAATATATTATAATTTTATGTACACTGGGTTTATTAATGTTTGTTGACTGGAACGTTCACTTAAATAGAAATTAGATTTTTTTAATTACAAATAAATATATATATTTAAATGTTAAATTAAATGAATAAATATTTATTTATCATTAAATTATTAATTGTTTGATAAGAAAATTAGATTTATTATTCGAACAATATTTATATATAGTAAATTTACATTATTTAATATTTTTTTAAGAAAATAAATACATCGATGATGTAACGTATTAGTGTTAATAAAAATATGTATATAAGAATTAATAGAGATTGATCTAAGTGGTAAACAGGTTGATTCCGTTTAATAAGTCTCGGATTCAATGCGTTATGTATACAGAAAATAGTTCAAATCGTTTATCTCCTAATCGACTTCCATTGGTGTTTCCACTTTAAATTAGTGGGTTTAAGGTTTAAGATTTAAGATTAGGGTTTACGGAATTAGGGTTATGCTGTATTTTTTAAGGTGCAGGGTTTAGGATGTAAAAATCTAGGGTTAGTGTTTAGAATTTATTTTTTTAAGATTTTTTAACAGAATGTATGAAAAGAGACACAGTTAGGAGGCATGAGATTTCTATTCCGCAAAAAATCCTTACTGAAAGATGTGCCTATCAAAATGAGATATATGATACGAATTGATCCAGGTTAATAAACCCTAAAAATGGAAAAAGCAATAAATGGAAAACCAATATTTGTATAGTAAAAGTTGTTTTTGATGTGTATGTAACAAAGCATGAATCAACATTTTGTGGGTATTTCCATAAAATTAAATTATATGTTTATGATGATCGAATAAGTAGGATTTTTTAATATCTTTTTTTAGCCATATTCCAACGAGAGCATATAAATTTATACAATTTTTTCGAATTAAATCGAGTTTTAATCTCTCTTATTTTACTTTATATATAAAGCATTACTAATATTTAGTTTTAGGGTTTAGAATTCGGAAACGATGTATTTTTTGGACATTGAGTTGATTTTGTCTGCAAACCCACCTAACACGTGTTTTCAATTGGAAGGCAATGTTCATGCATAGGAACCGACTCGTAGGGTTCTGATGAGGATGCGAATTAGGGATATATAGTTGTATTCATGTCAACTTCAAATTTACATACCATAAGTTATATTTTTTTTATTTTATATTTTTATCGATCAAATTTTATAATTTTATATCTTTTAAATATCTAATAATTTTAAATCATCCACCTCTTTATTATGTTTCTATCTATATTTTTTGTTAAAATTTTTTAAAAAATTAAAGTTTTAAACCGATCTCTTATTTTTTATATCTTAAACACTAAACTCTAAACCCTAAAAAATACACTCTACTCCTAATTCCCTAAACCTTAACCACAACCCTACCCTAAACCTTAAACCCTAAACTCTCTAATTTATAGCGGAGATACAAATGAAGGTATAAGAGAGGTAGACGATTTACACCCGTTATATAGACATAATCTCGTACTAAAAATCTTTTGTCTTTAATCGTATTTACTTCTACGTCTCCTACTTAAAATTCTTAAAATTTTAAATTTTAAACTTTAACTCTAATTTTCTATATTCTAAACCCTAAATCTTACGCCTTAAAAATATATTCTACTCGTAATTCTTTAAACCCTAAACCATAAATTTTAATTTTACTAATTTAAAATAAAAATATCAATAAAAACACGATTAACATGAACTTCAATCTCTGAATTTCTTTATCCATTGTTTATTCTATTTCCTCAGGCTGATATATATAATGAAATTCATCCAGTTTCATGGATGCCACATTCCTGATCCAAGTTAAGCACTTCCAACCAAACCTTTGTTTTCCGGCGTTGTCCAATCCCGACCCACCAAATGAGGCTTCCACCTTGTCAAATTTCAACTGCAACCACTGTTGACTAGATATTAATATGCTGGACTCAAAAACACTTTCAAAGATGTATAAAGAAATATATATCGTGCCTCATCTATATATAAAAGAATAATTTATATTAAAATTCATTAATTGTTTTAGTGATTAAATATATTTATATTATATTATTTTATATAAATTTAAATCTCAATATAAAAAAATAATGATTTATATATTTTTTAATGACTGAAGAAAAAACACTCCAAGTGGTAGGTAAAAAAAAATGTTTATTTTTTGTTGGCAACTTTGAATCCCCAGAGTTTTTTTTCAATGGACTGCAAGATGAGATGAGAAACAAGACTGGTTGACTGTATATATATATTGGCACCTAGATTATACACTACCAGTACAATATTCAATTCAGGCTGCATTTTCTTTTCTTGGTGGGAAAAAAAATAATACTTGTTTGGTTGAATAGAAAATATATATGGACTCAGATTTATTTAATGAATAAGATAGATCAAGTTGCATCAATAAGTAAGACCAGACTGGCGTTTGCTTTCTTCTGTCTCAGGCAAGGCTTCAAATTTTAAAATAATGTAAAGCCGTCGCATTTGATTCGTTCTAAATAAAAAAAAAATCTATCTCTTTATCGTATCTTTATTTATGCCTCTTATTAAAAAAAATTTAAAAACATTTTTAAACCCTAACCATTATTTTTTATATCTTAAATTCTAAATCTTACACCCTAAAAAATATGTCTTACCTCTAATTCCCTGGACTCTAACTACAAACCCTAACCTAGAACTCTAAATCCTAAACCCTCTAATTTGAAACTGAAGGTATGAGAAAAAATAGACGATTTGCACCCGTTCTAAACGATCATAATAGGAGTGATCATATAAGGTCTCAAAGGAAGAAATTATATTATGGTTTATTTTTTGTTATGTTATCTATGTGATCAACTAATCAAATGCATTTATTTTATTGATTTTTTATTTTATTTTTTATTAAGTGAATGTTTATTCGATAAAAACTATTTTTAAATTTAATTTACATTAAATATTAATGAATATTCATTTGACAAAAATGATAAAATGAAAAATTTAATAAAATGAATGGATCTATTAATTGGTCATATAAATAACCTGGTAAAAATAACTATAATATAATTTCTCTCTCAAAAAACAAAAAAGAAATTAAACTAAACATTTATAAAAAATTATAAATATAAAATTATGTGTATATTACGATTATCTAAAACTTGAAATATATATTTTTAAGTAAAAACTAAAAATATTTAATTCTTTATTATTTAAAAAGATGATCTAATAATATTTTTCTATTACGCTACAAATTTGGGAAAGAAAAACAGATATATTATAAAACAGTACATGGTTCTCCTAACTTGCTGCTCACTCGGCTTCTTCCAAAGATGCTTCAATCCGAAGAAGAACGAACCCCACAGCTACTCCAACAAGAACAAGTCCGTTCATGATGGCTGCAATCCTGAATATCTCACCCACTGCATTGCACGTCGAAGACAAGGCACCACCGCCTCTCCCTTTACCCTTCGACGGAGCTTTGAGCGAGCTCACGAACTTTGCAAACGATTGCTCGAGGCACACCGGCTGGCCTAGTGAGACCACACTGTTGTGTGCTTTTAGCCCACCAAAGGAATTCAACCCTGGGATGTAATTCACATGGACTGCAGTCCTCATCCTTGGACTGCAGACAGGGGGTGTGGCCAATGTGGGTGGAGACAGTGTGGCGGAGGCTGAGGTTGCCATTGATGTATTTTGATGTACAAGAAAGGTAAGGTTTAAAAATTTATGGACGAAGGGATGAAAATGAATGGAGAAAGGGATGAGAAGAGAGTGGATAAGGTGAGGTGAGAATGGATGGTTGATGAGCCAATAAGATGAGGTGACAGTGTGGAGGACACGATAAGGAAAAGATCAGGTTAAATTGGGTTGATTATTTTTTTTCGAGTTGTTTATTTAATTATTTGGGTTTAAAATTTAAATTTAAAACATTCGAATAAAGATGTACAGCTAGGGACAAACATTATATCCGATCCGGTCGAATTATAACTTGACTAGATTGATTCATATTTTTTAATAAAAATTAGGTCCAATAATACCCATATAGGTTCTTCAAAAATTTTAATTCTTATTTACAATTTAATCCTTAAAATTATATTTTTTTTATGATTAAATTTACCATAATTATTTTTTTAATTAAATCCCTAAAATTATTTTTATATGTCAGGGCCAGGTTTAATGTATTAATTTTTGAATTGAGTTGAGTCAAGTTTTTTAAAGAATACGCTCGGTTAAAGTTGGATTTATAAGATATTTATTTTCAGGTCGGGTTTAAGCGGATAAAACCCCAGATCTGTACCGTGCCCCGTCCCTGCCTGCATCATCAAACGAAAAGAGATGTACTAAAATAATGTATTAATAAATCAATCCCTCAAAATGTAATAGGCAAGAGAAAAGCTAAAGAAAAAGAAAGGTGCGGGATTAATTCTATTTCCTCAACATCACGCAGACAGATACACACAGCTTCCTGTAACAGAAGTGGCCAATGAAGGGAGCACCACAATTATTCAGTAGTATGCAAAGTCGGCTCTAGTCTTCGTATTCCGTCTCTTCGTCATCTTCTTCATTGTTTTCCCTATACCTCCATCCGTCCTCTACATTGTCACGGTCTTCTTCCGTTTCTTCACTATCCTCTTCCTCAAATACTTGTTCTTTGACTGGCCGTTGTTTTTTGGGTATAGGCAAAGTGGCAAGGGAAGGACTCGAGCCTTTCCGCCTTGCAATCTTTGCAGGGGGCATTTTCAGGCTTGGCTTGGCCCTGCTCTGTTTCTGACCTTTTCCATTAACTCGCTTTCGAGCATATGCGTCATGATCACTGCCTTCATCCATCTCATTATCGCCATTAGGTGTGGGGTTCTCATCTGACATATGACCCGGATGCTCCCTCCTTAAATGGAGTTTTAGTTTGTATTCATGTATGTATGCTTTCTCACAACCTTCATAAGGGCAGGCATAAGGGCGATCAGATGATGCAGAACCATAGGCACCACCAGCAGACTTTGGTGTTTTGAATATCTTCTCTACAGGCGGGACATATTTTGCCACTTCTGGTGTCGAGTTCTACCGAATGCAAAGGTGAAATTCGGATCAGACGTAGTATCTGAAGGTTATTAAGATCAGATATATCTCATGTTATACAAAACAGGAACATGATAGGACAGCAATGTTGCAAACCTTGTCATGGTGGGATGCAATGTGGTTCTTTAGCTTGTACTCATGTGCGTATCTCTTTCCACAATCTGGGTATGGACAGATATGGTAGTTTTCTTGTGAATGTGTTTTCATGTGCGACCTCAGGTTGAAATCCAAGGAGAATGCCTGTCATTCTCACAATCAAATCCATCAGAACTCGGATTAAAAAAGGGCAAGCATGTTATGTCTATATGTACATGCCCATAAAATCAAAATAATAAAGGAAGCCTCTTAAACAAAAACAACAGTTGCAGAAAATCTTATCACCAGGCTCTGTGCAAAAACTATGTTTATAAAATCACAAATGTTCCACTTAGCAATTTCAACAACTTTATACGGTTTAAAACAAAGGCTCGCTGTCCCCATATCCTTCTATAAAAGAGCAATTCAGAATTTCAGATTAAAAGAAAATGACTACAGCATGAGATAGATTTAACACCTTTCCACATCCTTCATGTGGGCATACAAAATCTCTCTCTCCAGTGTGAATGAGGAAGTGTCTTTTCAGTTTTGAACTATCCAAAAATTTCTGCAGAGTTAACGAACAGAATACCACGTTAGCAATTACCAATTGAAAAGTATACATATATGCCAAAAAATACACAATAACAGACACCAATGAAACACGTTCAAGGAAAAATTATGACTTTCCATAGTTCCCAAGAAAGCATAAATCAGAACTAAATCATTATGTAACAGTGATTCTTATGGAACTTATTGTGTATCAGAAGTATAAATCTTAAGCAAGATACCTTCCCACAACCCTCATAGTGACAAACATAAAGGAAAAGAACTTCAGTAGTAGGCTCTGGTTCAGCCTCCGCTGCTTCAGGCTCATTGTCCTTTTCATTCAATGCATTCAAGGTATGCTCTAAACAAAACAATTGAGTGAGAGAGGTTATAGGTAGGAGAAAAGTACAAAGAAAAAGATAACAAAAATGCACTATGATTCTTTCACCACTCCTCCAAATCCTTGAAATTATGCAATATGCACAGAATATATTACTAAAATAAAATAAACCGGACACACAGTATGTTATCCTTCCAACCTACAATGTAACGAAAATATAGTTAAGGGAGTCTCCAAAAAATGCTAGAAAAGCTATTACTTAAACGAATATAGGTCATATTTCTATCACCAAACAGAGAGTGTCACGAGATTCAGATTTAACACATCACAAGAACACTTAAACACAAATAAAAAAGCAAGACAGCTTTTCTCTAAACCACCTCATAGAGAATAACGGTAAGACCTTCAATACAATAGATTTGTTTCTATTCCAAAGCTAAACAAGTTGTAACACTTTGTATAGGAACTGTATATTTTTCCATGGTGAAGAAAAGAAATCAGGTCACAATTACAAATAAGCATAGGATAAGGGAAAAACAAAACATAGAACTCACCATTTACCCATTTCAAAATCATACACTTTCCACCCGTTGCTACAACATCTTGAGGTACCCTGAACAAATTTTTGGTCAGATCGTTGACATTGTCTATACAAAGCAAGAATCTGATCACTAAATCATGTCGAAATCTTGGTTAAGATATCCAATTTGCATGTAGGCTAGATAAAAAAAAAAAGAAAAAAGAAAAAAGAAACTGAGCATGCTTGAAATCTCGAATCAATAACTAATAACTCATTCAAATGAAAAACAACCCTGAAAAAATAGTTCAATTTGCAAAATAACAATATCAGAAAGCAATAAAAAAGATTGATAATAAAAAGATGTTTAATTTACCATCTTTTGAACCATTTAACAGCAGGACCCTTAGATTTGAAAAGTGGCCGTCTCTCGAATAGATTGTGAGTGTAATGCATCTCCATCCGTTGTCTTCACGATTATAAGGGTTTCAAAAACGGTGTCGTGGTCGCTATTTCACAGTAGAGGCGCCGACCACCACCTCTGAAGAACCTATGTACCGGCGTGAACAAATTTCACACCAATATCAGCGGATCGCGGCCGCAAATCGCAGGGTAATGGGAAATAGCGGAGATATTTTTGCTATACCGATAACTGTGACAGAAAATTCTCCTTCAAAACAGAGTGAAGTAGAATCTAAAACATGAAATCAAATATAGCAGGTTGATGCTTATGCAAAGATGGATCAAAAATCTCATGAAACAAGTAGAAATCAATCTTCGCGTTGATTTTAGGGTTTCAGGAATTACCAATTTTAATTTCCTCGAGTATCGGAAAGAAAAGAGAAGGTTTGGTTCAGGAATTTTTAAACCTTGTGGCTTGTACACAAAAAATAAGGAGTTCTCGTTAGTCGTTATTCTATTAAAATTAAATTAATTGGTGAAATCAATATTTATTTTAATTAATTAATTTTTCATCGATTAATAATTTTCTAAAAAAATATTTTTAAATATATTAATATGATTAAAGTCCTGTGAACATAAAAATTTTACTTTTATTCAAAAACTTGATATGACTTAACTTTAAATATAATCGAGATTTTTTGAATATTAGCAAGTGTTGGCATGCACAAATCTATTTTTATACACGAATCATCTAACTTCATCGGTTAAAAGAACGGTTGTTGTTTCCGGTAGTGACGGATCTAGGAAAATATTTGAGGATGGGGCACATATAAAATTTTAAAATTTTAGGGTGGGCACAACTCATAATTTTTTCAAAAAAAAATTAAAGATTAACTCAAAAAAATTAAAAATTTAAAGGCAGATATGTGAACTTTAAAAGTTTAGAGTGGGCCCAGGCCCACCCAATCCTATGTGTGCATCCGCCACTGGTTCCTAGAGGTCACGGGTTCGAGCACCAATAATATCAGCACAGTGATTGAGCAATCAATGTCCAATAATTGAGATTATACTATAGAATATATATTATTGTAATCACTATAACTGAATAAAAAAATTCTATTATTATTATATAAAATAAAAGTGAAATAATAACATTTAAGTACAAAAAATTAATATTTCAATTTAATCGATTGGTGAATATTAAACTCGTAATTTAAAAAAAATATCAACTAAAAGCGTTTAATCACTAACTCTAAAAATTATAAGTCGATTCGTTAAATTTTAAACATATTGATATGAATAATGTATATATGTAGTGTATAAATAAAGTTGGAAAAAAAAATCAAATTATAGGTTTTCTTTTTCTTTATTTATTTAATAATGATGATTAATGTATGCCACAGTCCATTTTAATATAAATTTGAATAATGTATGTCCCTTTAGATATTAATTTTCGAGCGTGGTGAGAGTGTAAATCTTTTTATACTCATAACCGACTCTCGAATCTATTGATTTTTGATTTTATCTTTTATATCTGATCTATCTAAAATAAGTGATCAATGGTCATTGGCGACTCCTCATTTTTTTTATTCAAAATGTGATTTTTTTAAGATTTATCCCGAAATTAAATATTTGAAAGAAAAAATGAGAAACTAATTCTTTATTTTTTTAATCGTTACAAGACTCATCCAATTAAAATAAAGATATATAATATAAGTCGGTCTAAATTAATTTAAAAAATCAAGATGATAAAAATTCTAAATTACAAAAATAATACACTTAACAGACCTAATTTCAATAAGTCATTAACCCAATGTTGAGGCCCATTACAATTGATATAATTCATTCATTAAACTGGGCACTATAATATAGAAAGTTGGGTTCAATATTATAATTTATAATTAAAAATAGTAATCGTTATCGCTAATTAAAAACCATCATTAAAATATTGACATGTGGTACATTTTAAAAATAATAATTATACTATTTAATTTTAAGATTAATATAATTTAAAAAAAATTATAAATATGTAGTTTTATTTTTTTTACTACAAAACATAACGAACAGAATTAGTTATAACACAAAAGGTTTTAATTAGTTATAACAATTAATTAATTAATTAATTAATTAATCAGTTCGTAAGAGGAATACCGTTGAAACTCAGTGGTGGTGGTCCTGCAAAGGAGGAGAAATTATATCATGGGTCAGTTTTATCACGTCATCTATAGGACCAATCAATAAAAATTATTCACCTTATTATTTTTTAATTTTTCAAGTGAAAAATCACTTGAAAAAAATATGACATGGAAAGATGGGTAGTTTTTATTGGTTGTTCTCATGGACACGTGGTGGGACTGACTTTATCGTATAATTTTTTGCAAAGTAGAACATTATCTGTTGTTGTCTCTCACGCGCCGATTCAATTCGTCGTCCTCATTCGCCCACGGGTTTCGCCGTGAATCACAGGGGGGAAAAAACAAAACACTCTAATATTATAATTTTTGAACCACGTGTCGTAAATATAAAATTTTACGTAAAATTTTAAAATTTTTAATTTTAGGATGAGTCTATCACGTGCGTCGAATATTATTGAACACCACTAACGATGAACACCGAGAAAAAAATTATCTAAGAAAGAGGACAGATAATTTTACTTCCATTAAATTTTAGATTTATAATTTAAGAAAAAAAATAATTACTTACTTTAAAAATAATTAACAAAAATATATAAAATTTAAAAATTATTACATTATATAAACGAATTATATTCCCTAAATTATCCTAATTCCTCTCTATATAAAGTGGTGTCAATTTCTTTCCCCATTTCCGCCGTGAAAACACTGAGAAAAGCCTACATTTTTAACTAAATCACCGTGGGTTTGTCCAATCCCACGTGACCTACATGTGCGATCATCTGCTTATTAATCTCTTTAATCATTGTCAAAAGCTTATAAAATTATTTTATATTATTGTCAAAAGCTTATAAAATTATTCTAATAAAAAATTAAAACTACTACCAACATTTACATTCTGATAATTAAAATGTGGAAAATTAAATTATTGAGCAATAAAATTAATTAAAAAAATCATGGTGTTTATTCACTAGGATGGGACCGGTCTATTTTTACGTAAGAGGATAGACTGTGAAACTTAAAAGAATAACGATATTTAGAGTTATATTTAGGAAAATAAGTAAATTTAAGGTATTTTTAAAAAAATAGGTTAAAATAAATAGTGTCCTGTCTAAATCTCGCAATTAGTAGGTGACGAGGTTCATGTTAGCCGTTGGATTAAACTGAAATTAACGATGTTAATGAACCTTATCACCTGACAAGGTCTAAGAAACATTATTTTTTTAACTTTTTCTTCTAAATATTTTTTAAATATATTTATTTTTCTCGTTTTTTACTCAACTTCAATATTCACCTAAATTAATCTGATAAACTTTGTCCTTTGGATAGACTGCAACATCTTAAATGCATCCACATGTGTATCTCAAGGTACATCAGTAGCTCTGACCAAGGGTAACAACAATAGCAGTAAATTCCCCAGTTTTTTTACTGCTTTGGGGATGAAATCAAGATGGATACACTTTATATTTTAATTAATTAACGGTCTGGGTTAAAAGTAAATTTGGAATAAAAAAGTATTTTTTACTATTTTTTTATGGTTTTTCAAAATAATCAGTTGGGTTTGGAAAGGTCAAAAAGGGAAAGTTCATGAGACCAGAAAGAAATGAAGATTCATTCAAGGCTGGAACTGCAGGGGGTATGGTAAAAAAAAAGATTTTAAAACTGGAAAAGACAAAATTGTACATGATAATTACTGAAAGGGGTAAGGGATGAGTATATTTATGACTCTCAGAACACCAGTCAAGTCTAGGTCTTTGACTCTGTTTTTTTTATTTACATAAAATCTTAATTATATTTAAAGTTTATTAATGGCAGGTTCGTAAATATGTTAATTGTATTTTTCGTATTTTCCATGTGTCTATACCAACGTTGGAGTTATAGGGACAAACTGGTCATTTCAAGTAAAATAAGTGGGCAGCTTATTAAAAGAAAGGGGGGGGTACCATTTGACAGCAATACAAATCCAAAAGCAACAAGATATTATCGGTATAAAAATATAATAAATAAATAATATCAATAAAATAAAGACTGTGAGGTTGGGCTGGGATGAGCTGTCCGACTTGCATTACATGCTTTATGAATTATGAATTATAATATTTGAAATCATTTTTTTAATAATTTTTAATAAGTATTAAAATCAAATTTTATAAAAATTTAATGTCTTACTCTATTAAATCAATTGATTATTATTTAAATGCCTGAAATAGGCAGGGAACATTATTCTCATATCGAAAAGAAAAAGAGAGGTCTCGAGATATATAATCAGTGACACTGTACATCTTATCAGATATATCTTTTAGGAAAAGGGTAATGACCCCGTGACAAGTGGTATTAGAGCGACTCTTTGACTACTCGATTTTACGTCGAACGCCCATAAAAAGGGTAAGCAGATTGAACAATCGTGATAAGAGACCAATCACAAGAACAAAAACTCATGACGAAGGCATCACGAAATTGAATGAGAGAATGTTACACCTGAAAATAGGCATAAACGGTAACACTGCATATCTTATCAGACATCTTTTAAGAAAGAGTAATAGATAAATATATACTTATAATCACTATTATATTTTCTATAAATCTCTTGATTTCGAAAAAAATACAGATTTCGTAACCCTACTTTATGAGACCCTAGGGGCTAGGAGTGGACTTGTGGTGCATGGCTAGACCGTGTTCCCACCTAAAGCCTAAGGTCCCCCACCTGTTTGAGTTAACCAGGCCGTACCTCTCGAGTCCCTAACTCAGGCCAAACACAACACAGTCAATCGAAAAGCTGAAAGAAAATAAACCCCACAAGACTCGTAGTTCTACTTAGGTCCAGACTCTGCAAACAGAAAAAAGAATTCAACTTTTCCTTTCTCTCTCGATCATTTTTTTCTCGAGAAAAAAATAAAGAGTGATTGGTGATGTAAAACATATTTTAGTATATAAAAGAAACACCCATTTCAAAAACCTTGAAACCCCACCAAATGGAACTTACAGATTTGCAAAACAATAAGGAAAGCAACAAGAATTATGAAGAATCCCAACACCAGCGGCAGCAGCAGAAACAGTCGGCTTCTTCTCACTTTGTGGTCCCTTTTGATGGAACCAGATCTTCGGGTCATTCTTCTGTTAATCCTTTTAATATGGGCTCCATTTCTCAACTTCATCACCTTCTTCTTCGTCCCACGACTACGATGGCCGACACCGCAACGCCGCATCTCCCGGTTTCTTCTTCTTCTTCTTCGGCTTCGACCAGTGCGACGAACACATCAACTCAGCTCGTTGACGCCTCTCTTGCTATTGCTACCAGATCTAGTTCTCTCAACATAGATTCCAAGAATCAAACGAACTCTATATCTTCATCTACGGAGACGGAAACGAAGGTGGCGGGAGTTAACCCACCGGTGAAACGCTCTACCAAGGACCGACACACCAAAGTCGATGGTCGAGGGAGACGTATCAGAATGCCAGCTACTTGTGCGGCTAGGGTGTTTCAGTTGACTAGAGAATTAGGTCATAAATCTGATGGGGAAACAATTGAGTGGCTTTTACAACAAGCTGAACCGGCGATAATAGCAGCCACCGGAACTGGTACTATACCGGCCAATTTCTCAACTCTTAATATTTCTTTGAGAAGCAGCGGATCCACGCTTTCAGCTCCACCGTCAAAATCTGCTCCTCACTCCTTCCATGGCGCTTTAGCTTTAGCTTCTCATCACCCTTATGAAGAAGGGTTCGCTCATAGCGCGTTGTTGGGTTTTCATCATCATCAGCAGCAACAGCATCTTTTAACAGCGGATCAAATTGCCGAAGCTTTACCGGGAGGCGGCGGCGGCGGCGGAGATAGTGAGAATTATATGAGGAAACGTTTCAGAGACGATTTGTTTAAAGATGATAATCAGCAACAAGGCGAAACTGGTAACGGCGGAGGAGATGGTTCACCTGTTAAGGCTTTTAAAACCGGGTTAAGTCAATTGCCGAAACAGCAACAGCAACACGATGCTGAATCTTCGGGTCTACTTCGACCGTCAAATATACTGCCTGCGACTGCTATGTGGGCCGTGGCACCGGCAGCAAACAGTGGAGCTGGAAGTACATTTTGGATGTTGCCTATGACCACTGCCGGTGTCAGTGGCCCATCAATGGTTTCGACCACATCCGGGGCTGCTCCATCCGACCAGCCCCAGATGTGGCCATTCGGAACAGCAGCCCAAGCAATCGGGAACACAATGCAAGCGCCATTACATTTCCTACCAAGATTTAATCTCCCAGGTAATGTTGAATTCCAAGGTAGTAGAGCCAGTCCTTTGCAATTGGGTTCAATGTTAATGCAACAACAGCAACAACCTCCTCCTCGTCACCTCGGTTTAGGTATATCGGACACTAATCTAAACATGTTGGCTGCTCTTAATGCTTATTCTCGAGGTGGTCCGAACATTAACTCGGACCAAAATAATCCACTCGAACACCATCAACACCAACACCAAGGTACAGATAGTGGAGATGATGAAGACCCTAATAATTCTCAATGATGTCCGGAGAATTCAATATACAAAGTTGGTCAGTAGGCTTTTAATTAATTCCCATATACATGACATGATTCAGTGCCTTGGATTTATTTCATTTTCCTGGGAAAATGAACACAACAATTATGGAGAGAAAAATTATTGTTCCAAGTAGGTGCCATTGTTAGTATTGTTTGTCCATTTTGATTCTGGTTTTATTAAGTTTGAGCTTGTAATTTAGGTTCGCTGTCCGAAGGGGACACCATAGAGAACAGTAATGAGAGTTGTTTTGTATAGGAGGAAATTTGTTGTGTTGATCATTACAAGTGTGTCTACTATTAAATTTGCTGTGTTTTATTATATATTATGTATTGGATTGCAATTTTTTCGAATTTAATTAGGATTTTTAGCAAAGTATTTTGAAATAAATCTACCTACAGATTAATACTTAATGATTCATTAAATAACTAAAATAAATTATTATTTTTTCAGCATGTTTGTTTAATGTTAATTATTATTATTACACCACTGTAAGTATATTTTTGTACATGGGGACAGTAGGCATGCTAGATTCATGTATTTTTTTAAGTAATTAATTCAGCAGCCCCACTTCTCCTTGGTTGTCTGGTCTGCCTGATTCCAGGAAGAAAAAAAAAAAGAGAGATTATTTTACTTGTTGCTTGCCAATGTTCCAAAGTGGTTATAAACAAAAATAAAAATTTAAGACAAGTGGACATGTAGGAGAATGTCTTATGACATTAATCAAAGTATAATTTTTTGGATTTGAGGACACTTAAAACTAATTTCTTGAATCTTGATACTTTCATTGATTTGGATTTTAAAATTTATAGGTTTGAGTTGTTTCGAGTTATTTAAGTTTCTTAGTAAATTATTTCGAGTTGGGTCGTATCAAATTCAAGTAATTTAGAGTTATTTATCTAGATCATTTTGGATTTGAATTATTTCAGATTCAAGTCAACTCTTATAATCAGGTCATGTGAGTTTCTCAATCAGTTTTTTAGATCGGGTCATCTTAGATTCAAATAATTTTAAGGTATTTGATGACTATATCATTTTATATTTAGCTAGTTTCATTTTCCGAACTTAATTAAATAAATTAAAATTATTAAAAAAAATATGATTAGAACCAATTTTGATTAGGTTTTCGCATCGAAGTCAAAATCATCTATTAAAGTTTAAAATTTTAATTATTAATAAATTAAAATTTAAGATTTATACGTTAAATTCTATTTATATCAAAGTTTTGAAATACTTCCAATGTTATATTATTTATATCTTTAATTATTGAAACTCCAACATTACCCTAATGTTGTTAACGTTTTCAAGCATATGAATCTTCCCTCCTAATCAAATCATGATTAAAGTTGACAAGTAATCAATTTCAAGTGTTGATGGAAGTTTTCACATGGGAAACTCTAACACTTTGGGGACAAAATTTATCTTTTAAGCTACCTTGAAGGCATACCATTATTAAACAAAAATGATTAGGATTAAATGAATTATTCGATTTATAAGTTACATCTAAATATATATATCGAACCTTTTAATTTATATAAAAAAAAACTTTATTAGCCGTAATTTTTAATAGTTTTAAAGTGATTTTAAAGCAGTTATCTGTTTATATATATATATTCTTAATTCTTTGATAATGTACATACTTTATGATAGAATGATTAAATTTAAATTTTGTAAGATCATGGACGGAGCTACGTGTATATGTGGGTGCAAATTGACACCCTAATTTTTTTTAAAAAATATATTTTTATATAGTTTATGTAAAAAATTATATATCTATATATTTGATACCTTTTTATAAATAAATTGATACCCCTCTTTATATAAATTAACCTTTCTTAAATATCGTTAAAATTAAAATATTTTAAATAAATTATTGATACTCTTCTGCTTAAGATAAACATCATTCGTTTTTCACCGAGATTACTTACTAAATTCAAATATAAAACTAAATTTTTACTATTAGTGGAGGAGAAATTATATTATGAGTAAGTCCCACCACGTGTTCATGAGACCAACTAATAAAAATCATCATATTAACATTTTTTTCACATCATATATTTTTTTAAAGTGAATCTTCACTTGAAAAAACTGTTTTAAAATGAATTAACAGTAGATATGAGTGAAGATTCACTTTAAAAAATATATAACATAAAAAAAATAATGATATAGATGATTTTTATTAATTAGTTCATGAATGACGTAATGGACTGACACGTAATATAATTTCTCTTTGAACTGTACTACCCCTAGCCCTAGAGTTAAGATTCCCTAATCTTAGGACATCAACAAGGTGTCCCACTCTTACTTTTGTTACAAAAGTCGTATTTCATTGGATTTTGGAGTCTATCAATGCCTTGTAACAGACAAATCTAGACTTTTATCCACTGTAATTAAATGATAAAATTTTAAGACACGACTAAGCACAGGTTTCTTAGGTTTTGTTGGAACTTGTAATACTAAATCGTACTCCATATAGTATAATTAATTGTGTTTCAGCATATTCGGACCGTCGAAATTTGGGCACTGTGCGCGTGAATTACGCAACATGGTTTCACTTTAATTTATTTAAATCTAAAGTAAAAATAATATATTTTTAAAGTTTAGCAGAAAGTTACCGTTTTAGGAAACATAATTGGTGCACGTGGCCAAAAAAGTTAGCTCCCAATAGTATATTTGTGCGTATACCTAATTCCCTATACGAAAAAAATCTTTATTTATTTTAGGATAATATTAAACTGACAGTAGAATTATATATGTAATCGGTATAGACACATTTATGTAAACACAAAATAATAATTAAATATCCAATCCTATTAAAATTTAATTTCTCAATCGAATTCGGATTGTGACAGATTTATGTTCGGGTCGAAATTTTTTTAACATAAATCTGACATGATTTGATTTTAATTTTTTAATGTTTTTGATCTGATTCGAATTTAATTTTTAATAAAAATTTGTTTCTATAAAATCGAATTAGGTTAAAACCCGATGATTTCTGGTTAGATTGTCATCCTTACATTTATGTACACAGGAAATGAGATTGATGTTACATTTGCAGACATTGGTGCTTTAGAAGAGACCAAACAATCACTGCAGGAGCTAGTGATGCTCCCTTGAAGAAGGCCAGACCTTCTCAAAGGTGGTCTCCTAAAACCTTGCACCCTGCAGGGGAGTATTGTTGTTTGGTTCTCCCGGTACTGGACAGACAATGTTAGCCAAGGCCATTTGACCTTGATGAAGCCATAACTAGGCGTTTCGAGCAAACGCACAGTCACTGTCTTAAATACAGATCAATCCTTAAGAATCTCTAAGATGAACATTGGACATTAGAACACATAAGTGTGTTGTTATCTACTAAATACTAAGGTTGTTTTAACAGAATCATGGTGGGACTTATCAACCCAGAGTGACATGTAATACACTAAGATATTGTCATATAAGCAGGCTACTGTGTATGCAGCGAAAACAAAGATTTAAAAACATGTTCCAATATTCATCAACAGTATGAACCCAGTTACAACAAAAGTAAAGGACGAAAGCAGGGTTCTACCTGACACTGGATAAAACTTAACAGCAGCTTCACGAGACACGGCGACCAGATGTATGCCTAGCCACTGAACCTAGCAGCAGCAGCAACATCATATTCACCAGTAATCTAATCCTTCTTTTTCTCCTTCAATGGTCCCCTGGGAATCTTACTTAGAACTTTTGCATCAAACACGGCATACTGCTTCTTAATCTCGTGCATTGCTTTCTCAGCAAATGGGTCTACCTTGTCCTCATACTTCTCATACAGCACAGGTACAGTGTGAAGTAGCACAAAGACTGTTTTACAGAACCATCAAAATTAAACCGGGAAACAAGAACATTTATATGGGAATAGAAAACAAAACTCTTGGAGGCAACTCCAATACCTATGTAGAACAGCGTCAAGAAGTTGCACCAACTTCCCACAATAGACAAGACCCACAAGCCAGCAATAACCTGCCACGGTACCAATTCAATATGATTGTCA